>CAWUFW010010041.1:0-731074 GCA_963921515.1 Calotriton arnoldi | reverse complement strand
TAGCTTTATTTCGACAAGAGTGTCATAAAAGCTGCATTTTACAATAAAAACACATTAATATTCTTTAGAGGTAAAATACAAGGTTGCGACATCAATGATTTGCATAAATGTCACTGCAAACAAATATACAGTTGGGATTGTAGTGCAACGCCAATGTCGTATTTACAAGGATAAAAAGATTATTGAAAAAATAAAATAGTTAATGTGTGCACAATTTGTTTTAAGTTATTCAATACATGTCGACATTAAAACTGGAATGAAAGTACGTAAAATTTCTATAGAAAACATTATTTTCGCCTTCGGTGTTTGCGTATAATTTAACAAATGGAATACTTGTGCAAAATAGATTCGACAGTTCTATATGTGGAACTTTGGGCTCCCCACTAGTCTGCTTTCTGTTAAAACTGTGTCATTCTTGTAAACTCCCTGCGCCTTATAAGCCAAGCCTGACCGAGAAATTTTGCCACACAGCATGCGTAAAACGGCCTACAATCAGATCTTAAAATACGTATTGCTGTGTGATAATCGCGTGTGCCCAGTTGTCGACAAAGTGGTTTCAACCACTTTGCCCGTGGTAGTTTGTACGCCGGGCAAGCGAACATTAGGTGGGCAATGGTTTCGGTCATGGCCTTACAAAATGGGCAATTTTCCTCCTTGCTTGGACTCCACTTTGCTGTCGCCTCGCGAACAGGGAGAGATCCAATCCTAAAATGAATATATAGTATTCTGTCTCTTGGGGCTTTGATTGTGTCAAGGAAGGGCTCAAGATGACTAATTTGTTTGTGGGAATAAAATTCTAGTGTGAGTTTGCCTACATTAGAATTACAGTTTTCTCGTAGGTCCACCCATTTCCAGTATAGGCGTTTGAGTTCCTCTTTCCTTGGAGGAGCTTGGCCCGCCCAACAGCCCTGGAGACCCATTATTGACAGCATTTTTTTAATGTTGGCAAGCCAGCCTATTTTCCCGCCTGTATCCAAGCTAACAATCTCAGTCATAGCTTCTGCATAGGGAGAAAGTTCAGGAGTCCTTCTGATACGTGACCAAAAAAGCAGAGGGCGCAACCTAGCTATGTCGCCCAATGGCCGCCTGCCCATATCCAACAATAGGGGAGCAAGGGGAACATATTTGGGTGCCATAACCAGGTCTCTCAGGAATTTATGTTCAGATCTTGAAAGCTCATCTAATTTCTCAAACCCCCAAAGTTCAGCTACGTAAAGAGCAGAGCTGACTGCTTTCAAGTGATAGATTTGAAGTGCTGGTGCAATGGGCCTAGTGTGCGAAAGGCGATGTTCTTTGCCAATTGCTCCAGTTATCCTTTTATGTCCCAGCAACATCTTGGCAATGTGTGGTTTCCAAGACATATTTTCGGAAAACCTCACACCCAGGTAATCAAAACTATTGACCTTTTCGAGGGGAACACCACCCAGCAGCGGGCCATTTTTATAAGATCTGTGGCAATTAAAGGCCATAAATTTTGTTTTAGAACTATTTATGACCAATTCCATGTTATCGCAGAAAAGTTGGAATCTATTGATAAGTCGCTGTAGCCCCGCTGGGGTCTTAGATATCAGCAGGGTATCATCTGCGAATATCAGGGTTGGTATCTTTTTGCCTCCTAAGGTAGGCGAATCAGCTGGCTCCTCCAGAAGAAAATCGACTACCCCATTCACGTATAGGGAAAACAGAGTTGGTGCCAGGACGCATCCCTGTCGAACCCCTCTATTGACAGGGATGCGCTCAGTTGTTTGGCCCTGTTCCCCCCACCTGACCTGGGCAACGTTCCCCTCATGGAGTCGAGTTAGTAATTTAAGAATGAACGGGGAGATGCCCATCCCGCCAAGAGTTGCCCACAATTTGGATCTAGGAACCAGGTCAAAGGCAGTCTTCAAGTCTATAAAAGCAAGGTAAAGACTGCCCTTGCCTAGCACAACTACCTTCCAATGGATGAGGAGAAGTCGAAATATTTGGTCCATAGTCCCGGTCTTTGATCTAAACCCGGCCTGGAACTGAGAGAGGACGTTCTTCTCCTCTATCCATGCCTGAATCCTGTGTAGGAGCATCCGGCCAAAGACCTTCTGCATGGCGTCTATCAAACTAATCGGTCTGTAGTTGGCGGGGTTGTCCCTGGCACCTTTCTTGAATATAGGGACTACTTCGGCACTCTTCCAGGATGCTGGGACTGGCATACCGTCAGCTATAGCATTAGCTAGTAATAAAATGTATTGAGCCCAATGCTCGGGATCTGCCAGAAACAAATCGCCTGGCAAGCCATCCGGTCCTGCAGCTTTTGAGGGAACAATTCTACTTATTGCTGCTTCTACCTCCAATAAGGTAAAACATTCTTCTTCTACCATGCACCAATTTGCATCACCTACTTCCCCTTCCATGGTCACCTCCTCTGCTGAATATAGGCCTTTGAAATGATCAAACCACGCCTGGCTAGTAATAAAGTTTGGGGGTGAGCGAGCACCTGACCTGCTCCCCCAGGTTACTATTTTCCAGAACAAATTATTATCTTTAGATACACACGCCCCCTCCAATTGTGCCCAGTGTGACTCATCCCAGCTTGCCTTGGCCTCGCGCTGGGCTACTCGGTAAGATTTTCTGGCTGATTTTATGAGCGGCTGATTTTTCTCTCTAATGGCTTTAGCCAGAATTGTTCTTTGGGCCCTACAATCTTTGTTGTACCAGGAATAGAGGTCCTTAGTGGTGCTACATGGTTTTTTGCTCATGCCTTGGGTTCGAAAGTACGAGCTTATTTGGGCAACGGTGTGAGCATGAGCCCTTTGGATGATTGTTGATCTATTTTCGCTATTAACTGCCAGTTGAAGCTTATCTATGCCCAAAATAAGCTCGTGCTTAATGCCAGCGGTCTTAGCATTGCTTAGAATTACCGTCTTCCATTTCAAATTTTTTTTACAATTGGAAGGAACTATATCTCTAGTTGTTATCTGGGATATAGTAGTCGACTGTTGGTGGGTTGCCTCCCACAGGTGCTTAAGAGTCAGGCACAAGGGATTGTGGTCGCTCTCTGTTGTCAAGCCCACTAACATATCCACTAGATTCCTCCACAGTTTGACATCTAGGAGGATGTAATCAATTTTAGATGGACAACAGACTCTATTGTAGGTGTTGGCACCTTGCTTATCAGATGGCGACCTTCCATTTGTTGCCCTTAAACCGTGCTCCATGGTGATGGCATTAAGTTGGAGCACTTGTTGTGTCCATCTTTTAATTGTGGGGAGATCAAGTTGGGGTACCGCCCATTTGTTATCTTGGTCTTCTGCTCCCGATAGATCCTCAATTGCAAGTGGTTCGTAGGTGCAGTTGAAGTCTCCCGCAACTACTACTCGTGCTTGGGGAGGGAAATTTGATAAGCATTCATCTAATGCTGAAATGGTGGCCGAGGCTCTACCACCCTTTGTTCCTCTTGCATAGACATTGAAAAGTTCCATCTGGAGTCCACCCCTAGGCCCTCTTATACTTAGCCACAGAATATCTGGGCTTGCGGTGGATTGTAGCGTAATTCGACAATCTAAAGCTATACTAACCCAAGCAATCAACCCACCAGATGGTCGCCCTCTTCCGATGGAAATTGCAGGTATGTGAAAGCAAATATAGCCTGCCTTATAAAGTGGAACCAAACTCCACGTCTCCTGAAAAAGGCAGACGTCGAATTCGCCCACAAATTCATTCCAGTGGGGTAACTGGATTTTACTAGTTAAACCTGCTACGTTCCATGACACTATCTTCAATTGATGTTTGGCTGCAGGGTTAATAGCAACATTTAGCGCACGAACATCAGTGATGGATTTGGTGGCGACTAGTTCTTGCAAACCCAAGTGTAAGGAATTGTTATCTGGAAGTTTATGGTTTATGCCATCCAAGATGCCGCTTTGGGACTCAGAAAGAGCCGAAGTGACCAACGGACTTTCTATATGGCTGCAACTCGGATTGAGCTCTGCGGTCAATAAGGGAGAGCCGAAGGGTGCCGAGTCCTTTAGTCAATCTATGGCCTCGAGAGAAATGATATCTGCCTGGTTTGTCAATGACTGTGGGATTGGTAGCCCATCCTGCTTGTATATAGGAAGGTGTCTAAGTTGAATGGAGGATCCATCGGGGGGGCATGTGCGAAATTCCAGAGCAAGGAGGTTTTCCGCCAGATCAACTCCCTTAAGAGTGATCTCTATATTGTCCAGATGGTAATTTGGAGAGGAACACCTCCGTGCTCGTAGAATGTCGTCTCTAATCACAGATCGGCAGCCCCTCACATGGCGAATCCAATGAGTCACCTTATTTATCAGGGATTCCTCACTCTCGTTAGCATTCTTCCGATCTACTTTTGGAAGATTGGTCATGTAAATATTTTTATTTTGCGCCTGTTTATAGTTAGATGTGGCAGCTAATGAGAGATGATGATCTCGGGTACCATAAATGCAGGTTTGAATTTGCTGTGGCCGAGTGGCCCCTTGCCTGCTTGTGATGTTCTGGGGGGCAGCTATCCGTTTGAGCTTTTCTTGGATATTAGTATTGGATCTATTACTTTCCCATGCTGGTAGAATACTTGCAGCTTGCTTATTATTTGGGAGAAGAGCGGGGATAGGTGAATGATATTGATCCAAATTCAGGGCAGCATTGGTTTTGCTAAAAGGATCTGGTTCTCGTGACTTCAAATCATTATTCAAATCATTATTATTACCACGAGGGTGGCAAGTATGTGTAGGGGTGTCTTGCTGATTAGAAAATGAATCTGTCTTTGCTAGTGTTTTCACTATGGTTGTAAGATTTTCTACCATATTTTTGAGCGCGCCAATCTCAACTCTGAGTGCATTTACCGTAAGATAGATGTCACGGGACTCTGGCTTTTCGTTTTCCATAACCGCCATTGTGTCCCGTATTTTTCGGGGAGGCAATGGTGCGGGCATGCTATCGCTATGGTCATCCCTATCGCCCTGAAACGGTAAAAATCTATTTGAACAGTGGATGGTGATTTCTTGACGTGGTTCTAGCTGTAGATTGCTGGTGCTAATACGAGGGGAAGTGAGGGAGACACAAGGTTGAATTGTAACCTGGTCGGTTAAGGATGCCTTTTCCATTGATGTCATTTTAGGGGGGACTTTTTTAAACATTGTCGGAATGATCGGGGGACAATTTGGTCTCGGGCTTGGGGGAGGCCTGTTGGTGGGAGAATCTGCCTGATTGCTCACTAGAATTTCCTCACACTCATTGATCAAGGTGTCTATCCTATCTAAGACACAATTACTGCCAGAGTGTTTTAACCCCTTCCGTGCTCATGATGAGCTCAGCTCGTCATGCTGCGCGGTAGCGCTGTGCGCATGACGAGCTGAGCTCGTCACGACCACACCCGCGATCGGAATGTCCCGCATACGAGCGGAATTCCGATCGAGGTCAAGGGGTTAAGGTCTTTCTAGCCCTTTTCCCCTTTATTGCCCGACTTGCCCCAGTTCCCCCAATACTTTCCATAGATTTCCTTTTCCCCATATTACGCCTCAAACTGTGCTACCAATCAGTGCAGATGTCGGTGTTAGGGAAATAATGAATAAACCTGTCCACCCCCAAAAACCAGAAATAATAACATACAATAGCAAGTTCAGATCACGGTCCACAACAGCTCGTAAAACACAATTCGCCACAGTCAGCAGATGTAACACGAATGTTAGGCAGATGATGTCGGTGCGTGCGGGATGAAGCGAAGAAAGAGAACCCAACACAGTACCTTAATTGTCTGTTGCCAACAAGCATCCACAATTCCGTAAGAGAAATACAAAGGGGATGGCCCTGCCCTGTCTCCTCCTGGCGATGACGGGCAAGGACGGGCCCGCCCTTGGCCCGGGAGTGGCCCGCGCGCGTCCCGCGCTGCGGTGATTTTCGGCGCTTTTTACCGCGAATTTGGTGCCAAAGCTCCTCCCCTGTGAGCAGGGAGGATTCTGGAGCTGGAAGTCCTGGAGCAAACAGTAGTGCTGGTGGCAGGCAAGGCGCGTCCCGCGCCGCAGTGATTTTCGGCGCTTTTTACCGCGAATTTGGTGCCAAAGCTCCTCCCCTGTGAGCAGGGAGGATTCTGGAACTGGAAGTCCTGGGGAAGTCCTGAGGCAAACAGTAGTGCTGGTGGCAGGCAAGGCGCATCATGTGGGTAACACGATCAGGCATGAGACGCTTTGGGTACGAGTGGCGGCTCTCATGGAGGGGTTGCCACTTACACATGTAATACATACTCTTGGCCATCAGCGCGTGGGACCCCACGCTGTAGGCAACACTCTGGCTGATGAGGCAGCCAGAAATGCAGTAGCCACTTGTTCAGTAGCAGCAGTCACAAGGTCTGTGACAAAAGTCGATACCGACACATTGGCAGCCGTAGTGGCTACCAGAGACGGGACATAATACCCACAGGGCTTTCCGTCCAAATATGAATACCAATTGTCCATGGAACAAGTCCCGACAGTAACAATTCCTTCCGCTGGGGATCCGCTGATTCCCAACGAGGACCGCAGACATGCGTTGATCACAGCTGCACATGAGGGCATGGCTGCGGCGCACAATGGTGTATCGGCAACGGTGTCCCTCTTGCAGCAACGTCCTGTTTCGGCCCCCGCATGGCATTGCTGATAGCTCTCTGTGGCCTTCTGTTCCCACTATGAAAGCAGGCTTCAACAAATTAAGGAGGCTCAAAGCACTGTTATTCCAATATGAGGTTGCCTTGACCTCGGCCCGTGAAACATTCGAGCTACAGGTGGCTCGGACATCAAGTGAAATACAACCCCAATTAAATACCAATCGCCTCCTACATTTTGGGGAGTTGATACACCAATTATACAATGTATCTGACACAGGAGGCCTTGCACCTTTTTTTAAATTGTTTGGCTCAGGTCTTGTGTCCTCGTTTCGAAGGATATTTGGTGTGATTCCGGCTTTTACTCATTCCATTCTTTTCCAGCGCCTTTGGCTGGGTTGCCGTTGATCCTGTTGCTCGCTGGTGCTGTCCTGGTACTTGTATTACTACTTCGTAATGGCTGACCCTCATGTGGTACTCGATCATCCGGTCCAGCTGGAGCTGTACCGTAGCCGATTGCAGGAATTCCTTGGTTGCCTGCCTATGGCTGTTGTTGGTGCTGCCTACAATGTGACTTACAGATAAGCATACTTTACATGCGTACATCCAGTTTTTTGGTGCCGCGACTGTCCTTTCTCCTGGGTTTTGGATTTGTGCCTCTCAAACGCCATGCGGCCTTGCCCTGATTACGACCGGTTGCTGTGGCCCCTATTGCGTCATGATCAATCATGTGCAACTGGTACCCGCATGCTGATGGCGGCCGTGAATGGAGTGCTGGCACAATGGGACATCTATGAAGGGGCGTCGCGCCTGCTGCACCACAGCTACATTGAGTACGATTGTCCGACCATGCTTTTTGAAGCTATGGATTATGATGAGCACATATGCTCCTTTGAGTTGTTGAATTGGGTGTTGACCCTCCTTGTCTATGCAGAGGGGGACTGTCTTTTGGAACACCTTGCCTTCCAAGGTTCAACGGATCTCATATGATTCCGATGATTAATGTTCAACAAGACATTTTTATTTTTTCTTCTTCTCGTATTTTACCGCTAATCAACCTTATTCTGATTTTGATTTTATTGAACTTTGCCCCTGCTGTGCTCAGTGCTTTGACTCTGCTTGCGACTTGGACCTTGTTTTTACTATTCTTCTGCAACCTGGCCAGGGGGAGGGTCTCATGTGGCTTTAAGGGACCCCGTTGACATCTTTAGGTTAGAATGGTTCCGGAGGCCATGATGCTGCTTTAGCACACGACACTACAGGCTTCTTCTAATGCAAGAATGTATTCGCTGGTCACATGCGAGCCGCTGGCTGCGCTGGTTCCCTGCTTGTTCCTGGAGTTTAGTCTGTGCATCGTGAGCAAGGTCAAACAACACCGTCCCCTGTGATTTTGATCTGGTCAGGCCCTGGCACGTTGACAAGACATACCCTGCAGCTGCTGTTTGTGGGACACGCACCTTTTTCTTGATGTTAGGAGAATGCATGTTACACGCAGACACACTTGAGGAGTAACTTTTCAAGAATGAGGAGCTGCATGGAGCTGTGATGTAGAGACACGATCAATGTCTTTGGGGTATGGGGTCTGCTATACAGACCCAGGGATCTGCTATGTTGTCATCTTGGTTTTGCCGTCCATGGGGAGGGAGTGTAGGTTTAATAGTCCTGTCTCCAGGATCAATATACAATGAGTTCTCCTATTATTTTGTATGGACTTGCTACAATGCTGACAATGTTTGTATTATGCATTCTAATTTTAGTAGTGGCTCGTATGCTGCATTTCAGAGCACGTTAGTTGATTTAAACATTTTGGACTGACTCAGTGGCTCTGTCAATCTCTTGTTGTGGATGAGTACGAGAGTCTGAGCGATGGGGAATAACCTGTTACCACAATCCCTGAGTGATTAGGGGAGTGTTGTGTTCTGGGTTGTCTAAATGCCTGTTTCTCTATCTGTTTATAGGAGGGCAAGTGGGACACTATAGCTAGCCGGTTGTGGGCTCGTGGGTACTAAGGCTGTAGGAAGGCGTAGCCCCTATATACCGAAGTCCCGCATTGCTGTGCATAGTTCTGTGTATGTGCAGACTCCCTACAACACTACATTGCAACATTGTCGATTGAGGGCGGGGTGGCGCCGACACCACAACAGAGACACACGCCATAGTTACTTTGGGAGCCATCCCGGAAGTGGACCACGCCCAGGGCCCCGGGCTACTAATTCACACTCCTGCCCTGGACTGGCGTATACCGGACCAGCCCACTACGCTTACACTTATAGGGGGGGCGACATGGCTACATGTCCAGGGTCTTCCCAACTGCCTGAGGTGACATGGTTGCATCCACTGTCCACATCACTACAGGCACCAGCAGTATATGTCCACATGGACATGTCTGTGCTCTGCATACTCAAGACTGTCCAGCACATCACCGCCACACTTGGCATTGTGTACATTCTCATTCATGGGTCCATTGCCTCCTTCGCACATTCTTGATTCCCACCTCTCCCCACCTTCTGCAGTCGTGTGGCAGAGGGGCTATGCCTTTGTGGATGGTTTGTCTACATGTCTGGCCCCTGTTGCCACGGTTCCTTGTGTTGTCGTGTCTGGTAGGTGGGCATGTTTGTTGGCATGTTGTATGTGATTTAGTTACGTGTGCATTCCCACAGTTGTGAGTTGTATGATTGTGGAGTTGAGGTGTGTGGTGTGTTCCGTTGGTGCTTACCAACGAGCAGTGCATTTCCATAGGTGCCATCCTGGAGGCGCTGGTTGATGATGGACTGTCGGAGGATGTGGGAGTCATGCACACTGCCTGGGAAGTTGGCGACTGCATTGGTAAACAGTCCCGGGTGGTCCACTTTTGCCTGCACATTGATGGGATGCGTGTGCTTTCTGTAGCGGTAATTGTGTGCAGTGTCGGCAGGGGGCACAAGTAGGACATGTGTGCAGTGAATTGCCCCCAACAGGTGCGGGAAGCCAGCTATGGCGTAGATGCCTTGCTTGGTCTCCAGCTGTTCCTGCACCGTGTGGGGGAAGTGAAGGTGCTGGGGTAACAAGCTGATGATGGCATCCAAGACAGGTGTGAGGAACTTTGATAGGGCTGGCTGTGAGAGTCCTCCGACTCTGGCAGTTGTTGGTTGGGAGGTACCAGAGGCCAACAAGTGCAGCACAGCCAGCAGCTCTGTCTGCGGAGGGATGTTAGTTGTCCGCTGTGTTGGTGCCATCAGCCTGTGGGCAATGTGGGTCAGGATGCGGTGGATGGTTGTCCTTTTGAGCCTGTAGTGGGCAATGACATCCTCTGGCGTTGAGTCTCTGGGGCTGGTGCGTTTTTGGAAGGTCCGCTGTCTTGTTCTGCGCTGCCTCGGTGGCAGTCCGGGGCGGGGGGGTCCTGGGGGTGGGGGTGGTCCTGGGGGTGGTGGCGGTGGGTGTTGTGGCCCTCTTGGTTCCCCAGGCTGCATGATTAGTAGCTCCAAGGCATCTGTTGGTCTTCAGATGTGGCTCTGGGCTGGGCTCCCTTTGTGCTGCAGGTTTTCGTCCTACTTAAGGCCAGGAATGTGCAGGTCTTAAGTCCCTGCTGCTAACGTGCCTTATCGCTTTTTTGGACTGCATCGCCGATCTGGCTGGTCGTTGGGAATATCGCAAAGTGGTCTTATCGTGGGTTTTTGCACGGGAACGCCTACTCTGCATATGATTAGCGTTAGTTGTCACTGTCAGCCTTGGCGATGTTTTTGGCGGCAGCTATCGCAGGAAAACTGACGATGTGGGCTGTTAGCGCAGGTTTGTGAATGGGGCGATGGGTCTATCGCCACTTTTGTGGCGGTGAAGTGCCGCTAAATCGGCGATGAGTCCTTGAGAATATGCCCCAGAGTGTGATTTTCATCAGTCCCCTTCAGTCACTGGCTGTTAGCATTTTTTCAGAATTATGAATAGTGCACTGACCTTAAAGCCATGGTAATTCATGGAAGAATACATCTTGTAATGAGTTTTCTCATTGGTTTTTGTAATATGGACGGATTTTAAGATGTCCCCTGTGGTAAGTTCTCATCTTTTTTTTTAGATCATTCTGCTCCCCATAACAGTCTGTCTGGCCACTATGCTGGGTGTGACCCAGCTGTCATACCACTCCTGCTTTTGGATTTTTGCCAGTGCTTGTTGAATTGCATCACAAGTATTAGCAAACCCATTAGCATTTTCTGGTCATTCTTAACTGAAAAACAAAATCATTTGAATATGGTCAATGAGCCTGCAAGCACATGCCAGGCAGCCAGGCATCATCCTCTCCTGCCCTCTCTCCCTTCATGATCCCTCGCCCCCAAATTGTTCCATTTGTTGGGAAAAAAATGGGTGAGTGGGTTGTGGGAGATTGCAACATGAATGGAAGGTGGGAGAGAAGGATGTGTGTGGAGTGAGAGGACAGGCGAGAGGGGATGGGGAGCACACTGACACTAGAGTGTGGGTGGGAGGCGCTGGGGCAAACACAGGCAATGAAGAATGGGATAAGGGCTGGGACAGCATACGGAGAGTGGATGGTAGGTGATTTGGGTATGGGGGATGAGTGGGGAGAACTACCCAGGTTAGATAGCTGGAAAATGCACACACTCTCATAGAGTGATTACACAAAAAGAAAAAAGTGGCACCTGAAAAGGTGGGCAGTCGAAAAACACAGTATTGCATCCATGCTCCAGTGGAG
The DNA here is from genome assembly GCA_963921515.1 of Calotriton arnoldi. Classification (NCBI taxonomy): domain Eukaryota; kingdom Metazoa; phylum Chordata; class Amphibia; order Caudata; family Salamandridae; genus Calotriton; species Calotriton arnoldi. The sequence continues at coordinate 719,825 of CAWUFW010010041.1, read as the reverse complement.
GGACAAACACAGGAAAAGGATGGAAAGCCTATGGAAGATGATGAATAAGAGGTAAGCAAATGACAGTGACAATGAAATCAAGCAATGGTAAGAAATGAGCGTCCTCTTAGCCGACTGTAAGGCAACAAAAGGTCTTGCAAGAGGCACCACATGTTGCCTTAAGCGAGACCTAACAATGGAGGCATGAAGGAAACCAGAACGGCCAAACTTGCTTGCTTACCTTTCTATATAATAACTTGACCTGAGATGATCTGACATTCGAGTGAAAGACTCTTGTGTTCCATTTAATAGAAGAGTCTGGAAGTCATCACTTCTGAATTAAAAACAAGAGAATGCTAACTTGTTCCATAAATGTGTTGTCTTTTGCTTCCTTTTCCTTCTTGTTAAACTTGAATGCAAAAAGGTGTGTGCGTCTGTGTGAATGCATGTGAAGAAAATAGTTTGCTGTTTAAATCCTTTTTGTACAACAACCCTGAATTTTCTCCTGCATTCATGTAATTATTCATTCTCTTTATGTGTGCCTGGTTTTCAAGTTTAAAATGATGTTTTCTGGCAAATATTAAATGCAAATGCTTACTTCAAAACTGCAGATTCTGTAGCTCTGAATCCAATTGCAGTGTGCAAAATCGACTTTGAGTGATTCAAATGAAATGTTAGTAAGGAATTGTTAACTCCACCTACCCCTGTGATTGCAGCTCCACGGGTCCACCACGGAAGTTGAAACTGGCAAAAAAAACCTGCCTTTAAGGTCAAGACGTCTATTTTGGGTGGACTGTTCTCTGCAAATGAGCCAGAGTTGGTCCCTCTGTCGCTGCCAAAGAGTAAATCTATCACTAAATTCCATAACTCAAAGACCAAAGTCACGTTGTAAAATATTCAGAGGCTCCTCACAAGAAACTCCACCATCTTGTTACCCTACAATATAAGAATATTCACACATTTCTGTTCTGCTCCTAACTGTGCCCCTAGTCACAAGCGCACAGCTACAGAAAACATGATGAAAGATCGAAATGTGCACATAAAGAACTGATACCAGCCATCTCGAGCAGAAACACAAGAAACATCACATAAGATTTGGCCCAATAAAGTATTCCAACAGGTGTGGCAGTGTGGCCTTATTTGCTATAAATATCATGATCCCATAAATGTAGATGATCATGATGGCCAGTCGCAGAGATTGAAGATGTACCCGTTCCATCAATCTAGAGATCATTGCCTGGCAAGAAATCAAGGTATTGAAGTCTTCGCCCCTCATCATTTTTATCTCACCCACTACCGTGACATTTTGAACATGTCCCTCTGAATTGGAATCATCCTGACTACCATGAAAACCAGCAAACACTCTTCTAATGAAAAAAGGCAAATTTTAACCCTGACAACCTCATAAACTAAAAGCTCTCCTCCCATAACAAATTCCCGAATTCTAAAAATGCTGACGTGTTTTTAATCTTCAAAATCACTTTGATGAATACAACCAGCTAGAAGTGTATGTGGCTTCTATCTTTGAGGTAATATCAAGACTGCAACTCTAGAAATCAGTGATGGCCCTGTGAATAATGGACAAAAGGAAAATCTGCCTGCTAGGCTAGTCCCCCTCAACCATTCAATGGTCTTTGCATATTTAACATTTTCTCTAGATGTTTTGGCAGTTCCGGCGTACAATGGTGCACCTCATGAAGGCACCAAGATGTCCAAATTGATTCCTCATAATCCCTAACTCCCAGTCAAATAAGGGGTTTATCAAAATATCTGAGATTTATTCTCTATGTGTACTCCTTAAGGAGGCTTACAGCAAATCCTTATATGTCCTTTCACCAATATGCAAATGATGCCCAACCTTATCCTAAGATGTCCTCTGTAAGTGATATAATGTCTAAAACATAACCTGCATTTCTTTCAGTCTAAGATATCAACCTCCTCCCCAGAACTAAATGCACACAATGAAAATCATAGTCATAAGTGATGGAAAACGACAAATATTGACATGATTGGACTAAATAGAACCTGATGGCCTCCATGCTCCCTCTCTGCAAATGTCAAAATACTTTGACTTTTGCATTGAATCTGGTCTTTTCATCAAAAGCCCACTTCAGTAAGAAATCATACCACTTGTATCAGAGGAGCATGACTTCAATTTGTGAGTTCTTGAACTCCAATACATTTTTCATTTTTTAATTTTAAAAACTCTGCTGTAGACCATCCTTCTACACATGATGAATCATTTTCCCTTTGCATCTGCCATCTACATGACCATCACACATTGACAGGGTTGGTGCTTTTCCCACTGCTCTCTGTACTCATGCCACTCAAAGTTGCATTTCATGTGACTGTCTGACAAATATTCGAGAATTAAAATGTTACTACCTCACTCCCACACTCAGACAAATCTACCAGCTTTCAATGCCAACATACCCTATTAAATTGAAACCCTTATGCATTGGCTACATGGACATTCACAGACTTGGCTACTAGGTGACTGCTTTCTTTGCTTGATTTTGTCAAGACTCCACCTTGTGGTATTTTTTGCATAAGTGTAATGAACTCTTTTTAATTTGGGGCAACATTTTGAAATGTAACTCAAACATTGGAACCATCCGCTGGTTATCTCAACTCCATCTGAACATTGTAACAAAGCTCCTCAACACAGTTTAATTGATGAAATATTGCACCTTCCAATTGTACTAGGTACTACTGCAGTATATTACCACTTTTATTGACACAGCGTGCCTCATTTATGAGGTTTTGGTGCAGGGCAGGGCAGCGCCGTAAGGAATGTTGCTGCGCTGCCCTACGTAAAAAAAAAGGGCAAGAATGTGATGTATCTATGACATATGGCACATTACTGTTCTTTTCAACTGCGCTGGTGAACATTAGGCTGCCATGCGCAAACGCATGCACCTTTGCACCATGGTGCCTGCATTGCGAGGCTGATTGATTTTGTGCAGGAAGGGACACCTTCCTGCACAAAATCAATTAATTTAGGCAATTTTCTCTTTCTGTGTGTGCTGCAGAATGCAGCACACATGAAAAGAGGAAAAAACAAGGAGAAATGAAAACATTTCTCCTCGTTGCGTCTCCCCAATGCCACTCCTGGGGTGGCATTAGATTCTGACACAGTACCAGGTTTATGATTTTTTGTAAGTCTGGGAATGCTTCAGATTCCATGGGTGTTGCGTGGGAACACCCACAGCAACACCCATGGAATGCCTCTTTCACGCAGTGTTCTGTGTGAAAGGGGCACATATTTAAAAGGCCATGAAAAGCCATGTAAAGTGCTTTACGTGGCCTTGTAAATATGCCGCGGAACATTGCGCCACCGGAACATCAAAAAGTGACATTCCGGCAGCGCAAAAGTGCTGCAAGGGCCCGCATAAATGAGGCCCTGCATGCTTAGTACTGTTGAGTAAAAAAAAGATGTCTGACTAAAAGTCATCCTCACCATGTCGCTAGGCAGCTATATCCATAAAAACTCTCAACATTTTCTGTGTTGTACAAACGTTAGCAAAACAACAAAACCTAATACCATTAAGCATGAGAAAAACAAACATCTAATTTTGAAATAATTGAACACTAAAGCAGAATGAGAACTTGCCTGTTGTGCTATATTACAGAAATTTTGCATGGCTGCGAAACAATCAGGTCAAATCCACTGCATTATTTGTGCTGCTTGTGTAATAATAAAATTGAGCATATGATATTTGCTACAAACTGACGTTTTGCACTAGAAAACACAGCATACTGATTTCATATTTTTTTTTATTGTGCTCACATATTAAGAAATGGAGACAATGCATGTCTGCCACCTCATAATATTGAAAAACTACACTTGTAGGTAAGATCAGTTTCTCCGTGTTATATTAAAACTGTAGTAAATTTGAGAATAATCAATTGCTATTTTTCTTGAAAATATTTATGCACAAGTATTTAAAATCTCTACTACACAATTAAAACTAGAAGCAACACATGTGTTCTACATGTTCAGCAATTGTTCAGTCCAAACCCACCACTCACCATGGCGCAGTAATCTTTTTGTTACATTTATGGACCAAAATTTGCAGATACCAATCCTTTCGCAAGGAGAATGTTGGCCCCCATGAACAGCTTCCATCTCGTGAATGTGGGTGTTTTGTGGGAGCAGACAGCAATCCAATGGGACTTTGCATTTTTCCTCGATCCATTCACAAAATGGTGAGTTTCATTTTTTATGGTCTGGCTTGACAGTGCAGCTGTCCCCATACAATTATCTGAGTACCACTAGAGAGGGCCTTTGGCTCCGCCCACATGTTTGGAGCCAGAAGTCATGTTATGATTGGGCAAAAGTTGTGGGCTTCCACATAAAAAGTGCTTTTCCTCCACCAGCTGTTAGCATTTTGTTTATTAATCCAGCTGGCTGAGCTTGAAATTTCAGTGGCACACACATGACATTTTAATGCTGTAAAAGTGTCTTAGATAACTAGATCATTCATGGTGTTTGTTTTTTCTCTGTCAGCAGCACCAATGGGAGGAGGCAGTCATTAACTACATGTTTTTTTAGGTCAGGCTTGACAGTGCAACTGTCCCCTGACCTTTTAACCTACACCAATATTATTCTACGTTCAGTGGCGGCTCCTCGAGGGAGTGCTGCGGGGCGGTGGGGTGGGGCGGGGGAGGGGCTGGGTGGGGGGTAGTAAACTCCGGCATAAGGCCGAACGGAGTTAAGTAAATAAATAAATAAAGAAAACGAATTACATTGCGCGCGCTGCATCGCCGATTTGGCGTTGCAGGGCGCAATGTAATTGCCGGAGTTTACTCCCCCACCCAGCCCCTCCCCAGCCCCGCCCCACCGCCCCGCAACACTCCCTCGAGGAGCCGCCACTGTCTACGTTCTTTGCTTCCACACAAATGCATATCTCAACCCATTCTATTTAATTGTAAGGCTTCACATTAGCATGCAACATTCCTTTAAAGTCAGACCTATTGGTGTTGCCAATGCTTGTTTAAAGCAGTTTCTGGCGCCTTAAGATGCTTGGAAAAAGTCAAATTTCTGCTAAGGTGAACGCAGGGATGGAGGTCGGCTGTTCCTTCACACCTCATCCCTACATTCACAGCCATTCACAAGGAGTCATATAATGAACTCTGTCTAATCCTTAGTAATTAATAAGGCAGGAGTTTTTTCCGACTCCTTGGAACTGTGGTTTTGCAATGCAACTGATGCATGCAGCAGCCAGAGAGTAAAATAAATAAAGCTGGCCACAATGTAGTTGACGTTAAAAAATACTGACTGGTAGCCGCTCTCTGGAATCCCGCAGTTTTGCCCTGCAAGGTCCGGGGGACCACAAGAACCAGCAGCCTCAGCGCATGAACACGCTATTTGAACAGCACGCCGGCCCGCGGCCCCTTGTAGCCGGTCTCTGGAATCCCGCAGTTTTGCCCGCAGTTTTGCCCTGCAAGGTCCGGGGGGACCACAAGAACCAGCAGCCTCAGCGTGCGGACGCGGTATTTGAACAGCACGCCGGCCCGCGGCCCCTTGTAGCCGCTCTCTGGAATCCCGCAGTTTTGCCCGCAGTTTTGCCCTGCAAAGTCCGGGGGGACCACAAGAACCAGCAGCGTCAGCGCGCGGACGCGCTATTTGAACAGCACGCTGGCCCGCGGCCCCTTGTAGCCACTCTCTGGAATCCCGCAGTTTTGCCCTGCAAGGTCCGGGGGGACCACAAGAACCAGCTGCCTCAGCGAGCGGACGCGCTATTTGAACGGGTTTGTAGAAAACAAGGGGACCCCAATATGTGACCCTGGGGTAGTAGAATATGTTTAAAGGACAATGGTTCAGGGATGGCCTCAAAGGTCCAAAGTGAAAACGATGACCCGGAGCGGGGCACTGTTGTTTGAATAAAGTTAATTTTCAGAACGAAAATGGTGACCCAGCAAGGGGCACTACTGTTTACATGTATGAGATTTAAATTTAGTCAGGAGCAAAAAAGGATTTACAAAGGGGGCTCGTAGCTTGCACGTAATTGGTGGAAGGTCTGGCAGCTGGGCAGAATTTTTTTTATGTGATTAGAAATGCAAAAGGCTGTACTGCTGGGCGGTGCAGAGATACGCGATGGCAGTGTTAATTTTGTTAATCCTGGCGACAGAGCAATGAATGGGGGCCTGAAGACATGAAACCGGTAGCGTCCTCCTGCTGCTGTGGCTGGTTGTGAATGCAAGCTACGAGCACACTATTCAAATTGAACTACCATCAGTCTACCCGAGGGTATCTGTGGAATTAACAGATCCTCTTTTTCGCCATTAACTAGCTCACCTATGTCCTGAAGATGAACCCCACTAATTGGGTCGAAACGTCGTCGACCACTCTACAACATGAACTCCACTCACTGTGTATAAATTATTTGTGGAGTTCAACTATATTGTTGTCAATGCGATGCCTTTTTTTAAAAACTCACTATCACTACTCACATCACGCTTTCTTTCACTTAATGTGTGAGCACCTGAATACTAAGCATATCTGAAAAATAAATGTCCGTCATTTTCTGACACACACGCGCTATTTGAACAGCACGCCGGCCCGCGGCCCCTTGTAGCCGCTCTCTGGAATCCCGCAGTTTTGCCCGCAGTCTTGCCCCGTAAGGTCCAGGGGGACCACAAGAACCAGCAGCCTCAGCGAGCGGACGCGCTATTTGAACAGCACGGCGGCCCGCGGCGCGGGACGCGCGTGGGGACGCGCCCGGGCCAAGAGCGGGCCCGTCCACGCCAGTCGGAGCCCGGATGAGACTGGGCTGGGCCCCCCCCCCCCGAAATCTGCGTTAACTGAAGGTATAGTGGTCAACTCTTAACTACTAACTTTAATAACTCTGGGGCATTGGCATTGACCTCTTGTATGCCAACTCTGCTGTAGGTAGCCAGTAACAAGATGAGTAAGCGAGAGGGAAAGAGTGCACAATCAGGTGGAAGTATTGTGGGGACACTTGACCAATTTCTAACTAGGGCAACCTCTGTTCTTGCACACGAGATCGAAAGAACGGAGCGACGCCTATCTTTGGAGCCTTTTGTCCATAAGAGATCCTCTTTGGGGGGCATGGCACCCCACATTACCCCCGACAAATCTTTGCGATCAGACAAAGCGATAGAAATAGAACCAGACACAGAAACATTTATGGGATCGATACCCCACGAGCCTGAACTGATTTGCACTACACAAAGAGCCTCCACCAGGGCAGCAGTATTGATAAAATCTACGGGATCTATTCCTGACCCTGCTGTAAAGAGAAAGAGGGGTGGGGGTCCACAGAGACCGAAACCAGCAAAAATCTCAAGACCAAATAAAAAAGGGGGGGGGGACACAACAGATCCAGATTTAGGTGACTCAAGCAACTTGGAAGCGCTGACCCCTGCCCCATGCCTGGTGACGAATGAGGCTAAGTGGCAGAGACTAGAAACTTAGGTCTCCACCATGCTAAACCCCATTACACTGAGACTGAGCCGGATTGAAGATAAAATAAATGGCCTTGAATCTCAGGCTAAGATCAATTTTCATGCTTTAGAGGCATTATTAGTAAAGAATAGGTCAACGTTAGATGGAGAACCCCAAACTACTCAAGAGGCAAGCAAAATAGCCCCAACTATAAAACCTACAAAACCTACAAGGTTGATGACTGTACCCCAAAATTTGGCACATCCTACAGACATTAACTCTGCCATTAGCATTGATGAGACCAACACCCTGACAGCTGATATATCCAGCGAATTTGCCCAAAGCTACCCGAGCCCATCTTGTGCTAATGAATTGAATAAAGCGGTTGATAAAATCAATCCACTAACGGATAACTTCAATAGTGCAACAAACGGGCAAGGCAGAATATCACCAGGGAAGGGCAGTCTAGGAGTCAACAAGAAGATTGAAAGACCGACCCGTGGACCATTGATGGCTGGATTCCAGACTTTACATCTGCCCCCAGCGGCTGCTCCCCTGCTAGTGGTATTGGGAAATGTGCCACCGCTGCGGAAGGGCCAGGCAGAATCAACAGCTCAACTAATGTCTAAAGCCATGCATTGGGTGGCTCAAAACTTGAAGGGGGAGGGGGGCCTGGGCGGAAACCTACAAAGTCAAATGATTATGGCTAGAAGAGGTACCTGGGTAGGGCCCACAAGGAAAGAAATGTGGGGAGACTGTGTGGTCCTAAATTTCAATAATGGTTTTGTTGTCAGATTTCTTTTGGACATTTTGGGTAATGACTCTGATAGAAATTCCCATTTTACCGTGTTACCATTGGGTTTTTCTATAGACCGCTTTCGGACAAGCAACAGGGAGTTACCCCCAATACAGGGAGAGACAGACACGGGGCCTTATGGGGGATCCCCAGGCTAACAGACTTGAGACTTGAGAACAGATTTGCACCCTCTCTGACCTAGAAGCTTGTGACTGACTAAAGCCAGCGAAACCAAATTACACAGAGAGTAGTGAGAGCCAGCCCATTTCGGCCCCTGTCACCGGTTACAGACCACAGACACCAATAGGACAACAGGGGATACAAAAAGCGGACTTAAAAATAGCCTCATGGAACGTAGCTGGTATTCTTCCCAAACTGAGTGATAACAACTGGCTAAGTGTATGGCAAGAGTACAAAATAGTATGTTTCCAGGAAACGTGGGCTGTGGGGTTAGTGCACATCAATGGTTACCGCTCCTTTCAGACTAAAGTCACACCATCCATTTCGAGGAGGGCAAAGGGGGGTATCTTGACACTAATTCGAAACGATCTAATAGTTAATGTGAAAAAGTGTGATTGTACAAATCCAAATTTCCATATTCTGATGATGGAGATACAACAGGAAGGGATGTGGCTATTAGTAAACTTTTATAATAATAGATTTGGCCCAAACATGCACCTAATCGTGGGTGAGGTCCTTAAGGCAATAGAAAACATTGTACACAACTTTAAGGATGTGAATGCCAATATTATTTGGATGGGTGACTTTAATATACACCCTTGTGATTATAACGCACTCTCCGTCTGTGGACTAGAGGATATGGGGGGTAACCCTATATATCATTTTACTCACAACGAGTATGGTAACACCCTAAATAGAAGAAGATGAGCAAAGTGGTAAAGTAGGATTGCGCACACCGAGCTTGTAAAGTTGTAGCGTGCTCCTGGGGTTTCACCCTCTGGTCAAGGGGTGTGCAGAAAATGAAAAAGTGAGCGTCACCTGTATAGGGAACGTCCCCCTGGGCACAGCTAATTACCACGATAGTGTGGTTAGAAATTGTATACACTTTAGTGTCAAACAATGGATGAATCCAGAATATGAAGTTGAAATCAATAATTTTAATGAGATTGGGTCATTGATATTATGTGATTCATATCATTGCCATCCGAATGTATATGTTCATCAAAACTTCAAACTGAACATTTCAAAATCCCAAATTTCAAAATCCCGATGCATTTCGGGCTATTACAGCCCTTCATCAGGGGAAAATGATCTGTAATTAATAAGCAAAGGATACAATAAAAACAAACAGTCCTTCCAGTAAGAATGTAATCAACATGGATGAATATGTGTTTAGAACGAGAAATAAAATACTAATATAAGGTGATGAAATAATGAAAGGTGAAAAGAAAATAGACCATACAGAGTCGAAGGCTACAATACATTATTAGTATTTTATTTCTCGTTCTAAACACATATTCATCCATGTTGATTACATTCTTACTGGAAGGACTGTTTGTTTTTATTGTATCCTTTGCTTATTAATTACAGATCATTTTCCCCTGATGAAGGGCTGTAATAGCCCGAAATGCATCGGGATTTTGAAATTTGGGATTTTGAAATGTTCAGTTTGAAGTTTTGATGAACATATACATTCGGATGGGAATGATATGAATCACATAATATCAATGACCCAATCTCATTAAAATTATTGATTTCAACTTCATATTCTGGATTCATCCATTGTTTGACACTAAAGTGTATACAATTTCTAACCACACTATCGTGGTAATTAGCTGTGCCCAGGGGGACGTTCCCTATACAGGTGACGCTCACTTTTTCAACACCCTAAATAGGTCATTAGCTTCCCTAAATATGGAAGTAGTCTGTGATACAGATCTCACTACAGAAAATTCAGGGGGAACTTTCCACCGAAACGGGCAGGAGTCAACAATTGATTATATACTTTTAACGACCCCCCTCAGATTAAGGGTTTCCAGGGTAGGAAACTGTTTTACAACTTTTAGTGATCATTCTATTTTATCTATGGAGATGAAAGTATCTACATGGGATATACACAATGACAGGCAAGTTGGAACTCCAATAGTGGCAACGAAAAACGGAGTGCAATTGAAATGGGAACACATCGATAAATTAAAGATGATTCCAGATGTCATAACAAACACACAAGACAATATATTATTGTGTTTAGATCTAGAGGCTGATGCAGGGGGAGTGGTGCTGGCTTTCTGCAATATCCTAAAGAAGGTAAAATTGGCCCTCACTCGCACAAAAAAGTCGAATAAAGAAAAGGACAGAGGTTGGTTTGACTCACCATGCTCTAAAGCGAGGAAGGCACTGACCCTAGCATTGAAAATTAGGCCTAGAGTTCCGGAAGAAATAAAAACATTACGGGCCTCGTATAAACTGGCACGGAAAAACAGAGAAAGGGTCATCAAGGAGGATTTATGGGCAGATCTTGACAAGGCGGCTAGTACAGGAAACAGCCAAGATTTCTGGAAGCTTGTAAATGCACCTTATTTAAAAAATCATAGTGACCCCACAATAGACACAAATGTGGACGAGGAAACATGGGTCTCCTATTTTGAGAATATCTTTGCTTTAAAACCTCACTCCCCAATCCCTTCCATGACTGTAGAGCAAAAGTCTTATGCCCCCCTCGCATTCTCACTCAATGAAGTCAAAGTAGGACTAGAATCTTGTAGTATGGGAAAGGCTCCAGGACCAGATGGTGTTCCAATTGATTTCTTCCAAGAAAATCTAGATCTATGGGCACCGCTCCAGACGAATGTCATGAATAGTATAGCTGTGGTAGGTCCCCCCCCCATCATGGTCAACAGGTGTGATTGTACCAATCCACAAAAAAGGAAACAGGGATAATCCAAAGAATTATAGACCGATCTCCTTATTGGATACAACATCTAAATTGATGGGCCGCCTCCTCCTCTCTAGGCTAGAGGGTTGGGCTAAGGAAAATAACATCTTGATCCAGGCCCAGTATGGATTTCAGCAGGGAAGGGGCACCGTGGATCAGTGCTTAAATTTAGCATTGACCATAGAAAAATACACCAGAATGAAGGGCGAAAGGATTTATATGAATTTCATGGACCTGACGGCCGCATTCGATTGTGTGGTCCATGCTAAGCTATGGAATATAATGGAGGTGATAGGGGTCGACCAACCCATACTAAACTTCATTAGACAATCGTACCTAAACGCTGTGGCAACAGTCCGTTATACCAAGGACGGAGACTGTACACGCCCTTTCAAAATAGCTAGGGGAGTAAGGCAGGGCAGCGTCCTTGCCCCATTCCTCTTTTCCCTATATACAAATGGAGTCGAGAAAGCACTCACTATGGCCTCACAACACATCCCTGTTTTTGACTCCCAACCGTTACCAATATTGGCTTACGCGGATGACGCGGTGTTAATCGCCAGAACAGGACTTGGCTTACAACGACTGATAAATGCATATGTTTCCTTCATGGATTCACTTCAATTGAAGGTAAATCAAACTAAGGGCATATGTTACGTTTCTGGCGCATCCCTGCATATCAGCAGGGATGCGCCAGGAAAATGCGTCACGCAAGTTTACTCCTTGCGCTACGTTCGATGCGCCGCATTTACAATGCGGCGCATCGTGGCGCAAGGATAAGCAGATGCGTGACGCATCTGCCGGCGGAAGGTTGGCGCAGTGCTGAAGCTGTGTCGCAAGCGCGACGCAACTCCAGCACTGTTCCAACCTTCCCTATCCCTAACATGGTGCGTCAATCCTTACGCCTGCTTGAAGCAGGCGTAAGGATTTGACGCACTAGCTGCCGGAAAAGTGACTGCGTGAAATCTTGTAGATTTCACTACGTCACTTTTCCGAGGCGATCCTGCGCCGGAACCCCCCCCCCCCTGCGCAGGTACGCCCACATGAAACCTGACGCAGGTTTCATGTGGCGCAGGGGTTTACTATGTGACGCATCTCCCTAGATGCGTCACGTTGTAAATATAGCACAACGCGGCGCATGGTTTGCATCGCCGCTGAGTCACATGCGTGACGCAACGGCGGCGCAAAAGTGACGCAAGGGGCTTGTAAATATGCCCCTAAGTCCTTTGTAATAATAGCGGGTGCGAAAAAAAGAGACAAAACGCTGTATCTGCACGCGGATGCCAAAAGAATAGAGGTGGTGGATTCCTTCCCTTACCTGGGGGTCCTCTTTGATAAAGACCTTTCATGGTCAAAGTTGATAGAAGGAAGGAAGCTGGTAATGGATAGAGGTATCTCTGCTGTTGAATCCTTCGCCCGGAAAATGGGCGCTAAACCTATCCTACCCATGAAAAACATCTATCAGGCTAAGGTAAAGGCAGCAGCGACTTATGGGGCGGGTGTGTGGGGCATGGTAACATCGACACCACTCCAATCCACTGAAAACAGTTTTTTCAAATCTATAGTGGGCCTTCCTCCTTCGACCTCAAACTATATCTTACATTCGGAATTGGGCCTACCCTACATTTCTGATTCTATACAGCTAGCCCCAATTCTCCATTTGGCACTCAATCTGGCGGAGAGATACAGTGACACTCACCCAAACAATAATAAAGAGTTGTCTAAGCATGGATAAGTGGAAGACTTCTAGATGGCTTAGCTATGTGGAATCTGCTCTAAAGGAGATTGGCCTCCCTGAACTGTTTTAGAATCCACTAGCTTGCCGCAAGGTCTCCAAACAAAAGGTTACAAACATGTTTTTATTGAAGTCTGAGTACAAGCGAAAGGAACACTATAAAGAGAAACATGCGGTCTGTTTATACCGTCAAAATCCCCCATTAACAGAGGAGGGGTTTTCATACTTAGTAAATGTTACTTTTCCGCAACACAGATTTATATTGCTGAGGTTCCGCCTGAACATGATCCCTTTGATGCTAGGGTATCCAGAAAAAAGTATAATCACTCAGACTTAAGTATATGTCCATGTGACAATCTCTCACCACAAACAGAGTTGCATTTAATTCTATTCTGCAGGCTCTATAAGAAAGAAAGGAATGACTACCTCACCCCAATTTTAAAACAAAGGAATTTTAACCAGTGTCGGGTGGCACTATATTTTTTAAAATCATTACCCGACCCGTTGACTTGATATTCGGTAGCGACATTCCTATGGGCCTGCATGAGAAAGAGGAAGGGCGGGGTGCTAAGTTCTGTGAGTTTACTACATGACAACCCAATTGTATAGTTTTTTTAACATATGAAATAATTTTATTGTATTAGGCTTTTTTTTTATCTCAGAATTTATGATGAACTAGAGGGGGGAAATTCTTTTAAGAAACACTGGGGCATATTATCAAGAACGGCGTTAAAATTATCGCCGGTTTGGCGGCAGAAAACTGCCCCTAAAGCGGCGATAATGGGCTTGATAATATGCCCTGGAGAATTCCAATAGAAGCCCATGTTCACACCAGAACATGGACTTCTATTGGAATTCTCAAGGGCATATTATCAAGCCCATTATCGCCGCTTTAGCGGCAGTTTTCTGCCGCTAAACCGGCGATAATTTTTAACGCCGTTTTGATAATATGCCCCTATGGGGCATATTAGCAAGGGCACTATCGCCGCTTTAGCGGCACTCTTGCCGCTAAAGCGGCGATATTCTTATCGCTCTATCAGCAAACTGTCTCTAACAGCAGTTAGCGACAGTTTTCGGGCATTAGCGCCCGTAGCTTTACCGCTTTGCATGTCAGCGATATTTATCGCTAATGACATGCAAAGTGGGCGTTCCGACGAACAAACATGGGAAACACCCGCTAACAGGCCTATCGCATATTAGCAAGGTGGCCATGGCCCCAGTTAGCGACGTGAAAAGTCGCGCTAACCGGGTCATCGCTATTTATTTAACACCTGCAATTAGCAGGTGTTAGCCATATCTAACATGGGGGTGGATTATGCTAATACGACCACAGGGTCGTATCAGCAAGGTTATCGCTCGCTTTCCATGAAACATCGCTGGAAAACCAGCGATGTTTCATGGAAAACACCCCTATGGCTGGAATAATTATCGCCATAGCGCTAAATGTCGCTAATACAGCGTTAGAATGGCAAATTATTCCGGCGATAAAAAAGTGCTCGCTAAACACGCTTTGCGATGTTTAGCGCACTTTTTAGATAATATGCCCCTATGTTTTTATCTGTGCTTTTATGATCATTTTAATTTGATCGAATAAAGATTGGAATTGAATTGACTGCTTTCAATTCAACATCAATACCTAAGTAGTTTGTCAGTGGTGTAGGCAATGAAATAATTGAGGAAACAAACGGATCCCTGAAGCGCGAGCAGGTCATCCGAGTGCTGTATGTACTTGGAAAGGCAGACGCCCCCCTCCCCCCGCCCCTTTCTCTCCCCCCTGGAGTTATCACTACTGCTGTAACGTTCCCTAAATAAATGAGTCGATCTCCTTACTACAGCTGTGCAAACAAAAACTGTAGGCCCTGCCTCCTGCGGCTGGTTATTCATTTATTTATTTATTTTTTAAAGGCGAGGATCGGAGCTTTCTGCCCCGAGACCCGTTTATCATTTTATTCTCACTGTTGGCTAATCAAAGCTAGCACGCAAATAAGCGTTCATTAAATGTAGTGTGGAGCATGGAAAAAAAACCGGTGGCGCGAAATTTAATCGAATAAAGCTATATTAATTAAAAGTATGAAAACCCGCTCTTTAATTAAAAGTATGAACAATTTCTCAGCATCTTAGAACTCACAAACTGATGACGTGCTCTTTTGAGGCAATAGGTATGATGACACTGACGTCGGGGTCATCTCTATATAAAGCAAGTAGAACGTATTTGAAACGCGTGCTGCTTGCCTTTAACCTTCTGCCTATCTGTCATCTCCTCCATGTTCGTGATGGCTGTTATTAAATGTCGACACTTTGGTCTGCTTTATAACAGGCTACCAGATGTATACTGTGTTTTTTAAGTGCCAGGGAATGCCGTTGACCCCTACCCACACCCATTCACTTTTTCTAATGATTGACGTTGATTTATGAAAGTCTCTCCCTGACTCAACAATATTATGTTCTGTCACATTCAAATTTATTTCAACATAAGTCATTAACCAAGATTTTGTCTCCTCTCCAAGAACACCGCCGCCAAGACAGGATACGGAATAAAAACGACTGATACAGTTTATTTTAAGGGAATACATTTGTATTTCTTTCGTTGCCTAAAGATCAAGCAATTGCCTCATTTTAAACATTTATTCGCGCTCGCAGGGAGGTAATGTGGGATACATTTGTAGCAAAGAGGTAAGTTAGCACAGTGCCGGACCCTTATGACAATCAGCAGTAAGGAATGTATATATTTTACACAGAGGCAGTCGCCACTGTGTAGTTATAGTGAGGTCACAGGTTCCATAAAAAGAGGGTTTTATGTTTCTCTAATAACTCTGGCGCCCTTTGACGTATCTTGACATTGATTACCCATGTTAATTCCCTTAGGAATTTTTGGGAAGTAATACTGAAAAAGTGGCGGAATGGAATTACACCAAATTTGGCAAAAATGTAGGACTTTAGTCAGGAAGCCAGCTTTTCATTGTTGGGTGTAAATTTATTCAGCCATTTGAAAAATTAGCATTTAAAGAGGTGCTTGGGGTAGTCGTGAAGGGTTTAAAAAGTTGGTGCTATCTAAAGGGTTGGTCCTGTGGGAGTTCCAAATTCAGGATTTCTGATTAGCGCAGACAGTTTCTTTCTTCCTTTGGGCATTTTTGGTATGGTCCCAGGGTATCAAACAATTTGATTGGCTAGCTGCAGCTCTTCACAGAGTGCTGTGGCAGCCAGTCTCTGAGTCCAGACTTTTTTGTGTGTCAAAAGCCAATAGAGGGGCTGGGAGGGCACACCCTATCTCAGGACCATATGGGGTTTCGAAGAGAGCCCCTTTTATTAAAGAGAGTTAAAATAATTCAACTGATTAGCAGATACCACACTAACAAAATCCTGGTACTGCGGTAACCAGAATGGGATCCTGCGTCCCGCTGTATTTCAAATACTTTGAAAAAGTATATATACTTCCCCTTCCCTCAGGGACAGCAAGCTTTGTTCAACAACAAGTGCAGCTTCCTGCTCTGAAAGGAAAGTGAATGATTCTCCACTTTAGTTATACTAGAAACAATACGTTGCAAAATTACTAAAGAGGCCTGATCGCTTTTTTCCACCTTTTTGGTGGCAGTTACAGGATGTACAGTAACAGAAGGAAGTATTCACCAAACAAAGAAGCAATTACTTCATTTGATTAAGAAGAATTACCCATTTTTGGTGGACATTGAACTCTTTCTTATCTTACCTTCTTCTTTATACAAAGATTAATTTTGTCATGAATGAACAGTTCAGCCTGAACTGTCAAGCCAGGTCCTCCCAGGACCAGAAACAAGCATCCTGGGACCGGTTTCGGGGTAACACCCCTCATCAGCCAGGCTAGCTTGAATCCTGTGCGAAGTGAGCAAAGGACCCACGTCAGGGCATACCCTGCCAACTTAGTGCGAACAAAGCAAACACAAAGATAATGGACAAAGCACTGAAACATTTCAGACACTCACCCCCAGTCACAGATCTAGGTTGAATCCACCATCATTCTTTAGCTCGCTTTGCCCCCCAACCCAGTTCAGACCCAGCCATATGCAAATCAGTCTTAACCATGTGCCTCATGGGAACAGTCCAGCCCCAACTGCCAAGCAAGGTACTCCCTGGACCAGAAACAAGCTTCCTTGGACCGGTTTCGGGGTAACACCCCTCATCAGCCAGGCTAGCTTGAATCCAGTGGCAAAGTGAGCAAGGGACCCACTTCTGGGCATACCCTGCTAACTTAGGGCGAACAAAGCAAACACAAGGAGATGATGGACGGAGCACTGAAACTTTTCAGACACTCACCCCAGTCACAGATCTGGGTTGAATCCATCATCGTTCTTTAGCTCACTTTGCCACCCCAGTTCAGACCCAGCTACATGCAAATCAGTCTTGACCCTGTTCTTATGGGAACAGTCCAGCCCGAACTGCCAAGCCAGGTCTTCCCTGGACCGGAAACCCGCATCCTGGGACCGCTTTCGGAGTAACACCCCTCATCAGCCAGGCTAGCTTGAATCCAGTGGCAAAGTGAGCAAGGGACCCACGTCTGGGCGTACCCTGCCAACTTAGGACAAACAAAGCAAACACAAGGAGATGAAGGACGGAGCACTGAAACTTTTCAGACACTCACCCCAGTCACAGATGTGGGTTGAATCCATCATTGTTCTTTAGCTCACTTTCCCACACCAGTTCAGACCCAGCTATATGCAAATCAATCTTGACCCTGTTCCTTATGGGAACAGTACAGCCCGAACTGCCAAGCCAGGTCTTCCCTGGACCAGAAATAAGCATCCTGGGACCAGTTTCGGGGTAACACCCCTCATCAGCCAGGGTAGCTTGAATCCAGTGGCAAAGTGAGCAAGGGACCCACGTCTGGACATATCCTGCCAACTTAGGGCAAAAAAAGCAAACATAAGGAGATGATGGATGGAGCGCTGAAACTTTTCAGACACTCACCCTCAGTCACGGATCTGGGTTGAATCCATCTTCGTTCTTTAGCTCACTTTGCCACCCCAGTTAAGACCCAGTTATATGCAAATCAGTCTTGATCCTGTTCCTTATGGGAACAGTCCAGCTCGAACTGCCAAGCCAGGCCTTCCCTGGACCGGAAACAAGAATCCAGGGAGCAGTGTCAAAACTGATTTTCATAGGACTGTGTTCAACTGGAATGGCATGTGGAGCAAAAAAAACGATGGATTTAGGCCCAGATCTCTGTACTAGGGTGACTGTATGACATTGTTCTGCATTCTGTCCATCAATTGTTCTTTTTGCATTTGTCACCATGAGTGGGACGGGTATGCCCAGACTTGGGTCCCGTGCTCTCCATGCCACTGGAGTCAAGCTAGCCTGGCTGATGAGGATGAAACCCTGGAACCGGTCCTAGGATACTTGTTTCCAGTCCAGGGAGAACCTGGCCTGGCAGTTCGGCTGAACTGTTCCCAAAGGGAGCAGGGTCAAAACTGATTTGCATATGGCTGGGTTCAAACTGGAATGGCATGGGGAGCAAAAAAACGATGGATTTAGGCCCAGATCTATGTACTGGGGTGAATGTATGACATTGTTCTGCATTCTGTCCATCAATTGTTCTTTTTGCACTTTTAGAAAGTTGGCATTTTCCTACCCTAAACTTTCTGAGGAGTTTCCAGCTGCATGGACATCTTAATTGCTCCCCAATCAGGAATGTGTATTGTACTCAGACAGTGAACAATGTGAATTGTGTGTAGCAGGGAGAGGGTCATCCTGCCAGAATGGGAGGAGCATAGCTGTTCCCTTTCCCAATTATATTTCAAAGGAGCAGCCTCAATACACCTATAAAGAACTTGACACCAGGCCTTTGTAACCTATGACATCTTGGGATCTGGGCAGTGATGAAGGAAGTCCCAGAACCATCTATAGAGGGGAAACTCTAGAAGTCTTCCACTTCAAAGCTGGCACCAGGAATAAATATTGGGCACTCAGAACAACTTTTCAGTACAATCCTGGACCTGTGGAAGCCTACAAAAGGACTGCCTTGCACTCCAGAGGACTGCCCTCCTGCTTGAGGCCTGCCTTGTTTCTCAGAGGACTGTGCTGCTGCTATCAGAGGACTGCAGTGCTGCTTGAGGCCTGCCTTGTTCTTCAGAGGACCTTGGTGCTGCTTGAGGCCTGCCTTGTTCTTCAGAGACCTGCCCTTGTGTTTGAGGCCTGCCTTGTTTCTCAGAGGACTGCGCTGCTGCTACCAGAGGATTGCAGTGCTGCTTGAGGCCTGCCTTGTTCTTCAGAGACCTGCCCTTGTGCTTGAGGCCTGCCTTTTTAATCAGAGGACTACCCAGGACTACCATAGAGACTCCTAGGATCCATTGGCTGACCTCCTGCTCTAAGCCACTGGGACACAAGCTCCAGAGGCCTCCCTGCAACTGCCCAGCTGACATGCTGCAACTGACCCTGCCTGGACCTGTAACTAGACCTGCCTGGACCTTCAACTGGACCTTCCTGCGCACTGCTGGCCTCGGCTGGAGTGAGTTCCCTGTCCTCAAAAGGTGCCTTCCCAGGTAATGGGCTGTTGGCTGGCATCAGTTGAGCTCCTCATGTGAAATCCTGAAGTTTTGAACTTTGAGATGGCAACTTTTTCAAGGGGACTAACCTAGTCCCTGTATCTGGCCCACACTCCATCACAGACAGCATGAACTTGTGACCTTGTCCCAGTCGAGTGCGAGCAGATGCCACACTTAGCACTTTCTGCTGCTATGTTTACTTAATGTTTAAAAATTCATAACTCCGGTTCTTCTAGTTCAATTGTTGTCATTTTCGGACTCATTTTATTTATTAAAATTGTGTCTATCTTTTTTAATTGGTTCAGAATTTTTCTCGTGTTGTGTTGTCACTTTATTAATGTTTGAGTATGCATTAAATACTTTACATATTGCCTCTAAGCTAAGCCTGGCTGCTTTTGTGCCAAGTTGCCAGAGGTTAAGCACAGGTTAATTTAGTGGGTTTTGTGGTGCACCCTGACAAAGGATGTTGCTTGAGAAGGGTTTACACCCTCCCTCAATAAATAACCCAATTTCTCACAGCCTCTATGAGATACATATTAAATCTGTGTCTCTCAGTTTATCTCTACCCTGTCCAGATGCCATGAACTCTATGGAGTGTAAATCATTATGGTGGCATTGATAGCTAACGCTAGTAGTAAGTGGATTTAATTATTATATTGATCCTAATGTATAACGATACACAGCATTGGTCTAAATAAATACATAAATTAACAACTCCAGCAGGTCGGGTGAGTTCTACTGCCTTGGACTTCCTCCGCTGCTTCCTAACGGAGAGGGTACAAACAGTAAGCTGTGGAAATTTCAGGGCACAGGCCTTCAAGCTCCCCTGTGGGGTGTCACAAGGGTCTTCCATAGCCCCTCTCTTTTTAATCTTTATGTTTGCCCCACTTGCGGAGCTGGTGCAGTCTTTTGTCTTCCAAGTCCTATCTTGTGCAGATGGCATGCAAATTATTGTATCAATCTCAGACAACCTGCTGCTGGTAGCTGAGAAATTTGAACAGATTATGGCTAACATCAGCCTCTGGATGAAAGACACCTGTTTAAAACTGAATACAGAAAAAATGGAAGTCCTTGTGTTTGGGGCTCAGCATTCTATCTGGTTCAAGTCATGGGGGCATGAGACCTGTGGGCCTTACCCACTCTGGTCGAATCGGCTAAAAACCTTTTGGTCATCTTTGACCGTTTGCTTAATTTTAACTCACAGGTGAGTGGTTTTGTGTACATATTTCCTCTTTGTAACCCAGTTATTTCAAAGTAATTGTGAGAAGTTGGCCTGGTATATGCTGTTCACTAATTAAAGTGGACACCTTGCACCAGGGCAAATCGACTCTTATGGTAGATAGGTTTAAGACAACCTTTTAAAGAAAGCTATCCTAGTGGTAGCTGTGGAGAGCAGCCTTCAGGCTAAGTCTCGGAGGAATGTAAAGCAGCTTGTTTTACCATATAATCTCTTGAATCACCAAATGAAAAGACACCACACAGGTATATATATCAAATATATATGTATTTATTTCTAAATAACTCTCTACTAATCTCTTTATGAGATTAGAAGACAAACATATGCACAAATCAACGTTTCACAATAAGTTAAGCACAAAATATGGCTGGGGCCCTAGGGGCGTACCAGACCATATACTAAGTAAGAGACTTAGAAACAACGACTTGCAAGGAGACAAGGCCTAGGGCCTTCAGAAGTGCTGGGGCCTCACGAAACCACCCAAGGCAGGTAAGTAAAGGACCCACGGGGGACGCGTGCAGTGTGGATACACAGGCGCGAATCGCCGTTAACTTCAATGGGGCAAGTCGCGGTTGGAAATAAAGAGTTTTAGGATACTTCGGGAGAACCTACAAGCAAGTCACTTACAGGGTAAGTAGTTCTAGGGCCCACACCCACAGGAGCACCGTAGTGCTGGAGTTACCTCACCCAGGGAAGCCGGGTGCACAGGTGTCCTTTGGTGTCGGGTCGCGGCGTCGTTTTCAATGGCGAACAAAGAAGACTTGCTGCTTGCGGGAGCTGAAGAAGTGTCCGGTGGAATCCAAGCCTGGATTCTGAAGAAGGATGACCTGAAAGCAGAGGGGACAGTGTTCAAAGTCACTTGGCAGTGACCCGGGGCAAGGAAGATGGATGCCCACCGTCGTCGGTCGCTTCAGGTCGGTTGCAGGTGCCTTGACTCTTCAGCCACGTGGTCCAGGAGGCGTCGACGACGACCAGGAGCTGGATTCGGTGTGTCCCTCGACGTCTGCAGCTGACTGCGGTGTCGGCAACTCGATCGGAGCCAACAAGCCTTGGCAGCCGCAAGTCTCGGGGAGATGAAGAAAAGTCGATGGCGCAGACCAGCAAGGTCTGAGGGACTCACCCAGCGAGGGTAAGTCAGGGCAGGCCTGGAGCAACCAGGGGAGCCCTTTGGTTTCTTTAAGAAGTCTTCTGGGGACCCACAAGCCAGCGGGCAAGGGATCGCGAAGACACCTCGGGCGGAATCACTCAACAGGGGCCCACGGTCACTCGGGACGGTGTAGGCCTCTGATCTTCGGAGGGATTCCTGCTGGAGGTCGGGACCACACGTGGTCCAAAGCACAAGTTCGTGGAACGTTGTGAAGGGGTTGCACTCGACAATAGTGCACGGTACCCAGGGGTCGCGGTTCCTCGTTACTCGTGGGGTCCACTTGCCTCAGCTTCGCTGGGGACTCACGATGGCCTGGGAGAGGTCAGGAAATCCACTTCTTGGGCTGCAGGGACTTCGGACTCCGGCGGGAGCGGCGTAGTTTGCGACCGTCGTTGTCGTTTTTGGTGCCTGCCAAGCAGGGGAGTCACTCCTTGACTCCAAGGGAGATTCTTCTGTCTTCCAAAGGTAGTGGAACGTCGAAGGGCCAGGATTCTTCTGTAGAGCGTCGTCCAGGGGTTATCTGCTTTGCAATGGCAAGGTTCCCCCTCTTATACTAAAAAGAGGGGATGGACTAGCTCTATGACCCCACCTATGGGAGGGTCAAGGGAGGGGTGGCTACACCCACTTCCCTTTGTCCAGTTTCGCGCCAGAGCAGGGGCAGGTAGCCCCTGAGCTGGTTTGAACTGGCATATGCACAGAGGAGCCTTCTGCTCCCCCAGTGCAGGACTTCAAAGCACTCTAAGAGTGCACCCACCCAGCCCCAATACACTAAACCCTGTCTGGAAGGTGGTTACACCTCCCTGTGACAGGATGCCTATTGTTGGGCTTCCTCCACTGCGAGTTTCGGTCATCAGCAGGAGGGCAGCCCAGTGTCTGTGACTGGTGGCATCCATTTTGTGATGCCAGGGCTCTTTAGGATTCTACCGCGTTTCCACAGCAGGTACATGTCTTATCCCTCTAGGAGGGTGGAATGCTACCCCCGCCGCCAAGATTGGCGGGGGGTAGTATTCCAAGATGTTTGACACCAAACACGACATGTTTTGATGCAGCCATTCCAAAGTTAGCATTTACCGCGAGGATATAATGCACTTAAATAGTATATGGTTTAACCGCATCCACAAACCGCACCAGAGAATAGACTCTGAGAGCTGCAGAGGGGCCCTGCTCAGGCAGAGGCACCCCCTCACATAGAAGCCAAGCACCCTGCCCTCAGGATTGATAGGGCCTGCCTTAGGGGTGACTGATAGGTTTATATGTGTGTGCAGGAGAGATATAGGAAACCTATATCTCAGTGAGGGGTGCTAGCACCACCTCACCCAGGCTGCAGTAGCAGGCCTGTGGTGTCAGATTTAGACTGCTTCCCAGGGGTGGCATAACACATGCTGCAGCCCCTGGTAGGCCTGTGAAGTACCTATGCCCTTGGCACCTAAGGTACCATATACTAGGGACTCATAAGGCACCACAGTATCCAATCACTAGTGCACCTAGAGTGCACTCCATGTCGTTTAGAGAGAGCAGATAGACTGGGGCCCTGAATAGCAGGGTCCCAGTCCAACTAAGTCATAAACCAGCAAAACACCATAAAAAAAGTGGGGGCAACCATATAGTCAGATTCCACCTTCCTACATAACCCCCCCAAACGAAAGGAGATAAGGCTAACCTTGGCCAGTTGAGCCTTTATTGACTAAGTGGCCATATAAGGAAGCACCTGCACTAGCATGGTTGCCCCCTGTCTTATGGTCCACTAAGCAATCCCTCACCCTAAGGGTATGAGAGGGTCTCCACCATGGGGAATCACTACCTGTGGTGTGCTTTGGTAAAGTACCAGGCTGGTGAGGTGTCTGAGTAGGGAAGTGTGGCCCTAGGAATGTTGGCCTCAGCTTTCTCAGCTCACTGGTCACCATGTATGCCTGTCTTTCCATGACTGAGTGGTACTCTGCTCTAAGGGTCAACCTTTGACTGCCTACAGCCGGGGGTTGGGTCCCTTTGGGTGGAACACTGGAGGGACATGGCATGTTTGGAACCTTTTGGTCCCAGGTTTGCCCTTGCCTAACAGAGTCCTTCTGGGGGAGGTCCCTACATAAAGGTATGGGGGATCCCTCAGTGGGTTGAGGAATTTCTACCTGGCTAGGGCTACTAGCCTGGGTGCCCCTAATCTGCTGATGGGGGGTTCCTCTGGACAGGGGGCCCTGGGGGGTCCACTGACCTCCCTGACCTCTGCAGCCCTGGGCTGACTGAGGCAGGGTAGAGAGGGGCAGGTTACCTGCTCCAGACTGGGTACCACCTTGTAAGGGTCCTCTGCCATCAGGGGGTGGCCAGGCCAGGCCTGACTACCTCTGTGGCAGTTCCTTCACTAGGGGTAGGGTCAGTTCCCTGAGGAGGCTGACCCTTACCTACTGTCTGGAGGGAAGAAGACTTTTCTTCAACCCTTGTGCTCTCTTCTGGGGGAGAGTGGGCCATTCTTCCAGGCTCCATCTCTCCAAAATCTTGGGCTGGGGCTGTGGCCATCACAGCCCCCCTAACCTTTACAGGGACACCCAACATCTTTAGATGGGTTTGGTGTTCAACTTCAGCCCAGGCTGAAATTTCCAAATCATTGCCCATCAGGCAATCTACAGGTAGGGTTGGGGACACTGCCACTCTTTTTGGGCCTGTGACCCCCTCCCAGCTGAGATTGACTATGGCCATGGGGTGATCTGTTCTGACACCATCAATGTTGGTCACCTGGTATTTAAACTCAGGTAAAAGCTGGTGAGGGGGGACTAGTTTCCCTGCCACCATGGTGACACTAGCCCCTGTGTCCCTAAATGCCACAGCTTTCTGACCATTAATCATTGGCTCCAGTCTGTACCTGCCCAATGCTATGGGACCCATGGTAAAGGTGGCATATCCTACACCACCATCAGAATCTGAGGAGTCTGTTGAGGGGGTCCTGTCTAAACTAGGGCCCACCTCTGTTCCTCTTGCAAAAGCACCTAACTTTTTGGGTGCACTACTCCCAACTGGAGGATTACTACTGGTAGTACCAGGAGGGGTGGTAGTAGTTGTTGGAGGAACATTTTCTTTATTGCCATTCCTGGGACAACTGGGATCAGATTTCCAGTGCCCAGGCTTTTTACAGACATGGCAATAGGGTTTCTTTTCAGGAGAGGAAGGAGTTTGGGACCCACCCCCAGAAGAGGAATTTTGGGGCCCTGTAGTGGACTTATCCTTGGATTTATCCCCACCTTTCTCTTGGGACTTGGTAGAATCTTTCTTGTGGTCACCACCCTGATTCTTAGGCCTTACTCTGGTTCTGACCCATTTGTCTGCCTTCTTTCCCAATTCTTGGGGAGAGGTCAGATCAGAGTCCACCAGGTACTGGTGTAAAAGCTGGTTTTGACAATTATTAAGGATCTGTTCTCTCATCATTAGATTATAAAATCCTTTGAAATCAGTAACCCTACTGCCAACCAGCCAACCCTCCAGAGCCTTGGATGCACAATCTACAAAGTCTGTCCAGTCCTGAGTCTGTGCCTTCTGGGTATCTCTGAACTTCAACCTGTACTCTTCAGTGGTTAAGCCAAACCCATCTATCAGTGCACTCTTCAGGACCTCATAATTATCAGCATCCTCTTCTCTAACAGTGAGGAGCTTGTCTCTACCTTTATCTGAAAAGGAGAGCCACAAGATTGCTGCCCACTGCTTTTGGGGGACCTGCTGTACTCTACAGGCCCTCTCCATAGCAGTTATCCACTTGTGGATATCATCCCCACTCTGGTAGGGAGGAACAACCTTGCTCAGGTTCCTATGGTCAGGGACATATTCTCTGCTTCTAGGGACACTGTTGCTGCCACCAGGGGGTTCTAACCCCTCTTTTCTAGAAGCTCTCTGGATCTCCAGGGCTTCCCTATCCAGTGCCAACTGCTTGGTTCTGAGGGCCACCTTGGCTTCCTCATACTGGAGCAGTTTGCACCTTCTCTCAGAGGAGGTCTCTCTTAAGGAAAAGTATGAGCTCCTCTGCTGGACAAATTCTCTGCCAGAGTGATAAGAGTGGTCAGATTCCCTGGAAGGGGATCTGTGCCTCTCCTCCTCTCTGTCAGTTCTCTTAGGGAGAATTCCTCTGTCCTTTTCAGGCCCCTTGAAGCCTGGCCCTTCAACCACAGAGTCTTGGTCATTCGGATTGTCCTCATCTGACCCAGATACTATGATTGACCCACCCACTGATTCAGACCCCTTAGCTCCTAGAGCCAATCTAAGGTCATCTGCTGTCAGCAGATCTATCAGGTGTAGTGTTGAGGGACTCTGTCCTAGTCTCAGGTGTCTGTCAACACACATGGCTCTCAAGTCAGAGAAAGCCATGTCCTTATACTGAGGCTGAGTGGATCCACTGGGTCCACCCTTTAAGGACATTCTAGTGTTGTGCAGTGTTGTACTACCTACACTAGTTTGTGGCCTACTGATCCTAGCTTGAGCTGTGGAAAGGGTGTGCTATCCCTTGGCACACAGCTCTAAGTTCAGTAGAACTTATTGATACTAAGCTTGACTTTATATGTACCTTGAGTACCTATAATGGTTTTCAGTTAGTAATTCAAATAGAGATTTTCTGGTAAAACAATGGCAAGCTGGAATCCCACACGCTGCCCACCAATGTGAGAAGTTGGCCTGGTATATGCTGTTCACTAATTAAAGTGGACACCTTGCACCAGGGCAAATCGACTCTTATGGTAGATAGGTTTAAGACAACCTTTTAAAGAAAGCTATCCTAGTGGTAGCTGTGGAGAGCAGCCTTCAGGCTAAGTCTCGGAGGAATGTAAAGCAGCTTGTTTTACCATATAATCTCTTGAATCACCAAATGAAAAGACACCACACAGGTATATATATCAAATATATATGTATTTATTTCTAAATAACTCTCTACTAATCTCTTTATGAGATTAGAAGACAAACATATGCACAAATCAACGTTTCACAATAAGTTAAGCACAAAATATGGCTGGGGCCCTAGGGGCGTACCAGACCATATACTAAGTAAGAGACTTAGAAACAACGACTTGCAAGGAGACAAGGCCTAGGGCCTTCAGAAGTGCTGGGGCCTCACGAAACCACCCAAGGCAGGTAAGTAAAGGACCCACGGGGGACGCGTGCAGTGTGGATACACAGGCGCGAATCGCCGTTAACTTCAATGGGGCAAGTCGCGGTTGGAAATAAAGAGTTTTAGGATACTTCGGGAGAACCTACAAGCAAGTCACTTACAGGGTAAGTAGTTCTAGGGCCCACACCCACAGGAGCACCGTAGTGCTGGAGTTACCTCACCCAGGGAAGCCGGGTGCACAGGTGTCCTTTGGTGTCGGGTCGCGGCGTCGTTTTCAATGGCGAACAAAGAAGACTTGCTGCTTGCGGGAGCTGAAGAAGTGTCCGGTGGAATCCAAGCCTGGATTCTGAAGAAGGATGACCTGAAAGCAGAGGGGACAGTGTTCAAAGTCACTTGGCAGTGACCCGGGGCAAGGAAGATGGATGCCCACCGTCGTCGGTCGCTTCAGGTCGGTTGCGGGTGCCTTGACTCTTCAGCCACGTGGTCCAGGAGGCGTCGACGACGACCAGGAGCTGGATTCGGTGTGTCCCTCGACGTCTGCAGCTGACTGCGGTGTCGGCAACTCGATCGGAGCCAACAAGCCTTGGCAGCCGCAAGTCTCGGGGAGATGAAGAAAAGTCGATGGCGCAGACCAGCAAGGTCTGAGGGACTCACCCAGCGAGGGTAAGTCAGGGCAGGCCTGGAGCAACCAGGGGAGCCCTTTGGTTTCTTTAAGAAGTCTTCTGGGGACCCACAAGCCAGCGGGCAAGGGATCGCGAAGACACCTCGGGCGGAATCACTCAACAGGGGCCCACGGTCACTCGGGACGGTGTAGGCCTCTGATCTTCGGAGGGATTCCTGCTGGAGGTCGGGACCACACGTGGTCCAAAGCACAAGTTCGTGGAACGTTGTGAAGGGGTTGCACTCGACAATAGTGCACGGTACCCAGGGGTCGCGGTTCCTCGTTACTCGTGGGGTCCACTTGCCTCAGCTTCGCTGGGGACTCACGATGGCCTGGGAGAGGTCAGGAAATCCACTTCTTGGGCTGCAGGGACTTCGGACTCCGGCGGGAGCGGCGTAGTTTGCGACCGTCGTTGTCGTTTTTGGTGCCTGCCAAGCAGGGGAGTCACTCCTTGACTCCAAGGGAGATTCTTCTGTCTTCCAAAGGTAGTGGAACGTCGAAGGGCCAGGATTCTTCTGTAGAGCGTCGTCCAGGGGTTATCTGCTTTGCAATGGCAAGGTTCCCCCTCTTATACTAAAAAGAGGGGATGGACTAGCTCTATGACCCCACCTATGGGAGGGTCAAGGGAGGGGTGGCTACACCCACTTCCCTTTGTCCAGTTTCGCGCCAGAGCAGGGGCAGGTAGCCCCTGAGCTGGTTTGAACTGGCATATGCACAGAGGAGCCTTCTGCTCCCCCAGTGCAGGACTTCAAAGCACTCTAAGAGTGCACCCACCCAGCCCCAATACACTAAACCCTGTCTGGAAGGTGGTTACACCTCCCTGTGACAGGATGCCTATTGTTGGGCTTCCTCCACTGCGAGTTTCGGTCATCAGCAGGAGGGCAGCCCAGTGTCTGTGACTGGTGGCATCCATTTTGTGATGCCAGGGCTCTTTAGGATTCTACCGCGTTTCCACAGCAGGTACATGTCTTATCCCTCTAGGAGGGTGGAATGCTACCCCCGCCGCCAAGATTGGCGGGGGGTAGTATTCCAAGATGTTTGACACCAAACACGACATGTTTTGATGCAGCCATTCCAAAGTTAGCATTTACCGCGAGGATATAATGCACTTAAATAGTATATGGTTTAACCGCATCCACAAACCGCACCAGAGAATAGACTCTGAGAGCTGCAGAGGGGCCCTGCTCAGGCAGAGGCACCCCCTCACATAGAAGCCAAGCACCCTGCCCTCAGGATTGATAGGGCCTGCCTTAGGGGTGACTGATAGGTTTATATGTGTGTGCAGGAGAGATATAGGAAACCTATATCTCAGTGAGGGGTGCTAGCACCACCTCACCCAGGCTGCAGTAGCAGGCCTGTGGTGTCAGATTTAGACTGCTTCCCAGGGGTGGCATAACACATGCTGCAGCCCCTGGTAGGCCTGTGAAGTACCTATGCCCTTGGCACCTAAGGTACCATATACTAGGGACTCATAAGGCACCACAGTATCCAATCACTAGTGCACCTAGAGTGCACTCCATGTCGTTTAGAGAGAGCAGATAGACTGGGGCCCTGAATAGCAGGGTCCCAGTCCAACTAAGTCATAAACCAGCAAAACACCATAAAAAAAGTGGGGGCAACCATATAGTCAGATTCCACCTTCCTACAGTAATAAGATGGAACCCCCACACATTCTGAATCTGTGTCATAAATCCAGTAAAGTGTACCTCGTTAGAGAATGGCCTCAGTGTTGACTGATGTCAGTCCGGTGGTTATTCCATTTATGGACCTTTCTCCCACCTTATATACTCTGTGTTGTTGGTTGTGTCTATAAATGAACAATCTGTCATTAGCTACCCTATTCACTACTAAAATAGTAAACATGTGTTATCAGGAAACCTATGATTATTTTTTTCCAGCTTTAAAGCTTCACGATGGTTTGTCCCCTCTTGAATTTGGTTATACTCTCTGTCGGTACTCAATCCTTTCCAACACTGCAGATGAACAGAATCTATTGTGTCATGTTGTCTGGGTATCCAAAAGAGACTTAATCAATTGGCGTGTATTACAACATTTTCAACGAGATTCCTCTTTGGATTACGCGCATTATTGCACATCCCAATCCTGGCTCAACCAATGTCCAGCTCTTAATTATCATGTTCTTATGTGACTCTTAGACGAAAAGGACATTTATGTCTTGATACATATGCATAAACATCACAGTCTCTAAAGACTTGCAAGCCAAACTCACACACCCCATTCTCACAGGTCCATACCTTACCATTTCTATTCAATGATCCACAGTTTGTTCAAACACAATAAGTATAGGAAAAATGGCTCAACAAATTCCGTGTGATCATTGTCATCATTGACTAACATGACCGGATCCTAGTTTTTTTCACATCTGAAAAATTACTCCATTGACTTAAGTTTAATGCCTCCCTTGTTTAGTCTTTCTTTGACAAACTTCAACCGATATCCATCCTTTCATACCCACATTCTACTGCAATTCCTAAGTGGGAATACAAAATGTCTCCAAGCACCCTCATGCATATTGCGGTTGGTTAAAGATTTAAATACAGACCCATGCCTTTTAATCTCCTTCTTATGTGAACCTGTTATTTATTTGGACTCACCATTCATGTGTGGAGACGTTTGTAATATCCCACTTAGGAATTGTAGTAGAATATGGGTATGAAAGAATGGATTTCGGGTGCTGGTTGACTGAACTAAATCACAGCTAGCTATATGTTAAAGTTCCTTCTGGTACAACAAATATATCATAAATGTAGCTAAGGTTCATTATGGTATTGAGCATGGTCCCCGCTTTTGATCGCTTCTTTAGAGAATTTGAGCTAAGAAATCAGTTTTCCATACATTGGTGTTGCATAAAGTTTGCGACGTCTCATATATAAAGACCCAAGTAGCAATGAGTCTGCCTGTTCCCAAATTTGCTGTATAGATGTACGTATTTTCTGGATTTATTTATAGGATTTTTTTATTTACACACAGTTGAAAGGCAGATGTACAGGGCTCTGGCTTAATGCTCGTGTGGCATTCCCACACCCAAAATTACTGATACTTCAAGGATCAGTAATTGCTAGGTACATGAATAACTTGAGCATTCCGAGTTGTATGCTGTAAAGGCCCACAGAAATGAAGAATTAATGAAGGAAATGGTCTTTCTGCATCCAATTAAGATTCTCATTATTCATTTGAGGATGTTTCCAACATGCGCATTATGCCAGTATTCTGCAAGTAAAATGCCTGAGGGGGCGGGGCTGATGTGGGGGCGCAAATATTAGGAGTGGGGTTTTGCAACTTTTCTTGTAATCCTGCTTCGGCAGGTAGCTTCTGTTACCGGATGAATTTGTATTGCATCCAAAGTTATAATGAGAGCCTATGATAGTTGGTTTAAGAGTTGAATCGGACAATTAATCACAGGAGTCAGGGCGGTAGTCACTGAAGTCCTCAGGCAGAGAGGAAAAGGAAGAATTTTAAGCCTATTCTGAACTTCTCATGGAAATGTTTTGAGCTAAAGGTGAAGTGGATTGTTTCAAAGTCTGGAGCCCTGGATACCCAGGATTCATTCACTATTGAATGAATGTATCTCTTTTAACTGAGTACCAATTAGCTCAAGGATGCATCCTTCATTGAGTTCTCACTGGTAATGTAGGGACACACTGGCATTAAGTCTCTTGACCTTACAGCTAAAGTTTTCTATATGTCTATTTATTCCTTGTGTGCTCCATGTGGACATCGTTTACTATCACTGAAGGGTTGACAGTCCTTCATGCAGTAGAAATGTGCTGTATTGCTCCTCATTTGAGCATTTTGGCACACCTGGTATAAATACTTGTTAGGCAACAGTAACTCATCCTGCAGGTGTTTTAAGTGACTTTTGTGTTGCTTCCCAGGAAAGCTTTAGACTCTGATGAATTGTAGTGATCCACCCAAAGTGGATCTCCATTACCAGGGATTAGCATTGTCTACTTGATCAGGCCACAATGGTAGTAATTTATCTGTTGCAGTACATACCTTTTTGCCTACACACCAAAGAGGGGACACGGCCTGTGGAGTATTCCACTATTCTTCATAAGGTTAGTGGTAGCCATAAAGGGTGGTGGCCCTCCTTTCCTACACGTCCCTCTGTACTGCTGTCTACTTTCACTCCCCTTCACGCCTGTATCAGCCATTGTATACTAGGCATAAGATGTCTGGTTTGTAAATCACATATTCTTCCGTGGAGAAGTAAAATGTATTTATGGCCACAATTTCCGGACGAGGCCTCTTAAAGAAATTCAGTCTAAAGCCTAAGACAAAAGGGTACAACTGAACCAATGAATCTTGACAAGGAGCAGGGTTCTGCAGGCACATAGAGATATAGTCTGCCTTTTCAACCCTGCATCCTGTACGAGCTCTATCAAGGAGAGCTGAACAGAGCAACATCGCCTGAAAGGTTGAAGGGTGTCTGGGTCAGATATGCAGATCCAGTAGACAGCAAGGAAACAAGGAAACCAGGATGACTTTGTTAAGCTAATTTCCACGAGGCTATATGATACCTACAAAAAGATGCACTTGCTAATGAATGGATACCCACAAAGCTATGTGTGCAACTTTGAATTTGAGAGGTCGGTTGGTGTGGTATGGGCTGCCACTGTTTATGCATAAAACATGGCCACTTCGGCAAGGGTGCAAGTTCCCCTTTACACTTCAAGGATCTGTCTGCACCAGCACAGAGCCAAACATCTATGTATTCCACCTTGCTGTGATGCAGATTTGCATCCTTGTTACACTATATCCTACATCCAATTTGGTGCCGCTTGGGGGATGGGAGTTTGGGAACAATACTAACATTATATTCTGGTTCCACACAACTAAAATCATTGAGATAAAGGAAAGAATAAGTAACTTCATGTATATATTTAATTTGGATTCAAGCATATAGTCCACAATGCGTGTTTAACTATTTGACTCTTCTCCTCACTAATAATGGAAAATGCTTACCACTGCACGCACTGTAGGAAGAGCTATCTTTGCATGCAGTCTGGGCTGCTTTAATTTGTTGAGCAAATCACTGGAAGGTGCACCCAAAGAAAAGTCCATAGGTCTTTGTTGCAGGTAAATTTTCTCCTTTATTCCCAATTCTTTATTTATTTTCCATAAAAACAGCCAAGGATGACAGCCAACATGTTTCGTTCAGACCATGCTGAACTTCATCAGGGCTTTCTATCATTGACGCTTCTTTGTACATGTCCTCACAAAAGGTCCTTTCAATTGATAATATTTTGATGCTTTTGCAGCAAATTAATCGTTTATGTAGGCTGGGGTCAGAATATTACCCCACCCCAGACACCTGAATCCATGTCCACACTGGTCGGCAACCCCTCTATCCACGACCAGCATTTGTTATATTGCACAGTGGTTAATATGCTGGGGCCAAAAAAAGTCAGTATTTTTTTTTACAGATCCCTGCACTATGCTGCTGTCCACATGCCCAGAGTCTAACCTAAGGATGTGATTTGTAGTCATTCAAACTCTCCTGAAGACACCTACCTACATCCACAGAGCTTCAGCAATAGACTAGGGATCCACAGCCATCCCCACGTCAATCATGCCCAAAAAAGATCAGCCGAAGGGGCTCTAATAATTCAACAGTTTACAGCTTCAGCTGTCTGTACATCATTCCAGCTCTCGGCCTCTAACCGAACTGTGCATTTCAAATGAAAACTACATTTTCAATGAACTAATAGAGTATTAAAGCATGAAACAAAAACAAATAAGCATGTTTCTTGGGAAGAACTGCCTTTTTAACGATATTAAAGGGCCTGATAGAGTAGCTGATTTTTCCATTGCAAAGCCTAAGATTAAAAAAACAGCAGGAGTCACAATTTACTAAAGGTACTTTAAGAGTCAGAAGTATTTAAAAATTGCAAAGTTCCTTTTATGGTCTCTTCTAATCATCAATGGGATGGGGTGTGAATAGGCGTCCTGACCACTTTTCAACTCGGTATGCCACATGTGGCATTCCGACTTGGGGTGGTGTCCTATTTACAACAAACATTGGCAAACCCAGTAGGTGTCACCTACGAATGAACTAAATTGTGGCTAAAACTAATTTCAAAAAGTACTGTGACGCTTCCAGGGCTAATGAGTGTTTATTTTTAATGCATGAGCACTGGGTGCATCATCGTGCTTTTTATTATTATCATGTTTAGCCATGCTGCTTTATAGCATGGCTACAAATTATTGCCAAAGTTGGAAATGCCCATGATGTACAGTATGAAAAAAGGCAAAGTCAGAGCCAGTGTTTTCAAAGGCAAGACCTATTGGCTTTGCCAATTACTCTTAGGCTTGACACAACACCCCTGTTATTCTGAGCAAATTAATTCATCTCCCCTTGAGTGGAAAAGTAATAAAAACAGGACATTTGGCAAAAAATCTTATCACATATAGAAGGCAATTGCACCCATGTCCATGTCTTAGTGAAAATACATTTGGAAGCAGATAACATCTGTTATCACAATAAATATCCATTTCAAAGGAAAACAAGTCTTCTTTGAAGTGTGTGGCATATAAAACATAGCTACAAATGTCAAGAGGTTCAACAAGGACAACAGGGATGAAGAATAAAAATAAAAGTAGTACCTCAATCACAATGCGAATAGCGGAACAACAGCAATCAAGCTGAAGCAATCAGTACTTAGCCCATGCTCCAGCCAAAAGAAGAGTAAGTGAAGCTAGCAGGTGCCGGCCAATTAAAAGGCAGCAAATAAGAGTGACAATAGAGCAAAAAATAATAAGCAATGGAGGGGCTGCAAGCACCTTGTTGTATACAATATCTATCGCAAGTGAGAGCACATGCGGCTCATGCACTGTCACAGGCAAGACCTAAAAAGGAAACTGCCTGAGCGCACAGCTTCCACTTTGTGAAAGGTGGCAGAGGGCAACATAGGAGCAAACAATGACGCAAGGGACTGACCACAATGTAATTCTCTGCCTTTTCTGTGAAAAGCAATTGCAATCCTTTTAAGGGACCGGAGTTGTTTAAAACAAAAATTGATATGCAGAGAATGCCAGTGCAGGGATTGTGGTCTATTGTCCCTCACAGGCAGCCGCGGTTTGTGCAGGTAACAGCGGTGGGGTGGGGCCGGGTTAGGGGGATTCGAGGGACGATGCAGAGGGAAAATAAATAATTAATTTTCCCTCTGCATCGTCCCTCGAAATCCCCCTAAGCCGGCCCCACCGCCCCACCGCTGTTACCTGCATGGACCGCAGCTGCTCACAGGCCTCCATCCCTTCATTCATAGGCATTCGCATGGGGTCACAATACGCCTCCTGCTTCAAATATTAAGATATTGTTTTGTCCTGATGAAGGTGGTGGTCGAATTATAGTACCCACCGAAACGCGTCGATGCACTGATGATAAAGCCCACCCTAGATCCTTGAGGACAACTGTTACACTAAAACAAAGGATAAGAGAATTAGTTGTTTCTATGTGTAATAAGTGATCTGTGCTAGACTGGTGTGGTGCTTTCATGACTAGAAATAACGTTCTTGCTTGTTCTCCCATAGTATATGTTTTTAGATCTTTGTTTAATAAATGTTTTTAAGAATTGTTTTTATGAATTGTTGTGGCTTGGAAAAAAATGTTGGACAATTATATTGATATCTGTTTTTAGAAACTGCTGAATTAATTCCTCTATACAACATTTATGTGTTTTTTAATCTATGAACAATAAATTTGTTATGTTCAATTGACCCATTCTTTTAGATTTTCTGAAAATGTGTTGGCTATACGTTGTTTATGCTTTGGTGATAGAAAATTCTCTTTTGAGCATGTATGGAGTGTGTATGTAGTTACCCAAAGGGGATTTGTTTATGACTTTGGTCAAATATTAATGAGGCAGGACTTTTACGGACTCCTACAAATGTGTATTTTGTGATGTGACTTATCAGTACATCAGTTTTATCGCTAATCAAGGTTCAGGTTGCAAACCATTCAGTGTGCTAAAACACAGTCTAGTTTGCAAACTGAGCTCAGTACATCAGGCTCAAAGTCCTTTATAGAAGGGCAGTTCTCTTTAAACTGCTAAACTCTCAGGGGCTTATTTACAAGGCCCTTGCGCCACTTTTCCGTCATTTTTAACATGGGAAAAGTGACGCAAAAGTGGCGCAAGGGGCTTGTAAATCTGCCCCTCAGACATTATTTTGCTGTTCTTGCACAGCATAAATTTACAAGTTTTGGAGCCACTTTCAGGTGAAAACATTTTCTTTTGATCGGGTTATCCGTCTCCACATTGCAGCCCTTGTTCTTTCTCAGAAGTGGTCTGTTTATTGTTGAGTTGATTCCTGTTCGCCACATGTGGCCAATCTGCCTTTTAACTTAGATGTCTCTTAGCATGATGTGTTCCGATACTACTTCTGTAATGTTGCCTGTTATCCACTTCAAAAACCAAGCAAAGATCCTGTTGTTCTCTGCTTCTTTTATATCAGCTACGTTTGTACCATTGTTGTTGTTCTCTCAATTGCCTTGTTTACAGATTCTTTATTAGTTCCTTGCGCTCTTTCTTAACTCAGATGTCTTTTATGCAGGGCACATGTCTGAAGTATCTGTTTCTTTTCCACTACAATCCATGTGCTCATGCCTCAAATGCTCTGACTGGATTTCCCTCTTTTGCAGTACATTTCAAGAAGCATGGAAGGCATTGCTTTGTCTTGTCACTGTGCAGGTACCTGTTGGCTCTGATCAGAATGGAATTGCACAGTTCAATTCAAAACGTGTAAACAATACAATGACAACCCTGTAAGCCCATGAGAACCAGGGTAAATGCAATTTAATCAAACAATTTTCACGTGGGACTCATTTATGCTAACGTGGGACTCATTTATGCTCCACTTCCAGCTACATAAAGCATGTGAACTCAATTCATTACTTGTTTAATCAAAAATCCAGAAAAAGGTACAGGACTTTACATTTTTTAGTATAAAATACATTTGTTGTCTAGGAACAATACTTAGCTCATAAGCCACAAAATTGCCACAAAAATTTGTTATTGCAGAAGACACAGTGCTCAAAGTGTGAACAGAAATAAATGTAACAATATATAACTAGACACTAAACAAATCCCTAGGTTGCACATCATTTTGAAAAGCAGAAAAATTTAAAGATCCTATCCGTGCATATACAGTATGTCTTGGCATATTCTAAGACACTAGACACAACCTAGGGAGAGATGTCAATGTTTCAACCCAGGACTATTTGTCGGGTGTCCTCAGGACAAATGTCATCCGACTAATGTTGCTAGAACAGAGAAAGAATAGATTCCTTATTGCCTGTATCCAAAATCAGTGATCACTAGAAATGGCCTAAAGGTCCATGATACTACTCATCACAAATCATTTGGTTCTTAGGACCCTCAATATGTATGTAATCCAATAGAGTTCCTGCATTAGAAGCAATGTATGAAATATTGTATCATAAAGAGTATACCTATACATCTGCACACCCAGTGCGTCATCCATAGCTAGCAGAGTGTGTATCCATGCAGAAGACTCGATGCAGATATCAGTAGGCTCATCTGCAGTGCATCTACAGTCTTCTGCAGTCATGGCGGCAACTACTTCAGACAGAGTGGCAGCTCCACATGGGCGAGTAACACTCTCTGCGTTAGCATTGATGCAGAGTTTACCCTGCAGATTATGATTCAATAATGGATGAGAATAGCTAAGTGAGAAAGTCACCCGTGTGTCTAGAGTTGCGTTTTCAGACATTTGATTTACATGTAAGTGTGCCATTTTGAGGCTGTACGGTGTTTTTTACATACGAGGTCATGGATAACACACCACATGAGATGGGCACCTTGATAGATAGCATTTCACTGAGGTGATACATATTGTGTTTTGTGTATGGATTTACGGAACCATAAAGGTACCTAGACGTTGTAACTTGATACGTCAAGGTACGCTCAACCAGGTGATTGGGTTGACTCATCTAGGATAGCATTTGTCACTGTCTTTAGCTGGGAAATCAACTTTTAACAAATACATACTCTGCTTTAAGGTTAACTATGCATGATGCACTGAGTATGAGGTATACTCTCTGCTCTTTCACAAGGAATATATGCGTGCACAAAGTAGTTCCTTCAGTGCCAGGAACTGCTATGGCAATGTGTGTTTTAGTTAATTCTTTTTTATATTGTAATAGTCCAGAAGCTCGCCCAACAGTAAAGGTTTACACATACCATGATAAAACGCCTGAAACATTAACAAAGCTAGAATGCTGGCAGCAAATACCAGATCTACTGACCTTGTCAATGCTTGTTGCAATTTTCAAGCTCAATAAAGACATATCCCATTCCAAAGCCGCTGGTATAATGTCTGGTCCCGACCCGCAAATCCTTTCTTTGGATTGCAGCTATAGTCACCACTGACATACCTCTGCTAGCTGCCAATGTTCATTTAAAATCTTTGACACCAGGCAGCCAATAAGACCTCACTTCCAAAAGCATTTTATTTGTGTCTGGCCTGTACACTGACTTATGTGAGGAGAGGTCCACATAGAAGCAGAAGAATTCTAGGAAGATTAAATTCTAGCCTGCAGCTTGGAAACTGGTGGACACTGATGTAAGTTTGGCCTGTAACTGCACCTAGTCTGGTAATTTTTAGGGATTGTATGTTTCAAGTGCCTGTTTTTCTGTGGGCCTCTGGGGTGACCATCTAGAAGAGTTTAAGCACTTGCTGAGCTGAATCATGCACTTTCACATAGCCCTCAGAGTGAGATGTAATGGAAAAAGCACAATGCTCATAGGTCAAGGAAGGATTTGTGAGGATTTTCTATTACATACCTCAATTTTCACCCCCTCAAAGAAGCTTGCAGCTCAAGCCCTCTTGTTGCCCAGTTGTTGAAGATATAAAGGCAGGGGGTAAGCACACTCTTGCAGCGAGTGTTCAAGGGTCAAGGAAACAAAGATGGCTGGCAATTTTAGGAGTGTCTCCAAACGTTTGAACAGAAAACACTCATGGGCACTGTATGCGGTCTACATTTTGAAGTAAAGTCTCTATGAGCATTGCGGCTGATTAACAGAGCCAGAGGGTTTCTGGCATTTAGAAGATGCTTGTAATGTAGTAATGTTGAGGAGAACTAGAAATGAATTAAAGTGTTCATCCGAGGCATGGTCGGGGAGGATCCCTTGATACTGGGTTGCGTCTACGCCCCCCCCCCCCTTACAGTGGTCACTGGTTGAGAAGCTGCTTACCTTATGGGCTGACATGCCCGATGCGTCATCTGTGGTGGGCGGGGACTGGAATGATGTTATGTATGTAGTCAAGGACAGGCACAGGATTGGGGGGGGCCCGGGCGGTGGCCAGACCACGAAACTACATGATATGGCGGTGGGCCTAGATTGGGTGGACACATGGCGGCACGTCCATGGGGACAGGCGGGAATATACGTATCTCTCAGCAGTCCATAAATCCTTTTCCAGACTCGACTACATTTTCGTTCCCCGAGTAATGGCTGGTAGGGTGGCGTCGGCTGAGATCCTTCCTCGCGGGCTCTCGGATCACTCCCCCGTGTCCGTTGACCTTCGGATGGGCAGGGGGCGGCAGCCATTCCGTTGGCGCCTCTTGGTGTGGCACCTACAAAAGGAGGATTACGGGAAACACATGAGCGAGGCCATTGCAAACTATCTCATCGTCAATGAGGGGTCTGCCTCCAGTGCTGGGACACTGTGGGAAGCTTTGAAGCCCACCCTGCGGGGGATGGATATAGCCTGGTGCGTAGCGGCCCGTAAGCAGCGCAGGGCGGAGTTGGTACGGGCCGAGGCAGAGGTAGAGACGCTTGAGCACCAGAGCCGGGAGGCAGGGGAGGGGCAGGCGGTGAGGCAGCTGCTCCTGGCACAACAGTCCTTTGCTGCCCTCCTGATGGACGAGGCTCGACAGGTTTGGCTGGCAACGCGTAGCAGGATATGTCAGTGGGGGGACAAGTCCGGCAAGATGCTGCATCGGCTCTGTCAGGGCACCTTCCACGCCCAGGCCCTCCCGGGTATATTAGATGAAGCGGGAGCTCCGATTACAGACCTGGTTGCCTTAGCGGAGATTTTCGCTACATATTATGCGGAGCTCTATGCCCCCCGGGAGTGCCTACCGGAGTATATGGTGGACAAGTTCTTAGCGGGCTTGCCGCCCAAAGCGGTGTCGGATGAGGTGCGTGACCGGCTGGAACTCCCTCTGACTGATGAGGAATTAAGCACGGCCCTGGGTGAGCTCAGCTCTGGGAAGGCTCCTGGACCCAATGGGTTCCCAAGCGAATTCTTCAGACGATACAATCTGCAGTTGGCCCCTCACTACCGGGCGGCCTTGGAGGAGGCCAGGGAACAGGGTAGGCTTCCCCCAGATTGGAGGCATGCGGAAGTGGTGGTGTTCCATAAGCCGGGTCGGCCCCCGGAGCAGCATGCCTCCTACCGTCCCATCTCCCTTCTGAATGTGGAGGCCAAAGTCCTGGCCAAAGCATTGGCCAATCAGCTCCTGCCTCACATCTCAGCACTTGTGCACCCGGACCAGGCCGGATTTATGCCCCAGAGGGCGACCAGGCATAATATACGGCGGGCACATGTAGCGATGGCGGCTATCCGACAGACCGGAGAGCAGGCGGCGTTCCTCCTAGCGGACATAGACAGGGCATTCGACTCTTTGAGCTGGGTCTATTTGTTCGCACTGCTGCCCCGGCTTAATCTTGGCCCCCATTTCATGTCCTACCTGACACTCCTATATACAGACCTGACAGCATCGGTTCGGGTGGCTGGAGTGGTCTCTTCCAGCTTCTCTATCAGACGTGGCACCAGGCAGATGTGCCCCCTCTCGCCGTATTTATTCGCCCTGGCTATGGAGCCGTTGGCGGCGTGGGTGCGCATAGATGCACAGCTAAGGGGCTTTGAGTGGGCTCCGGGGCTGTCCGACAGGATTGCTTTATATGCGGACGATGTCCTTTTTTTCCTTACAGCTCTGGACAGAACGGGGCCACGCCTCCTGCGGATCATGCAGATCTTTGGGGAATCGTCGGGGTTGTACATGAACCCCCGCAA
The DNA here is from genome assembly GCA_963921515.1 of Calotriton arnoldi. Taxonomy (NCBI): domain Eukaryota; kingdom Metazoa; phylum Chordata; class Amphibia; order Caudata; family Salamandridae; genus Calotriton; species Calotriton arnoldi. The sequence continues at coordinate 679,307 of CAWUFW010010041.1, read as the reverse complement.
ATCCACGCTGTGGGCTCTGGGGGATCGGACGAAGGTAGGCAATTGGTCGTCCATGTCTCAGGTGGCGGTGGGGGGCCTCAAATATCTGGGGGTGTTAATCTCGGAGGTGCCAGCCATCTCTTGGGAGCGAAATTTGGTGCCGGTATGGGAGCGAGTCCGTGCAGATATTAGGACTTGGTCGCGCATGCCTCTGACACTTTATGGTAGATCAGCAATCTTTAAGATGGTGGCGCTTCCTCGGTTGCTTTACCAGCTCCAGAATCACCCGTACCCGATCCCGCCCAAATGGTTCCGGCTGGTGAATTCTGTGCTTGGGCAGTTCCTGTGGGAGGGGGGAGCTGTGCGTGTAGAGCTGCGCACATGCTTTCTTTCCACCTACTGCGGAGGACTTGCGACCTCGGATATTCTTTCATACTACCAGGCCTCGCACCTACTGGTCCTTAATGAGTGGTGGTATGGCGACAGGGAGGACCCGGCATATGCGTTGGAGCGTTATCTTATGGGGTCCCACACACTACACACTATTCTTTACTCGGCGTCGTTACGGGGCGCGCTGCCATTGGCCACATGGGTGGTGTTTCCAATATGGAGGCAAGCACTGCGTCGCATGGGGTGGTGGAATACCCTGACCCGAGAAACCCCCCTGTGGCATAATGGGCGTCTGCCCGACCTCGCGGCCCTACAGGGCTTCCGGGGATGGGATGCTATAGGCATCTCGACCCTGGGGGATGTTATGAGGGACACGACACTCAAGTCCTTTCAAGATTTACAGGAGGAATTTGGCATGCCCCGGTCCCAGCTCTACCGATACCTCCAATTCCGTCATGCACTGTCCCCTAGCCTAGAGGGACTAGAGTCTCTCCCTGAGTTTAGCCCCTTGGAGGCAAAAGTGTTTATGGGGGATCTAGAGATAAAGAAGATATCCCGGATTTATCAGTCCCTGGTTACTCATTGCTCTCCTACGCTACAGAGGCTCCAGTGGGGTATGGGAAGAGGACGTAGGCACACTAGAGGAGGAGGATTGGAGGGAGGCTCTGGCCGCCCCTCGGGGTGCGGCCATAGCGATGCGTCTCCACCTCATTCAATTTAAATACTTACACAGGGTCTACTTCACCCGGGTTCGACTGTGGCGGGCGGGACTGATTGCCTCTCCGAAGTGTCTTCGGTGTGGCTGGGAGGAGGGCACGTTTCTCCATACAGTCTGGCACTGCATATCCCTGGACCGGTTCTGGAGGGGGTCTTTGCCTGTTTGTCGGAGGTGTTGGGGTGGGGGCTCCCACGTACGCCACAGTTCGCCCTGCTACACGTCATGGAGGGGGTAGGGGGCAATGTATATAAAAGACATCTTATGCAACTTGGCCTCACATTGGCAAAACGGGATATAGCTAAGGCGTGGAAGGATCCACGGGCCCCGTCGGTGGTAGCGTGGAAAAATGGTCTGGACTTCTGTATGGGATTGGAACAGCCAATCTTTGTTGCCAGGGGATGCCCACGTAAGCATTATAAAATATGGAAGCATTGGACGGAGTACCGGGGCCTGTGGCTGGAGCCTCAAGTTGTGCCAGAGGACCTCCCGGGGGAGTAAATGATGGGACGCATGGGTCTGTTTTGGTGCAGGGTGGGGGGGGTTTGGGGGGCGTGTGTACGTATGCTAATATTTTTCTGCTCTATGAAGGTGGATCGTGGACTGGACTCTGTGGTCATTGTGCTACTCTGGGGGGAGCGGGGGGAGGGGGGGAGTTGGGGGGTGGGGGTCTTTTTGGAAAATTGAGCTTTCTATGCATAGTCATGTTTCTTATTTGTTCGTCTAAAAAGTCGATTGCTTCCCGGCTGATGTAATGTTTGATACTGCAGTTGTCTCTGGAGTGCAGAGCCCTGCAACATATGTGCAATTTGACAATAAAATACGTTTTCAAAAAAAGAAATGAATTAAAGTGAGAACTGTTTATTGCTCTGCACCTTATAGCGGCAAGGAAGCCATGTACTATATAAGGGTGGCGGTAAATTCTGTTACCAAGTTAATTGTGTTATGTTGCCTGGTGTTCTACAGCTTACAGACAAAGTACACTACATTGCTTGCTTTCATAGTAGGTGCTAAATTGTGTCTGTGCTAAGTTCAGGAGATCCACAGGTTTGCATTAAGCTGTGCTCATGATACCATGTGACCTTAATATACTTCTAATGAGTAGAAGATGTGGGGTTTCCTTGTGCCTTAGGAAATTGGCTTTACCTAGGCAGTTAGTGGTGGTAGATTCACCTCATGCATAAGCATGTTGGGGTGGCGAGTTTTGCCTGTTACTTGGGCTGGTGGTGGCAATGAATTTTCCTGGAGACCTTTTGTGGAAAGGGATGTTCTGCGTCTCATTGGGGGGGAAGTGAATTTATAATCAGTATTGGGTGATGTTATTGAGTGAACTTTAGTGTCCTATTCGTCCATTATCACCCAGCTTTATGTGCTTTATGTTGAAAGGAGGAGTAGCTTCTTGTCAGCGGCTTGAATTTTTTTTTTTAGGAGGGGGATATGATGTGCTGTCTCTTTCTGTGTATTTCTGCCTGTACTGCTTAGCTTGGATTGTTGGAGCTTTGTTGGTATGTTGCACGTGTCTTCAGGCTGAATTGGCAGTTCAACCAGGACTTGAAAGAGACTGGGCAGAGAGTTATGATTCTTTTGGTGGAACTTTCTTTACCCACCATTTTAACTTCAATAAATACGTTTTTTAAAATATTCACACTAGTGTTCTGGTTTTAGCTTGTTGGATTACAAGCTTAGGGTCATCTGAACTAGGAATCGATTTGGTGGAAGTGGTTGCAAATTACGCATGGAGCTTTACCAAATCAATTCTGATTTTGCTAATTAATAGGTCACTTCACAAAATGACCATTCGTAGTGAGTCGCAATCTCATCAATATGTATGAGGAAGGTCACAAATTACGAATCACTACAATTGGCTACAGTAACAGGAATGGTGTCCTGCTGTGGTCAGCAGACTACCATGTCTGTGATCACTTTTCAATAAAGCAATCTTTTTAATTTTTGCAATGCAGACCATTTTCCTAAAAGGAATATGGGCACTGTTTAAGTTTTTAGTTTAAGGAGTAAGCGGTGGTCCCACGGACCACTGCCCTCTCCTAAAAAAAATTTGGGGAACTTTCACAAAGGGGAAGTTGACCCCTGCGGGCTCCTTCTGTTTGCTAATGGGTTATCACTACTTTCAGTAGCCGGTAAAATATTAATGTTTTGCGGCCAGATTACGGTCTCAAAGCATTAGTTCATCCCATTGCAAATTGCTATTTGGAAGGAATTCCCTCAAAATGTTGTTTCCAAATAGGGTTTTGGTATGTGAAAACGAACACAGATTGCAATTTGGTAATGTGTCATTGATGATCAATTTCGGTTTGGTATATACCAAAAGGCAGTTTTGCGGTTACAAATAGTCTGATTTTGCAAAACAGACCCTTTGCGACATCAAAATACCTTCATACATCTGGCCCAAAGTATTATTCAAAGTAAATATGTCATAGAAACTTTGAAGCCATGCTACACCATGTTACACCATCAAGTGATCCATTGAATTGCTGGGTCAATGCTGAACCAGTCAGCTGCAAGCACCACCTCCGTGGGATTCCTTTGTTACTACGAATTTCAATGCTCAGAGGCTACTTCACTCATCATTATTACTCCAGTTGCTGCCACCATTTTTTAGATCACAGTAACCCAGCTTAGTGGGTCTAGAAACTAATGCAGAGATGTCTTTTACAACCTGTGAGTCATTGATCAATATGTGATCAGTATGTGGTCTGTGCTATACAAGAGGTGAAAATTATTTTTATTAAACTTCTCTTGATTTCAGTTCACCCAATCCCTTTGCTCTGTAAGAGAGCATGGGGCTTATTTCTAGGCGGGTGAGTTGGAATGAGATATGTACTTTCAATAATTGATTACTGAAGTATGATATGTTCAGAATTGGTTAACACGGTAGTGAATATGTGTTTCATTGTTCATTTTTAGCGTCCCCTGATGAAGGGCAATTGTAGCCCGAAATGCATTGGGTTTTTAATAAAGGCCGCTTTGCACGAACTCCTGCATTTGTCGTGTTTCAGCAAGAGGTCCGGATGGGCACAGCTTTTACATTAGAAATTTGAAAAATGGCACAATATCCCGCGAGTGGATTCAAGCATAACGAGGATGAACAACAGAGGCATTAACAGGATGGAGTACTTGACTGAAAATTTAGTAAACATGGTGCAGCCACAGTGGAACAATTTAGCTGTGCAATCGGTTTTGGGGCAAACTGATGCCCCATTTAATGATGTTGTTTTCATAGTCGGGTGCCTTTGGGCGTGGCACCACACCGGTTAGCACGCATTCTTGGAGAATCATTTGATAAGCATGGATTACATTGAAATCAAGGTGTGCATCCCATTACTATAATTGTACATTCATAATGACGCCCCACATTGGGGTAGCACCCGCCAGGTTAAATAGAAAGGAGAAAATACAGAATTGGAGAACATTGCAAGTATCCACACAGACGGAGTAAAAATCGGGTTCGTTAAAGAAGTGGTGTTTCAAAGAGTTTCCATTGGCTGACAACAATTGGTGTTTATTTTTCAACCAGTTTTGGTCAATGATTCACATTATGACATTAATCGTTTTCTGAAGATGAAGGAGTTACCTGAATACAACTGGTCATGTTTTGGATATATCAGTGCACTGCATTGTGGGCAAGGTAGTTTATTTCATGGGAATGTAATTTGTAAACCTGTTTTCAAGGAGGGAAAACGCTAATCAGCCGGCCAATTAGGATGGACCAGTGAGGGAGGGTGTGGTTAAATAAGGGTGGAACTAGGGGGGTGAATTAACATTTGTTGGTAAGAAGATGGCGAAGGATTGATTGGAAGTACAAAGCAGGTATGTGGAAGTGTTGTTTTGGTTGAGGGGTGTAGGCTGAATGGGAGCAGCTTCAAGTTTAATGGCAGAGCGGAAGTATGTATTGAGTGGGAATGAATGAGTACATAAACACTTAAAATAGGGTAGAGTTTCAAGTTGCGAGTCACGTTAAGATTAATTTTCATAGATGGGAACGGAGTGGGTGGAGTTGTATGTATGATGGTGGGGAATGCTGCAAGGGGTTTACGAGGTTGCGTGTTGAATTAATTGTGGGGAGGAGGAGTGTGAAGTTAGTGTGAAATGATAAGAGTTCACGGGGTAGTGATTTAAATTGAGGCTGTGGGAGTTGTTCAGTTTGCAATGCAAATAGAAAGGAAGGGTAGGGGTTCACAAGGGTTCGGTTTAACATATAGCGGTATAAGGTAGGGGTATTTGGTTGGCTTGAGGAATAGAGTGGAATTGGAGTGGATGAACAATATTTATATTGTTCAAGAAGGGGTTCATTACATGAAAGGAGGACGAGTTGGGATGAGATAAGTACTTTCAATAATTGATTACTGAAGTATGATATGTTCAGAATTGGTTAACACAGTAGTGAATATGTGTTTCATTGTTCATTTTTAGCGTCGGGTTTTTAATAAATGCCGCTTTGCACGAACTCCTGCATTTGTCGTGTTTCAGCAAGAGGTCCGGATGGGCACAGCTTTTACATTAGAAATTTGAAAAATGGCACAATATCCCACGAGTGGATTCAAGCATAACGAGGATGAACAACAGAGGCATTAACAGGATGGAGTACTTGACTGAAAATTTAGTAAACATGGTGCAGCCACAGTGGCACAATTTAGCTGTGCAATCGGTTTTTGGGCAAACTGATGCCCCATTTAATGATGTTGCTTATTTCTAGGCCCTTTGCGCTGCCGTTGCGTCACTTTTTATGGCGCTCCGGCGGCACAGAGTGCAGACCCATATCTATGAGGCCACGCAAAGTCACTTTGCGTGTGTTTCATGGTCTTGTAGATATGTGTGAGGCAACGCAGAGCGAGTCGCTGCCTTGCCATACACTGCTTCAGGGGGGCGTTCCATGGGCGCTGCAGTGGATTTTTCACATGCAACACCCATGGGTTTTAACACATTCCCAGATTTACAAGGATCTGTAAACGTGGGAATGCATCAAAACTGTACGCCTCCCGAGGAGAGCCATAACAAGGAGAAATATCTTTATTTCTCCTCGTCCAAGCCTCTATGAATTGTTTTTGTGCAGGAAGTTTTCCCTTCCTGCACAGAAACAATCCTGCCAACAATGCAGACATCCTTGCGCCATGGTGCAAGGGTGCCCGCATTGGTGCTAGGCACGAAATTGTGCACCGGCGCAGGGCAGAAAGGACAGAAATGCACCATATCTTGAAATACGGTGGATTCCTGCCCTTTCGAATTGACATAGGGCAACGAAGTAAAAAGACTTGTGGCGCTGCCCTACGCCAATATATTGTAAATTAGGCCCCCTGTTTCTATTAAAACCCTTCACTTTATGACACCTGGGTGAAATATAATGTGCTACATTTAGAAGTAATTTACCAATGTTTGATAATTGTTGACTCTCAGTAGTGCACCTTATTGTGATTAGAAACTATTATATTGCCAACTTGCTTTGACGTGTTCAGGTTTAGATTTTCGGACTTTCCTGTCATAAATAATATTTATTTTTATGAAACAATTTTAACAAAATGTGATATATTGGTGAAAAAAAGTTTTTATTAAATTTGGAGATATAAAGATTTGAGTATTGCCTTCGACTAATTCAAGACTGGTGGTATACATGTAAGGTGATTGGATGCTTGCATGTTCTGCTGACTGATTGGTAGTGGTTTCTAAAGGGAGTTATTTACGACCAGAAAGTCTATTATGCGGCTCTGTCCCTTTGGATTGTGGGGACCCTCTCTTTAGATTTTCCTAAACATACAATTGGATCGCCAAATGTCCTTCTAAAGGTGTTTCTGTGAGTTGAGGGGCGTGGCCCACATGGTGACCGGAGCAGACGTCTCTACTTAAGATCTGGCATGAGCCCGATCAAAATCCTTCCCCATCCTATGTTCTGATACCTGCAGCGACCCATCGTAGTGTGGCTGCACTCCCTCCGAGGAGTCGACATAGCTGTCAGTGCATCTGGCCGGAAGCGGGCCATCGGAGGCGACTGGAGGTGTTGAATGGGCCAGGCTTGGGGCGTGTTGGTCGCTGTGGCTGGCCTCGGGCAGGGCCACATGAGTGTGAGGGGAGGTGGGGCAGCCCCGCGTGACCCTGGACTGCTTCCTGGCAGAGTGACTAATTCAGCCGATGACGTTGGTGGGACCCAGGCTCCAACGCATAGCAGAGGAGAGTGGGAGCCTGCAGCACCCTAGCTCGGCTGCAGTGGCCTTGAGGGCATTCGGCCTGCCGTGAGTTTTGATCCGGGGGCCATGCAGATTCTGCCTGTGTGTGGCAGCCTGGACGGCAGAGATGGCTGCGAGCCCTGAGGGCCCCTGCGTGATTGTACTGAGAGGTGGAGAAGCGGCGTGGGCCTACACGGCCCTGCCTGCGATGTGAGAGCCGCACCCCTGCTCCCGGAGGACCTGAGGAGCACAGTGGCAGCCTGGTCTGTCGATGCAGCACTTGAGTGCTGATGTTTGTGTCTTATGGTGCCCTCTTGAGATACGGATCTCGGACAGTGGGCCCTGCAGGCTGCATGGTACAGCAAGGGTGGGGGGCCCGCTGCAGCTTGCCCTCGCTGTGAGGGTTCATGCAGCTGCACCAGGGGTGAGCGTAAGGACTGGGGCAAATGCCAAGTGTACCGGGCAGTGGGGGTGGAGTATATGAGTGCAGAGGCCTTGTGGCACCTTGATCAATACCCTATTAGACCGCAGGCCTTGCGGCGCCCCTGTTCTGAATTGTTGTGAGTGAGGGGGCCTAGTGGGCACTCCGCTGAGCTAACTGACAAGCTGTGCCTGCGCTGCAGTGCTCCCCACGGCAGGTGCTCAGACTGAAAGCAAGACTACCTTTGGCTGGAGAAATGATTACCTTTTGCCGGTGCAGGGGCCCATTGCCTCGGAGTGGCAAGGGGTAATAGAGGGCCACACCCTTTAGTGGCCTGGTGAATCAGTCACACGTACTCTGCCCCTGACTGAAACAACCCAAGGTCAATCAAACATTTGCCCCCATCTAACGAGGATCCCATGTACAAAGTCGCTGGGCAGGCGCAAAGTAATAGCACGTTGCGCAGTCTGGAGGCCACCCTTGACAGACATTCTGGCCAATTCGAGAAGATACTCCAGGCAATACTGGACGCTAAATACACCCTGGAATCCAAAATCAATGCAATCTCCTTGGATGTGAGCCTGCTCATGAGATTAGCAGAGAGGGTAGAAAACACGGAGTTCACCTTTACCACAACGCGCCCTTTATTGCAGGGGATGCAGTCTCAACTACAAGAGATGCAGGTGGACATACACTCCTTGCAGCTGAAGGCAGAGGATGCCGAAGGGCGATCACGGGGCAACCATGTCTGCTTCCTGGGCTTTCCAGAGCATAAGGATGGCCTGAGCGTGGTACTTTTCCTTGAACACTGGTTAGTGTCCACAGTGCTGTCCGGCAAGTTATCAACTTTTTTTCGGTGAAATGCGCACACTACTTGCCGCGGCACCCTCCTCCACTGGAAGCTCCAGTGCGACCGGTGATAGTGAGAGTACTCAACTTTGGGGACAGACACTTAATTCTACTACCTTTTCAGACAAAAGACCCCTGGCAATTTGAGGGTACCATAAGAAAAAACAAAGGGAGGTAGAGGAAAGAGGCAAAAGAGCTCGTCCTCCTGGCAAACATATTATAATCAAAAAGGAGTCCTTCTGTCACTTGGGATTTTCTTCCCACTCTGGGTATGTTTGGAAAATGGAAGGTTTTCCTTAGATAACCCTCACCCACCAGGGTTTCCCCTTTGTGGCATGCTTCACCATTGGGTTCTTCCCGTTCCGCTGCAGAACGGGGCGTCCTACGACCTATGTGTTATGTGGGAGCACTTTGTTGGAAGTATATGTGGTAGATGAAGAAAACCTAGCTAGTAGGATTTTTTTTTTTTATTTTGTACCTCAATCCGGTATGATTAAAAAATGGGGAAATTGGGAACTCATGGAAATAATGTTCCTGAGTTCCGCTGGTCAACATGTTTCTAGCCTTACCCCAAGGCTATTCTTCCGGACAAAGGGTTATTGCTCCCTGATACCACTCTTGCATATCTCAAATTAGGTATATCATTGTTTGTTGTAGAAAAACAGAAAACCTATAATTAGATATATACATACAGCACCTATTGGTGTTTGTTAACAGAAGCTCTGTGAAGATAAAACGAATGAAAACAAAAGAGATTGGCTTGTCATGGCATTTGGCCATGTTACACATTATCGTGCTTATATAATTTGGAAAACATATCACCTTGGTTGAAAATCATGATATATTTCTCGCCGTAAACGTGAACACTTCTAGTGCTACCATAAGAGAGGTTTACTTTTAAAAAAATACTTTAAAAAGGCACCAGCAGGACATACATACCTATAACACTTGTTGTGATTAAATGGCACATACATATTAACTGCCTCCATTTGGCTTCATGAGACCATATGGGGGAAAAGGACGCCTGTAGTCACACTCTGTATAATAAAGTCAAAGGAAACTAGGGTCATTTAGGGAAAAAAGATTAAGCGGTACTCTCAAGGGAAGGCTTTGTTGTTAGGGGCAGCTGGGTCATACTCACTTCATAAAGGCTACTCCCTCGCTCGAGGAGTTTACTCCCGCCCGTGGCTCCATAGTTGCCGGCCATTCGTTTTGGCACACTATTTGGCTGTGCTGCGGTTGTGAGACATCAGAGCCCTCGTGTCTATGGAAGACTAGGACGCCGACCTTCTAAAATGGCAGCAGCGGATGGAACCACTTCTTGGATCCAGTGTCCTACTCTGTAGCCGTTCTGTTGGGCACTGAAAAACAGGGGGGTTGTTTGAGATGCCCCTTATTAATTAAAAATAAGCAAAATAGAGATAAATAAAGTGAAAGATTTGTTCATGAAGAAAACATTTTTTCTTATGTTTTCATGATAAAGAAATTTCTTATATGTTTTTACATGGAAAAAGGAAGAAACCTGTAACTAAATTGCTACTAACCAATTGATTGGGAAAAACACAATAATGAAAGGTCACTCTTGGGTCATATGTTATTTAATGAATTGGCCCCAGGGTATATTTTCATTCAGTCCATCAATGTGTGTTTTTAAACGGAACACCCATCTTTATTCCTTTTGAAACAGTTGCGATTCTTGTCTCACTCGTTCCAGAATGGCCCAATGGAAGTCTCTCACAGTGTATTCATATTCCACGTAATGGACAGACATTTTAGTGGTTGCACATCCCCATCTCAGATTGCTGCGGTGTTCCCCAATTCTGACTTTTATTTTTTGTGTGGTCATCCCTATGTACTATAGATTGCATGGGCAAGTGATCAAATATACTACACATTGGGAGTTAAAGTTGGTGAATTGTCTCAATTCCCATGTGGTGTTGTTATTGAATGTGATCTTTTGTGTGGGCTGAGTGAGGTGGCAAACACTATAGCTACTACAGGGTTAATGTCCTTTTATTGGGGTTATCTGAATTTGGTCCACTCTGGTGTTATTGGTTCTCTTCCGTCGTGTGTGGACTAACATGTCCTGGAGATTGCGCCCACATTTGTGTAAAAACATTGGTTTTGGAAATTGCAGAGTGTCACTGTTTAGTATGCACCGGTGTTTATTGAGGATCTTACATACTTGATTCGATGCTACACTGTAAGTAGTAATGCATATGGTTGTTCTTTCTCTTTGGGAGGAAGTGTCTCCACTAGTACCTCCCTGTGATTGTTCTTAGTACCTTTCATGGCTTGGGATATGATTCTTTTAGGATAATTTCTAGCTTCTAATTTAGAAGCCAGGTCCTCAGATTGTCTTTTGTAGTTACTGCGTCAGGAACAGTTCCATCTCAGCCACAGAAATTGGCTGAATGGTAAGTTTTCTTTAAGATGTCTCAGATGGAAACTGTCAAAAAGAAGAAGACAATTCTTCGCTGTTGGCTTTATGTGGGTGGCTATCCTTTTCTTCATCTACCACATAGACTTCCAACAAAGTGCTCTCACGTAACATGTAGGTCGTAGCACGCCCCGTTCTGCAGCAGAACGGGAAGAACCCAATGATGAAGCATGCCACCAAGGGCAAACCCTGGTGGGTGAGTGTTATCTAAGGAAAACCTTCCGTTTTCCAAACTTACCCAGAATGGGAAGAAAATCCCACGTGACAGAAGGGAGCCTTTTTAATTTGAGGGTACCACCATCACTGCATACCCAGATTTCACCGCAGAGGTGCAGCGTTGCTGGAGCTCCTACTTGTTGGTTACACAACAACTGAGGAGTCTAGGGCTGAAGTATGCACTTACCCGCCAAGCTCAAAGTGATGGAGAAGGGAGACTATCTGCATCTTCTCGTCTACCGAGTAGCCCTGACATGGCTGCATGCTACGGGCCTAGTGGCGCAGCTGGCAGCGGAACAGCACACTGGCTGTCCCTGAGATCGAGCCACCAACGTTCCAAGAGGCCGCAACATCCACCCACTACTGAACAGGCAGTTAACGAATGGGCACCACCAGTGGCAGAAGTGATACAACAGAGCCATAACCCCTTTGTGGTTCTGTATTTGGAACTGTGCCTACGCTACTGGTTTGGACACCAATGACACTGTGGACTCTGCTGGGGCAGAATGCCCTGGTTTGACCTGATGCCTTGATTGCCGGATGACTTGCTGTGAGTAACTCTGGCTCACCTGGTTCATAAGTCCTGTGCCTAGACCGGTAGGCTGGCGTACACCTTGGGGTGCCTCGGGTGGAGTGTAAGGCAAGAGATGGGCAACAAGTGCATGGACTTGTTGGCTGGCTGCCACTGAATACCGCTTGCCAGGCACCCCAGATCACGTACTGGATGCAAACTTTCAATTTAGGTTACCTTTGGTCATTATGCATCTGGAAAATTGTTGTTGGCTGGGCACAAGGAAGGTGCTCGGACAGGGAGGGGGGATAGGAATGTTGTTCAAGTTGTTGGTACATTGATGGAATTACACCTACTCACCTTCTGACCACTGCTGGCACCACCACAGTCATATATACGCAGGGGAGCCCACACAGGGACGCTACCACATGTGTGGGACGCAGCTCAAGTCCCAATGATGTTGTACATATGAACACCCAATGGCTGAACCCACACGAGCTCTGATCACACAATATCACTTACTGACTTGGGCCGTGAAGGGAACTGCCACTGCTACCAAGAGGCACTGAATCGATAACTACCTTAAACTGCATCATACACACATAGCTTTCCTGCAGGAGAAGCACATGACTCAACCAGAACTACATAGACTCCCCACAAAATGGAAAGGTCATATCTATGGTACTACAAACTTGGCATATTCTAAAGGGGTGCTGGTTTGGATGGTCCTGTTTGTGATGGAAACACATAGGGAGGACCCATTGGGCAGGTATCTGGGGGTGGAGGGCCGTTTGGATGGCATGCCACTTGACTTGCTGTCTATTTATTTGCCAAACACTAGCAACCCCGCATTCCTGGATCTGTTGACTCCGGCTCTCTTCTGCGACCCACACACTCCTGCCATGTGAGGCAGGGATTTTAATTGTGTCCCAGGCATTGCTCGGCACAGATCTGCCCCACCGCTGGATGGGGGCTGGCTGTCACAGAACCACCCACCATTTTAAGGGATTGCTGGCTAGTAATAGGGTATATGAAGTATGGTGCCTCCAACACCCACAGGATAGTGAGCTCTCTTTTTACTCACGGTCCATCACCTCCATATCAGACTGGACCTCTTCCTTTGTTGTGCATCACTAGGCCCACTGATCCTTCATAGAGTATCTAGCGTGCATGCTTTTAGACCACTGCCCACTGCAGCTGACATAGCAGATGGGACGAGCTCGCTCCCGCATCCCAATATGGAAGCTTCAAACTGAGTTGCTCCTGGATGTACCCTTCCGCGATGCCCTGGCAACACACCTTACAGAAAACTTGGTTTTACAAGTCAGTTCCACCTCTCTCAGGGCTTTTGAATGGGATGCGCACAAGGTGGTTGTGAGGGGTCATTGCATAACCACCGTATGGGGGTCCAGTGAACGCTGCGGGGTGAGCTCCTGACTAGGGAACGAGAGATGCAGCAGCTTGAGACTGAGCTGCCACTGCAAGCCATGAAGGCTGACCAGATGAAACAGCTGGAGAAGGGTCACAGGGATATCAAAACATGCCTGAGGAATCAGTAGCTTGCCTGACTCCATGGCGAGGGAGATTATGCAGGTCTGCTGTTGGCGTGGCTGGCCTGTGAGAACCAGACACGCTTGACAATAGGGGCAATCTTTTTGGACAGGGGGGATATCCTCAACACTCAAGCGGACAAAAATGATGCCTTCATGGCCTACTATCGGGCCCTGTTTGTGGAGGTGGGGTGCTCCCCCTCCACGGATAGACTTTGTGGCTTCTTACAAAGGCTTCCCCTTTCCCGGCTGAACCTGCTTCAGAGGGCGGAACTGGACGCTCCGCTTCAAGTTGAAGAGATCCATTTGGCCATCTCTCAAACAGTTTGTAACAAGGCCCCGGGCAAGGACGACAGCCTCCCTATAGAATACTATGCCACCTTCAGTGTGCTGCTGTCCCCATAACTGTTGGACATCTACAGTTACAGTGAGGCATGGAAAAGTGCTCTGCTCCCAGACTCACTTTGCAAAGCCTTGATAGTGGTGCTTCCCAAGCCTGGCTGGGACCTGCTGGATGTTAACTCTTACAGGCCACTGTTGTTACTGAATCTAGACTACAAGATTCTAGAGAAGGTTCTGGCGAATAGACTGCTACCCATTATTGGTACATTAGTGCACTCTGATCAGAAAGGGTTAATTCCCAGCTGTAACATATTTCTCAACATTCGTCGGCTTCTCCGATTGTTGAGGAATACTCCTGCTGGTACAGGGGTACAGGTGGCGGTATCACTTGACATAGAAAAAGCCTTCAATGCACTGAGGTGGAGGTACTTATTTGTGACACTTGAGGAGATGCATATTGGCCCGGGACATCTCAGGTGGCTTCAAGCATTATATGGATGGCCTGTAGCGTGAGTCAAAATGGGGCAGTTGATTTCTGACAGCTTTGATATCCAAAGGGGCACTCAACAGGGGTGCCTTCTGTCACCATTGATCTTCGCACTTGCCATGGAACTGCTGGTCTGTAGACTGTGCTTGCAAGCCCGACAATCCCGAAGGATTGAGATGCAGGGCACCCATCATATGGTCTCCTGATACGCCGATGACACACTTGTTTATCTACGTGACGTCGTATTCTCACTCCCGTCTCTGATGGAACTGCTAGATGACTTTGTGGCAGTACCAGGCCTCAAGGTGCATTGGGCCAAGTCCTTCCTGTTCCCCCTTTGTCTGATCTGAGAGCAGGACAGGGGAGTGTTGCCTTACTCTAGGCTCAAGTACCAATGTGACACATTTCAACATTGGGCAGGTGGCGATTTCAAGGAGGGCAACGTCTATAGGGCGCTGAGCTCGATCTGTGGTTCCCTACGCTCTGGACATCGCTCCCACTCTCACCCGGGTTCCGGGTAAAGCTATCCAAGATGCTCATCCTCACTAGGTTGTGGTACTTTTTCACTGCCTTACCATTCGTACTTCCCACACGTTCCTTAGCGGATTTCTATAAGCTACTATTGGAGCCGAAATGGGGCATGGGCAGGTGGAGAGTGGCACTCGCAAAGCTATACTTTCCAATGCATGAGGAGGGGCTTGGTGCCCCTAACTATGATCTCTATTATGCCCAATTGCAGTGGCCAGTCCAGTGGCTAGGGGTGGCCTTTTGCTCACTGCGGGTGGACACCCAGCGCATCCTCGAAGGATCATATATTTACATGGGTGTCATCCCCCGGGCTACACTTTCCACGTACGATGCACCAGATGAAGACCGAGCAACACTGCTGGCAGAAATGTATACATGGCAACACAGCCCACCCCCCATACTCACCATTACTTCCCATTTGGAACACAGCAGCTCTTCAGGGAGTTAATCAGCATAACAATATAATGGGCTAGCAAGAGGTGGGAATTGAACGTAAGGGGGACCTCTTCGGGGAGGGAACATTTTTGTCCTTCCAGGAGCTCATGGACATGTACAACATTACGGTGGGGCATTTTCTGACATACAATGCTGTGCATCTGGTGGTCACCACACATTGGGAGCAGGATCTCACTGAACCACCCACTGCAATACCGCTGCATACGACACTATCCCACAGGGGCGCACATATACTTATTACAGCCCTCTACACTGTTTTGCTGTCCCACTACCACAGACCGGACACTGAGGTCCGCGAACATTGGACACTGGACCTTA
Source organism: Calotriton arnoldi (assembly GCA_963921515.1). NCBI lineage: Eukaryota > Metazoa > Chordata > Amphibia > Caudata > Salamandridae > Calotriton > Calotriton arnoldi. Next base: position 663,929 of record CAWUFW010010041.1, on the reverse strand, counting down.
GGACAAAATTTACAGATGAACAATGGTCCCAAGCCCTGCAGCAGGTTGAAGGGGTCTCAAGCAATCCAAGCTTCGGCTTTTCGCAGTTTAACTACCTGCACAAAATGCATCCCACTCCATGGCACACTACACACATACCCAACTGGCCCCTCCAGGTGCCCCTGGGATGAGGAACCAGATGGTGGCACTTTCCACATGGTGTGGGAGTTCCCGTGATTGAGTGGGCTTGGGGGGATATTGATGTTGTGGTTTCGGCCTCGCCTGAATCCTGTTTGTGGCATCCACCCTAGAGTCAAGGGGGATAAGCACCTACACGGATTTATATACTTGGCTTTAGTATTGTTCTAGTGACAGATTGCTATATTGTGGAAAACGCACGTGGCCCCTGATTTGCAGTGCTGGCTCTGCATGTTGTTAAGGTGGGCGTGGGCTGAATCAGATGTCCTCATGGAGGCCCATTGACGTGGTGGTGTCAGGGCTGGTGGAATGATTTGGGACCTCTAGATCAGGAACCTTGTAGCAAAAGACGACATACATCCCCCTTAGGCACTCATGCATACTCCTACACTTATATACTCTCCTGTTGTTCACAAGGGGGCCTATTTACGCTGTACAGAGGTGCTCTGGGGCATGCCCTGTGGGGGGCATTGAGGACTTTCATGCTGCTATTGACCACCTAGTCCTGCCCACAGCGTGAGTGGTATCATGATTGGGCTCACGACTCTACCACACACAATACACACCTAACCCCTCGGCATAGCGGACTTCGGGATGAACCCGGTCACAGGCTACCCCGACCCTTCCATGGCTGGGTGGGACGTGGCAGACTGTGGAATGTGGACTGCAACTCCCCCACGTCGGAGACTCTGTATATGAAGATCCGGTTACATATATTGCGCCTCATGAGTTTCTGTTATTGATGTATATTCTAATTATATTGCACACTGTTGGGTGAAGATTGTATGGCAACATACACATCTGTAACTCCATTGAGTGCATACCTGGTCCCGGCTTGGCCCCAGACCAACTGTTGATATTGTTTAATGTTATAAAACCAATATAGATATGGAAGAAAAAAAATGTGTTTCTGTGACTTGCCTAAGCCAATAGATCTGGCTTTGCCTGCCGTCTTTTTGTCTTTGTCAATGCTTATTTTTTTATCTTCATGGTTCATGAAAAAGTTTATAGTTGGGGAAGTTACTGGGCCCTCAATATAAAACAGAAAATATGGGCTAAAAGTAAAAATATGGCACTGAAGGCAACACATTTGTGCGCAGATGTGCTGCTTGTGAAAGAGCACAATGCTGTCACAGAGAAGTTAGTGAATGGCTGAAGAGGGCTGACCCATAATCCCACACTGTATGCTGTAGTGGGTGGAATAAAAATTGGAATGATACAGCAAAAGACATACTTTCTGGAAGCTCCTATAAGTAAATATATTATATCTAGAATTTTAGTTAAATCAAAAGATCTTGGTTAATGAGAGATTAAAAAATAAATTTTGCATTTCAGGAAGCATAGAAGAGATTGACAGATTTGCCATATGTACTTTTCCCTCCCTTTTTAATGACTATTTGCAGAAAGATTGACATGTCAAAATGAGCCTCACTTTGGAATAGCCATGTAGGTATGATGTTATGTTGTGAAGGTATTTGTACAGTGCCCTGAAGCAAGGAGCTTCCTGACCCTAGAAACCATGGGATCTATCTGTGTGCCCAAGATAAGTTGGGAAGGGAGGGATTGAGGCCTAGACTTTCCAGATATCCACTGGTTATGTGCTTGATTTTACTTCCAATTAAATGTAGGTAGATTATTTTATGAGGCTAGCCTGAAAAACAGGCATGGGTAAATCCTTTCTGGCGTTAAATTCGGCACTCAGTTAAAAAAATAATAATTGAAAGGTTGATGCCAGCTTAAGACATCCAAATGTTCTAAAGAGCAGCTTGTTACTTTAGAAACTGGGACAGGGCCCTACTCAACAACATTTAGTAGATGTGATTCTCATCACAAATGTCTTTAAAATATCCAAATATTGGTCTCCAATTCCTGACGGACCGCCAAAAAAGAGACCAGTGTGTGATGTGCTACAGGGACGTGGTGTCCCATTTTCAATACACATGCAGGAATTAAATGACAGCTTACTTAAATGCCACCTCTTTTTTCACCCACACGGTTGCAAATAACACTCAGACAAAATGGCTGTCCTTTACAAGAACACTGTTGCTCTCCTAAATTCAACTCCTGAGCTGAATATATTTTCAACTGAGAATTCAATGTGAAGAATGCTTGGAAAGGAAAGGCAGGAGAAAGATCAAACTTTTGTTGACCTCTGAATTATTTGATATTTTCTTACAATATTATTGTGAATAGATTTTCTGCACAGCTTAAGACCAATATTTCAAGGACTATACTGACTGTACTCTCCCCTCTTCAGCTGAATAATGGCTCTGTGTTGAGCAATGGTGTAGCAAGACCTTTTGCTGCCCGTTGTGGCCCCAGAGTTTGTAGTCCTCAACGGCCGCATGTAAGAGTGGGGGGGGGGGTGCTTGCTATTCCTGTCCTTGCCGCCCCGCGACGGCTACAGGTGGGGCGAGAGGCCGCCTCCCTCAAAACTCGTGTCATCCGGGGCAGACCACCCCCACCCCTCCTTGCTATGCCACTGGTGTTGAGGATGCACAAGCAAAATGATTACGGTTAAGGTGTAGTGTAGCTCCTATTTCCCTAATAGGCTCTGCGCATTGGAATAATATATCCTATAGGCTTGACATAGGACTGAGGTCGGTATGTCCCTATCGAGTATATTAAACTTAATTACTTGTGCCAGCTAGGTCAGAGGCCACTAGAAACTCCTTGACAACAAGAAGGGAGTAGTTTCTGGCAGCCGCAAAACATGACCACTTTGTTTCCCTTTAGAATCAGAAAGTGTCCCAGAGTCGTGGAAACAATAGAAAACCGTTTCACTCAGCTCAATCGTGCATACTTAGTTTTCCTCAAAGTTACACAGAAAGAATAGACGGGCGTTTCAATAAAAGATTTATTGAACAGTCTTGTTTCTTGTATAAGTAAAATGTGCTGTTACGATCACAAGACAGTATGCAAGATAAATGATGTACAGTGTAAGCAGTAGAAATAAATACTACTGCGCTAGCATGATCTTTAGTAGATATTCATTTACATAAATAACATAGACTAAAAATGCGAGTACTCATACGATGCGTTTCTAAGCTAGTTCTACCCCAATGTACCTAACCTAACCTAGGTGTAGGGAGAGGTATGAAGTAGGTGAAGGATTCCTTACTATGGTATACTAAGAGTATGTTAAGTCTAGTATGCCTAGTATGCCAAGAGTCCCTCTAGGTTCTAGTCAGCTCCATACCTTAAGAATGAGAGAGGTGGGAATCTCTTTCCAGACTCGAACTCCAACACCCCGCAAGGGAAGTCAGATCACTGGAAGCTGGACTCTCTGCGTGCAGGGATGACAGCGTCTTCTCAGTGCGTCAGGCCGGGAAACGGGCTCCTCTGAAGTCGAGGTCTCCTCTAGTTTACAAGGGCTAGGGAAGGTATATTTATACCTGAGAGGTACCTCACAATGTTAGCATTGACGTGAGTCGGACAGCGGAAGACGTCATGAATGAACCCCTAAGGTATAACGGTTCATGCATAATAGATGAGTCCTTGAAGAAATCAATAGTCCTGTGCTAGGGAAACTCCCGAAGCCTAAGGGTCTGTTCTTTAAGAACTCGTTGTGACGTTTAGGGTGGACGGATGTCGGGGACCATGCCTGTATTTGGAGTGCATGGTTTAATGCCTTAATAAGGACTGGGTTTTTATGCCTATATAAGGGCAGGGCAAATTGTGCCTATATAAGGACATGATACAGGAAAACCTATATACGGACATCCTAAGAGGAATACAACACCCACTCCACTTTCGTGTGTACGATAATAACATAAATGCTAAACATTTAAAATGCTAAACATAAAATGGAGTACCGCATATTGCTAAAATATTTCTTAAAAGCATTTAAAAAACCTATTAGAATGCAAAAAGTACTGTACATTTTAAGCATCGCTTTTCATTTCAGGCATATATTTGAAAATAAAATGCAATTCGAATGAAATAAGCAGTAATATTTACATGTGACAAAAAAAATGATCGATAAGTTGTACAAAATCAAAGTCATTTCATGTCATGGAAATTAATGAACTTTTGTAGACTAACAAAATGATAAAGTGTCTAAGGAAGTACCGCGAAGTCCGTACTATAAGAATAGTTCTACTTCAAGCAGATTGTTGTGCCATTTGATTTGAAAAAATGGGAAAAAGTCAATTTGGGAAAAGTTCCAAGTTTTTGAAATATGAAGGGCAAATTTTTACTGCATCTCGGGAACACTGTGGACTGAATCAGAGTCAGTGTACGGGTCTGGTGTAAACATGAGATCATCTATTTCTGTAGACAAAATATCGTCCACCGTAGTTGGTGACATTCGGAACACCTCGTGTAGTAGATTAATTGCACAGAGATGTGAAGCATCGCTTTCAGCATAGGATGCCACAGCAATGTTCGCGTCCGTTGTTACCTGTGTGCCTGTAGATCTTTCTCGTACCTCAGCAGCAGCCGGAAGCGTCTGTGAGATCTCAATGAATGCCATCATCAGGATTGGTAGCCTCTGGGGACAACACAGAGCATGGGCCGTTATCGGGTCCAGCAGAGTATCGATCTCCGTTGGCGTAGTTGATGGAAATGTTAGACAGGTGTCCAACACGCATTCTACACCGCATAGCAGGCATCGTAGAACAGGTAAGATGCAATCTTGCCAGATTGGTCTGAACGACAGGAACCACGTGGTATTAAGTTCCCGTAGACGATTCATGCCCAAAAGCTGTACTATTCGCTCACGGCACTTTCGTTCAAGGAGAGGTTTCTCCATTTCGCTCGGAGTGTTGTCTGCGAATAGGCTGGCCATAGCGTAATAGCAGGAAGAGAAATAGAATTCCGGCAACAAGTGCTAGAATTAATGGTATGCCACCAAACACCGAATGTGCAAAGTTTGGGATGATTCCGAGTATTGCCTGGAAAGGTGTTAACAGGCCGGAACAGATGCTCTTAAATACATGTACAATTCCACTTGTATCAGACATGTTGAAGATACGTGCTATCATTTCTACGAAATGTATAGGGCAGTTTGTACGTATTAAAGACTATCTCAGCCGAAGTCCTTGCTACTTGTAGATCATAGGTTTCTTTGGCCGAGGTCAAAGGCACTGTTTGTTGTAAAAGCATGACTTTCATTCTGCTTAAAGTATCAAATCTTATAAAAGAGACGTTCAGCGAAGGCCACAAAGGCGACTCCCTGACTGTGTCTATTGGGGCAAACAATACTTGCATACAGCAAGTGACCCTGGAGTTCACCGTTACTAGATATGGGATGCCTGGCAACATGCCACAGCAACTCTGATCATTCAACATGAGGTAACTCCCATTAGAAAGTTGTCCAAACGTTGGATTAATCACAACAGCTGGTGTACCCTGCTGGTGGCAAGACAAATTTGCCACAGAACCATTACAAGCCCCGTGTAAAGAAATGTCCTGACATATTAGTGAACCGCTCAGTGCATTTTTACAGTGTGTACCGCTCAGAAACACTTCACGATCCCCACTCCAACATCTATATGTGTATGGTAAATTCCAAGATGTCTTGATGTATTCCTTACCCAACCTTTCATATTTGCCTGCTTGCATTTGTATGAGGCAATACTGAAACTGAAAAGTAGTCACAGGTAGTGTGATTTTGCCATGAATAAGCCATTCTGTAGCTGGTTTTTCTGCCACTGTGAATGGTAACTTTTCCAGTTTTTCAATGAGCAGCACTGTATACTTTGCTCCTCTTTGTGCCAGTTCGATCTGTTTATCAGTGAGATTGTATTCTGCAAACAGAGCCGTTGTGTTGATAAAACGCCAAGGCACATAGCCCGCTCGCAAAGATTGCAGCGTCCAGCTTAATAACACAATAGAACGTAATTGAGACTGGCCTTGTTGTAACATCGCCAAATCTTGTTCTAGTATGTCGATAGCAGAGGATACAATGCCGTCCAGTGAATATATTCTGGAGGCCAAAGTTGTTAACCCATTGTCGACTACAGAGAGGGTTTTCTCTAAATTAATACGATCAAGTTCACGTATTCGTTCTGCAGCCTCTATCTGTGACACTTTCCATTCTTCATTATAGGCAGCATAAATGCCGGCATATATGAAAAGTTTTTGACGCGGTTTTCTTGGTCCAAGCAAGAATTCCCTAAGGTCTGCGTCCTCTTTAGGTAAGGATAAGTGTTGTTTCACATCCTGTAGTGTAGATTTATGCAGCCAATCAAGGCATAATTTTCCTACACTATATGTTGTTACTACCCCTGGATGCTGTCTTTGGACGTATCTTGGGTCTGGCCTATGAATAGTAAAGCCCTGAGTTTTATTCAGGAATCTTTCCTGACAGTTGTTTGTGTCAGTGGGCCAGATCAACCATTTTCTCCAATCAGGATTAGATCTGTTGAGTTGTAGTATTGTGTCAACTGTCACCGCTGCCTGTGTATTGTTATCACTTGCAGGTGTTGGTACAGAAGGTGTTTTCATCTCTTTGATCTTGACTAGTCCAAGACAAGATGTTTGTTGGACAGTTTCATTCAAAAACATTATTTGTTCAGGGATGATACAGGCTCTAAATAAAGCTTCTATCCCCTGCACTTGCCAATCTTTAGTACCCCAGACAGTTTTAGTGTCTATTGTGTCCTTCCATAAGTCGAAACCTTGTCTAGACAGTTGGGCAATAAATGCTGCAGAGTAAATCTGTTTTGTATTTGTTAACATAATTTTCAGTCCTGTTTTGTTTACATTTTTATAGTAAAACGTTTCTGGATCAGATGTATTATAACCTGAAAAATATGGAAACTTGTTGACAAATGTTTTTGAACTACCTTTTGGTGGTGTAGGACAATGTTCCCATTGGTTAAACATAAACACATTTCTAGGTGTTGCAGATTTATGCAAATAATGATGACCATAGTGGTTATAGCAATACAGCTGTTCATAGTCTGATGAACCCTCTAAATATTCATTTTTAGAAAATGCAGCAGATTTTTCTAGGTCAAACATTATGTCGTTTACAGTCTCAAAGTCCCAATCATCAGAATAGGTACTGGACGAAATTAGATCACTTAGTGACATTTTTAAATAAATGTGGAATGTTCAATTGTTCCTTCCGGCCAAAAATATCAAATTCTGTTTTGTCCCACACTATACCATCCTGTATAGGAACGGCTGTGATGTTCACTGTTGACAAGTCTCTTGCTTCACGATGGGAAGATTTATGAGGTTTCAAAAGTAAATTCACATCTTTTCACATGGATGTATCTGCCATTTATAAGCACGCTCATAGTCATAACCAAAGCTAGCCAAAGAAGGAAAAAAAATATTCCAGAAATAATCCAGAGTTCAATCCATGGTGAAACCAGATAAGTTGTTTTCAGAAAGTGAAGAAAGTATTGTACTTGCTGCTTGAATATTAATGATGCTGGCGTCGTTTCAGGTTCACTCGGATCTTCTGAGAACGTATCAAAGTTAATGAAATAGCCAGAAGCAGTCCTTTCAATTGTTGAAATTGCATCAGGATTTGTAGAAATCGCTGGAACCAGTTGATCACTTGCTACATTGGTGTAGACAGGTGTATTTGGACGAACTGTTACTCGATTTTCAAGAGGGATGAGTTCCATTGCATTGTTGCTCAGTCCTTCATCTGTTACTGCTGAATTCTCGATGGTTATCAGTCTTTCAGTCTGAACCTCTTGGATAGTAGCGAGAGGAGTGCGTCTGCTACTAGGTAGGAGTCCACGAGGCATACTATTTAGTATTGGCCACATACTGTGGTTTGATGAGGTCGATGGACACAAATCTTTTCTCCTTTCTTCCAGCAAGGGGCGGCAGAAGTACTTTATTTGTTCCTTGAACTGCTAGGACAGGTACTGGTTGTCTGTAAGAAGGTCCAAATTCCTTCTTGTCCGCAATCTTTTCTCTGACAACTTTTGTAATCCAGACAGGCCTTGCTGGGACCGCCGGTTTTTCCCCAGTGGTGGTTGGCTGCAGGAATACGTTGCTTTGTTTCGATCTCAGTTCATTGAGTTCCTGTAAAACAGCCAAACGATCTTTGATATCAAACGGTTTATTTTCCACCACTGTGCCTACGTGATCGAGGTCTGGTACTCACATTCTTGTCCCAAATAGGACCTCATATGGAGTGACCCCCCCTAGAGAACTTCTTTGCAAGTTATTTAATGAGCGTTGGATTCCATAAAGATGTTTGACCCACCCATCACCCGAACCTAATACCCTAGCTGTTATAGACTGCTTTATGTCCCGGTTTTTCCTTTCCACAACCGAATTTCCCTCAGGATGGAATGGAGAGGAGTACCGCAATGCAATGCCCAGACTGGCCATGGCTTCTTTGTAAGCCCGAGAGCTAAACGCAGGGCCCTGGTCAGAATGTAGCGTGCCTATTTCGTATGTGCCGATAAAGACTCGCAAATCTTTTATAACAGTTCGAGCGTCAGCCGAGCGCTGAGGCCATATCCATAGGAACCTTGATTCAGTATTTGTGGGATTGCATGTGTCCAGAAGGACGCATGCGCGTAGATAGTCTAATGCTGTCTAACAGTGGTGTCTGTACTGGGCAGCTGCATTCGTAGCATGGTGTCTGGTGGCGTTCTGCATCACTCTGTACCTTACAGTCTATGCAGTTATTGATGAAGATGTGGATTTCTGTATTCATTCCAGGCCATCAGTACATCTCTTTTAATGTCAAGATTGTTTTAGAGATCCCTTGATGTGACAGACCCTCCCCCAAATGTGCTTCATAAATCAAAGCTGCTCTACGTTCCATGTTTGGAATTACCCTATCCCCCACTCCAGGGATTCGAGCAAAAGGAACGTTGTTCGCATCAATTACATAAGAGTACTTGAGTGTAAACTTTTTTGGTAACGCTGCACCACTGCCTTTGCTTGTAGCATTGACAGCCAACATTATCTCACTGTCTATTTTTGTTTTTGAACGAGTACTCGCAGCTATGGAAGCCATCTGAACAACCCCCTTTGCGGCTTCGTCAGCCAATGAATTCCCTGCAACGTGAACGCCATCACGTTGATGACTCAGTGTGTGGATCACGTGAGCCTTTGGTAGTTCGTTTTTCAACTGAACTACTTGTTCCCAAAGCGTTTTATGCTTTATTGTGCCACCTTTCGCATCTTTGAATCCATTTTCAAGCCAGTTTTGTATATATTCATTATACGACTGAACACAGTAAAAGGAATCGCACACTATTAGTGTGGGGAATTCTCGATCTGTACTTTCAAGTGCCAGTTTAAATGCTTGTAGTTCAGCTCGCTGACCTGTACAATCTCCTAATGATTGAGTTTTTGTGACCATAGGTCTGAAGATGCCATGTCGCATGCAACCTTTAACGATTGCACACGCTGCACTGTAAGCTTGCTTACCCCCTGTTGCGGGTTGTGCGGATCCGTCAGTGTAAATTATGAATTCGTACTGATCGAGAGGCAGAATTTCAGTGGGCAGAGGACATTCTTGTTCATATTGCAGGAATGCTTGTGTTTTTAAATCTGGATCAAAAACATATTCAACATCTGTTGCAGCAAGAGAATTAACCCAGTGTATCCATCTTGGATGTAATGCTTTAGCATTTGGAATGCTTGCTTTTGTGACCGCTTCTAAAGCTGGTACTGGGGTTACGACAATAATGCGTTTCCCTTGTGCTAGGGCTCTTTCTTTTGCTACAGCGGTTTGAACTGCTGTCAGAATTTTTTCTGTTGAAGTGAAGCGCATTTCCGCATGTGTGTACAAATGAGATTTGTATGTGATTGGTATTTTTTCACCCTCATTAAATGTTAAGTAGGTGAATCCGCATTGACCCGAAATTATTCGGATCACCAAATTGCGTTGATTTACGTGTGTTTGTAAGTGATTTGTTGCTAACATGTTAGCCTGTAGTGAACGCAAGATTTCTGTGTGTTTTTGTGTCCAATGTTTGATTGAAAAATCAGGTTTGATTAATGCGTAGAGAGGTTTAACCCTTTCTGCGTAGTTTAGAATGTAAGTTCTACCAAAGTTTAGGAAACCCAGGATGGATTGTAAGTTTTTTAGCGTTTTTGGAGGTTGGAGCAGTGCACACTTTTCTAAAAAGTTAGTTGCCAAGCTCTTGCCTTCACTTGAAAGCTCATATCCTAGAAATAGGACATTGAGATGGGCAATTCGGGACTTTTTAAAGTTGAATTGTAGCCCTCAGAGGCGAAGCCCAGTATAATGGTGCTTACCCTGTTCAAGAGTAAGACCTCCGACCCTCGGTCTAGGTCCACTCTCTCCCCACTGCTCCGCTGTGCCGTCTCTTGCCTCCAGACCCCGACCTCCTCCTTGGGAGGTTCGAGGCTGCTGCCCGCTCCTGCACTTGCTGCCCGCTCCAACTGGGACCAGACTGCCTCCAACCACCGTAACCTTTCTCAGCCGCTTTTTCTCTTAATTTTTTCCCTGTTGTGCCACTGTTATTGTGCCCATCTGTGTCTTGCTCTAATTCCACCACTGTTTTTATTTTCTCTTGCCTGCCTGCTCCTTTTGCCTTTCGCCGCTGCTGCCCCTGTGGCCCCTCCCCCCCGGAATTCCCCCCCAGAATTTCCCCTCTGGAATTTCCCCCCGGAATTCCCCCCCGGAATTCCCCTGCTCCCGCCTCCCAGCCTCTCCTCCCTCCCACCTCTCCTACTTAATGGCGGCGGGCACGCCGCCGGCGCGCCAAAGGCAAGCCTGTCTGCGCCCGTCCACGACCAGACCGCGGCCAGCACCAGGAACCCTGGACCTCCCACTACCCATCGCTACGACACCACCACCCTCCTCGCACTCAACCCTGGAAGACTTAGAGAATGCCAACAGGCCTCGCCGAACACGACCCACGGCCAGTTCTCCTTCCTCCACTGCCGCCAGACCCTCACTGCCACCCCGGCCTCCAACACTGCCGACGCCAGCACCGGCAACACCCTAAAATGCATCCTCCTCAACGTATGCTCCGTACACAAACACGCCATGGAAATCTGGAACCTACTCGACTCTCTTTCGCCCAACATCGTCTTCTTCATAGAGACCTGGACCAACGCATCCTCCGCCCCCGACATCAGCACCGCCATCCCAGAAGGATACAAGATCCAGAGGAAAGGCCGCCCCAACCACCCAGGAGGGGGCCTCGCCATCGCCCACAAGAGCACCCTCCGCCTCACCACCTCCAGCGAAACCTTCCCCTCCGCCGAACACCTGCACTTCAAGATCCAGACCACCCCCAAAGCCACACTCTGAGGAACCCTCGTCTACAGACCCCCCGGCCCCCGAACACCCTTCGCCGCCACCATCACCGACTTCATCGCACCCCACGCGATCGCCTCAACAAACTACATACTCATTGGAGACCTGAACTTCCACCTCGACAACCCCAGCGACCCCAACTCCACTATCCTTCGTGACAACCTCGACAGCATCGGACTTAAACAACTCGTCAACTCACCGACCCACAGAGCAGGACACACCCTCGACCCCATCTTCGCGGCAGGAAACAGCGTCCATTTCAGCCACACAACGCAGCCGCCATGGACCGACCACCACTGCGTACACTTCGCCATCAACAAACCCAAGGCACCCAAACCAGCCCCACGCCCACCACGAAGGAACTGGAGCAAGGTTACTGACGAGCAACTTAACTCCACCCTCAACCGAGACAACCACACCTGGGCACCCGACGCAAACGACGCAGCCAGAGAACTCCACACCTGGATCTCCAACTGCGCAGATGAGCTCGCCCCGCTACGCAACCCCGACAGACAACGCCCCAGGAAAGCCGCCTGGTTCACAACCGCTCTCCAAGAAGCCAGACGCACCTGCAGACACCTGGAGAAGAACTGGAGAAACACCAACCGACAACCGAAAACCACACCACCTACAAGGACGCCATGACGGACTACCACAACCAGATCAGAGCCACCAAAAGGAACTTCATCCACAACAAAATCCTGGCCAACTCCGCCAACTCCAAGGAACTTTTCAGTGTCATTCAAGAATTCACCAACCCACGCAGCGAAGCCACAGACATCACCCCATCCCAAGACCTCTGTGACAAGCTTGGAACCTATTTCCACCTCAAGATCAAAAACCTCTACGACAACTTCATCGACCATCCACCAGGCGCCACAGACGGCCCCCGCCCCCCAGAAACACCAGCCAGCCCACCATCTCCAACTGGACACCGATCACGGCCGAAGACACCGCCTCAACCATGAAAAGCATCCACTCGGGGCCCCCACCGACCCCTGCCCCCTCACATCTACCACAGAGCCGTGGCCGCCATCGCACCCGAACTACAATGCACCATCAACACCACCTTCAAAACAGGCACCTTCCCAGACGACTGGAAGCGCGCAGAAGTCAGACCCCTGCTCAAGAAGCCCACAGCTGACCCCACCGACCTCAAGAACTATCGGCCCATCTCGCTCCTCCCCTTCGCAGCCAAGGTTGCAGAGAAAACAGTCAACAGGAAACTGACACGATTCATTGAAGAGAACGCCGTCCTCGACCCATCCCAATCCGGATTCCGAAGCAACCACAGCACAGAGACCGCCCTACTCGCCGCCACAGACGACATCCGCACCCTCCTGGACCAAGGCCACTCTGCAGCCCTCATCCTACTCGACCTATCAGCGGCCTTCGACACCGTCTCCCATCGCACACTAGTCGTCAGACTACACGACGCAGGCATACAAGGAACAGCCCTGGACTGGATCCGATCATTCCTCACCGGAAGAAGCCAAAGGATCAGACTCCCACCCTTCCTCTCCGACCCCACGAAAATCGCCTGCAGAGTCCCACAGGGTTCATCACTGAGCCCCACCCTCTTCAACATTTACATGGCCCCCCTCGCAGCCATCGTCTGACAACACGGCCTCAACATCGTATCCTACGCCGACGACATCCAGCTCATCCTCTCCCTCACCAAAGACCCCACCACTGCCAAACTCAACTTCCAGAAAGGAATGCAAGACGTCGCAGTCTGGATGACCAACAGCTGCCTGAAGCTCAACGCTGAGAAGACAGAAGTCCTCGTCCTCGGTACCACCCCTTCTGCATGGGACAGCACCTGGTGGCCGACCGCCCTCGGAAGCCCACCTACCCCCTCAGACCACGCCAAGAACCTTGGCATCGTACTCGACTCATCACTCTCCATGAACCGACAGGTCAACGCCGTCACCTCCAGCTGCTTCAACACCCTCCGCATCCTACGCAAGACCTTCAAGTGGATCCCCCCTGAGTCAAGGAAGACAGTCACCCACGCACTCATCACCAGCAGACTGGACTATGGAAACGCACTCTACGTCAGCATCAACAAGTCCCTACTCCGCAAACTCCAGACAGTACAGAACACCGCCGCCAGACTCGTCCTCGGCATCCCCGGACACGAACACATCAGCCAATACCTACGAAGTCTCCACTGGCTCCCCGTGGAGAAAAGAGTCACTTTCAAAATCCTCACTCACGTCTACAAATGCCTACACAACAACGGACCCAAATACCTCAACGACAGAATCAACTTCCACGTACCCAAAAGAAACCTCCGATCTTCCAACCTCGCACTGGCCGAAACACCGCGCATCCACAGAGCCAGAGCAGGCGGAAGATCCTTCTCTCACATTGCAGCCAAGACCTGGAACGAGCTACCGGCAGACATCAGATGCACCCCCTCCCTGAACACCTTCAGGAAGACCCTCAAGACCTGGCTCTTCGGCTATACAGATCTGCGGACCCCCCCTCAGCGCCTTGAGACCCTCACGGGTGAGTAGCACGCTTACAATTCCCTGATTGATTGATTGATTGAAGTGTTTGTCCAGGTCATCGTCCGTCAGATAGATGTCATCGACATAGGACAATGCCTCATTGTCATAAATTTGTAGTAACTCTGTTACTCTCGCTGAGAATAACCCCGGGCTGTTCTTGAACCCTTGTGGGAGTCGACAAAGTTGACGCTGGGTCCCCATTATGGAGAATGCTGTTAAGTACCTGCTTTCAGGTGCTATGTTTTGACAAAAGAAACCATTTGAGATGTCTAATGTGGTTTTATATTTTTTACGCACAATGTTATTCATTAATGCTGTACTATGTGCATTTTGCACTGCAAATGTTTTACAACAAGTGTTTAAGTGTCTGTAATCCAAAACTAGACGATAGGTGTTGTCTGGTTTGGAGACAGAAAACAAAGGATTGTTCATTGAGGAGGTGCATGTTTCAATCACCCCTTGGTATTCAAGTTGATCTAAGATCTCCCTGACCTGTTTTTAGCTTCTTGCTTTATTGGATACTGCCTTTGTGCAGTTGGTTCATGTTTCAGATTTATTTTATGGTGAGGTGAGTCCTCATCCCATCCTACATGATTTTTATATAATGCTGGGGCCTGGGCTACTGCCCATTTCCTGGCATAAGTATATTTTAGATGTATTGGAATATGGTTGGAGAAGGCAGGCATAATAATGTCCTCGCCATGTGGGCACTCCTGACAAATTGTGGTGGCCAGTCTTTTCTGCTAGAAGTATGTCATAGCCCCTTGAAAGTTTTTCCCAAAAGAGTGCTTTCACCTGTCTAGGTATGTCTCCCTCCATTCGGAGTGTTATCTCATATAGCTTTTGTGGAGTACTAACCCTGGTGTCTACAGTCACAACTGTAATGTACTCATTCAAGTCCACTATCTCCTGAAGTTCCTTCAGGTTCTGGCGAACTATTGTGACTTCTGCTGCACTGTCCAGCATTGTCTGGGCCCATTCTCCGTTCTTGAGTTGTGTTCTCAGTATTCTCGGCATGTCTGATCTTCAGACCTGCTACTTTCTTTTTGGAGAATTGAAGTTTTGTTTTATTTTTTGGAGCGTGTTTATCTTCTTTGGATTTCACGCGTTCTTCTCTATTTTCTGATCGTTCTCTTCTTTCCGAAGTCCTTGATGAGATCTGAAAGGTACGAGAGGAACGTGTATCAGTATCTTGATACCTGTCAGGTTTTCTCAAATTATCCCTATTCCTGAGGTTATACCTCCTTTCAGAGGGCTCCTTTTGAGGAGACCTACCTCGGGATTGAGAACGTTTCTCGTTTGATTTTTGTTTAGTAGACTCCCACTTCTTTTTAGAAGATGTAGGAGTTTGTTTAATAGAGTCCTTCTCAGGACTTTCAGATAGTTTTGGTTTCACTGGTCTTCCACCCAAACTATCACTGCCTAATTCTGCATATGATTGTTCTATTATTCTGGCAAGCTCAGTTTGATGTTCTGTAACATCGAATTCCCTTAATCGTTGGCGGATCGCCACTGCTGCTGCCTCCCCTTTAATATTAGATAATATTATTGTTGAGACCTGGTCGAAATTTTTCAGTAATTTCATACCTAAATTTAGAGCAGGTTCTGCCCCGTATTCATTTTGAATTTGTTTCAGGACATCTGGTATTACCGCAATTGATGGAATAC
Organism: Calotriton arnoldi; assembly: GCA_963921515.1. Taxonomy (NCBI): domain Eukaryota; kingdom Metazoa; phylum Chordata; class Amphibia; order Caudata; family Salamandridae; genus Calotriton; species Calotriton arnoldi. The sequence goes on along the minus strand of CAWUFW010010041.1, from coordinate 648,344 downwards.
CATGTGTTTTAGTATAGATGGCAGCAAAGACTGAGCCCCAAGTGGTACAGTCTTCCAGTTGTGGTGTGATCCCCATCGGTAAACTGATTGTTAGGATTCTGTGCTTCTCATACGGGCTAGTATTTGGAAATACCGCTTCGATTTTAAGTAATTTTTTGAGCTATCCAGAATGGAATTTGCTCACGTTTTGTGGGCATTTTACCCATGACTGCGTATAGAGTCTGTGGTGTAATTTTTAGTGTAGTCCCCTGGTGAGGGGTTTGATTTGGAATCGTTAATGGTTGTTGGACTGTGAAAGTCTGCATGACATATTGGACCAATTGTCTGTAGATTTTTATTAACTCTGTAAGTTGAGTAAGTAATTCCTCATCTGACATCTCTTCAATGTCAGGATGAGGTGTGTAGCCGGCTAGAATCGGCCATGTTGCTCCTGGTCTACCTAGTGGACCGAGCCTAGTAATGTTTTTGTGATGTTTTTAGGGCGCCTTTAAACCAGAGCTGATGCTCCTGGTATGTTAGTGGAATTTCAATATCCTCGAAAGGAATATATTCCTCTGGTGGATCATCTTCTTTGTAGAAGTGAAACATGTGTGTAACTGGATTGGATTCAGGAAATATTACCCATGAATAGAATACCTCTGTCTGAAAGGATTCGTGTGCCTCTATCACGAAAACTGCTCTACAGCCTCTTGGTGGTAGGCCGTGTTTTATGAGTTTTAGAGTGATGGCTCTTCTTAAGTTTGGATGGATGTCTATAACACCCTCCTCGTTTCCATCTAAACCGGTAATGTTTAAAGCTCTTAAAGCTGGTTGACCCGTAACTTCACCGTTTCCGGTCTCAGTGTCGGAGCCAGGCATTTTAAGAGAAAAAAAAATGTAGAACCAGTTTCAATGAAACAAAGATAAGGTGCACAATATTTTGGAACACTGTATCCTTCAACGTTGAGCAAACCAAACAGCTAATATATAGGGTGTTTCCCTATGTAGCCGTGGTGGATACCTAACCCTGCCCACTCCAGACGTCTTTTGGAGTATATGGGTAGGGGTCTGAGAGAAAAAAGCACGGCTGAGTTACTCAGTATCTAGCGTTGAATTACCGCCTTACCAAACGTTGGGCGCCATGTAGTGTAGCTCCTATTTCCCTAATACGCTCTGCGCATTGGAATAATATATCCTATAGGCTTGACATAGGACTGAGGTCGGTATGTCCCTATCGAGTATATTAAACTTAATTACTTGTGCCAGCTAGCTCAGAGGCCACTAGAAACTCCTTGACAACAAGAAGGGAGTAGTTTCTGGCAGCCGCAAAACATGACCACTTTGTTTCCCTTTAGAATCAGAACGTGTCCCAGAGTCGTGGAAACAATAGATAACCGTTTCACTCAGCTCAATCGTGCATACTTAGTTTTCCTCAAAGTTACACAGAAAGAATAGACGGGCGTTTCAATAAAAGATTTATTGAACAGTCTTGTTTCTTGTATAAGTAAAATGTGCTGTTACGATCACAAGACAGTATGCAAGATAAATGATGTACAGTGTAAGCAGTAGAAATAAATAATACTGCGCTAGCATGATCTTTAGTAGATATTCATTTACATAAATAACTTAGACTAAAAATGCGAGTACTCATACGATGCGTTTCTAAGCTAGTTCTACCCCAATGTACCTAACCTAACCTAGGTGTAGGGAGAGGTATGAAGTAGGTGAAGTATTCCTTACTATGGTATACTAAGAGTATGTTAAGTCTAGTATGCCTAGTATGCCAAGAGTCCCTCTAGGTTCTAGTCAGCTCCATACCTTAAGAATGAGAGAGGTGGGAATCTCTTTCCAGACTCGAACTCCAACACCCCGCAAGGGAAGTCAGATCACTGGAAACTGGACTCTCTGCGTGCAGGAATGACAGCATCTTCTCAGTGCGTCAGGCCGGGAAACGGGCTCCTCTGAAGTCGAGGTCTCCTCTAGTTTACAAGGGCTAGGGAAGGTATATTTATACCTGAGAGGTACCTCACAATGTTAGCATTGACGTGAGTCGGACAGCGGAAGACGTCATGAATGAACCCCTAAGGTATAACGGTTCATGCATAATAGATGAGTACTTGAAGAAATCAATAGTCCTGTGCTAGGAAACTCCCGAAGCCTAAGGGTCTGTTCTTCAAGAACTCGTTGTGACGTTTAGGGTGGACGGATGTCGGGGACCATGCCTGTATTTGGAGTGCACGGTTTAATGCCTAAATAAGGACTGGGATTTTATGCCTATATAAGGGCAGGGCGAATTGTGCCTATATAAGGACATGATACAGGAAAACCTATATACGGACATCCTAAGAGGAATACAACAAAAGGAACGTCATCAAAAGTGTCGGCGGATATAGATTTGGTTGTATGTGACCGTATCGAAGCCAGCAATATCAACCTGCAAAAGTATTGCATCCACTACATTGCCTACCACTGCATCATCAAGGTCAGCACCTATTTATTAATCTTACCTCCAAGGTCAGTACCTATTTACTATTCTTACCTCCAACCCTACTTACCCAAGGTCAGTACCTATTTACTTTTCTTACCTCCAAAGTCAGTACCTATTTACTATTCCTCCAAAACTACTTACCTTTACAATGCAGTGGTAGTCAGCATAGTGGATGCAATATTTTCATCTTGTAATAAATTACATGTGTTTAAGTGTCCCCCCACCCCCAACCTATTGCTAGTGTCACTGGAACTGTTGATTCTGCTGCATTTTCCATATAATTATGGAACGTCTGCATAACTCCATGCTTGATGCATATTTTGCACAAAATAAAATTGTTTTGAGTGCAAACATTTAAAAAATCACTAAAACAAAGTGCCATAGGTGGTGCCACGAAGCGGCAGGCACTTTGCAAATGTTAACTAGTCACCATTCAGTTGCAGTTTGCTATATTTTCATGCTAAACTGATACTAATGAGCAGCCGCGGCCTGTGCAGGTAAGAGCGGTGGGGCGGTAGGGCCGGGTGGGGGGGATTTCGATAATCAATAATCAATTTTCCCTTGTGGTTGTCTGTCAAAATCCCCCCACCCGGCCCTACCACCCCACTGCTCTTACTTCACATGCCGAGGCTGCTAATGAGGCAAAGAATTTGTTCATATAGTATTAATAAGTTTTAAAATAACAAAAGGGCTAAATCATACCCCATGGAATGTGCTGCATTATGCTACATAACGTGATTTTTCCTCCTGCATAATTTCATCTACCCTGCCACTTATTTAGAATGGGTATTCAAGTTGGACTGCCTGTAGATTCATGATAAACAAAGTATATTCTTGACCCTGAACAGGTTTTTCACTGCCTCTAGTCGAGCATTATAACTTTGCACAGAGTAAACATTTCCTGTACCATGTACACACCAATAAACCTCCAGAAACTGAAATTCTACCTTGGAAGGCGCTTCATTCGAGGTCCTCTTTCTCTTCCATTTCCGAACAAGACTTTCAGCAAACAATCTCCAAATCGAAACCTTCGAACCACCTTCAGAAAACCATTCCAGGGTCTATCGGCAAATCTCTTGCCACACATATCTAACCATCATCTAAAACTCAACCCAACTAAAATGGAATTTCTTTTGATCTCACCTTCGAAAGCAAAAACCTCAGTACAGGAATGGATGGTCAACCTTACTGGCCTGGAAGGCAACCCTGCCATTGTCCAGAGTTCTAGATCCCTTGGTATAACCTTTGACAATCATCTAAACCTCCACAGCCATATCACAGCCATGGCCAAAAACGCACAACACCAACTCAACCAGCTGTGGGGCGCCAGAGAATTGATCTCGGCACAAGGCCTCAAAACAGTGGTGCAGTCTCTCGTCCTCTCCAAACTAGATTACGGATTCGTCCTTCTCTCAGGAATTCCCAAAGTTCATCTAGGCCCACCGGGAGCAACACTACATGCAGCAGCGCACTTTGTGTTAGGTCTCAAGAAATGTGACCACATTTCCCTGGCCCTGCTAACCCTCCAATGGCTTCCCATTGAAGCTCGGGCCAAATTCAAAACTGCCTGCATTACCCACAGAGGGCTGCACTCCTCTTCACCCTCCAATCTAAGTAAGAAACTGAAAATCTCTGGAGCAAATGGGGGTTCCAGAACTACACAGTCCCTGCTCCTGGAACCCCCCACCTTCAGTTGAGAATGGTACATGAGCCACTCATTCTCTGGTAGTGCCACAAGAATCTGAAACTCCTTACCTTCCTCACTTCGCCTAACAACCTCCATAGCCACCTTCAAAAAGGACCTCAAGCTCCTCTTGTTTGACAGACACCTGGGTTAATCCCTCTATCATACCCAAGTACTCTATCCAGGAGACAAACTATCTTCAGTGTGTGTCCCTACTATCCTAATCAATGCTTGAACCGTGTACGTGCCTTGTCCAATGGCTGCATTTGCCCTAGCCGCATGCAAATGTCTGAACGTAATTATTGTAACTGTAACTTGCTGTCCCCTTGTATCATGCTACTTTTGTAAAGCGCTCTGATGCCTTAGGGCCATGTCTGTGCTATATAAAATTGCAAAAATAAATAATGTACACGAATGATCTAACTGCCACTTTAAAGCTCTACAACAAACTCCTTTACTCACGGTTTTGCCCTCTACAGTCTTTTAAAGTACTTATGTAAAAAAATGCAATCACCTGAGCCAGTGTTAATTTGCGGTTTGCTTACAATTTTAGTATACCCATTTTTTGGAACAGGTGAAAAAATTGGTAAACCTTTGCATATTTCCTTTTTAAAAATGTGTTGGAATGCCGTGAACTAACCAGTCCGCTGCTCCTCGGCCTTCTCGAGAAACATATGCTATTGTCTTGAAAACATTTTGGAAAGCCATCTATGTTTCTAAATACCTGGCAACGTGAGGCCAAAACCTTCTGGCAAACATTTGAGCTGCAGAAAACTGGGATTTGCAAGCACCGTGTAAGACGCAAATATCTTTTTTCTTACAGGTTTATGGCTTGATGAGGTGCTGGTTTTACAAGTCTCCATTGCAGCTCTTTTTTCTTTTTTCTGCATTGGAATCTTTCCATTTACTCCCTTTTTTTAGGCAATCTCCCCTGCGTTATGCTTAAAGCAGAATATCTTTGACATGCGCTCGAAAATAGAAGGGATTAATGTTCATGACATTGTTAATCTAACCAGGTTTTGACACTTTCAAGCAGTTAACATAACAATTTGTTAAGCAGCCATCTCAGTACTGAATAACAGATATTCATTGTTAGCCAACTCAATGGGACCGATTTTACCATCCTCAAAAGAATGAACAGGGCGGTGGACATCCCAGGATTCGTGCCTAGGGGACTCAGGGAAGAAAACATGAAGGAGGTGGGAAGAAGCAGGCTGGCGCGGTATTCCCTTGAACATTTAGACCAATACGCACTGGAAGGAGTTGAGACTATGGAGGACTGGGCAGTGGAGAGTTGAAAGGAAAAGACTAGACTGCTAACCAGTTTAGAGTCACATTCACTTTTGATTTGCCTTAGGAAGCGTAAGAATTTAAACCCTTCAGCTTGTTAGTACGATGCCGCCAAAGATTTGTGTAGCTATATGGCTTCTCCACTTTCCGACCAGTTTGCCACCTGATTAGATTCGATTTTTATTTGTAAAGCGCAACGAATGCCCAAAGGCGTCTTGGCGCTATCATCTTACCCGGACAATACTCCTGAGATGGACAAAGATATGCACATTACAAAGATAGGGAGAAGAGCCATGCTTTTAAATGCTTTCTGAAGGTCAACAAATTAGGTTGACATCTCAGGGGCAGAGGCATTTGATTCCAAATCAAAGCAGTTGCATGAACAAACCTTCTGCCTCCCCAAGTGGCTTTAAAAATCTTGAGAACTTGCATCATTGCTGATCGAAAGCCTCTTCTGGGAGAATACCATAACATTGTTTTCTTCAGATATTCTGGGCCCACTATTACCTCCACTTTGTAATTTTTTCCCTTTATTTCCCTCACTTCCTTTATTTAGAGAACCCCTGCACATTTCTGGGTGTATCTGGGGATCTTGTTTGCTAAACAAGTTTTTACCTTACTATTTTTGGCATCGTGGGGTTTACAGTCACTTCTCAGTTACTGTGAGAGCTCATTAAGACATCATCCACCTTGGAGTATAATAAGTAGTGCAAATTGCCTTTTTTTAAGTTTGCTGTTGTTCACCGGTACCTCTAGTTAACTTTGTGCTCCTTTCTCCTCTGTGCGAACTTTCAGACTGAAGGCCCATATGGCCAAAAGACCTACTGACTGAAGTTCCTCTCACTGATACTGGTTTCTGTGTCTCTCTCCTTTTGTCCCTTATTCTCTTTGCCTCTTCATAAGAAAAGCCACATGTTCGAGATCGAGTGGGAGGATTGGGACTTTCTGCAGATCCCACTCTTTTCGTAAAGCTTAGCAGTTCCCACCTGTGGCCAAAGGTCAATGTATTGGTTCACTGAGCAGACCATGGTGGGCACAAATATCTTTCCTTTACACTTTCAAAATCAAATGATCAACTAACCTGAAATGTATACATTTTGGAATGGAAGTTAGGCTATTTTCATAACTAAAATAACAACCAAATTGTGATCCCCGTTGTTAGAGATTGGAATTTTAATTGAGGGGTGAAAACCCTTCTGAAACAACAACCACAATCCTTGTCATGGTAAACCATAAATGTTACTAAGTAAACCTGTGCTTAACCCTCTGGTAGCTTGGCACAAAATCAGCCAGGCTTAACTTAGAGGCACTGTGTTAAGCATTTATGCAGCACACAAACAGTATAAAAGTGAAAACACAACACCAGAAAAATCTCACACTCATTCAGAAAAATAGAGAACATTTTAATAAATTATTTGACACCAAAATGACAAAATTCCAATCGTATAACCCAAGTTAGGAATTTTTGAAGTTTATAGTTAAACTTAGCACCTTAACCCCTTCGCTGCTAGGCCTTTTCCCCCCTGTGCTAAGCCTTTTTTGGGCTATTTGGGGTAGTGCGTGCTTAGGCCCCTGTAACTTTTTGACCACATAAGGTATCCACGCCAAATTTGCGTCCTTTTTTTCTAACATCATGGGGATTGTAAAGGTACCCAGGGTTTGTGGATTCCCCTGGAGGGCACCCAGAAATTAGCCAAAATACAGCAAAATTTTGTTTTTTTGGGGAAAAATGCGAAAAAGGGCTACAGATGAAAGCGTCTTGTTTTTCCCTGCAAATGGCATCAAAAAGGGGTTGTGGTGCTGAAATCACCATCTTCCCAGCTTTCAGGGACAAGCAGACTTTTGTTAGAAAACCAACTTTTTTACACAGTTTTGGCATTTTTCTGGGACATAGCCTATTTTTGCTATTTTTTGTGCTTTCAACCTCCTTCCAGTTAATGGTAGAAATGGGTATGAAACCAATAATGGATCCTGAAAAGCCATACATTTCTGAAAAGTAGACAACATTCTGAATTCAGCAAGGTGTCATTTGTGTAGATCCTTAAAGTTTTCCTTATAGAAACTAACAGTTAAATGAAGGAAAAATTGAAAAGTAGTTGAAAAAAACAGCCATTTGTGTCAACGTTTTCACCTGTAACTTCTTCTAATTATGACAGCTATTTGAAAGCAATATACCGTTATATCCGCTGGACCTTTCTGGTTGTGGGGATATATAGGACTTGTAGGTTCACCAAGAACCCGACGAACCCAGAGCCAATAACTGAGCAGCATCTTGCAATGGTTTTTTATTATGTACCGGGTATATGGCAATTATTTTGGGAAAATGTATATATGGAAAAATTGTTATGAAAGACACCTATGTATTTCTGAAATGGGAACAAAATGTAGATTTTAGAAACAGTAGATATTTGCACATTTCCGAAATTGGGAGTACCCATACTAGCATGAGAATTATAGGTCATTTTTCAAAATGACTTATTTTTTACACATTGTCTTTCATTTGGAATGCAGAAATGCATCGAAAGTCAATAGGTAATAACAGTTGCTCTACAATTCTGAGTTACCCTAAGTCTCCCGATAAAAATGGTACCTCACTTGTGTGGGTAGGCCTTGTGCCCACAACAGGAAATGGCTCAAAATGCAACGTGGACGTACCACATTTTCACAATGAAAAATTACCCTTTTTTGCAAAGTGCCTAGCTGTAGTTTTTGAACCCTAGCTCTGCGGGCACTTAGGGAAATGTAGTATCCTCAGGTCATGTCATTCTGTTCCCTCTACCTAGCTGCTCAGCCAGTGTGAGTGTTCCGCGTAGAATGTCAGTGTGAGTGGAATGCTTGGGTGCCTGTGGTGTGTGAGACAGTTGGGAAGATGGGCTGAGCAGCTAGGAGGCTGCTCCTGGTGGGGCCTGTTACAGCTTACAGCATCTGCTTAATAAACTACATCAACTGGAAACCGGCTACGTCTTCTTTGTATGCTGTTCACGTGGGGCCAGCCCACTACATTATTTATGGCGACGATCTGGAACTAAGAACTCATCGCGTTTACACATGAAGAGCAACAAGTTTAAAGAAACTCAAGCAGCCAGTTAGATGCCAACTAAAGACATGGAGCACAGCAGGATTACGTTTATTAAAGACATAAAGCGAAAAGAAACAAGAAACAAAAGTAAAAGAAACTGGTCAAGGACGCCTGAAAGCCCCACCAGTGTCACCAACACCGGACAGCCCCAGCCCAGGCGTGCTGTGCCTTGATCTGTGCGTCTACTACATTTAAATATAAGTTATGTACGCTGCCTACATCTCGCAGAAGACCCTAGGCCACAACAAAGGTCTTCAGTACCTCAACAAACGTTTACTGTGTCACTACTAACGTCTTCAGTGCCTCAAGTAACAAGGTAATCAGTGACTGCCTGCGATTCTACCTCCAGTGCGAAGTGCAGTATTGGAGTTTTACGTAAGACTGTATTTCTACAAGTATATCATCTATGGCTGTGCACAAGTTAAAGACTTTCCTTCGAGTGGGATGTGAAGGGTGTTGTCTACTCTTCGTGCCTCTGTGTAAGAACAGATTTTGGATGCTCAAATTAATTTTGACAGTTTACTTTGTGGTGTCTGCTCAACTTGATTTATGGCATCTGTAACGGTTCAACACGACTTGATATGGTCTTGTCTCTCTGCCTGCGTTAAGAGATGATCGTCATGGTGAGAAACTTACAGTTTATTTTGTTTTAATAGTAGCTGAATGCCATTTCGTTTGATCTTGGTCATCCGCAAGAGACGGTCATCGGGGTGAGCAATATTCAAGTTATCTTGATTTTACAAGTGTTGTCTCCCTCACTTTACTTTCAGGCCAATACAAAAAAAAACTGTCACGCGGTATTTCAAAACTTGAAATTCAGCGCGTGCTCACCTTAAGCATCTCTGTTGATCTTCGTCGGTGACGGACCTTCGAGTCTTCGTCACGAACCAGTCTCTATGCGCAAGACTGTGGGCACACGCCGTGAGCCACCCTGTGCTGGCGTGCACAGCGTGCCGCCATTTTGGAGTTGGAGGAGGCAGGCTTTGCTCCAATTTTCTGCCAACCATTTTGTTCTTACTAATAAAGTTGATCGCGAGGCGCATCGCTCAACATGGAGCACTGCCAAAAGTCTCGACGAGTTGGTCGCTTTACCGGCTATATGGATTTCGCTGCCACGCTCAACATGGTTTTTGCTTTAATGGAAAAAAAGTCTTGACGAGAATTACCCTGGGTTTTGACATTTTTTTTTGCTTCGAGTTCAGAGGACAATCGACCTTTTCAGCGTGAAGACACAGGTACTCATTTTACAACGACGAGTTTAAAGTGTCACTAACTGTCTTCTTTTGCTTTTACCATTCAGAGGATACTGGACCTTCGTGTTTAAAAGAAGCAACAAGTAACTACCGGATTCGGATTCTTCTTCTCTGCAGTTGGGTTCTTCTCTTTTCCAAAGTCATCTGCCATGTTTTAATTTCAAAGTGTTTTTGGTTTTCAAGGAAAGCCTGTCTTTCATTTACGCGGTGACAGGCACACCATTAACATTTTTGAAATACCAGTTTGTGGTGCATGTTTACAAGATTTAACGCAAAAATGTTTTCATTCACAGGAATAAGAAACTTTTGGGTTTATAGTATGACTTGTTATTGCTGAATGTCAACATTTTGGAATCGCATTCCACACGTTCATGTTTTGTTGGCATGGGAGTGGGTCCTAGTCCCATGTCTCAGGTTTACGTTTTTCCTTTTTCTGATGTTTTATCCCTGTCATTGGGATGGGAGTGGGTCCTAGTCCCATATCTCTTTTTCACGTAGGTTTTGTTTATAGATGCAGAATCCCAACCAAGGGGATGGGAGTGGGTCTTAGTCCCATGTCTCAGATTCACACATTTTCTTATTTTTTTTTCCATGTCTGTGGGATGGGAGTGGGTTCAAGTCCCATTTGTCTTATTTTCGGATTTGTTACTTTAGGTATGGGTTTTAGTCCCATTACCTTGTGTGCGTGTACCACACTGTACTGCATTTGTTATTTAATGATGCTGTACATGTCCTTGGGTTTTAGTCCCATGTGACACTTATAGTTACGCTCTTTGTTCTTGGGCTTATGTCATGCCTTACAGTGGGTTTGATGTACATCCTTTCGTCTGGGTGTGTGTTTGGGTGTCAGTCCCAGTTACACGTTCGTACGTCAAGCGTGGTTTATGGTGTATAAGTCGCCCTGCGCTTCACTCTGTGCTTTTGCGTCGTTCTGTTGTGTCGACGTATTGTGTGCGTTTGCCACACTGTGCTTCTTTCTGCTGCACAAAGTTCTTGGGTGCCAGTCCCATGCAACGTCATATGTTACATTTTGGGTGTCAGTCCCAATCATCGTTTTTTTTCTCACTGGGGTTTTAGTCCCACAGTGTCCCTCACATGAGGGGTGGCGTATGGTGTTTTCGCCACAGTCTCCTCACGTGAGGTGTACTTCCTTGGGTGTTGTCCCGCTCATTGTATTCTACTCTGGGTTAAGTTTACCCTTTTCTTCTGTCTTGTGCGTTATTCTCACTTGGTGTATGTGAGTTCTTCTTGGTCTTCTTACATTTTTCTTTGTTCACTGTTAAAGGAGGAGGATGGTGTTAGAGTGTGTTTTTATTCTTTTCATCCTTCTTTCCTCCTTTTTGCTTGTCTGTTTTCCCTCTCGTGATGTCATGCATTGCATCCCTGGGTTTACGGACTATTTACATCTCTTGTACATTTCTGTGTATAGTTGTTTTCAATTTAGCTTAGTTCATTTTATTGTTCAGTATAAAAGGGATAGGATATGTAGTATCCTCAGGTCATGTCATTCTGTTCCCTCTACCTAGCTGCTCAGCCAGTGTGAGTGTTCCGCGTAGAATGTCAGTGTGAGTGGAATGCTTGGGTGCCTGTGGTGTGTGAGACAGTTGGGAAGATGGGCTGAGCAGCTAGGAGGCTGCTCCTGGTGGGGCCTGTTACAGCTTACAGCATCTGCTTAATAAACTACATCAACTGGAAACCGGCTACGTCTTCTTTGTATGCTGTTCACGTGGGGCCAGCCCACTACAGGAAACCTAGCAAACCTATACATTTTTGAAAACTAGACACCCAGGGGAATTCAGGACGGGGTGACTTGACTAGCTCTCACCAGGTTCTGTTACCCAGAATCCCTTGCAAACCTAAAAAACTGGTAAAAAAAACACATTTTCCTCACCTTTCTGTGGTGGAAAGTTCTGGAATCTGCGCGGACCCACAAAATTCTACCCACCCCGCGTTCCCCAAGGTCTTCCGAAAACAATGGTACCTCACTTGTGTGGGTAGGCCTAGTGCCCGCGACAGGAAGCAGCGCAAAATGCAACGTGGACGCACCACATTTTCACAGTGAAAAATGACCCTTTTTTTGCAAAGTGCCTAGCTGTAGTTTTTGAACCCTAGCTCTGCCGGCACCTAGGGAAACCTAGCAAACCTATACATTTTTGGAAACTAGACACCCAGGGGAATCCAGGATGGGGTGACTTGACTGCCTCCCACCAGGTTCCGTTACCCAGAATTCCTCGCAAACCTAACAAATTGTCAAAAAAAACACATTTTCCCCACATTTCTGTGGTGGTAAGTTCTGTAATCTGCGTGGATCCACAAATTTCCACCCACCCCGCGTTCCCCAAAGTCTTACGAGAAAAATGGTACCTCACTTGTGTGGGTCGGCCTAGTGCCTGCGACCGGAAACGGCGCAAAACGCAACGTGGTCACACCTCAATTTCGCAGTGAAAAATGACCCTTTTTGGCAAAGTGCCTAGCTGTAGTTTTTGAACCCTACCTCTGCCGGCACCTAGGGAAACCTAGCAAACCTATACATTTTTGAAAACTAGACACCCAGGGGAATCCAGGATGGGGTGACTTGACTGCCTCCCACCAGGTTCTGTTACCCAGAATCCCTTGCAAACCTAAACAATTGTAAAAAAAAACACATTTTCCCCACATTTCTGTGGTGGAAAGTTCTGGAATCTGCGTAGATCCACAAATTTCAGTCCACCCCGCGTTCCCCAAAGTCTTACGAGAAAAATGGTACCTCACTTGTGTGGGTCGGCCTAGTGCCTGCGACAGGAAACGGCGCAAAACGCAACGTGGTCACACCTCAATTTCGCTGTGAAAAATGACCCTTTTTTGGCAAAGTGCCTAGCTGTAGTTTTTGAACCCTAGCTCTGCCGGCACCTATGGAAACCTAGCAAACCTATACATTTTTGAAAACTAGATACCCAGGGGAATCCAGGATGGGGTGACTGGACTGCCTCCCACCAGGTTCTGTTACCCAGAATCCCTTGCAAACCTAAAAAATTGTCAAAAAAAACACATTTTCCCCACATTTATGTGGTGGAAAGTTCTGGAATCTGCGTGGATCCACAAATTTCCGCCCACCCCGCGTTCCCCAAAGTCTTACGAGAAAAATGGTACCTCACTTGTGTGGGTAGGCCTAGTGCCTGCGACAGGAAACGGCGCAAAACGCAACGTGGTCACACCTCAATTTCGCAGTGAAAAATGACCCTTTTTGGCAAAGTGCCTAGCTGTAGTTTTTGAACCCTAGCTCTGCCGGCACCTAGGGAAACCTAGCAAACCTATACATTTTTGAAAACTAGACACCCAGGGGAATCCAGGATGGGGTGACTTGACTGCCTCCCACCAGGTTCTGTTACCCAGAATCCCTTGCAAACCTAAAAATTGTCAAAAAACCACATTTTCCCCACATTTCTGTGGTGGAAAGTTCTGGAATCTGTGTGGATCCACAAATTTCCACCCACCCCGCGTTCCCCAAAGTGTTACGAGAAAAATGGTACCTCACTTGTGTGGGTCGGCCTAGTGCCTGCGACAGGAAAAGGCGCAAAACGCAACGTGGTCACACCTCAATTTCGCTGTGAAAAATGACCCTTTTTTGGCAAAGTGCCTAGCTGTAGTTTTTGAACCCTAGCTCTGCCGGCACCTAGGGGAAACCTAGCAAACCTATACATTTTTGAAAACTAGACACCCAGGGGAATCCAGGATGGGGTGACTGGACTGCCTCCCACCAGGTTCTGTTACCCAGAATCCCTTGCAAACCTAAAACATTGTAAAAAAAAACACATTTTCCCCACATTTCTGTGGTGGAAAGTTCTGGAGTCTGCGTGGATCCACAAATTTCCGCCCACCCCGCGTTCCCCAAAGTCTTACGAGAAAAATGGTACCTCATTTGTGTGGGTCGGCCTAGTGCCTGCGACAGGAAACGTCGCAAAACGCAACGTGGTCACACCTCAATTTCGCAGTGAAAAATGACCCTTTTTTGGCAAAGTGCCTAGCTGTAGTTTGTGAACCCTAGCTCTGCCGGCACCTAGGGAAACCTAGCAAACCTATACATTTTTGAAAACTGGACACCCAGGGGAATCCAGGATGGGGTGACTTGACTGCCTCCCACCAGGTTCTGTTACCCAGAATCCCTTGCAAACCTAAAAATTGTCAAAAAAACACATTTTCCCCACATTTCTGTGGTGGAAAGTTCTGGAATCTGTGTGGATCCACAAATTTCCACCCACCCCGTGTTCCCCAAAGTCTTACGAGAAAAATGGTACCTCACTTGTGTGGGTCGGCCTAGTGCCTGCGACAGGAAACGGCGCAAAACACAACTTGGTCACACCTCAATTTCGCAGTGAAAAATGACCCTTTTTGGCAAAGTGCCTAGCTGTAGTTTTTAAACCTAGCTCTGCCGGCACCTAGGGAAACCTAGCAAACCTATACATTTTTGAAAACTAGACACCCAGGGGAATCCAGGATGGGGTGACTTGACTGCCTCCCACCAGGTTCTGTTACTCAGAATCCCTTGCAAACCTAACAAATTGTCCAAAAAACCACATTTTCCCCACATTTCTGTGGTGGAAAGTTCTGGAATCTGCGTGGATCCACAAATTTCCACCCACCCCGCGTTCCCCAAAGTCTTACGAGAAAAATGGTACCTCACTTGTGTGGGTCGGCCTAGTGCCTGCGACAGGAAATGGCGCAAAACGCAACGTGGTCACACCTCAATTTCGCAGTGAAAAATGACCCTTTTTTGGCAAAGTGCCTAGCTGTAGTTTTTTAACCCTAGCTCTGCCGGCACCTAGGGAAACCTACCAAACCTATACATTTTTGAAAACTAGACACCCAGGGGAATCTAGGATGGGGTGACTGGACTGCCTCCCACCAGGTTCTGTTACCCAGAATCCCTTGCAAACCTAAAAATTGTCAAAAAAACACATTTTCCCCACATTTCTGTGGTGGAAAGTTCTGGAATCTGCGTGGATCCACAAATTTCCGCCCACCCCACGTTCCCCAAAGTCTTACGAGAAAAATGGTACCTCACTTGTGTGGGTCGGCCTAGTGCCTGCGACAGGAAACGGCGCAAAACGCAACGTGGTCACACCTCAATTTCGCAGTGAAAAATGACCCTTTTTTGGCAAAGTGCCTAGCTGTAGTTTTTAACCCTAGCTCTGCCGGCACCTAGGGAAACCTAGCAAACCTATACATTTTTGAAAACTAGACACCCCGGGGAATCCAGGATGGGGTGACTTGAGTGCCTCCCACCAGGTTCTGTTACCCAGAATCCCTTGCAAACCTAAAAAATTGTCAAAAAACCACATTTTCCCCACATTTCTGTGGTGGAAAGTTCTGGAATCTGCGTGGATCCACAAATTTCCACCCACCCCGCGTTCCCCAAAGTCTTACGAGAAAAATGGTACCTCACTTGTGTGGGTCTGCCTAGTGCCTGCGACAGGAAACGGCGCAAAACGCAACGTGGTCACACCTCAATTTCGCTGTGAAAAATGACCCTTTTTTGGCAAAGTGCCTAGCTGTAGTTTTTGAACCCTAGCTCTGCCGGCACCTAGGGAAACCTAGCAAACCTATACATTTTTGAAAACTAGACACCCAGGGGAATCCAGGATGGGGTGACTGGACTGCCTCCCACCAGGTTCTGTTACCCAGAATCCCTTGCAAACCTAAACAATTGTAAAAAAAAACACATTTTCCCCACATTTCTGTGGTGAAAAGTTCTGGAGTCTGCGTGGATCCACAAATTTCCGCCCACCCCGCCTTCCCCAAAGTCTTACGAGAAAAATGGTACCTCACTTGTGTGGGTCGGCCTAGTGCCTGTGACAGGAAACATCGCAAAACGCAACGTGGTCACACCTCAATTTCGCAGCGAAAAATGACCCTTTTTTGGCAAAGTGCCTAGCTGTAGTTTGTGAACCCTAGCTCTGCCGGCACCTAGGGAAACCTAGCAAACCTATACATTTTTGAAAACTGGACACCCAGGGGAATCCAGGATGGGGTGACTTGACTGCCTCCCACCAGGTTCTGTTACCCAGAATCCCTTGCAAACCTAAAAAATTGTCAAAAAAAACACATTTTCCCCACATTTCTGTGGTGGAAAGTTCTGGAATCTGCGTGGATCCACAAATTTCCGCCCATCCCACGTTCCCCAAAGTCTTACGAGAAAAATGGTACCTCACTTGTGTGGGTCGGCCTAGTGCCTGCGACAGGAAACGGCGCAAAACGCAACGTGGTCACACCTCAATTTCGCAGTGAAAAATGACCCTTTTTTGGCAAAGTGCCTAGCTGTAGTTTTTTAACCCTAGCTCTGCCGGCACCTAGGGAAAAGTAGCAAACCTATACATTTTTGAAAACTAGACACCCCGGGGAATCCAGGATGGGGTGACTTGACTGCCTCCCACCAGGTTCTGTAACCCAGAATCCCTTGCAAACCTAAAAAATTGTCACAAAAACCACATTTTCCCCACATTTCTGTGGTGGAAAGTTCTGCAATCTGCGTGGATCCACAAATTTCCACCCACCCCGCGTTCCCCAAAGTCTTACGAGAAAAATGGTACCTCACTTGTGTGGGTCTGCCTAGTGCCTGCGACAGGAAACGGCGCAAAACGCAACGTGGTCACACCTCAATTTCGCTGTGAAAAATGACCCTTTTTTGGCAAAGTGCCTAGCTGTAGTTTTTGAACCCTAGCTCTGCCGGCACCTAGGGAAACCTAGCAAACCTATACATTTTTGAAAACTAGACACCCAGGGGAATCCAGGATGGGGTGACTGGACTGCCTCCCACCAGGTTCTGTTACCCAGAATCCCTTGCAAACCTAAACAATTGTAAAAAAAAACACATTTTCCCCACATTTCTGTGGTGAAAAGTTCTGGAGTCTGCGTGGATCCACAAATTTCCGCCCACCCCGCCTTCCCCAAAGTCTTACGAGAAAAATGGTACCTCACTTGTGTGGGTCGGCCTAGTGCCTGCAACAGGAAACATCGCAAAATGCAACGTGGTCACACCTCAATTTCGCAGTGAAAAATGACCCTTTTTTGGCAAAGTGCCTAGCTGTAGTTTGTGAACCCTAGCTCTGCCGGCACCTAGGGAAACCTAGCAAACCTATACATTTTTGAAAACTGGACACCCAGGGGAATCCAGGATGGGGTGACTTGACTGCCTCCCACCAGGTTCTGTTACCCAGAATCCCTTGCAAACCTAAAAAATTGTAAAAAAAAACCACATTTTCCCCACATTTCTGTGGTGGAAAGTTCTGGAATCACGTGGATCCACAAATTTCCACCCACCCCGCGTTCCCCAAAGTCGTACGAGAAAAATGGTACCTCACTTGTGTGGGTCGGCCTAGTGCCTGCGACAGGAAACGGCGCAAAACACAACTTGTTCACACCTCAATTTCGCAGTGAAAAATGACCCTTTTTTGGCAAAGTGCCTAGCTGTAGTTTTTGAACACTAGCTCTGCCGGCACCTAGGGAAACCTAGCAAACCTATACATTTTTGAAAACTAGACACCGAGGGGAATCCAGGATGGGGTGACTTGACTGCCTCCCACCAGGTTCTGTTACCCAGAATCCCTTGCAAACCTAAAAATTGTCCCAAAAACACATTTTCCCCACATTTCTGTGGTGGAAAGTTCTGGAATCTGCGTGGATCCACAAATTTCCACCCACCCCGCGTTCCCCAAAGTCTTACGAGAAAAATGGTACCTCACTTGTGTGGGTCGGCCTAGTGCCTGCGACAGGAATTGGCGCAAAACGCAACGTGGTCACACCTCAATTTCGCAGTGAAAAATGACCCTTTTTTGGCAAAGTGCCTAGCTGTAGTTTTTGAACCCTAGCTCTGCCGGCACCTAGGGAAACCTAGCAAACCTATACATTTTTGAAAACTAGACACCCAGGGGAATCTAGGATGGGGTGACTGGACTGCCTCCCACCAGGTTCTGTTACCCAGAATCCCTTGCAAACCTAAAAAATTGTCAAAAAAACCACATTTTCCCCACATTTCTGTGGTGGAAAGTTCTGGAATCTGCGTGGATCCACAAATTTTCACCCACCCCGCATTCCCCAAAGTCTTACGAGAAAAATGGTACCTCACTTGTGTGGGTCGGCCTAGTGCCCGCGACAGGAAACGGCGCGAAACGCAACGTGGTCACACCTCAATTTCGCAGTGAAAAATGACCCTTTTTTGGCAAAGTGCCTAGCTGTAGTTTGTGAACCCTAGCTCTGCCGGCACCTAGGGAAACCTACCAAACACACACATTTCTGAAAAGTAGACACCCGGGGGCTTCCAGGGAGGTATTGCTTGCGTGGATCCCCCAACGTTTCCTTACCCAGAATCCCCTGCAAACCTCAATTTAGGCTGAAAAAATCACTTTTTTCACACATTTTTGTGTGGGAAAGTGTGGCATCACTGGCCTCACACAAATTTCCTACCACCCAGCGTTCCCACAGGTCTCCCGATAAAAATGGTGCCTCACTTGTGTGGGAGGCCCAAGTACCCGTGACAGGCAAGGGCCCAAAACGTACTGAGGCCACATCAAAATTGCCTATCTCAAAACCACCTGGTTTTGCAAGGGGGGTCACCTGGGTCTTTGGCCCCGTGCTCGGCGGCCATCTAGGGAAACCTACCAAACCCACACATTTCTGAAAAGTAGACACCCGGGGCTTCCAGGGAGGTATGGCTTGCGTGGATCCCCCAACGTTTCCTTACCCAGAATCCCTGCAAACCTCAATTTTAGCTGAAAAAAATCACTTTTTTCACACATTTTTGTGTGGGAAAGTGTGGCATCACTGGCCTCACACAAATTTGCTACCACCCAGCGTTCCCCCAGGTCTCCCAATATAAATGGTGCCTCACTTGTGTGGGAGGCCCAAGTACCCGCGACAGGCAAGGGCCCAAAACGTAGTGAGGCGACATCAAAATTGCCTATCTCAAAACCACCTGGTTTTGCAAGGAGTCACCTGGGTCTTTGGCCTCGTGCTCGGTGGCCATCTAGGGAAACCTACCAAACCCATACATTTCTGAAAAGTAGACACCCGGGGCTTCCAGGGAGGTATGGCTTGCGTGGATCCCCAACGTTTCCTTACCAGAATCCCCTGCAAACCTCAATTTTAGCTGAAAAAATCACTTTTTCACACATTTTGTGTGGGAAAGTGTGGCATCACTGGCCTCACACAAATTTCCTACCACCCAGCGTTCCTCCAGGTCTCCCAATAAAAATGGTGCCTCACTTGTGTGGGAGGTCCAGTACCGCGACAGGCAAGGGCCCAAAACGTAGTGAGGCGACATCAAAATTGCCTATCTCAAAACCACCTGGTTTTGCAAGGGAGTCACCTGGGTCTTTGGCCCCGTGCTCGGCGGCCATCTAGGGAAACCTACCAAACCCATACATTTCTGAAAAGTAGACACCCGGGGGCTTCCAGGGAGGTATGGATTGCGTGGATCCCCCAACGTTTCCTTACCCAGAATCCCCTGCAAACCTCAATTTTAGATGAAAAAATCACTTTTTTCACACATTTTTGTGTGGGAAAGTGTGGCATCACTGGCCTCACACAAATTTCCTACCACCCAGCGTTCCCCCAGGTCTCCCGATAAAAATGGTGCCTCACTTGTGTGGGAGACCCAAGTACCCGCGACATGCAAGGAGACAAAACGTTTTGAGGCAACATCAACATTGCCTATCAAAAAATGTTTTGGGCCCTTGCCTGTTGCGGTTACTTTGGCCTCCCACACGAGTGAGGCATCATTTTTATCGGGAGACCCGGGGGATCTCTGGGTGGTAGGAAATTTGTGTGAGCCCGGTGATGCCACACTTTCCCACACAAAAATGTGTGAAAAAAGTGATTTTTTCAGCTAAAATTGAGGTTTGCAGGGATTCTGGGTAAGGAAACGTTGGGGATCCACGCAAGCCATACCTCCCTGGAAGCCCCGGGTGTCTACTTTTCAGAAATGTGTGGGTTTGGTAGATTTCCTAGATAGCCGCCGAGCACAGGGCCAAAACCCAGGTGACCCCCTTGCAAAACCAGGTCGTTTTGTGAAAGGCCATTTTGAGGTCGCCTCAATACGTTGTGGGCCCTTGCCTGTCGCTGGTACTTGGCCTCCCACACAAGTGAGGCACCATTTTTATCGGGAGACCTGGGGAACGCTGGGTGGTAGGAAATTTGTGTGAGCCCAGTGATGCCACACTTTCCCACACAAAAATTGCTGAAAAAAGTGATTTTTTCAGCTAAAATTGAGGTTTGCAGGGGATTCTGGGTAAGGAAACGTTGGGGGATCCACGCAAGCCATACCTCCCTGGAAGCCCCTGGTGTCTACTTTTCAGAAATGTGTGGGTTTGGTAGATTTCCCTAGATGGCCGCCGAGCACAGGGCCAAAACCCAGGTGACTCCCTTGCAAAACCAGGTCGTTTTGTGAAAGGCCATTTTGAGGTCGCATCAATACGTTGTGGGCCCTTGCCTGTCGCGTGTACTTGGGCCTCCCACCCGAGTGAGGCACCATTTTTATCGGGAGACCTGGGGGACGCTGGGTGGTAGGAAATTTGTGTGAGCCCGTGATGCCACACTTTCCCACACAAAAATGTGTGAAAAAAGTGATATTTTCAGCTAAAATTGAGGTTTGCAGGGGATTCTGGGTAAGAAACGTTGGGGGATCCACGCAAGCCATACCTCCCTGGAATCCCCGGGTATCTACTTTTCAGAAATGTGTGGGTTTGGTAGGTTTCTCTAGGTGGCCGCCAAACCCCGGGCCAAAACGTCATGGGACCCCCCTTGGAAAACCAGGTCGTTTTGTGATAGGCCATTTTGAGGTCGCCTCAATACGTTGTGGGCCCTTGCCTGTCGCGGGTACTTGGGCCTCCCACTCGAGTGAGGCACCATTTTTATTGGGAGACCTGGGGGAACGCTGGGTGGTAGGAAATTTGTGTCAGCCCGGTGATGCCACAACTTTACCACACAAAAATGTGTGAAAAAAGGGATTTTTTCAGCAAAATGTCAGGTTTGCAGGGGATTCTGGGTAAGAAAACGTTGGGGGATCCACGCAAGCCATACCTCCCTAGAATCCCCCGGGTGTCTACTTTTCGGAAATGTGTGGGTTTGGTAGGTTTCCCTAGGTGGCCGCCGAGCCCCGGGCCAAAAACCCAGGTGACCCCCCTTGCAAAACCAGGTAATTTTGAGATAATGTGTTGTTTATTTCTGCAGCGTGAAAATTTTGGCACAATATTGCAAGGAAAATGTGACAGACATTTTGAGGTTTGCAGGACATTGTGGGTACCATAACTTGTTGGGATCCACAAGAGAGATATCACCATGTACTCCCATGGGTGTTTCGTTTACGACAATATCTACAGTTGGTAGGTTATTCTTAGACGGAATGTACACCTTGGCAGACAGACTAAAAAGACAAAGATTACTGCACAGCCATCTATTCCTCAAGCACACACACATACTGGTTGGATTTGGCACGAGGGCAAGTGATGGTTCAGTATATACAATTTTATTAACAATAGATTTCACAAAAATGAAATGCACTGTCAATAATTGAAAGGACAAAAAACTGAACCAGTGACTCGCAGCTCGTGAGCTGTAAAGCCACGTCAAGGCCCCAACCTCTTTACAGGCCATTCACACACCTTTCATACGTGATACACACAAGACCATTCACACCACCAGGCACGAAACAAACACATTACAACATTCACAAAAAGGGACAAGGTACACCCTGCTTGAGAAAGACAAAAAAAAATATTACTGCACAGCCATCTAATCCTCAAGCACACACACATACTGGTTGGATTTGGCACGAGGGTGAGTGATGGTTCAGTATATACAATTGTATTAACAAGTGATTTCACAAAAATGAAATGCACTGTTAATAATTGAAAGGACGAGAAACTGAACCATTGACTCACAGCTCGTGAGCTGTAAAGCCACGACAAGGCACCAACCTCTTTACAGGCCATTCATACACCTTTCATACGTGTGACACATACAAAACCATTCACACCACCAGCCGCGGGCCCATCACATTACAACACTCACACCAGCAGACAGCGCCATTCAAGGGCCCATCACTTTCACACGCCCACATTCCTAACACAGCAACCACACAAGCTGATGGATTGCGTGGAGTGTCGCTCGGCTAACAGTGTGTGTAGTGACCAGCAGCAAGTCACTACTCACACACCGCCAGCCGTGCGCCAGTGCACGCACACCGCCAGCCAAGCACCACTCCACGCACACCACCAGCCAAGCGCCACTCCACGCACACCACCAGCCAAGCACCACTCCACGCACACCACCAGCCAAGCGCCACTCCACGCACACTGCCAGCCTAGCGCCACTCCACGCACACCGCCAGCCAAGCGCCACTCCACACACACCGCCAGCAAAGAGCCACTCCACGCACACCGGCAGCCAAGAGCCACTCCACGCACACCGCCAGCCAAGCGCCACTCCACGCACACCGCCAGCCAAGCGCCACCCACGCACACCGCCAGCCAAGCGCCACTCCACGCACACCGCCAGCCAAGCGCCACTCCACGCACACCGCCAGCCAAGCGCCACTCCACGCACACCACCATCACATTTAGGATTTTGTTTATACAAAAAAGAAAACACAAACAAATTGCAAATAGATACAAATCTACTAACACAAAATCAGAAACTAAATACATTGCACTAATGCCAACCTTGAAACAGAACAACAATTCTTAAACATTACAGACCAGGCAGTTCACTTTACCACTCATGGTTGCTCCCAATAATTCTTTTGCTTGTGGTATGCTCTATAACAAGCAGGCACACACAGCCCAGGGTTAGAAGGACACTCAGGGCAGTACATACGAGTCTCCTTCCGCGTACCTCTTCGCCAACAGACTCTACATCTCCTAGTGGGAAAGTCTTTTGAGGGTGTAGGAGGAATGTGATCAGGAAAGTGGCGATCTTTCAATCGAGCCACATCCTCCACCACTCCAACTCTAGGAACACTTGCCTGTTCCACAACAACAAGGCTGCCTATGACAGACTGCTGAAACTGAACAAAAGTCAACTTTGACGCAGGAGAACACTCCTTGAACACAACAAAAGCATTGAAAGTTGCTAAATTGAAGAGATGGATGGCCAACTTCTTATACCAAATGTAAGACTTACGAATAGCAGTGTAAGGTTCCAACCTCTGATCTACTCTATCAACACCACCCATGTGCTTATTGTAGTCTAAAATGCACACAGGTTTGCGCACTTCAGCAATCTGACCCCAAACAGCCACAGGTGAAGTACTCTCATCATGGATGGTAGTCAGCATGTACACATCCCTCCTGTCCACAAATTTCACAGCTAGCAGTTCCTCACTACGCAAGGCACTGCACTGTCCCCTCTGAAGTTTTTTGCAAACAAGCTCTTTTGGATAACCTTTACGGTTAGAGCGGATTGTGCCACAAGCAAAAGTGTCCACTTTGAACAATTCCTTAAACAATTGCACAGCAGTGTAGAAGTTATCAAGGTACAAATGGTGGCCTCTGTTAAACAGTCCTCTAGCAAGATCCCACACAATTTTCTCTGAAACTCCAAAAGTGGACGGACAACCAGGGGGTCAATAGTGGAATCCCTACCAGTGTACACACGCAAATTAAAAACATATCCTGTCCTACTCTCAGACAACATATACAGCTTAATTCCATAGCGTGCCCTCTTGCTAGGAATGTACTGCCTAAAAACCAAACGGCCCTTGAACAGGACCAAAGACTCATCAATAGATATTTCTTTCTCTGGAGTATAGATCTCTGAAAATCGATCTGCAAAGTGATCAAGAACAGGCCGAATCTTAAAAAGACGGTCACATTCAGGGTGATCTCGTGGCAACGCCAAACCATTATCAACAAAATGCAGCATCCGAAGCAAAAGTAAATACCGATCACGAGTCATAACTGCAGGAAATATGGCCGTTGCCATCAAGGGACTGGTAGACCAATATGAACCCATGGACGGCTTCCTTATCAAACCCATCAAAAAAGTCAAACCCAAAAACTTCTTCATCTCTTCCAGATTTGTGGGACTCCACCGGGTAGCTCTAGAATGGGGCCTAAGTCTGGCACTGTTGTCCCTCAAAAACTGTTCAGCATACAAATTAGTCTGCTCAACAATCTCACCCAAAAATACATCATCCATAAACAACTGAAAATACTGTATAGGCAAATAATGTTCACAATCCACTCTACAACCTGCATAACCACTAAAGGCAGGCAACACCGGCTGCACCATGTTTGGATCAACCCAGAGTCCAGCACTTCCAGTAGGAAGCCTAGCAGCCCCAGGCTGCAATCCAGATGCCTCTTGCACCATCGGCACAGTAGTATCCTCCTCTAAAACAGGCACTTCATCTGCACTGAGAGTACCTTCATCATCCGATGATTCCATGTGGAGAGAAAACTCACTGCCTGAATCTTCCCCTCCCTCCTCTCCCTCAGACGCACTGTCAGTCTCATAATCCTGCTCAGAGGAAGATTCAAGAAGCAAACCAACCACCTGCTGAGCAGTCATTCTACGGCTAGCCATAATGCTTACTAATAAAGGTTACTTGTCAAACAAGTCAACAACAACAAACCCTTTGTAAAAAAAAGAAATAAACAAAATGTAGCTTTATCACAAAGACCTATATACTCCAACACTATACCACTCACGTGACAGAAGCAGCTAGACTCACCACCACCTACTCTGCACAGACACAGTAAGGATCAACAATATCCCACTAAAAAAGAAGAAAAAAAAATTACACATAAGACAATGCAAAACATCGCAAAGAATTTCATGCTCTGAACACTAACAAATATGCTGCCATTATGACACCACTTACAAAAAAATTCATTCATGCATGACAATAATACTCATTTGGAGTACACACAACAAAAATATTTTTCTTACCAAATAAATGCAATTACGCAAAACTGCAGAACAACCACTGCCGAAACCGCAAACAGGAATCAAAAGCTTTACACTAGAATAAAAAGGAGAAAAAAACATTACAATCACATATGCAAATAATGCACCAGTCCACACACAATCCACCAGCCAAGCTAAGGGGTAGGTGGGCCTAACAGTATAAATAAAATATTCACCCCCGTAAAGGGGAGCAACCCTTGCCCTTTTGGCCACTCCCCAACACAAAAATTTAAAAAACCCTGGTGTCTAGTGGCTTCTGCCCTCCTTGGGGGCATATGGGCCTAAAAACATACTGCTATTCTGCCACCCAAGGGGTCACTCTCCACAAATAAATGCCTGGTGGACTAGTGGGAAGATACCTTTATCTTCCGCACACGATCTCTCACTACTCAACTCTACTCTCAACTCTATTCACAACTGGATGTTAGCTCACCAACTCATTCTGAATCCCGCCAAAACTGAATTCCTCCTCCTCTCTACCTCTCTCTCACCTCCTCCTGTTTAATCTTGGATGGATCAGCTGAACCTACTCAACAACAAACCCATCATTGTCGACAGCGCTAAATCCCTAGGTGTCATTCTTGACAAAAGACTCAACCTAATCTCCCACATCAACTCTATTGCTAAGAACGCACGTTACCAGTTGCGCCTTCTACGGGGGATCCGTCGGTTCTTCCCGGAGAAAGACTTAAAAACCTTGGTTCAATCTCTGGTTCTCTCAAGACTGGATTATTGCAATTCTCTTCTGACGGGCCTACCCAAATCCCACCTCTCCCCTCTCAAATCCATCCTCCATTCAGCAGCTCGCCTCATTTCAGGGTCTAAACGAAGCGACCACGTCACTCCTATCCTCTCTTCGATGGCTTCCGATCGAGGCAAGATCGATTTACAAAACTACCTGCATCACACACAAAGCCTTACACACCTCCTCCCCTCGTTACCTGGCAAATAAATTGAAATTGTCCGGTGGCTCTCGCCCTTCTCGCAATGCGGAAAAGCTTCTGCTTGAGCCCCCCCGTCTTCAAAAAGGGAAAGATCGATGGCGCAATCCTTCTCAGGAAATGCGGTGAGAATCTGGAACTCGCTTCCCCCATTGCTCCATGCCACCTCCTCTACCCGGATCTTCAAAGCTGACCTCAAATCTCTTCTCTTCCAAAGACACTTTCAGAACTAATACTTTCACTCTCAGCTCCCTCTAGGAAGTTCGCTCTTCATTGTAAATTTGTACTTTTTCCTGTACATTCCTCACCCTTGCGTGCTGGATTTTATGTTTGTGTGTACACACACACACACACACACACTCTGTTGGGGTCCATAAAATTAGTAGCATTGAGCTGTTTGGTAAACAATACCCATTATTAAGCGCTCACAAGCAATTAGGTTTGTGGTGTGAGCTTTGTGCACATGTTCATAATTAATTAGAATAAAATACATTACTTATAACATGTATTAAGTAGACATGCAATCGACCTGGCCTCACCGGGATAGATGACGCGTCATATTAGGTATTCCCTCACTTGTTAAAAAAAAAAAACTTTACCTTGTCAGAGAGAGTAAAAAGTGGCAAACTTTAATATCGTAGGTGGTCACGGGACGTCTAAAAGGAGTCTGCATAGCAGCAGGTGCTCAAACCGTTTGCGATGCCCAGCGGGTATGGGGGAGGGCACAGTGCGACACTTTCATCTGCACGCTCTGAAACTTGCTCGCAGCCATTACACCAACTACTCGGCATACGATTATCCGATAATAAAGGCCTTTGCAGTTTGACATTCCTGTACAGTGGCAGGCTGACTGTTTATTAGGCTAACGGATGAAACCGCTTAAATTATAGTACGCAGTCCATCAAGGGCAGATTAAAAACCAGAGCAAGGCGCTGGGAGAAAAAAAAAGGGATGACTGGAATCAGACCAGAATAGGTTGACGTAGAACCAGGGCTTTAAATGGGATTAACAAACGGGGAGGGTCCGTCAAAGGGGAATGCTCGTTCTGCCTTTATTCAGTTGAAGGTGCTTGGTCCTCAGATTTACCCAAGGTGGGGCAACACAAAAGCCCCGTCACCTTGGACTTTTCTCAACCCACCCTCATTGGACTAATTTCCACCCTCCAAACACGCGAAATGTCCGATCCTCTATTAGCCATTTACATTAGGCGCTTTAAATTGAAGTACAGAAGCGTAGGTACTCACTCTACAGTAACTGTTCGCTCCTGTGGCAGGGGCAGATACTCTGCCAATTGGATCGCCCTCCAAAACCTGAGTGGCAACTTTTTCGGAAACTCAAAAGGTTGGGAGGTGCGCAGAATGGACTGTGACCGGTATGAGTGGTAAAATCAATGTACGGGGAAAGGTGCATTAGGCGATGCAATGATGGTCCCTGCAAAGGGGGCGGGAGAGTTACAAATATAAATCCCAAAATGTAAACTGCTGGGACAACCCATCCTGGGTGGAGGGAGTCTGAGGATAAAGCGACAGCAGTGGGCGAGTAGGGCTTGTGTACAAAACATTTTTAATCTGCGTACAATATTTCAATTAAGGTTAAGGGGGCGGATCCCTGGTGCCTAGTGGGCATTCCTGCTGCACGATCACATGATCGTGCAGCAGGAATGCACAAAAGAGGCATCGGGGGAAAGGAAAACCCTTTCCTTTCCCTCGATGCCTCTTTTGATTCAAACCCCCCTCCCCGAGCCAAAACTCACCTGATTTCCCGACGCGCTGGAAGCAAATGGCTTCCAGCGCGTCGGGGAAGAAAGGGAACCCTCAATGACGCCAGCGCGCCTTGCGCGCTGACGTCATTGATGGGGGTGCGGGGGAGGCAGGGAAGCCCTTCCCCTGCCTCCCCCCCCAAAAAACCAACGATCGGATTCCCACGGGGGGAGCGCCAGCGCTTCCCCCGTGGGTGGTCTTATGACGAGCTGGACTCGTCATGAGCACATGACCACTGTGTGCCATGACGAGTCCAGCTCGTCATAAGCATCGAAGGGGTTAAATATCAAAGCGCCAACTGCAGACATCTAGTTGCGCGAGACTGGGGCAAAGTTGGAAGTTATGGGTGATCGCAATGCAGCGCGGTTTGGATACTCAAGATGTATTGGACCTGGTCTCGGCTTACCGTCGGACTTGGAAGACATTTTTAAGAAAAATGTCAGAGAAGGTAAAGTTCAGTGAGACAAGGCAGTTGCAATATCAGAGGAGGAGGAGTTGTTGTTGTGAAGCCGCTGTACGAAGTCGCGGTGAAGATTTCTACGTTTTTGACTTTGGGCCCGATTACGATGTTGATCGCTCAAGCGTCCGACTGCCATAGCAGCAGGATTGGGACCGACCGACAAGTAGTTGGTGGCCCCACCAGCCAAATTATGTTGCGACCGCCGTGTAGGCGGTCACAGTCAAGGCTTTTTCCATTGCAGCTTGTGCTGTGCCCCAAAAATGGTGCCTGGCACATGGGGCATGGATGTTTGAGGGAGCTCCACAGGTGCCCCCCCGGCTTAATAGCGGAGGCCCACAGGAGCCCTGCTAGGGGCCCCCAAAGTCCGTTTCTGTGTTGGAACGAAAATGTTTTCGTTATTTTGCCTGTGCATTGTTCTATGTAAGTTAGCATTCGCTGCACCATTTTATGTTTAGCCGCCATTTTGAACAATGCACGAAACTGCTTCTTGCCTCTTAGAGAAAATGGATAGTGGAAAGTTTCGTTCCTCCAAGGTTGGGCCTTTCTTTGCTAATGAATACACTGTTCTTATTAGCGCATACCTTTCCCACTAGATAGAGACCTTCTCCCACTAGTCTAGTGGCAGGCAAGGACAGAGTGACCTTGGCTTGGAGATAGTGTGTGCCCGGCCTCACAATCGAAACCTATCCTTCTGTACTTCTTTGTTTAACTGCATCTGCTTGGAAAATTCCATTATGGGCGTGCCTTCATTGGTTCTGATTTGTACATAATGTATCTCCATGTTCGCTGATGTCAACCCTCTCCGCAGCATCCCTAAGAGACTGGGCAGGCGGGGCTCTGCTCAAGTGTATCTGAATAAACGTATATTGGGTTGTATGCTCTACTGTCTGACCGACTCTTCATTTGGTATGGAAGGCTGAGAGGTGGTCGTGAGTGATCCGGGTGACCCTAAACGGGCCACTTCCTTCATCCGGCAGCCTTTCTACAGCAGTCAGATCGCCATGCAAAGGCTGTTGGAAAGGGACATCATAAATCATAATCCCTATGGCGGTGCCTAATCAGTCACTGCTTCGATTGTAGGGAATGCGATCCAACCGACGGGCCAACTGCCTCCTTGAGCCCGTCAGAAGCATCAGTCGGTCCCTCCGACCGATGCGATCTGACAGACTGCATCATAATGCGGTGGTCGGACTGCTATGCAGGATGCCGGTCGGACCGCCACTGATGGCTTGTGAGTGGCAGTCCGACTGACATCCTAATAAGGCCCTTAGTCACTTTTTTGGAAGTTGAAAATCTCCAACTGGACAAAGCTGCAGGCTGTAGTCGTCAAGGGCTCCACAAATCTCAATGCCCCTTCTGCGAGGAGAAGAACGTAGCGGGAGCTACCATGAAGTCAAGCTGGCCAGTGACTCTCCTTGGGCGGATTGGTGAGCACGTAGGTCCCAGTCTCCTGTTGGTTCTCAGAGCAACTTTTGACTGAAAGTTTTCTAAGTCCCAAGTTTTGGGTTTTGGCTGCTTGGGTGCCTTTAGCATCATTTCCAAGGGTCCGGAACTGATTGGGCACTACTTGGAGGGTAGGACTCACTCCATGCAAGGTCCTGGTACAGGGTTCAGGTTGTTGAAGCTTTTTTGCATCCCTGAATTTAAGAACAAGAGGCCAGTCAACTAGCCCTTGGAGTCACTCTGGTAGTACAGGGTTCAAGCAGCAAGGCAGTACACAAGAAGCAGGGTAGTCCTCTGAGGGTTCAAAGCAGGCTTGGAGCAGCAGGGCAGTCCTCTTGTGTACAAAGCAGGCCTCAAGTAGCCGGCAGTTCTCTGAAATACAAGTCAGGCCTCCTGGGTGTCCTACACAGGTCTAGGAGTGAACTGAAGAGTAAGTCTGAGGGTCCTATTTTATACCTGGTGCCAACTTTGAAATGGAAGAAACTTCTAGAGTTTTTCCTCTAAAGTTGGTTCTGTAATTTGTTTCCTCCCCACCCAGGCTCCAAGAGGTCTTGGATGACAAAAGACTGGTGTGCTGAGGCAGCTCCAGTGAAATTTAAGTGGGTGTCATGGTCCGCACAAACAGTTGGTCTGTGAAATATATGACCTTTTTGTTGAAAAACATGATGTTTAAAGACTCAGCGTACAGCAATTATCAGTAAAAAATCATTTACTATGAAGATCCATCACCAAATCAAACGCCAGCCAATTGTACTTTTTGATTTATTGTACTTTTGATTTTTCATCTGTTTCTTTTTACTTTCACAAAATTGTGATTAGTTTACTTTATGGTTGACTGTGTACATTTTCCTATATGGACCATATGTATAAGATATATGGCTTTGTTTGTTGTATGCATTTATCATTGTCAGTATTGTTGATTATGTTGTGATGTAATTGTCTTATATATGATTTTCCAAGAAGTACCACAGAACCTACAATGGTCATTTTAAACAATGTTGTATGAATAAAATTATTTTTTACGGATAATTGCTGTACACTGAGTTTTTAAACATCATGTTTTTCAACAAAAAGGTCTTACATATTCCATAGACCAACTCTTGCCTAGGGATTTTTCTTCAATAATTGTAATTTCCCTGCCCTGGGAACCTATATCAGTAGCAGGGGGTCCTCGTATCTACATTATATGGTCCGCCAAACTGCATAGTATGAACAGCATAGTACCAAGGCATGCCTCACGAACAGCACAGTACAAGGCGTGCTGCACGAACAGCACAGTACAAGGGGCGTTACGTTGTACACTTCTAGCATGAATATACTGACCTGATAATGACTAGAATATCAGTTGCTTGCGGTCAAACACCATGTATCAGACAATAATATGCTGTAAATAGGTATCTTTGGCTATGATATGACTATGACACACATATTGCACTAAATGGAGTCTGAATGCTTGAGTGCTCCTGCAAACTCGCAGTGTATTCCATAGATGCTGTGCTTAACATGCTAGACGACGTCCTGGACTAATAACCGTCCACTTCATTGTGTTGTTTGTGTGCCTTTCATCGTCTTTTTAGTTTTTATTTCCTTTGTTTTGGTTTCCTTTTAGGGCGCAGCTCTCGCGTAATCACCACTAATCTCGACCGCCATTTTGTCACTGAACCACATATAAGCAGCTACACCCAGATGCCTATGCGGATTATTGAGAATCCAGTGTCTGCATTCTGGCCTCCAGCCACATTGGGGATTTGGTGCCATTTCGAGCAGCTCTTTGGTTTCCAGAGTCTCCCATCTAGAACCGAAGAGCAGTTGCCAGGAGCCGTTGACAATCTTCTGGGTGGCGCATTTATTCGCGCCGACGATTTCACACCGGTAGGCGTTTTTCCCTTACTCGAACAACAGGTAAGACCTTTCCTTATTTGAAAGACCTTTCCTTATGTGAAAACACGCATCATTGCGCACAGCCGCAAACAAACTGTGCACTATGGGCAAAGATAAAACCAGTACTACAAAACACCACTGGTCAAGTGTGCAAAGACTATGTTGAGCTGATTGGGCAACTCGCATACCGTTAAGGGGCAAGTACTTTGTTCAAATCTAAGCCCCAGATACAATGTGTATGGTGGCATGAGAATAGTGTTTAAGCTATAAAGAAGGTCCTTGAAATGTTCAAAGACATTACTGGAATTTAGTAAACCAGATTCAGGTACCAATTGCATTTTCGCTTCTGGAACTAGTATTTCGAACTAGGAACATTATCATAGTTACATTCTTGGACCCTAAAACCAGATTTGATGGATATTCAGATAATTCCCAAGCAATTAACAGGAAAAGGTGATACTGTTATGACATTATTGCTGAAGTTACATAATAAGTTAAATATTGCATGTAAACTATTTCATTCATTAATCATGTGGATCATCTGGTTCCAGATCTCCTTCCCCACAATTCCCTCCCTAATTCCCCTCCCCTTGTTTGACCACTCTGAGCTTCTGTGGACTCAGTAAAGTACCAAATCAGAGCTGCTAGAAGGTGGGCATGCTGTAGGTACTACTCCCAAGGAACATACAGATTGTGGCAGAATAATCCCCCCAAGGCTTAGTTCCTCCCAGACAGTGCCGCCATGATGTCCAACTTTGAAGATCTGTGCAAAATGATTGGGAATATGCAAAAAGAATTGGTGGCTGTGGGATTAGAAACCTCAGCCTTAGCTAGTGAGGTAGCCCAGTTGCATAGTCAACAGGTTCCACCATCACCAACCATACCGGTAGCCATTATCCCGGAAGCACAGACCATGTCTACTTTAACAGTCATGGTTCCGACCTTTGGCACCACCGAGCGTTTCGCTGGAGATCCCTCCAAAGTTCAGACCTTCTTGACACAGGTCCAATGTCATTTCTTGGTGCGACCCACTGCTTTCCCAGATGCTCAGTCAAGCATTGCATTCCTGATTTCTTATCTCAGTGGGGATGTGGCTATATGGGCCGTGCCTCTAGTAAATACAGTTGGCCATTTGTTGTACAATTGGAGACAGTTGAAACACGTCTGGAGACTCTGAGCTTCTGTGGACTCATTAAAGTACAGAATCAGAGATGCATGAAGGTGGGTATGCTGGAGGTACTGCTCCCAAGGAACATACAGATCATGACAGTGGGGCAGGGAAAAGCTCCACTCTCCCATTGTAGAAGGATGGCCCATCCTGTCAACATCTAGCTCCTCCTTGTCTCACTGTCTGAAAGGAGTACACAAAGGCCAACTGCACCTCTAATCACAGTCATGTGACTTAGGACACAGGATGCACCCACAAAATGGTTAGGACCAGAAAATGCCAACTTCCTAAAAGTGGCATTTTCAGAATCGTGGCTTAAAATCCGACTTTACCATTAAGGAAGATTTTAAATTACAATTCTTTAGAGACCAAACATGACATTTCTATATGTTCCCAAACAAAAGTTATCACTTATTAAATGTGATAAGGTAACCCAATGTTATCCTATGGAAGAGGTAGGCTTTGCAGTACTGAAAAATGATTTAGGGAGTTTTTCACTACTAGAACATGCAAAACAAAAAAGTACAAGTACAACTTTTTTTATACGCTGCACTCTGCCTTATTGGCTGTTTAGGGCCTAAGTAAGGGGTTAGTTATATGTATTAAAAAGAAAGTTTTAGGTCTGGCAAATGGTTTGTTTTGCATAGTCGAATTGGCAGTTTTAAACTACACACAGGATGCAATGGCAGGCCTGAACACGCTTTAAAAGGCTACTTAAGTGGGTAGTACAACAAGTGCTGCAGGCCTAGTAGTAGCATTTAATTTACAGGCGAACTATCAACCTACAGAATAACATCATTATACTGTAAAAGCCTATAAATGAAATAACAAGAATCTATTATGCAGTATCAAATATATATGACACCTTCCTTGACATAGAGCACAAACACAAAAATACATTATATGGGGGCTCTGAGGCTGAAATAAGACAATCAAGGAGACATGGGTTGTTGCACAGCTGGGTGAGCAGTGAAAAATATGTTTTTTGTGTGACCCATACAAGGACTAGCATTGCCAGGCCCAGCAGTGAGGCCTTGAGATGTGGACTCTCTTGAGTGTGCCCTTAGCAGAAGGCTTTGCTACTTGAGACGTTGCTGCACCGGTAACGACAGATGGCTCAGAAGTATTGTAACCAAAGTCTGATTTCGTCAACACATTCCTAAAGCACCTAGATGACTTGATGCCAAGACATTCCATTACCACAAACAGTGGTGCATCAAAATAGTTCCAAAGAACCTCATCAACTATGTGCCAAAAAAGGCTTGTGTACCCCAAAAGGTTTTGCGACCATTGGACTAATAGGAACATACACTACCAACTAGACACTCTCAAAGGATCACATTCCCAACTAATGAACTTATTGATCCCTCCTTAAAACACCCTGTCACTCAGGGAGGGCTCTCTCTTTTGGGTAGTGAGTTTGAGATTGGGAACCAGGAAGCACCATAGAAGGAGTTCTCACTTTCTTCAACCACTTGGAGTGGATTGTGATTGATCCTCATCTGTGCCAGGCCATCCCGCCTGTTAGGAATGTCTGGTGTGGTTTGCAGAGAGTAACACAGTGAGGATCCTTGTGGTATGCTTGAGCAATGGGAAGCTTCGAGGGTCCTCTATAAATACACTGTGCAGCTTCCAATGTCCATGATCATAGCCTAGTGCAAGTGTCTGTATCCTTGGAGTATTTTCATACACCCTTAAGACCTGATGCGATGGTGTAATGGTGTTGAGGTGTTCTGCTGCTGTTCTATTCCAAATCAACTCCTGCGAGATTTAGAAATCTCAGCAGCTAGATTGGCCTACATGCTATAAATCCTGTACCCTCCTTTGTTTCAATGCTTCACATTGAGAACAGATGAGAACAGCTTTGTGGGTGGAAAAGCACCCTTCTGATTACAGACTGATTTGGTTTTAAGGCACAATATTGAACAAAAAATATTTTGACACACACATATTGGTGTAAAAATATTTTTTAAATATTGACCTTTTTAAAACTCAAAATCGTCTGTAAATAAGACATTTAAAATGTTACAAATATAACATTTGACAATATGTAAATTAAAAAAATATACATATATGTTTAAATACACATAAAAGATTAATCAGCATCTTCCATACAAGGTAAAAAGCAAAAATGCAAACTGCAACTAATGCTTACTTAATTAAATTTAAAAGAAAAAAAATGAACAATCAGTAAAGAACTCCCAATAAATGGGTATAAATAGAAAAAACTGCTGCACTTGAACCCACAGAAGGGCGTTACTATGATTAAAAATCCATGAGGGAGAACTGTATCAAAAACAATTGGAAAGCGTCTCAAATTGCCACATAAGTACATAAAGATGCAAATAAAGTTTAATGTAAACATGTAAAATAATTCTATAAATAATTAAACATCTAAACTAATTTTTTTTATGTTTAAATCCATAATACAGTTAAAACACTGAAGTGACTGCCAACCAATAAGAAAAAAAGAAAAAGCCTGATGTTTATCAAACAATATATTTTTTACATAATTACAATAGTAAAAAAAGAAGACAATTGAAAAGAAGTACTAGAAAAAAGAATGCATTTTAGAAATTTTACAATGAATAGGTTCAAATAGTAGAAGAAAAGGTAAAGAGGAAGCATAAATTGTGTAATGTTAAAAACATAATAATATTCATGAATGAAAACTTATATTCACTAAATAATATAATTACATATTATTAAAATATATAAATAAACAATATTTAAGCCTAAACTAGACATATGTAACAAGCACAACACATTAAGGCCTGCTGCACACCCATACATAGCTAATTCTATTTCCCAGTACTAACTAACTAACCAAAACCATACTAACCTTCACAAAGTAACCTAACAGCACACCCGACCCACTGGAATAGCTCAGAAATCAGGAAAGAAATCTTACCAAAAACAGAGAAAAGAAACTAGGAATCTCCATCCAGAAGTACTGCTGCCAAAGACTAATGAAGACAGTAGACTACAGTATACAGTTATTAGTTAAAAAAAATCATGGCAAAAGAGAAACAAAAATACTTTCTTTACATTACAAAAAATGGCAAATCAAACCAAAACATTATGGAAAATGTATCAAATACAAACAATTTTGGAAAAATAGTTATTAGTATTAAAAGAAAAAAATGTTACGTAAAACAAAATATAAATACTTTAACAAATAAAATCCAATTTATTCACAATATTTAACATAGCAAATGCACATTGAATGAAAACAAAGTTTAGTGAATGCATTGCATGCAAATGTATTACAAATATCAACATTAAATGCTATAAAAACTTTAACAAAATATACTGATATAAACTTATTACAAAATATGAAAAGCTGTTATGTGTACATAAAATATATTATTTACTTTGCATAAATAAACATAAAATTTACTTTAAAAGTAAATTATATATGTATGTGAGAAAACAAGAAATCAAACATTCTCTTTAAAAAAGTAAATATTTATAGTTTTTGAAAATGTAGTCCATTAATATGAATCTTAATGTAAATTTAAAAAGAAATCAACATTTTGTAAATCTTGTAAACAACTATACCAAGTATACCCATAGCCGTATTGCGAAAGTGTTGGATTCTAGTGGGGTATATTTCCTATTCACTCTCCAATCTTAGCCACAGTGGGAAAAGTGTTGGGCTCTAATGGGGCCAATTTACTGTTCCACTCCAACCTTAGTAATATTGAGGAAAGTATTGGAAGAGATTGTATATACCTACCGACCCAAACATATGATATGATGCTGATATGATGATGATAATTCAATTACAATAACAAAAATACATATCAACACCCCACATCCAAATCCTTTATTAAACCAACAATCAATCAAATCAACAACATATTATAATACATTTAAATATTAATATATTATTAAAATTAATTTACAAATCAAAATTAAAGAATGAAACATACTTATTTTAAATACTGAGCACCCAACTCTTCTAACAACCTGCCAACCCACCAATAAAATGACATAAGAAAGATAAATCAATTAAAGCCATTTCAACAGAAAAGTATTATTAACTCAAATTATGATTTTTAAAAAATCAGTTTAAAACAGACATTAAAAATACACATAAAAATTCTTACAATAACTAATTGACGCAAATAATCCCCAAAAAATTAAAGTAATCAATTAATGGGCTCATTACGATGTCGGGCGGAAAGCCTCTGCCCGACACCGACTCCGAAATTGGGACCGACGACTTGCGGTCAGCGGTTCCGACGACCGGATTACAAACGACCGAACACTGTTCGTTGGATTCCCATTGTTTTCTATGGGAGCTCCTGTTATGCCCGACAACCATCCGTAACACATGCTCCTATGGGGAAATGGGGTGTGTGTGGAAAACCCTGCATCCTGTCACAAGCAGCCCATGGTGCCTGCCACACAGTGCAGGGTTTTACAGGGGGGTCCCTTAGGTTCCCCCTCAGACATCAATCGTAGGCAGCGGGGGCTAGGGGGCCCTGCCAGGGGCCCTTAAAGTCACTCTCGGACAGCCTTTCTGTGTCAGACAGGCCGACGTGGAAAGGCTGTTGAAAAACGACATCGTAATCCCGAGGGCAGAAACTCGGTCAATAGGGTTGTACGATGTGGTTCCGACCGCCAGGAATACTCAGCGAGTCGGTCGGAACCGATTCGGAATGACCGCACGGTTTACGTTTTGACTACAAACATAGTAATCGGGTGGTCGGAATGTAAACCGACTGAGTCATTCGGAAGGGCTCCAACGCAGTCGAGGTAATTCCGACTGTCGGGAGGAAGCTTTCCGCCCGACATGGTAATCGGACTCTAAATGTATTAATGTGTGCATTTTACTTCAATTTGTCAAACACTATTGAGTGGACGCGCATCTTGCACATTAGTCCTTAATCTTTGTTGTGATAAATAACCAACTTTAGCAGCAGTTTCATATTGACATTAGAAAACGTAGTAGTATAGTTGTTAGGTTTTAATCTCAATGACTTGACAAATTTAGGACCAAGACTGCTAAATCCAAAAGACAGGAGCAAAGGTAAGCCTCATATTTTCTAGGTTGTTCAACATTGTTTTGCATCCAATGGACTAACACTAAACTGCTTCCCTTTTTTGCCAGTTTATGCGAAATATGTCTTGTTTTAATTTTCCCTTTATTATTCAAGTTTATTCCCTACTTTCCTCCCCTGAGGAGCATCAGATGATAACCATTGTTTGTGAAGAATTGGTTGCACTCAGGTGGTCATAGGGGATTCAATCAATCAGGGTACTTGTAGAGCGCAACTACTCATCCATTAGGGTCTCAAGGTGCTGGGGGGTGAGTTCTGCAATTCAGTTGAAGAGCTGGTTCTTGAGGTCCTTCCTGAATTGAGGCAGTGATGGTGATTGCCTGAGGTACAGAGGTAGGGAGTTCCAGGTCTTCGCAGTGAGGTAGGGGAAGGATCTTCCTCCAGCCGATGTATTGCGGATCCATGGGATAGAGGCCAGGGCCAGATGGGTGGAGCCGAGGTGGCTAGTTGGTGTGTAGAAGGGGAGGCGGTGGTTGAGGTATTCGGGTCCGATGTTGTGCAGGGCTTTGTAGGTGTGCGCGAGGAGCTTGAAGGAAATTCTTTTGTTGATCGGGAGCCAGTGAAGGTTTCCCAGGTGACTGGAGATGTGGTTTCAACGGGATGTCCAGGATCAGTCTGGCGGAGGCGTTCTGGATGGCATGCAATTTCTTTCGCAGTTTTTGGGTCGTGCCGGCGTAGATTGCGTTGCCATAGACGAGCTTGCTGCTGACGAGCGCTTGGGTGACAGTTCTCCTCGACTCGTGGGGATCCATTTGAAGATCTTTCGGAGTAGGCAGAGCATGTGGAAGTAGGAGGATGATACAGGGTTGATTTGGCAGTTCATAGAGAGGGAGGAGTTGAGGATGATGCCGAGGTTGTGTACGTGGCCGGTGAGTGTGGGGGTTCCGAGTGATGCTGGCCAGCAGGAGTCATCCCACGCAGAGGGAGAAGAGCCCAGGATGAAGAATTCCGTTTTGTCGGAGTTGAGTTTTAGGCAGCTCTCCTTCATCCAGGCA
Organism: Calotriton arnoldi; assembly: GCA_963921515.1. NCBI lineage: Eukaryota > Metazoa > Chordata > Amphibia > Caudata > Salamandridae > Calotriton > Calotriton arnoldi. Next base: position 609,914 of record CAWUFW010010041.1, on the reverse strand, counting down.
GCTACTGCCTTCACCCCGCTGTGGAAGTTGCTCTTAGCGGCTGTAGGTTTGTCAGTGACGGAGAGGATCAGCTGTGTGAGGTCGGAGTAGGAAAGTATGTTGAGTCCATGGTTTCTGACAATGGCATTGAGCAGGCCATGTAGATGTTGAAGAGGGTGGGGCTCAGGGAGGTGCCTGGGGGTATTTCCCAGCTGATCTCTGGAGGTTTTGAGGAGAATGGTGGGACCCTGACTCTCTGGGGTCGGCCGGTGAGGAAGGAGCGGATCCACTGTAGCACTTTGACGCAGATGATGGCGTTCTAGATACTTGTGCAGAGGGTGTGGTGGGAGACGGTGTGGAAGGCAGCAGAGAGTTCCAGAAGGATGAGGACTGAGGTTTCACCTCAGTCGAGAAGAGTGCAGATGTTGTCAGTTGCGGCGAGGAGAGCAGATTCTGTGCTATGGTTGCTCCTGAAGTCAGATTGGAAGCGGTCCAGGGTGTGGCTTGTTTAGATGAATTCTGTGAGTTGCGCGTTGATGGCCTTCCCTATGACTTTGGCTGGGAAGGGGAGCAGACAGATGGGTTTGTAGTTCTTGAGGCCCGTCGGGTTGGCAGAGGGTTTCTTCAGCAGGGGGTTGATCTCTGCATGTTTACAGTCTTCAGGGAAGGTGGCAGATTAAATGGAGCAGATGATGGTGTGGCAGAGCTCGGGGGAAATGGCGGTGCCTGCTTGGTTGAAAATGTGGTGGGGACAGGGGTCTGAGGGGGGCCCCAAAGTGGATGGTTTTCATGATCCTTAGGGTGTTGTTAGCGGTGAGGGTGGTCGAGTTGAGCAGTGACTATGCTGCCTCTGCAATGGCGTGGAGAGAAAAAAATCCTTTCAGACATGACATAACCTCTCCTGTCCAGTAAGCACATGAGCAACTGAAGCCGGAGGACAGCAGTGACTTCAGCTGGACTGCGGCACAGTCAACATATCTTCTCCTTGTAGCCCATCACAGACAAGAGGGAGAAGTGAAGCACCTTTTTTAGTCAACAAGAGAAACCCAGATAGTGGGAACTTTGAAATAGGTACTGCACATGGATTGTGAGCAAGGGAAACAGCAACTGGTGAAATATTGGTACATCTGGCACCTGGGATACAGCATCTATCAAAAAAGAATGGGTGGGAGATCACTTGGGAGCAAATAGAGCATTCTTCACTGTCCAAATCACCTAAGGAGCATTTACCTTGCAAGATATGCACAGTACCTAAATGGACTGCCTAGGCTACACTGGCAGATTTCCCATCGCAGTGATCAAGCCCTTGATGTAACTGTGTCTATTCTGAAGCATTGGTTGGACTATGATTTATTGACTATGGCTATTTGCTTTACTAAGTTCTGGGTATTCCCTCCTTCAGCAAGACTTAGACGGTTCAACTTTACTACCCTGAGGAACAAGGAGGTACATGGTGGTCAGTTTTGGGCTGCAACCCAGTTTTAGGCTCAGTAATAAGGTAAAGCCACAGGACACCAGTAGTACAAAGCTTTGATCATTACAATTTTATTTCAGTAACCCTGACGACTGCCCTGGGACTCTAGTAAAAGTTTCCACACTCATGACAAGGCCTTAGTTGTTAAACTAATATCGTAGTTGTCAAATGAATTAAACAAAATGTCAGGAACTGTACACTATAACCATTTATGCATCCCTACTTTCATGCAGTGGCGTAGCAAATTTGCCATGGACACTATTGCAAGCAAAGTCACTGACCCCCCACACTAGAATGACATCCCAGTCTGTCAGCTTCCCTGACACTCCTCAACCTCCTTCAACAGAATCTACATTTGACACATCTCACATCATTTCAAACACAACAAGATGATGGACGCATCTCACACCAGTCTCATACCCACACTATTGTATTTCCACTCCCTGCACTGCATTTCTGCAGGTCATAGCTATTACCCTAAAAGCCATTAACAAAGTCAATAGGTTTGGCCCTTGTAAAATGCATCCACACAAACACATAACCTGTAGGAATTCCACACTTACACTTCTGCCCTTAAATAGGCACATGGACTCACACAGGCATATACCTTCCTCTGCACCCACACTGGTACAACTTTAAATCAGTAGACCACTTAACCTGCACTCACAAAAGACAGTTAATCCTGCATTCATACAGGCACACTCTTCACAATGTACTCACAAAACATGGTGGCTATCTGGCACTCACTCAAGCACACTGTTCACACACAAGTACACGGCTCACTAGGAAGGAGCAGAGTTTGTACAGAGGGTGGCATAGGAGGTACAGGTTGAGTATCTGGTGCATTGGTCCATTAATGCAATTCAAAGCTCTAGAAGTAAGCTACGCTGAAGCCTGAATGTCCACTGAGATTATCGAATTTCTCATCAGCCACACTTGGGCCAGCACTGAAGACTATGAGAGTCTGATCACTGTGGAGTTTTGCGGGGAAAAGTCTTGGCATCAAAATAAGTCCCAATTGGCTCTTAAAACAAAAGGTGGTGGGTTTCTTTATAGTGCAAGCTTATGAAGAAAGAAAGAAAGAAAGAAAGAAAGAAAGAAAGAAAGAAAGAAAGAAAGAAAGAAAGAAAGAAAGAAAGAAAAACAAAAGAAAAATTTGCTAACTAGATGTGGAAGGAATATGGTTCAATAAAAAGTTTTTTTTAAATTGAAGTTTCACACTGGTCTGCTATCTTGGAACAATAAAGCATGAGAGAGTATGCACATACCATTTCAAGATAGTTACATGGTTTTGAAGCTTGCAGCAGTGATGCCTCGTGCTCTGCATAAGAAAGCTGTGGTCCCGTACCAACGGCAGCAAAGCTGCTGGTACTCTCATTACTCAATTAGCATTAGTCTGTATTTGCAGGTGAGCTGTGGGAAAATAAACTAAAGGAAATATCTCCTGAGCCTGGACTCCTCTGAATGCAGAGCAACATGGGTACTTTGGTAGAATTCTGGCTCAGGCTATTTGACTTCCTTGCCTACTTGACCAGGCAGAGCCAAACACTGGTAACAATGTTATTGGCTGAAGAGGGCTGATCCTCTGCTCTGAAGAGCGGAACTAATATGTGAATGACACTCTGGGCCTGATTTAGATGTTGGCGGATGGGTTACTCCATAAGAACAGTAATAGATATCCTGTCTGCCAAAATATAAATCCCATTATATCCTATGAGAATTATATTTTGGCGGACGGGATATCTGTCACCGTTGTGACGGAGTAACCCATCTGCCAAGATCTAAATCAGGCCCTCTGTCTGATGGATAACTGAAGTAAACTTCCTTAAAGTCCATTTTGTCTAAGCAAGATTATGTATTATTATTTAGAAAACATGAGTCTGGTGAGACAGGTAAAACATTCTTTTGGTCAGGCCTAAAACACAAAGAAATAGAGCACAGGGAGCAGCAGCACAGCGGGTCTTTGGGTAACATGCATAATATATACCGCACTGTTCAAGAGCATCACAATTTTTACCGAAAGACCTGTACCAAGTATGATACTGCAGTGCCAGCTAGTGCAAACCTCTTTCAAATACATGTAACAAGTGTGGCCCTGGGCAGCACCATTTCATGCCTCTCTTAGACACAAAAAACAAGCAGAATTTCAGATTTGGTACAAATAGAAGAAACAGCCCCGGGGTGAATGAGTGCAAGCTTGACTCACTAAATTTATACACACAAAACAGGTACAGCACCAAACAGGAGTACACGCTTCCCTCAAATGCATAAAACACATACATATATGGTAGAAAATAATATAAACTTTTCTTGCATGCACAGAACATGGACAGCATCTGCAGGAGTAGTCCAAGCCTGCCTGTACATTTTAATTTTAATGGGAAGGTTGGAGCTTTCCTAAATTCAACTGAGGTCACCCATTGTACATGCTATATTGCTTTTGATGCACTTGCACTGCTCCCACGAATTGAACTTAGAATGCTAACTTAATTTATATACACTTTATTAATCTGTTATTATTATTTAATTGTTTAAGCAGTCACAACCCCCAAAGGGCCCCCGTACTGGAGGTTAAGAGCCACTGTACTATGGTGGGAAGCTTGTCAAAGAAATCCACTTTTTGAATTTTGAAGACACTTTATTATATTTTTACATAATATTTGTTGCACTATTTCCATGCCAAATGTTGCTAGAGCCAAGCAAGACCCTAAATTCAACTCTCACTGTTAATTTGTTAGCTTCTCCATTTCTAATACAGTTCTGTGTATACAGTTACTCGAGTTCCCCTTCTCTCATCATCTTGCTCTAGGGAGCAAGAAGAATAACTATTGCTATTTCTGGTTTTAAAAAGGAGATTGAGCATTAGCAATCCCGAGAAGTTTATTTAAGGTTAACTGTGCATTTTTTAGCATTTAATGAAACAAACAAAATGCAAAATATTCTTTTTTCTAGTGCCAGCATTGTGTCTTAAGTAAGTCTGTTCTTTTACTAAATTCAATTGTCTGAACCCAACTGTCAGCCTTAACGTAGGGTTTACTGTGACAATCTTGTCTTCAGAAGCCAACCAGCAGCATGGGTGTTGGATTTGGCCCTTTATGCAGGGTCATCCCAGGACTTTTTGCCTTCCTCCTGTATTTTTTTCTGACCTGTTGTTGGTGGTTTTAGACTCTGGGCACTTTACCACTGCTGATCAATGCTGCAGTGCATATGCTCTCCCTGTAATTTGTTGTTGTGGATTGGCGTTTCCATGATTGGCTATTTGATTTACAAGTCAGTCCCTAGTACAGTGCACCGTGTGTGCCCGGGGCCTGTAAATCTAATGCTGCTAGTGGGCTTGCAGCACTGATTGTGCCACCCACAGAAGCAGCCTGTAAAATGTAACTCTGGCCTGCCATTGCAGAGCCTGTGTGCAGTCCAGTACTGCCATGTCGACTTGGCAAGTATACCCACTTGCCAAGCCCTAACCTTCCCTTTTCTTACATATTAGTCACCCCTAAGGTAGGCTCAAGGTACCCCTGTGGGCAGGGTGATTTGTATGTGAAAGGTAGGACATGCCCTGATGTGTCTGGCATGTCCTATAGGGAAATACTGCCAATTTCGTTTTTCACTATTGCAAGGCTACCTGTTCCCATAGGACAGAATGGGAAGTTTGTTTATAACATCTTATAAACATAACTGGCCCTGGGAACCAGGTAGGAAAATAAAGTTTAGTATGCCTGAACTCACAATGTTAAAATGCATCTTTTAGTGGGGGTGAATTTTACATTCTGTGTTTGAAAATACAACTTTTAGAAAGTAGGTATTTTCTTGCCTAGCCATCCAGTGTGTCTCTGCTAATATGTGGTTTGCCTGTCTGGTTTTGGAGTGTCGGGCTGGGGAGGTGCTGTGGCTCCAGAGAGTCTGATGGGCCTGGGCTGGGCTGGGCTGAATAGACCTAGGCCTCATTTAGAGTAGGGGGAGGAGATTTCCTTTCACCTGAATGGGCCTGGTCTGCCTTCCACAATGCTGTTTCCACCTCCTGCCAGGAAGCTGCACCAGAAAGGACAGAACTGGTTTGAACTGGGCACAGGGCTTCTCTGCCACCAGAGAACAAAGAATTGTGTGCTATAAAAAGTAGGGCCCAGACCCCTGAACTTTAGATCACTTCTAGGAAATCAAGAGGAACCTTTGCCAAGGAGAAGAGCCGGAGAAGCTGAGGAGGAATACTACCCCTGTGCTGATTGCTGTCTGGGGTTGGCCTGCAGTGGCTACTTGCTGCCAAGGAAAGCTGCTTGCTTTGTCCCCCTGCTTGAAGAAAAGATCCCCAAGGGCTCGAACTGAGCTTGCCCCCTGTTCTAGAGGTCTCAGGAACAGCAAAGACCTCACCGTGTCTGTGGGCACCGTCTCTGATCGTCTTCACAGAAGAAAACGGGGTAACCGACTCTGTCATCGAGTCCGTCGCAGGATTCCGTGTCCTGAAAGCACCGCTGAGAGCAACGCCTCGCTTCGCAACGCAACCTTGGTCTCACCGACTCCGTCAACGAGCCGCTTCTTGCACAGTGTCCTGTGGGCACCGCACTCCGCAACGCTTTGCTACACGCTGCAAGGGCGTCACCGACTCCGTCGCTGCCCGACCCGAACATCGACCGGCTCCGTCGCCGGACCGCGACCTGCCAGCAGCGAGCATCGTCTCACCCTTCAACGCAAGCCCTGGTCTCACCGACTCCATCAACAAGCCGCTGCCTGCACCGAATGGTGAGGACATCGTCCGCCGCAACGCTCAGTTTCACAACACGACGGCAACGTTTGCCCCGACCGACTCGTACCGACGTGTTGGTTCCAACAAGAAAGGTACTGTGTCCGAGTCTGTCGACACTTTAGCTAGCCCGTATCGACGCGGTCAGCTGGGATTAATAGACTCTGTCGTATTTAATATCGCGGTAGCCCCAGGAGGAGCTACCGAGTCGGAGAAACTGTGTTTTATTGATTTTCCTGCAATTCAAAGGTTATTTTGCACCAGTACTATTTTTCAAGAGTATTGTATGTTGGATTTTTATCATATTTCGTCTTGTTGGTTTAGATAAAGATTTACTATTTTTCTAAACTGGTGTGGTGTCCATTTGTAGTGTTTTCACTGTATTACTGTATGTGTTCACAAATGCTTTACACACTGCCTCTGAGATAAGCCTGACTGCTCGTGCCAAGCTACCAAGGGGGTGAGCAGGGGTTATTTTATAAGTGTATCCCCCTTACCCTGACTCCCTGACTAGAAGCAAGGGTCCCTATTTGGACAAAGGTACCTACCTCTGCCAACTAGAGACCCCCATTTCTAACAATGGGCATAGTTTCTTCTTCAACCTCTGCTCACGTCAAACAGCCAGGAACAAATGGCACACTCTGCATTTACAAGAGTGAGCATACGCACTGCTCGGCCATTGAGTGCATGTGAAATGAGGCCTTTGCAGAGCCCCCACAGTAGATTCTGCTGCTCGGAGTTTGACTCCCACAGCTGAGGTTATTGCACAGAGCTAACATCAAGCTTCTACTGTAAGAGCACCAGTGTCCTTAGTAGGTATTGGTGCTGGAACAATATTCAGACTGATGGTGCAGCCATCAGTAGGGATTCTGAAAAATCCAAGCATTACACAAAGAACAAGTGCCACAAATGAGCCACCCCCAATGGTAATGTTGGATTTGGGAGCACACAGTCACAAATATATTACTAATGCATAGTGTGGTAGCCATTGTCATTTACAGACAGCACATTTTCCATTGAAATGGCCACTACAATTGCACAGACATACAATTTTACTGAAAAACTCTATAGTGCACAAATGATGTGTCGAAATTGGGTTTCGGTGACCATTTGTCATTTGTGCATCAGCAAGTGAAGTGTCTTGAATTAATTTGATCATATTACAATCTTTGCTGCCATCACACATTAGAATTAGAAAAAATGTTCAATTTGTGCATTCCTAACTGGCTATTTTGAAATATTTGTACAATTCCTTTATAGGGAATTTAAATTCACATCCTACAGCCTTCCCTTTCACACCAGCAAGATTTTCGCATTGTTCACTTTACAAAATCCTCACACTTTGCAGTGAGGAAAGGAAAGAAAACCCCAGTCTCCTTGTGAAAACAATAAGCTGCAAATTGTCAGAAGACTTGACAGACATTTGACCGCTGTCTTGGAGCACACAGCAAATGTGACAAGATAAAAAAAGAAAATGTAAAGTCATCTTTAATGCACTTTCACCTTCGGAACGCCAGCATGGTTATTTGGATGCTTCTCAGGGCTCAATGGACTGTTGTAGATGGACTCTCCCACCTCTGGCCCCCATGCATTGCACTGGCTGCACCACTGCCAGCTACGCCCCTGCTTGATTGGTATTGGCAATACCCTTCCATACCTTAAGAGACCTCAAAAAGACCAGGTGGAAAAGCAAGTACCAACAATCCACTTGTTTATATTCCAAGAGCTGTCAAAACAGTTATTTGCAACAGGCTCTGCGAAAGGTGATTCCTTTCCCTACCTTTGAGAGGCCATCCCACAAAAACCTCAGCTTGCGGCCAGCTCGATAAACTAGCCATTATTCAAATGTGTTCACCTACAAATCGAGCCCTATCATTCGGAGGTGTTGATCTAATACAACTTTTATCATATGTGTCTTATATAACAAAATTGAAGATCGTCAACAAATATATTCCCTAGAAATTCGGAGATTTGCTGAGAAGTCTTGTCTCCAGATTAATTAAAGCGTTAGTTATTTGAATTATTAAATCATGGTAGGTTTATGTGAGGTTAATTATAGGTTCTCTGGATTGTTCCAGCTATGTCCATTTCAAAAAATTACAGTGTGATCTAGCTGTTGCTGTTTTATAAGATGACACCTATCAGCTGGCCTAAGCCAGTGCTTAATTTGAGCCGGTGTTTTCCGGTGAGGCCCACCGGCACTCATGTTTGGGGAACTGCACTTATTTTTCTTCAACGTGTTTTGCTCCTGAGCAAAGGAGAGAGAAAACACAAATGGGGAAAGAAGGAGGAAGAGAATGAAGGAATAACAGTGGAAAAGGGGAGAGCAGGGATAAAAAAAAACGGTAATAGTGAGTTAAAGAGGCAAAGTGTCTGATGGTGGCTTAAAGAGGCAGGAGGTGCAGTCAATACCCTGCAGTATTGGTAGTCAGCACTCCAACATTCGATAGAGCCAGCCGTGGCCTTCTGAGCAAAACTTGAGGTGCAGACATTTATTCTTTTACAACTTAAGCAGTGCCTATAGCATATTTTTCGTTCATGCAACTTTGGAATCCCAACATAAATCTTCATCAAATTGTTTATTTCCCATTTACAAAACCCATAAAAATGTACACATTCAATACATTAAATCATGTTTAAAAACTGAATTAAAAAAGAAAAATAAACATCAAAAAATGCATTCCACCGATAAAATAGTAAAAATATAGAACAATCAGTCATCCAGTACTTAGATGTTTAAGACATCCTGTCTAACTTTTTATCATATTAGTATGAATATACCCAACTTGATTTATACAATTGGCAACAAAAAAGGAATAGAGGGAATGTGAGTTGAGTAGCACAATTTTAGCTCTTCGAAAGCTGAACGAATATTATACAGATCGAGGAGTGAAATTAGCCAGTTTTCCGTGGATAATAATGCATAACACAAGATAATAGCAGATCCTTCTCCAAGTATCACCATCACATAAACAAGCACTAGACCAACATTCTCACAACGTGAGAGAATCCCCAGACTGAACTTTACAAATAAAGATCTAAAATTAGGAGGGTACATATCAGTCAGATATGGCTTACTTCAGAACCCCTGATGCTTGTGGTCAATTAGTAATGCAGGCTTCTTTTAGTCAAAATAAGCTGGTATAATTTGTCTTTGCATTTTTTTATAGCACAAGATTGCCCTGAGGGCATTAGAGCGCATTACAGAAGAACCAGATGTTACACATATTTTTTGGCATGGGGATATCATGAGCCTGATTTAGAGTTTGGTGGATAAGTTACTCTGTCACAATGTCAAACTTGTAAAAGGCAGACAGGATATCCATCATGTTGTAACGTGATGGATATAGTGGCTAACAAACAGTTTAGCTCCGTGTCCAGTATCAAACACACTGGAGTAAACAGTTTGTTTTCCAACAAGTTTCATATACATCACCTGTAGACAAAAGAACTGATCAATAATGCCCAGTGGTTTCTGAAACCCTGCCTAGGCATTCATCAGAATGCTATATGTGCAAGACCAGCACTTATCTTAAAAACGTGGACAATCTCTGCCATGTTTTTGGGAATTTTGCATATGGTCGGTTCTATGCACCATATATTCAACTTGCTATATAAAGGCTGATCATTCCTCAATTTTAATAAAATAGAGGTCCCCTGGAAACTGATACAACTTGGGGTGACTTCCCCTTCTTGGTAGCAATGAACACTTGTTTGACTTCCTCTTAGGAGAAAGGAGCAACCTTACACAGAGCACCTAAGTCAGGTAAAGTCATATGGCTCAAACCCACTACACCATGATATACAGGTTTCAAATGTAGGTAATAAAATGTCCCTGTTACCAACCAATGCATGCTTGGATGGACAACTTTGACCCCCCCGCCCAAGCAACATGATTTCCAAACCCTCAAGAATCTTTCTCATTATATGCCTGTTGTAATTCTTTCCACGCTTTATTTGAAAAATCTTCCTTCTCCTTTGTTATCAGTTTCTTATTATCACAATGGGTAATTGTAAGGCCATACCTGTCCATAAATTTAATGAGTTCATATTTCTTTTCCTGTGACAATCACTGTCATAACAGTGATTCCTTATTGTGTGACCTTAAATAAGTGAGAAGAACTGTCTTAAAAAATATTTAGATGCATACACATACTGGAGTGGTTCACCTAAAGCAAGTTGGAGTCCTCCACATGAAACTCAATAGCAATAAGGGATCCCACCATTTAAAAAAAAAAAAAAAGATTGGAATACTAGTCTGCACATCAATTAAAGTCCATTTAATTGACCTACAGTCTGATGCAATCTTGGAATTTGAATTTGGATCTGCCAGCTGCACCACTTCTCTCCCTCGGGCCAAATGTGGTTATAGCCATAAGATTATAGGATCATGGTTGCTCTCAACATGGAGTTAAACCTCACAATCATTTTGATAAACCCAATGATCTGCAATTGCTACAGCATAATCAATTATACTGTTTCTAGAAGTAGTTCTAAATGTAGATTTGCAGGGGATTCTAAACTGAAGCAGCAGTTTACATTTCTTGTAAAGTTGAATTAAAAAGCAAATACTTTAAATCAACTTGCTTCATTTTAGAGGCTGCTTTTGGTAAAGCCATCATATTAGCTAGCATGAAGAATTCATGACAATGGGCAAAATTCTCCTCCACAAGACTGGGGTCTCTGTAAAATGTTGAAATCATCAAGCATTCAATGGTATATTCCTTACACCAGAATGATCTTGCAGGCTGGCTGGTTGGTGATATAATTCAAATCCCTACTTAAGACGGAAGCTTTGTATGGGTTTCCTTTGAATATACAACTTTAAAAGAGTCCAAGCATTCTTGGAAGTCTGTGTCTCCCATTTTTTAAGACAATCCTGCCATGTTCCAGCTAATAACCCTAAATGTGTTCTCAAACAGATTATCAGTTTTTTTAAGTTAGATGAGACCCTTTAATTGATCAAGCTATTTGAAGCATTATTAAGTCAGCCAGGCTCAAATTATTCACAATTGATGGAATTAGAGTGTGATGGCAAAAGCGGAACATTCGTTACATGTGGTGACATAATCAGAGAACTAGATTTATTAGGGTTAGAGCTGACGAGAATTTCACTGATAGTAATCCAAGGCAGAAACTTAGGATGTATTCTAGAAGGGGCAAAAGTGGAGGGCAAAAAACTACAAAATTCTATCTTGACTAAACCCTCAGCAAGAGTGGAATCTCTGCATTGTAGATTGATCACTTCACTATGTCAATGGGAAGGTAAACATGCTCAATCAAACACTCTCTGGATGGACATTGTGGGCCTGATTATGAGTTTGGCGGTCCGGGTCCGACCCGCCGCAGCACCGCCAAACCCATGGTCGGGCCCCCGCAAGATTACAAGTATTTCGCGTGTCTGTCTGGCTTTTTTTTACGTTCCCACGGTGGTGCCCTGGAAATAGGCACTGCAATGGGAAAACCAAAAACAGTTCCTGCACGGCATGGACTGTAAAGCCCATGCCATGCAGGAGCTGGGGTGCATGCATACAGGGAGGGACATGTTGTGCCCCTCTGCATGCATCCAAATGAGTGAGGCACCAGGGAGCCCTGTAGGGCCCCCTTTGTTATCTCTCTGCCATGGTTTTCATGGCTTTGGAACCACCATGAAAACCGTGGCAGAGAGGTAACTCGTAATATGCTTGGCAGGTTCGCGGCAGTCCGGCCAAGCATATTGTAGCCTCCTGACCGCCGCAACACTGCAGGGGTGATCCTACGTCCCTAATTGTGTTAGGAGGTCGGAAGACCACCACCCCTGCGCCCCGTGAGACTGGCAGTCCGTGAACTGCCAGACTAGTAATAGAGCCCTGTGTCTTCACTCATCCCCAACAAACAACCTTAATGATGCACTATCCTGTATATTGTTTTATTTAACTAGCAATCATCAGATTCCAGAAAACATTGCATTAAAGGTGGCGCCCCTACAGTAAAATTGTAGTACCTGACTCAGGTTTATCAATCTCATTTGCTTCAAAACTTTATTATCAGAATGAACAAAACCGGCAGTTTGGCATTCTGGTGCTCTACAGCCACTCCTGTTAAGCGAGTCTGGGGAAAATGGCTCAGAATCAGGAGGAGCTGGATGGGCTTATTACATGAGTGTCACCTTACTCATTACATTTGAGGAGGGTGCCATGTTGTGACATAGTGGTACCAGTAAATGGAACTTTTGAAGTTTCTTCAGGTAAATAAATGAAGTACAGCTTCTGAAATTCAGGACTTCATATCCTCACTCTTACCACATGGTCACAAATGTAATCTCTGTAGCAATACATACATTTTGCCTTTTAAAATAGATATCTCATTTTGGAGATAAACCTTCATCAGATACCTCCATATAATAAGAATCAGTAGGTAAATTTTCAATGCACATGGTGTGCTTGTCTCCTAAAAGCATGCCCCAGGCAAATTCCCATGATTGCCCATTTTCATAGGGTCCATAGTCAAAACACTTTCCAAAGGTACAAGTGGATTACCACAAGGAACTGTAATGCTCTCCTATGCAGCAGCAGAGAGGAAGATCCTCTTTCTGACACTCATGCATACATGGACACTGAATGTTTGCTAGCTTAGAGCATAATTTAAAGGTCAGAGTGTGCTGGCAGGGAGGAAATGAGTTGAAAATACTGCCCTTCTATGGGATTGCACCCTTATCCCTTTTTTCAATATTCTGCATATCAGGGCATTTAGGATTTGCCAAGATCAATTTGTCTGCTTCCATCAAGGATATATTATTTCATTCAGAGGATCAGCTTTGTTACTATTGTGCTTCTTAGAGCCCCTGGGAGGAGTGAGAGTGGATGCTTCCTCTAATGTTGTCATGTTAGCACTTAAATGATGTTACACTATATTAACTTGGAGGCAAACAAAAGAGGGGGTGGGGCCTTGCCAAGTCTCTTCTGGCCCCTGGTGGGTGTCAGAAAGACCTGCCATTGGCCTGGCCCATGCTATGTGCTGGTCAGCCCTGTTTATGATACAGCAAGACCTACTCTGAGTTGTTTTCAATGGCGGCAGCACATCTGGAGGATCGTGAGAAGAAAAGCCTGCTGCAAGCATTTTTGAGCCATAGCCCAACACTTGCCACATTCTCCTCTGATGCTATGCACAGAGGTAAGCAAGATGAGTGTTACTTAGTGAGGTGGCCAGTAGAGTAGAAGTAGTTTACAGCCAGGGAAGAACATGAGTGGGACTGTGGAATGAACCCAGTGCAGCCTAGCTTTGATTATGAGGTTGTAAGTCCTCCTCTTAGCTGGATTCTCAAGTTAGAGCACATCCTGAGGCTGTGAAAAATCCTCTTGAGCTACAGCCCAACAGCTGCATCTCTCCCCACTGATGTAACAGAGGTAGGTAAAAAGGGAAGGGGTTTCTTGGTGAGGAAGGAGCAAAAGAAGCTTGAGAAGGGCTGGAGACAAACATAATACTATATTCCATTCAGCACTGTGTTAGGCTTGCATTGCCTTTGTGTTAGGCCTGCATTGCCCTCTCTTTTCTATGCTGATTCTTCGCATTATTTCACTCAAGAGAAATGCCTTTGGTATTCAGTGAGGAGAGAGATGACAATGTATAATAAAAATCAGAGCCTGGATCCCTGGAAACTATGGTAGGTCATCTAAATTTTCCATAAGCACTTCTGTCACTCATAGGTGGCATTAAAAACTAACAGGTACATGCATCAACCATTTTTGCGAGCGCAAACGGTGCGATTCGCAAAAATCGGCCGTTTGCGCCCGCAAAAAGGGTATTTGAGATGCATGAAGGGTCAAGGCACTCGCAATTTGAGAATTCGCAATTAATTGAGAGTTCTCAAATTGCGATTGCATTTAAGGAATCGCATTTTGCGATTCCTTAAATGCAATGCAAGAACCACTTTGAAGTAGCGATTTCGCTACAAGGGGCGCAAATTACTATGAAGTTGAACTTCATGGTAATTTGCAAAAACTTTGAAGAATGCACTAAAGTGCATTTTTCAAAGTTGTAGGTTACACACACACATGTCCTTTGGACATGTGTGTGCGCAACTATATTGTGCACAGATCAATTTCAGGGTGCAACAGGGTGTCCTTTTGACACCCTTGCAACCTTGAAATTACATGCGCAATTTGCGAGTACCAATTGGTACTCGCAAATTGCGCATGCTATTTCCATTCATTCCTATGGGCCTGTAGGCCCATACGAATGAATGGGAAGCCATTCCTTATTTGCGACTCGCAATTTGCGAGTCGCAAATAAGGAATGTGTAGGAATCGCTATTTTTATTGTGATTCCTACATGCATAGGCTTTTGTGAGTCCTTAATTGCGATTCCTTAATAATCGCAATTAAGGACTCGCAAAATCCTACCTTGATGCATGTGCCTGTAACTGTTTGAATTGTCACACGTACTTAGTGATTGTAAGATGCATCCTACCAGCATGGAACTATCTACTCTCTGTCTATCCTAGGCTAAACAGCTCTGTTATGTTGTGCAGCATGTTTACCTGACATTTTTGTTTTAACCGAACAAGCTAAAGACATCTTGATCAGGTATTTGTTCAGCCAAGAATCTGAGGTACAGCCTATCTACATAAGCGATGTGAAATTAGTTTGATGGTCGCAGCAAGGGGTAGGTAGAGTGTTCTCTGTCTTTCTCGTAGACACACAAACACTGCACATTGTTTTTATTTATTAGTTAAGCAATTGATGTGAATTGGTAATAACAGCTCAGAGAATACAATAGGAGTTTGATGGATGCGGTATTTGTGTCTTCATTAATAGTTAGTCAGTCTATTTGTTGATCTTCTTGTGTGAAGGCACTGCACGTGTAGGGAGGTGAGTTGTCATCACCTCTTGAAGTGCAAAACCATGTAGTAGCTTCAATCTGAAGTTTAATTTTCTTTTTAAATATCTGTCTGCTCTCTGTAGTGCACACAGCCACAAACACATATGCACAAGTGCACAAGCACACACACACACACATCTGCAGGAGTTTAGCTTAGTCAACGAGATGCTGGGGAAGAGTGACTTTCAAATTTCCCAACTTAAAAAAAAGTGGGCTGCAGGGTAGAGAGGTGAGATGACCAAGGTTTGGGATAGAACATTTCCATGAGAACAGGGTCAGTACTGATTTGCATTTGGTGGGACTCTGTCTAAAGTGGCACAGTGGGTGAAAAACGATAGGTTGGAATGCTACCCTGAGCGATTGCCACTGGCTAGACTATATGCAAGCATTCATCTCATCACTTTTTGGGTGTTGGTGTGGCAGTAGTTTGCCTGGAAAGTTTAGCCTGGCACAGCTTTCTAAGCCTACTACTGCCAATGTTTATAAGTTCCAAAAAGTAGTAAATTCACACCCATTCAAGGAGTATTTCTATAAGTCCAAATTTAGTCCTTTTTGGTAAACTGGTCACTATATATATTTAAGATCCTGGTGGAAAAATGAGCAAGTTAATACCACTTAGTAAAATGAGAACAAGAAAAACCAACACTCATGTAGACTCAACTGAGGGCCTGCCAGACCCAACCCAACTACCAAACTAAGAATGCATTTAAGGGATGTCACACCCCCAAACAATCCCACTGAAGCTGGCACTGCCCATCCTACCTGGGCCTGGTAGTTCTCACTGGGAACATATGACTATGGTCACATACATCACAATGGCCTAGAGTCTCTGCCCTGTCATCATTTAATTTAAATGTATTTTTACTGCATGCACTCTTCTTTGTTTCTGCTACAAGAAGCCGTTATGGTGGAGTTGTCAAATTGGTGCATGTGGGCAGGGCTCCATGTTTCTAGTTCTTGCCTTTTACAAATCATTTTATTAAGTGACTGAGTGCCTCTTTTTCTAAGCCTGCGTCACAAATAGTGAAAGGCGTACAGGCAAACTAATAGGGCGGGCAGAGCTGAGCTATTGCTCTAGCTTGGCTCCAAGAGTTTGGGGACGAGCCGAGCCATGATACGCTTGGTAAATATATCGTGCAACAAACATAATGCAAAATTATGAAACAATCTCCTCAAAATTAAAAAAAAGTGTATTTCTTTAACATGGGGAGGCGTATCACCTTAATACATCAGATGATACCACTACACAGAAAAACATTCTTTAAAAGTGATAGTTTTAAGAAAAATTCATGCCTCACCCCCCAACTACAATGCCATTCTTGAAATAAGAGGCAACTCAGTCATGTAAACTCTAAATGTGGCCTAGATTCTTATTATAGATGGAGCAACATTACAGTCTGGTAAGACTGCCGGGTGTGCGCACGACAATTTCAGCACTGCCAATGCCAGATCTGCATTTATTTTAACTTAGTTTTAAAATCTTGTAACACTTGCCGATCTTCGTTTTTAGAGAATATCACCTGCTGTTTTTAAATTGCGATTGTTGCACTCACGCTATTTGCTCATTTGCACAGACTTCACCTCTCTCACCTTTGAGCCCACTCCGGTCCATCCCGGCTGAGTGCCGTTTGTGTGGAGGGCGTGGCAGAAGTCGGAGAGGTCATTCGTGCAGCACTTCCGGTCTAGGAGGGGGCGGAGGAACTTTCCCGCCCGCTCCCCTACAATAGACCGATGTGTATACATCCGCGCAGCGGGCGCGCCGCTGGCGAGCCAAAGGCAAGCCCGTCTGCGCCCGTCCGCGCCCGACAGGACCCAGGGGCCAAAACCCCTGCTACTTGGAGGTCCCAAAACAGGGTTAAGTACTCGGCAGACGAGTTACTTAAACTATCACAGCCGATCGCCAAACTCTGTGAGCACAATATTAACGTAGATAATAAGATACTAAAATGTGGGCACTGTGATGAGACCCTAACATTTACAACCCATACCATGAATCATGTGGGCAAGTTGCGACTGGCTCTATTAAACTGTAGGTCACTGACCAGACACAAATATGAGATTTATGGCTTACTGAGGGAAAAAACACTGGACGCGCTTTTCTTTACTGAGACCTGGCTTAACGAGAGCTCCACCCCAGATGTCCTGGATGCGCTCCCAGATGAATATATGATAGTAAGGCAGGATCGAGAGGGTCAAATAGGCGGCGGTATTGCAATAATTTATAAATCCTCAATGAAGTGCAACATTAAGGAAGCAAACTATGAAAACTGTGAGGCGTTCTTATTTACACTGTCAGCTGTAGAAGACAACACTATAGCGGGTTTTCTAATCTACTGTCCACCAGGTCCAGTAGCTCAATTTATGGCGAGTCTGGAGGAGAAAGTAGTTCACCCAGCCCTCCGGTAAAAAAAATGTCTTATCCTAGGTGACTTGAACATACACTTTGATAACAAGCAGAACCGGGAAACGCAATCCATATGCAAGGACCTGATGACACTGAACCTAGCGCAAAAAGTATAAACGCCAACACACCAAGGGGGACACATCTTAGATTCGATCTTCTCCAATTCAACAGAGATAGAGGTGGGAAGACCATGGCCAATCCCCTGGTCAGATCACTACTTAGTCCCTTTCACCGTGCCCTCTCACAGACAGAGGGCAGAACAACCGACAAAGAAAGTCACGAATAGGAAATGGAATAAATTTAATTCCAATTCATTCACTCATGCACTGACAAAAAACAATCTCACACTAGATAAAGATGTAAACGTGGCCAATAACCAACTCGAAACATGGATAACAGAGCCCTTAGATGAGATAGCACCTTGGAGCACTAGGATCCCCAAGTGACAAAAAGCATTGGCGCCATGGTTTAATGAGGCATTAATGAGAACCAAAAAAGAGTGTAAGAAGCACGAGCGAGCATGGCGTAAAGACTATTGTAGCAAGGCCAAAGAGAACTATAAAAAGGACTTAAAAAAATACCATTCATTAATTAAGAAAACAAGATGTGATTTTTATACGGAAATGATTGGAAGTGCCAGTAACTCCTCTAAAGAAATGTTCTCCATACTGAAGTCTCTCGAAACATGCAAAAACAAAAATAATGATGAAGTCGCCTCTGTAGAGAGCTGCAATAAAGTGGCAGAATTCTTCGCAGACAAAGTGAGAAAAATCTATGGCGCTTTTCCAGCAGAAGCGCGGCAAGGGATAAGCACAGCATGCAAAAGAAATACCACATTTGAGGCGGAGATCCTTCACGAATTTAAGATTCAGGAGTTAGAAGAACTTAAAGTCACAGCAGAAGGGATTAAATCAGGCTCCCCACTAGACCCTGCCCGTCCGGAGATAGTAATGCAGGGAGCGGACCTCATTACGCCATACATATCTGAGCTTATCACATGCTCCTTTCAGACAGGAGAGGTCCCCATTAAATTGAAACAAGCAATTGTTCGACCACTCAAAAAGAAACCGTCAGTAGATCAAGCAGTATTAGAAAATCTACGCCCAATCTCATTGCTACCGTTTGTGGCAAAGATTGCTGAAAAAGTAACTAATAAACAACTGGTAGACTATATCAACAGGAATGACCTATTGCACCCCTCTCAATCAGGTTTTAGAGCGGCTCATTCCACGGAGTCAGCACTACTCCTGGCAACGGAAACATTGAGAAAATATGCGGACGAAGGGCAGACGGTCGCACTGATCCTGTTGGACCTCAGCGCGGCGTTTGACACCGTCTCCCACAAGCTGCTCCTCCAGAGATTAGATGAATGTGGTGTCAGGGGAAATGCTTTGCGCTGGTTGACATCCTTTCTATCTGCGCAGAGCTTCCAAGTCGCACAACAGTTATACCTATCTAAGAGTATCCCCTTGCCCCAGGGTGTCCCACTGGGATCGATCCTCAGCCCCATTCTATTTAATTTGTACGTGGGCACACTGACGGAGCGAGTGGAAGAGCATAAGGTGTCCATTGTGTCATACGCTGACGACACTCAGCTAATTGTGATGCTGTCTCAAGACAGGGAACAGGCAGCAATCCGATTCTCCAAGTGTCTGGAAGAGGTGGCAGCATGGATGTCTAACCATTGCCTTAAGCTCAACGGGAGTAAAACGGAGGTAATGATTGTGGGCAAGGCCCCAACCATTTGGTCATCAGCTTGGTGGCCTGAGTCGCTGGGACAATTATCCACCCCGAAATCAGAAGTTAAAAATCTCGGAGTATGGTTTGACTCCGAACTGGCATTTGACAGCCAAATTCGGAAAGTAGCAGGCAAATGCTACGGGACCATGACAATCCTGAGAAAGATCCTTGACCTGCTGCCATCTAATGTTAGGAAAACCATAGTACATGCCGTGGTAACCTCCCAAATGGACTACGGCAATGTACTATATCTTGGCGCCACAAAAAAAGGGCTATCCAAATTACAGACGGTGCAAAATGCGGCGGCTCGATTGGTACTCAGCCTCCCGAGAAGAGCTTCCGCAAAGAAAGCCTTAGCAGAATTGCACTGGGTGCCAGTGGAAAAGAGAATCGTGTTCAAGGCAATGTGCCATTGTCACTGTATTCTATCAAAAAAAGGCCCACTGTACCTTCAACCACTACTAACACAGTACACACCAGGCCGGAACCTAAGATCCAAGGGTAGGGTGTTGGTGTTGGTACCAAGAATATACAAAGCCAGAATGGGGGCACGCTCCTTCAGATACCTCGCAGCAAAAATGTGGAACACTTTACCGAAGGTCCTAAGAACAGAACCATGCGAAACCAGATTTCGCAAACTGAAGACATGGTTATTCTTAACAGCATACCAAATATAGCATGCTGGCCAATGTGAGTGACTTGGTGGGACATGCAGATATTGCCTTTCCGCATCCTTCAGAGTGCCTGTTTCAGCGGGGACACACCGGTGGTGTAACCATGCGCTCTACAAATGGAAAAACTAAACTAAATATGAGGTACTTTTACAGCACACATCCTGAACTAAAGTATGTAAAAAGTGTGATCATATGAGATAATAAAGAAAAATGAGGCTCTGTCAAATAAAATATTTCTCTAGGATCACACAATTAGGACAAGCAGGGTAGTGGTAGCTCTGTTTTGAAATTCAGCCACCAGATGGGCCTCTCTCTCTCTCTCTGTCTCCAGTTTACATCAAAGGTCACACTTTTGTCTTTCATTCTTGGTCACGGAGAGAAAAACCAACACAAAGATAGTAGACCCGACTCAGGGCCCCCAGACCCAACTAACAAACCAATAATACATTTATTTTGGGGGTGTTACATCCCAAACACCTTCCTTGAACTTACACCCCTGCACTCATTAATAGATGCATGTTTGCCTGAACACACAAAAACACACACCAGGTTTTCCAGAGCTATGTTGAAATGTTTTTTCACAAAGATGCAAGTAAGGTATCTAGTTTATAGAGTGAATGTGTTTTGTTGGTCTCATTCAGTTAAGTGCACTAATCAGTTCCCTTGATATGACAAAAAAATGATTTAAATCAAATATAATCATGCAAATAATAAATGAGAGAGAACTTCAATTACAGTTCACATCAACCAACAGAAATGTATTACAAGAATTAGGCGATTATAGTATTTATAGAAAATCAAAAATAGTGTAGATGATGCAGTCCTCTTGTGGGTCAAAGTCAAGATTTGTATAATTATAACAGATCCAATGTAAGCAGTGGCGGCTAGTGTCATCTGAACATGTTGGGCATACGGAAGACAAACAATTTTGACTGATTGATTAGATTGAGATCTATAGTATTGTTTTGAACCTTCAATGCCGCAGTGACATTTAAAATGCAATTTCCGTAGGGATGCCTGCACGAAATGAGGTGGGGTTTATGCCGTTGACAGTTCTCACATTTTATATTTTGAGTTTTTGGTAAAATGGGATTGAAGAGGCCTGCTGCTGAACTGGCTGCCCTGAGTTTAGGGACATAAAATGCTATCTTGTGAAGTGTCTGTTTTGTCAGAATTGGGCAAGATTACATATATTTCATTGGTGCAAGCTTTGGCAAATTCCCAGTGACGTTAGGACAAGGCCACTAGGCAAATGTTGCTTTTTTATCAGTCAACTTGTCAGACAGGATAATGCCATTATAAAGTTGCCCCAGTACCGGCACAAATTACATAATCCGAAAATGTCAGTGCAAGATCGCCATGACACCAGGGCAAATGATGTAATCTGGAAAGGCTGGTGTACGATTGCACTGCTGCGATCGATAAGACGCAGGGCTATTTGGTTTAATATTTAGCTGAAGCAACAACAGCTTGCCTCTTGTACGGCCAGATATGAAAATAATACTGTTGTAAAAGAAGTACACTGGAGAAGGTTCAGATAACTTTATTGCTTCCAACCACCACCACAGGTTCCAGTCAGCTGAAGGCTGCTGTAGAACCTTCGGAACACAGAGCATAGAACATTCTACAATAGACCGGACAGAGGGGGAGTGGGTTGTACCAGTAAGTAGAATATAACACATCTCCCTTGCCAGGGAAAGAAAGAGGATAAACAAAATAAAACCTACGCTAAAGAAACAATAGATAAAACTGTGCTAGGCAGGGAGGAAGGAAAAGCAAGGAAATGGGAAAAAAGACAATTTAATAACATATACAAGCTGAACAGTTTTTTACCAAAAGTACCCTTAAGACATTATAGAACACAACTACTTGACTTTCAAATCACTTTGCCAAATAGGAGGAACTTTGGTTCTCTGAGATCTGTGGAGAACACGTGGGCCAGTGCCCATAGGAATTCTCTCAGTACTGGAGTCAAAGATGTATTCACAGGTCAGTCTATGTGGCACTATTTTGTCCATACCCCAGGTTTGACCATTTTCCAGCAATACAACATTGCATCCCACTCTGGTTATTTTGCGAGGCTCGGAATACCTGGAAACTTCCCTTCTGCATGGTTTGGGAAGATCAAGTCAGACCCATTGTCCCTCACAAAAATTAGGAGACTTTATGTGTTTGTTGAAGTCATACCTGTTTTTGTACCTATCCTGGTGCTCTAGGATTCTCTTGGATATAACACTTCTATTTACTACACATCTATTGTCCTTTTTTAACCAAGTAGCTGATAATTTGGTTTTAGGACTCTGCCCTTTAGGGATGCAAACAGAGAGACTCCTGTGATGCTGTTAGGTATGGTGCGATAACCCCACAAGGTGTCCTGAAGAGCTATTTTAGAAGGTATGCCCATTACTTCCGCTCGCTGCAAACATTCCCTAATCATGCGATTCATTATTTCGACCAAGCAATTCGCACTAGGACAGTATAGAGTAGTTTTGTGATGCTGCATCTGGAGGTCAGTCAAGAATTCCTTCATACTGTCACAGGAGAACTGCACCCTGTTATCCGTCACTAAGATATCAGGGATGACTTCCTCAAAGAACACTTCTTCTAGAAAATTGATAAGGGAGTTTGTGTCAATGTGATGGACACACTTAGAGACCACCCAACATGTCTGGTAGTCCACTAACACAAGGATAAACCTTTCATTTAATGCTTTGAGATTGTGAGAACCAATTATGTTGAGCGCTAATTTGGTCCAGGGGGTACTTGGAACCTCCACGGGGGAAAGAGGAGGCTTCCTAGCTTGATGCGTTTTGTCACTTTTTATGCATTCTAGACAGTTCCTCACCTTGCAATCAACCATGGCATCTAATCCTGGCCACCAATAATCCTGATATATTTTATTTTTTAGTAAGGCTGCACCCCAAATGTCCCTCGTGTGCTAAGTCAGTGATTTTCTCTTAAAGTTTTTCTGGGGGAATCATTTTCTCCCCTCTGAAAACTGTGCCGTCATGCACGCTCAACTCCAACCTGACCTCCCAGTACTTGTATAATGATTCCATGGCATTCCTTAATTCGCAGGCCAGGCTTTTGTTATATACTCTTTAAGATAAACAATCTCATTGTCTGATAATAAACACTCCTCCCACTCTTATTTATTCATACTCGAAACCTTGAGTACTACCTCCTTGTCTTCCTCAATATCACTGCCTTCCTCAACCTCTGCTGGGGTGCAGTGGAGAAATCTGCTACTACATTCTGTGCACCAGGTAGGTATTGCACATTAAAATTGTAGCCTTCCAAACCCAAAATCCATCTGGAGATTCTAGGTGTGGCCCTGGTAGAGCCCTTAGTCGTGAAGGAGTAGATCAAAGGCTTATGATCTGTTTTGATGGTAAAGGGTATTCCCCACAGAAAGAATTAAAAATTTCTGACCGTCCAATAACTAGCAAGAGCCTCTTTTTCCACCACAGAATAGTTCTTTTCGGCTCCCTTGAGTGCTCTGGACACAAATGCAACCACTTGTCTGTGACCATCTACCTTCTGAGTCAAACTAGCCCCCAAACCCTAGTTGCTGGCATCCGTGGTCAATATGGTGGGGTCAAATCTACCCAGTGCAGGGGCTTCAGTAATGCACGCCTTAACTGAAGAAAAAGCCTTTTGACACTCCTCGTTCCATACAAATGGGTTCTTGACTTTGAGTAATTTGCGTAATGGCTCTACAATGCTAGCATAGTTCTGTATGAATTTGGAATAATATTCCGAAAGCCCTAAAAAGGATTTGAGTTCCTCCACATTTGTGGTGTCAACCATGTTCTGAATAGCTTCCAGCTGATTTAACTTAGGTCCATTGTGCTTTGCACACATGGGTTTGGATTCCATCCGCGTCGCCAGTGTTGTAAAAGAAGTACACTGGAATAAGGTTCAGATAACTTTATTGCTTCCAATCACCTCCACAGGTTCCAGTCAGCAGAAGGCAGCTGTAGAACCTTCGGAACGAAGAGCATAGAACATTCTAAAATAGGCAGGACAGAGGGTGAGAGGGTTGTACCAATAGGTAGAATATAACACATACATTAATAAATGCAGCATTGTCATAAAGTATCTGGTATTATACTGCTGAATCTGCTTAAACCGTATGGCATAAGGTCACTCTTACTTCATACCACATACAGACAAGGCATCAGAGACTTAGAGTAAGAAACAGAGTGAGAGCTGAGGCTCAGAGACATAGAGATGGAGAAGCTCAGAGGGGCCTCAGAGAAAGATACAATGTAACAGACAGTGAGGCTCAGAGAGGGAAACTAAGAGGCAGTTAGAGGCCAAGGCTCAGAGTCAGAGAGGGAGCCTCATAGATAGAGAGGGATACGCATGGGCTAGGAGTAAGGAAGTGAAAGGCTGTGGCTCAGAGACAGACAAAGAGCAGCATAGACTGACTGGAAGTGGGAGGTGCTGAGACAGTTGAACTAAGAGAACTCAGACAGAGGGGGGTCAAATAGAAATTGTGAGAGGCTTAGAGACACAGAAGGTCACAGAGTCAAATACACTTGGTGAGAGGCTGAAGCTCAGAGACAGGCAGCAGCATAGACATAGTGGGAAGGGCTGAGATGAGCGGGGGACAGAGAGACCTTGTGAGAGGCTCGGAGACAAAGATGGTCACAGAGACAATAAGAGAAAGAGTGAGAGGCTGAGATAGAGGCAGAGAGGGAGCAGCATAGACAGAGTGGGAGATGCTGAGACAGACTAAGAGACAGAGAGGGTCCTCGGAGACAGAGACAGACGGGGAGAGTGTGAGAGAAAGAGGGCCAGAGGCTCGGAGGCAGACCATGATCTCAGAGAAGGCAGAGGTTATGTGCAATAAGTGAGAAATAAAGCAGATGTCAAATCTAATGCTAGAGATTCTAATCAGATTACCCTTCCAGACAATTTCCAGGAGTACTTTCACCGAGAGCAAGTAATCATTCACTGTATTTTTCTGCTAGTCACAGTAACGTGATTACAGTAATGGATTACTTAGAGAACCACATCCCATGTACTTTATGATGTGGTCTGATATCAGGTGAAGGTGGTGGTGGTTGGATGCCATGAGGACTGTGAGCACCACAACATACCTCCACCTCCTTGCTCCTCATCCATCCTCAAACTCTGCAGTGTGCCAATTAAAAGTGTACAAAATGTGCTGGCAGCTGAAAGTGCTAGCTAGAAAGAAGAAAGTTGAACGTCAGCAAATCAATTGCTGCAAACCCTGCATGATGTACTGGCATGAGTGAACTGATGCGGGCCGAAAAGTGCCCAAAACAGTATGGTCATGTGAGTTAACTTGCATTCCGTTATCAGAGCTAGTTGGGTTTGACCCGTCTGAAGTGAGTTGCTTTTGCTTCGTGACGTAACATGCATCCTTATGTAATCCTGGTTGACGCATTCTCACAATTAAATTAAAAAAATAATTCTTGCCTTGCTTATCCTACCTAGCACTGCTGCCGACCGCCTCGGTGCTCTTCTCCTCCTGTCCCGAGTCCCATCTTCCGCCCGTCTATGCACTGCCTAGGCTCCCAGATTTCCCAAGGCCAATCCAGACGCTGCTCTCATGCTGGTAATACTATTACTCAGCATGAGGTAAGCACTGAGGGCAGATTTAGAAGCCCCTTGCGTCACTTTTACGCTGCAGTTGCATCACTTTTGTGACGCAACAGCGGCGTAAAAAATTCGGCAAATTTACAACGTGACACATCTAGGGAGATGCGTCACGTTGTAAAGCCCTGCGTGACATTATACCTGCGTCAGGTATAATGTATGCAGGGTGGGCGTTCCCACGGAGGAAGGCCTCGTAAAAGTGACGCAGTGAAATCTACAAGATTTCACTGCGCCACTTTTAGGACGCCACTGCGTCAAAACTTTACGCCTGCTTGAAGCAGGCGTAAGTAGTGACGCAGTGTAGTGGGAATAAGCCTCAACACGCAATGCTAGAGTTGCATCGTGCTTGCGACATGACTCCAGCAATGCGTGACTTTTCCGCCAACAGATGCGTCAGAATTTCTGACGCATCTGTCAATCCTTGCGCCATAGTGCGCCATATTGTAAATACGGCGCATCTATGGTGGCGCAAGGGTTTCTGAGGGTGGCGCAGGGAAAGTGACGCATCTATACAGATGCGTCACTTTCTTGTAAATCTGCCCCTGAGATTGGTCTGAGTGGGCTGGTTTTGCGCTCACACAGGGACTGGAAGCCTGTGCTTGTTCACCCGACTGTGCAACACAGCTTAGGTTGGAGAGATCTAAGTGTGAATGTCGGTTTGGCCATCCTAAGACAGCAGGCCAAACTGACATACACATTTGCAGTGCCCCCCACTCCTCCTCCCCCTACTGCAGCTGCTGTCCATCAGGATGGCCACGCCCCACCCTAAGACTGGCAGCCTGAAGGATGAAAAATAAAATGATAATAAAATTGTTATATTATCATTTTATTTTTCATGCTTGAATTTGCAGTGGTGTGACGCTCCATGCCTTAATGGAGGAGCCACCGCGGAATGTAAGTGTTAGAAATTGGGGGGCAGTTTTACAAGCCCCTTGCGCCTCCTTGCGCCACCATTGTGTCACTTTTTTAATGCAACGGCGGTGCAAACAATGCAGCCAATTTACAATGTGACACATGCCAAAAAATATGCGTCAGTATTTCTGACGCATCTGTTAATCTTTGCGCCATGGAGCACTGTATTGTAACTACAGCGCATCCATGGTGGCGCAAGGACATTTGGCACTTGCACAAAGGATCTGACGCATCTATGCAGATGCGTCATTTCCTTGTAAATCTGCCCCTGGGTTTCTAGTTGGCAGGGGTTTGCATACTGTCCAAATAGAGCCCCTCACCCCTGCTCACCCCGTTGGTAGCTTGGCAAGAGCAGTCAGGCTTATCTCAAAGGCAACGTGTAAAACATTTGTACATACACATACAGTAATTCAGTGAAAACACTACAAACTGAGTCCACACCAATTTAGAAAATTAGCCAATATTTATCTGAATAAAACAAGACCAATCCAACATACACAAGTCAAGATATCACTTTTAAAAGGTTAAATACATTTAGTACATAGAAATCAATGGACACGTTCTTTTTAGCACAAAGTACCTTAGATGCTTCACAATTCAAAGATGAAACAGGTGCAGGGGAGGTGAGGCACAGAAAAGCAAAGCAATGAGTCAGTTCCTTACTCCACAGTTGAGGTGATGCGTCGGTTCCTTACTGCCAGGGGAGGTGATGCATTGGTTCCTTACTGATAGGCAAGGGTGGTGATGTGCCAGTTCCTTACTGTCAGGGGAGGTGATGCGTCGGTTCCTCACTGGAAGGGGAGGTCATGCGTCAATCTCGGGACACAAGGCCTCGGATCCTTGCTGTAGTGCAAGGTCAATGAAGAGACCAAGTCGAGGGACGATGTGACAAAAATCCAGATGTGCTGCATCAATGCAGCGTTGGTGATGCAGGTGCTGCATCACATACAGTAATTCAGCGAACACACTACAAACTGAGTCCACACCAGTTTAGAAAAATAGCCAATATTTATCTGAATAAAACAAGACCAATCCAACATACACAAGTCAAGATATCACTTTTACAAGGTTAAATACATTTAGTACATAGAAATCAATGGACACGTTCTTTTTAGCACAAAGTACCTTAGATGCTTCACAATTCAAAGATGAAATAGGTGCAGGGGAGGTGAGGCGCAGAAAAGCAAAGCAATGAGTCAGTTCCTTACTCCACAGTTGAGGTGATGCATCGGTTCCTTACTGCCAGGGGAGGTGATGCGTCAATCTCGGGACACAAGGCCTCGGATCCTTGCTGCAGTGCAAGGTCAATGAAGAGACCAAGTCGAGGGACGATGTGAAAAAAATCCAGATATGCTGCAACAATGCAGCGTTGGTGATGCAGTTGCTCCATCAATTTCACAGCCACCAAGCAGGTGCTGTGTCAATTCTCCAGCAGTGAAGCAGCTGCGGCGTCAGAGTCGGAGCAGGTGCCACGGACGTCAGTGACACAGTGCTTGGAACTCACGCTGCAGTAATTTTTCAACCATCAAGCAGGTGCTGCATCAATTCTTCAGCTACTCTACAGATGCTGAGTGGATTCTTCAGCCACACTACAGGTGCTGTGTCAAGAAAATGAGCGCTGAGAGTTGATGCATGGATCTTCTCTTTAAGATCACCAGGTTACACTTCCAAGGGCCCAGGAACTGGATTTGGCACCACTTGCTAAGTCAGGACTCTCAGCAGAAGAGGCGTAGCACTGACAGGTATAGTCTTTGATGGCCCTGAGACTTCTTAACAGGAGGCAAGCACACACAAGCCCTTAGAGAACCTTGGAAGCCGGATGTAGAAAGCAAAGTCCAGTCCTTTCACTCCCAGGACAGAAGCAGAAAGCAGCAGGCCAGCACAACAAAGCAACAGAGAGAGCGGCAGTCCATACTACAGCACCTTCTTCCTGGCTAAATGTCCTCAGTCCGGAAGTGTTCTGAATTTGTGGTGTCAGACGTCCAATACTTACAGCCCTTTCTGTCTTTGAAGTAGGCAAACTTGAAAGGAAAGTCTTTGTAGTGCACAAGACCCTGCCCTAGCACCAGACACATTACAGGAGGGTGGAGACTGCTTTGTGTGAGGACAGGCACAGCCCTATTCAGGTGTCAGTGACAACTCCTCCCACCACTCTAGCTCAGGAAGACCCATCAGCCTGGTGATGGACCATCAGGATATGCAAGGCATACCTCAGCTCCCTTTGTGTGACTGTCTAGAGTGAATGCACAAGAGCCCAACTGTCAGCCAAACCAGACATGTATTCTAAAGACAGGGAGAGGTACAGAATGGTTAAGCAAGAAAATGCCCACTTTCTAAAAGTAAACACAAACACAAGGAGATGATGGATGGAGCACTGAAACTTTTCAGACAATCACCCCCAGTCAGAGATCTGGGTTGAATCCATCATCGTTCTTTAGCTCACTTCGCCACCCCAGTTCAGACCCAGCTATATGCAAATCAGTCTTGACCCTATTGCTAATGGGAATAGTCCAGCCCGAATTGCCAAGCCAGGTCTTCCCTGGACCGGAAACAAGCATCCTGGGGCTGGATTTGGGGTAACACCCCTCATCAGCCATGCTAGCTTGAATCCAGTTCGCAAAGTGAGCAAGGGCCCCACGTCTGGGCATACCCTACCAACTTAGGACAAACAAAGCAAACACAAGGAGATGATGGACGGAGCGCTGAAACTTTTCAGACACTCACCCCTAGTCACAGATCTGGGTTGAATCCATCATCGTTCTTTAGCTCACTTCGCCACCCCAGTTCAGACCCAGCCATATGCAAATCAGTCTTGACCCTATTTCTCATGGGAATAGTCCAGCCCAAACTGCCAAGCCAGGTCTTCCCTGGACCAGAAACAAGCATCCTCGGACCAGTTTTGGGGTCACACCACTCATCAGCCAGGCTAGCTTGAATCCAGTGGCAAAGTGAGCAAGGGACTTTCTAAAAGTGGCATTTTCCAACACGCAATTTAAAAACCAATTTCTCGAAAAGATGTATTTTTAAATTGTGAGTTCAGACACCCCAACATCTGCTTCCAAATGGAAATGACACTTAAAAGATATTTCAAGGCAATCCCTATGTTATCCCATGGGACAGATAGTCCTTGCAATAGTGAACATCGAAATTAGCAGTACTTCCCTATTAGGACATTTAAAACACAACAGTGCATGTCCTACCTTTTAAATACACCGCACCTGCCCAAGGGGCTGCCCTGGGCCTTCCTGAGTCGGGATTTACATGTAGGAAAAGGGAAGGTTTGGCCTGGCAAGTGGGTGCACTTGCTATATCGAAATAGCAGTTTGAAATTGCACCACAGACACTGCAGTGGCGTGTCTGAGACATGTTTGGAGGGCTACTCGTGGGTGGCACAAACAGTACTGCAGGCCCACTAGTAGTATTTGATTTACAGGCTTGGGCACTCGTGGTGCACTTTACTAGGGACTTACTAGTAAATCAAATATGCCAATCATGGATAAACTAAACACCAATACAATTTACACAGGGAGCACTTGCACTTTAGCACTGGTCAGCAGTGGTGAAGTGCCCAGAGTCCTAAAACCAGCAAAAATGAAATGCAGCACACAGTCAAAAAATAGGAGGTCAAAAGCAGAAAAACTGGGGAAATTTCTTTAATCACTACTCACCACAGATATTGTCATATTCACCTCAGCTACCATAAAACTACGATATCCCAGAGTTTGGCCATATAAACTCTACAACACCAAGGTCTATATATATACACAAACCATCTAGGTCTTCCGATAGATCTTTTAATCGAGCTAATAGGGACTCAGGTAATCAGAGACGAATGGCCACTTCTCCTGAGGACCTAGCATAAAGAAGTGCCTTCCTAATAAGCATAAACCTTATAACAAATTCAATGACTAGACAATTAGAATAACACCCACATGTATGATTATAACAAGCAAATCTTTATCTAGACTTCAGGTTGAATGGTCAAAGCACATAAATACATTTAGAATCATTTAATTTCGATTATCGTTTTAGTACAGGTAAATTCACAACACATCACAGTTCAGAGTCAAGTACATTTCAATTCAAATACGTGGTGAGAATGAGAGAGAGACTCGGAATACAGATATTAATCATACAAACCAAGAATCGGTTGCAGATTGTCTGGAATACGGATACTCAAGGTGAGCCCAAAGAGACGCTAGAGCACAGCGTGCAGTAGCCGTAGTCATTTAACCCTTCAGCCGAAAGGTTTGCCTGCTCGACTTCACCAGCTGGCAAAGTGCAGGTAATCAGGAAAGTTCAGTTCAGGGAAAATCAGTGTTCAATCCCGCAGCATGACAGGCATATAGGAAAGTTTCAATGATAGCCAGCGAGGGGCCCTTTTCTCACCGGACAGTTATACTTCCAATTATGCATAGTTCCTCCCCACAAAAGTATCCTTTACGCAGTTTGTATGATTTCCTTTGGTCAAAGTCTATGGTCTGTTCATGGGGTGATCATTATTTTTAGCCAAATGATCTGGAGATTATACGTAATACCATTCGTCCGATGTTCATCCTTTTATTAAAAGTTCGATTTCGTTTCCCCTCAGAACTAGGAATTCATTTGTATCATATCATGTCCGTTCCCAAGCGCGCACTTCTGAGCATTCAACAAAGTCGACACAGTTTTGTACTAGCATAGAGAGTGTCCTTTATTCAAAACTAGAGAAAAGAAACTTTAGCAGAAGTTCTAACAATTGGTAGTGAAGTCATGTCAGCACATTCTAGTCTTATTGGAAGGAAAATATGAAAATGCATGTTAAGGCCTAAACGAAAACCTACAAAGACATTATTTTTCACTGAAAAGGTACTAACCTTTCAAACATTTAATTGAATATAAATGAAGCTGTTTCATTTGTGATTAATACTCTTCATAAAAAATTTTAATCAAACACCATTTTGTATCCCATCAAGCATTAACTCAGTTGTGAAATCATTTATAAGTGAGCAAACACATTTTCTCCCTCGACAAAAGTTATTTCTTGTTTCATTTTCAACAACTTATGTTAATCCACCTTTTCTATTAATTGAGTACATTTTCTAACTTTTTATAATCTTTGGTTAACAACTACATCATTAGGTCATGCATTTTAGCATTTATAGGTTTTCATAGCACATATGTATTGTGTATTCATTAACATTATACATTTTCTCTCTCTCATGAATAATTTTCATCACGAACTGGTTTGCAACCGCACTGCATGCTTTTACGATGCAGATTGAACTCTCATGAGTTTCACAAATCACACTGTTAGTCATATTTCTTAAGTATGCATTAGTATCACACTATCCATAGAGCAGGATTTGATCGAGACAAATCTTTTTAGGATAATTACGCTCTTTCATAGGTGCCAAATATGATGCTTCTCATTGGCAAGACCTACTTAACCCCTTTCCCTGTATCACTTATAAAACATTTTTCCCTGTGGTGCCAATCCAATAGAAGTCAAAACTTGACTAATTCTAAATCAGTCCATTTGCCAACGTTGTACGGTTTGGAATCCAAGAAATCGAATAATTATGTTTAAACATTAATTATTAAGAATGAATGTTACATATTTCAATCTGGAACAAGAAAGCGAGATATGCACAATACTATTTTGAAGGACAGTCCTATAACTGTTTGGACAATCTCATTTCTGAGTTTTTGGACTGAACAGCAGTAAGCATTGGCAAAGCTAATAGATCTGGCTAGAATATGCCAATGCATGTAAACACAGGAATTCACAAATGCTGTTTATATGCTTTTCATGCAGAAATGTTGTTTATCACATTAAAGTCTACCCTATAGCCTTTGTCAATGCTTGGAAAAAATTTTAGCAGTAAAGGACTGCTTGCTTTAGAGGGTGCATACAGTCGAGTGAATAAAGAATGTGACAATCACTGCAATATTTTCAAGTGTCAAACTGTCAATGCATTCCAATGGAAGTATTTATCTGAAAGTGGAATAACACACCAAATGACCAATAGCATGAGGTGAGAGAGTGTTATGCCTCTGGGTGGAGCCAAAGCCCACTCTATGTATATCTTAACGGATTGGTAACAATAGGTCTTGCAGACAGCTGCACTGTCAAGCAACACCCAAAAAGAGGTTTCATTTTTTACTACCCTCACTTACACATATACCTGTTGCTCTGATCATTTTGCCTTGTAGCGTGGACCGAATTTGCTCACTAGGCCACAGAGGCTGGCATATGCTTGTGTGAAGGATTCAGACTTTTTAGGTGGCAGATTTACAAGATTGTCCTGCAGCGCAGCAAGTCACCTTGGTGCGCTGCACTGTGTGACAGGGAAAGGGCAGGAATGCACTGTATGTAAAAGAATATGGCGCTTTCCTGACTTTTCCCCTGTGTTGGCGCCCGTTTGACAGCCTAGCGCCAATGAAGTCACCCTTGCACCATGCAAGGGTGCCTCCATTGCATGCAGTATTCTTTTTGTGCGGGAAATCACACTTTCCTGCACAAAAACAATCCTGAGAAGCATGTTCCTCTATCTAAATAGAAAGAGGAAGTAACAAGCAGAAATAAAGATATTTCTCCTCGTTACGCCTCTTCTGGAAAGGCATATCTTTTTGGCGCATTGCCAGATTTACCATTTCTGGTCAATCTGGGAATTTGTCAAAAACCATGGGAGTTGCATGGGAACACCCATGCAACGCCCATGGAACGCCTTCCTAGCGCAGAGTAAGGCAATGCAGAGATTTGCGCTGTGTTGCTTCACTTCAGATTTATGGAGCCACTCACTGCCACGCACAGCGGCCTTGTGTGGCTTCATAAATCGCATGTAAGATTTGTGTCGCGCAAGCCCCTTGCGCCACCGGGGCGTCACTTTTAACATGGGAAAAAGTGACGCACCGGCGGTGCAAGGGGCTTGTAAATAAGCCCCATAATGTCAAATGTAAGACGCTCCTTCCATACTGCTTTTACATAAACCATATTGTGTAATGAAAAGAACAGCAACTTCCTTCGCAGACATCTTGCGTGTTCTAGTTATTTTTGTCTGGGCTCAATACGCTGTGTGTGTGGGGGGGGGGCTTGGGGGCTTTGAGGGGGCTTGAAAAAAATTACAAATTGCAGAGATGTCAGGGTGGCCTGGCGGTTTATATTATAAAGGGGGAGGGACTCATAAAAGAAGGCTGCAATTCTCCCAGCCAAGCAAGAGGATAAGAGAAAATAAGAAACAGGTGCACCCAGATGTCTGCACAGAACAGACCATTTTTAAGGATGAAGGAATGCTGCCGATACTCGGTGTCCTTTCACATCAACCGGTCACCCACCCAAGCTCTTTCTCCTAAGGACTGAGACACATTGTAAAATTCTGGAAAATTATCGATTGTGGAGACGATGCCAGCATCTTCAGCTGTTGACAGACATGCAGCAGGAGAAAGGAAGACACACATATCAAATCTCAGCAGAGTGGCGGTAAAGAACAATGCAAAACTAAAAGGTGATATTATTGGCAGATGCTGTAAGAGCTCACTGTTCGCCTGTCTCGCATTGGAATCCGCTCATAAAGTATACAGCGCCTGAACAGCATTGCAGAGGATCACAGGCCTCGTCCTCTAAATTTAACAGATCTTTTTCAGTCTTCTTTCTACAATTAAACTTTGCAAGTGGAACAGTAGGAAACAGTTAAGGTGCGAATCCCCTGCTTAATCCCTAAAGAATTCTCGATACTTCTAAGTACAATAATCAAACATGCATACCTATTCAATATTCGCACATACCACAAAAAATATAATTTCTAATTTCCCATTGCTTTTTCCCTATGGGCGTTATTTATTATTTGGGGACAGGGTACGCTGTAATTTGACAGATGTTCTCCGCACTTGGAGAGTGCCATTGACTATGATATACTTGTAATACAGCCTGCTGCGTTTGTAAGGAGTATGCAGTCCGTGAAACTCTAGATAAGGCCCTCTGTCTACTTTTATACCCCATCACAGCTTCGCTGATTGGTAAACAGAGAGTCACCAGTCATCAAATGAAGATCAGCGGGGATGTGTGGCAAGAATGTATGACATTACAATGCAAACTATTACAAGGCATACCTTTACAATGCGGTCAATACAACGCAGCTTCCATTACAGCTCAAGCCATTACAACGCATGTTTCATTACAACAAAAATTACTATTCTAACACCGCCGGGTGCTTATCTCAGGGATGGTGCTGCTCAGTGAGGGATATGCGTTGTAATGGCATGTGTTGTAATAGATCCTGCATAGTACTGACCGCGTTGTAAAGGCATTGCATGTAATGCCTGCGTTGTAATGGATGTTTCCCGCGTGGCACATGTACTGGCTGCAGTTTTGCTGGATTACACAATCAGCCACCTTTGGAACTAAACTGAATATAGGCCTCTCATGGTAATTTCTACATATGGGGGGGAGGTTCCAAAATTCATTCAAATATTAAGGTTATCTTCTCCAAACTGAAGCCCTTTTCCAGTGGCAGCTGCCGGCTATCGGGAGTGGTGAGGAGGCAAACAGATCCTGGGAACACACAACATACTACACTACACACAAAACATACATAAAAAAAGAAAAAAAAGGCAGTTACCTGACCGCGCTCCTCACTCCGGACCCGATCTTCCTCTTTCCTGCAGCACAGGACCAGCTGACTTGCTTAACCAATCACGTTGCTGCTCGGCAGCGCCAGAATTGGATGGAGTGTCCTGGCTGGACGCTCCTTCGGGCCCTTTAGGCCTGTGCTTGGTCTCCACCCAGCTCTCTACGACAGCTGGTTGGAGAGCTTCAAAGTGCGCATGTCACTTTGGACGGCGAAAGACAGCCGGCCAAATTGATATGCGCACTGGCAGTAGAGGACACCCCGTATGTCTCTAGGCTCAGAGCAGGCTGGCTGCTACAGTGCGCACCACAGTAAAAAATAAAATAGCATTGAAATCTTTCCATTTCCATTTCAATTTTTTTTGCGCAGCTCGCAGCGGGCGGGAGGGGGGACATGCTTCCCCGCCCAAGTGAAGAAACCGCTGCTGCCCTTTTCATGGTGTTTACAATGCCCAGGTCCATCATTTGGGATTCTGAAGGCCATAATGCAGTCAGCCACTGGGAGCAATTTCTATGATCATGGATGAAGGAGACAAGGCTGCTTCCTGGTCTACTTCAGGCTCGGTTGCTGTTCTGAATGTAATCTTGTTGACCGGCAGACTTGTGCTCCTTTTTTATTTTTATTTCATATTTTATTTTTTATATTTAGGAGCATACACAACACACCAAGGCAGGAAAATATCATAATATTGATCATGACTTTAAATAACCCATCATTTTCACCCACATATGCTGAAATTTGACCGTTGACCCTCGCAATTTAGCTATCTGGAATTCAGGACCATATGTTTCTATAGTTTCTTTCCACCATTCTTTGTGTCTAGACACAGACTCAAATTTCCATTTTTTTGTGATCATGAGCCTGGCAAAAGTGAATACTAGGAAACCCCAATCTTCTACTCCAACTCATAGTAAAATCATTTTTGGACTGAATAAGGCTCTTGTTTGTTGTAAAGATGCTGGGGCATATTCTCAAGGACTCATCGCCAAGTTAGCGGCACTTTATCGCAGCCAAAGTGGCGATAAATTCATCGCACCATTCACAAGCAGGTGCTAACAGCCGATATCACCAGTTTACCCGCGATAGCAGCCGCAAAAAACATCGCCACGGATGACACCGGCAACTAACGCTAATGAGATGCAGAGTAGGCGTTCCCGTGCAAAAACCCGCAAAAACACCACTCCGCAACATTCCCAACGACCAGCCAGATCGGCGATAAGAGTCAAAAACATGCGATAAGGCACGTTAGCGGCATGGATTTAATACCTGCTCCTACCTGGTGCTAAGTCGGACGACAACCTGCACCATAAAAGGGAGCCCAGCCCACAGCCACACCAGAAGAACAACAGATGCCATGGAGCTACTGATCATGCAGCTCTGAGCCCCAAGAGGGCCACAACACCCACCGCCACCACCGCCAGGACCCCCACCCCCCGGACCCCGCCCCCGGACTACCACAGAGGCAGCGCAGACAAAGACACCGGACCTTCCGAAAACGCACAAGCCTCGGAGACTTAACGCCAGAGGAAGTCATTGCCCACTACAGGCTCAAAAGGACAACCATCCTCCGCATCCTGACCCTCATTGCCCACAGGCTGACGGTACCAACACAGCGGAGAACCAACATCCCTCCGCAGACAAAGCTGCTGGCCGTGCTGCACCTGTTGGCCTCTGGGACCTTCCAACCAACAACTGCCAGAGTCGGAGGAGTCTCACAGCCAGCCCAGTCAAAGTTCCTCACACCTGCCTTGGATGCCATCATCAGCTTGGTACCCCAGCAACTTTACTTCCCACACACTGCGCAGGAACAGCTGGAGATCAAGCAAGGCTTCTACGCCATAGCTGGCTTCCCGCACGTGTTGGGGGCAATCAACTGCACATATGTACTCCTCGTGCCCCCTGCCGCCACTGCACAAAATTACCGCAACAGGAAACACACGCATTCCATCAATGTGCAGGCAATAGTGGACCACCGGGGACTCTTCACCAATGTCGTTGCCAACTACCCAGGCAGTGTGCATGATTCCTTCATCTTCTGACAGTCCATCATCAACCAGCGCTTTCAGGATGGCACCTATGGAAATGCACTGCTCGTCGGTAAGTAACAACTGAACACACCACACACCTCAACTCCACCAACATACAACTCACAACTCTGGGAATGCACACGTCACAAAATCACATACAACATGACAACCAACATCCCCACATTCCAGACACGACAACACAACTTACTGTGGCAACCTGGGCTAGCCATGTACACAAGCCATCAACGGCATGGCACTTCAGCCTCACAATAGCAGAATGTGGGGAGAGGTGGGAAGCAGGCATGTGCGAAGGAGGCAAGTGACCCATGAATGTGAATGTACACAACGCCAAGTGTGGCGTGGATGTGCTGGACAGACTTGAGTATGCAGACCACAGACATTTCCATGTTGACATACACTGGTGGTGTCTGCAGTGTACTGGACAGTGGACGCAACCATGTTACCGCAGCCAGTGGGGAAGAATGCAGAAATGTAGCTCGTTACGTCCCCCCCTGTAAGCGTGAGCGGAGTGGGCTGGCCCGGCGTACGCCAGGCCAGCGTAGGGGTGTGAATAAAAAGCCTGTTACTCTGGGCGTGGTTCACTTCCGGAACGGCCAACGTGTCTGCCAGGGCGGCGCCTCTCACCCCGCCACGAGTCCGATGCCGTGAGCTGCGGTGCCTGCGATCCTGTGCGCCTGCTGCACCCCAGGCCGCTGGTCCCAAGACCCGTGTTGCCCGCCCCAGCGCACCCAGGCCTCACTGCTCACCTGCCGACACCGGTGTGTGTCAAAGAGGGCCCACCACGTGCCGGTGCAAGCTCCAAGCCCGAGGCCCGCGACCATGGCAGCCTCCTCAGACCATCACGGCCTCCGCGACACAGGCCCCCAGTACTCCTTTCTCATTGACGTACTCTACCTCTGCCTCCGGCCTACACTGCGGTCCAGTAGGTCACACATTTGGAACTGAGTCTTGAATGTTCAATGGCAGAGTCCATATCATTGTACGCAAGGAGAGGAGTAAGAGGAAGACGCGGTTCAGTTCGGATGAAAAAAGGATCCTCGTTACGGAGGTGACCGAACACTACCAACAACTGCTCTGGTGCCACTAACTCTGTGCATCGCAAGCCAAGGACACGTGGCTGGGGGCCCCTGCTGACCGCTGCCTCCGGCCTACACTGCGGTCCAGTAGGTCACACATTTGGAACTGAGTCTTGATTGTTCAATGACAGAGTCCATATCATTGTACGCAAGGAGAGGAGTAAGAGGAAGACGCGGTTCAGTTCGGATGAAAAAAGGATCCTCGTTACGGAGGTGACCGAACACTACCAACAACTGCTCTGGTGCCACTAACTCTGTGCATCGCAAGCCAAGGACACGTGGCTGGGGGCCCCTGCTGACCGCTGCCTCCGGCCTACACTGCGGTCCAGTAGGTCACACATTTGGAACTGAGTCTTGATTATACAATGGCAGAGTACATATGTTTATGGCAGATTTTATATCACCGTACTCCCTTCAATGTAGTGCCACCAACTCTTTGCATAGCATTCCAACGACACATGTCTGTGGGCCCTTGCTGACTACTGCCTTCGGCCT
The DNA here is from genome assembly GCA_963921515.1 of Calotriton arnoldi. Taxonomy (NCBI): domain Eukaryota; kingdom Metazoa; phylum Chordata; class Amphibia; order Caudata; family Salamandridae; genus Calotriton; species Calotriton arnoldi. The sequence goes on along the minus strand of CAWUFW010010041.1, from coordinate 571,278 downwards.
ACACTGTGGTCCAGCACTGTGGGGTCACCTGTGTACTGCCTACACTGTGGTCCAGCAGGCCTCACACCAATCCAATACAGTCCGGGCCAGGCAGGACACGGCATCGTCGCAGGCTGCACACATGCTCAGCTCTGGTGCTTCTACCTCCATCAACCACAAATCATCGCCACATGGCATTCCAACGCCGTGTGTGAGAGTACCAGGAGGAGCTGCCTGAACAGCGGTTGGCCTGCGCTGACCGCTGCCTCCGGCCTACACTGCGGTCAAGTAGGTCACACATTTGGAACTGAGTCTTGATTTATTTATGGCAGAGTTTATACCATTGTTCAGGCCTCATCGCAGACTGCATCCCCTTTCAGCTCTGGTGCCACTGACTCCGTGCCCCGAAATTCATGGACACTCTCTGGTTGAGCTTTGGTGGCGTCTGAGTCTATGGCCTGGGGGTTGTCTTCATCATCCTGTAGCTGATACTGACTTGGTGTAAAAAATGAGTCTGTAGCATTCATCTCCTCCATATTGCCTGTGTCTGCTTGGTACTGCCCTCTTTATCATGCCCTGGAAGAACACCTTCCACTGTCCCCTAATACCCTCCACGACATTCACCTTGGACATCGACGAGGACCCGCTCAGCTCTCGTGGCCCTACCTCAGTACACCGGTAGTCACCGTCTCGTGGCGGTGTTCCATGTGCCGGCCGCTGTGCATCCGGGGCCACTAACTCTGTGCAGCTCAAGTCATGGACCCTTGCTGTTTGTACTGTGAACTTCTGATTGTCTGATCACTGTTGTAGTTGTTGCCAGCACCAACCACTCCTTGAGGGCTGGCTCACACTCACCCCACACCCATCCAGCACAGGCGTCGCTGGACATGTGACCCTGGCAATAAAAGGGGCCGGGTGCATGTGCCCGTAGCCAGTTCCACAAACTATCTAAGTGTGTCCGTGTGGTCATTGTGTGTGGCCCTACCACATTGCATTCGGCTGTGTACAGCAGACGCAACCATGTCACCTCAGGCAGTGGGGGAGACCTGCGACATGTAGCTGTGTCGTACCCCCCTGTAGGCGTTGCCGGAGTGGGCTGGCGTACGACAGTCCAGCGTAGGGGTGTGGATATTCACCCCGGGGCTCTGGGCGTGGTTAAGTGTTGGGCTTGCCAATGAAGTACCTAATGCGTGTGTCTCTGTTGGAGTGTCGGCGCCACCCGTCCCGCAATGGACAAAGTTGCAATGTAACATGCCCCCGGAGTGCGGGCTCGGCCGAAGGGATAAATGAATGAGCGCAAGCCCGCTCAGGGTCCGGGATCATACATGCCAACTGTTGTGTGTGTATCGCTATTACCGCAGCATAAGCCAAAGGTCTTGCCTCGACCGCATCGCGGGTTCAGCCAGCCATGAACTCTACATCTGTGTCCGCCCTATCCTTACCATAGGCCTACACACACTTGGCCGCCCACCTTCAACGCACAACATCACAGTGTCGTTGTCAGGCTTGTGGACATGCGCAGACAGGCATGACAATGGTGTGCCGTAGGAGTGCAAGTGATGCAACCGCGCAGCGCACACAAGTGGATAGGCTCGGGGGAGGGAGGAGCAGCAGTGAGGCTACGTAATACACATTGATGGCGCTCATTTGCTACAAGCAGTACATGTCAAACAGGAATCACTATGACACACATATCTCACGCCAATCAACTAGTGAGCCTGCCAACACATCATGCAGAACCAACTATTGACTCATGTCTCTCTGCACTGTCACAGGTGATCAAGGATATGCACTCTGCCCTTGGATGATGACACCCCTCCGAGCCCCGAACACCCAGGCCCAGAGGCAGTACAATGCGGGCCACAAACGCACCAGGGGCATCGTGGAACGCACATTTGGCGTGTTGAAGTCACGTTTCAGGTGCCTGGACATCACAGGTGGAAGGCTCCTGTACAGCCCAGACATTGTGTGCAAGATGATCGTTGCATGTTGTGTGTTGCACAACATATGTGTATGCACCAATGCCCCATGGTTACCAGTGCCAGATGCACCGGACGATGATGAGGAGGATGAGGCAGGTGGACCACACCCCACTGCAGCTGCAGCAGGAATAGCCCATAGGAACAACATCATTGACAATTTCTTCACATGAGGACGTCCTATTGTGACAGTCCTTAGCAATCATGAGACAGTACAAAATGACCACAGCCACAGCATGTGCAAATAAATTCATTTCAGCACACATTCCCTGAATTTCTGTATGTGTGCTGCAGTGTGGCACGGGGATCAGGGACATGATCCAGAGTCATTGTGGGTGTGCAGTATGCTCTACTTAATTGGGCATGTGTGCCATTGTGCCCATCTCCCCCCGTCCCCTCAGTCCCTGGTCGGTACTCACCCTGTTGATGTTGTGTCAGGTCATGTTGAGCAGTGTGCCGATCCCCAACTCCTGGCACCGTATCCCGACTGATGACTGTGGCCACCATTTTCTCAATGTCATCCAGCTCCTGGTGTGCCGCTGGTCCCCCACCTCCAATCTGCGTTGCTGCTTTCATGTTGGCAACGGGTTTCTTCTTGGTTTTGCCCTTCACATCATTCCAGCGCCTCTTGACCTCTTCCATTGTCCTCCTCGACACTCCGACTGCATTCACATTGTTCACGATGTGCTGCCATATTTCCGTTTGTGTTGCCGATGACACAGTGGAGGTGACGAACAGTTGTTGGTAGGGTTCTGTCGCCTCCGTGACGATGATCCGGTTTTCCTGCGGACTGGACCCCGTCTTCCTCTTCCTCTTCTCCTTGCCCATCCCCGGGATTCCTGGCTGTTTGTCTGTGGGGCTTGTGGGGTTCGCGTTGTCCTCTGCACTCGGTCCGGGTGCGTCCATGGTGCCACGCAGTGACATTTTTTTCTCTGCTTTTATAGTGCATTTTCCCGCCTGTCGCGTGGGAATCGCAGGCCTGTCGCTGGTTATCGCTGATTTTTGTTTCGCGATTTGGGACATCGCAACTTTTTTTGCGTTCGTGTTTCGCATTTTTTTGGCGTGGCGTTAATGTTAACTTGGGCATTTGTCGTGTTATCGGAGACTATCGCATGGTGCCGCTGGGTTGAGAATAGTGCGTTAACACGGTGTTATTTTCCCGCGATAGACTGCGATGTGAGAATTGCGTTAAGCGAATTTGGCGATAGTTAACACACGTTCTTGAGAATATCCCCCGCTATTTGCTGTGAGATCGAGACCCAAAATTTGCTAAGCTTGTGACAGCTATTGAACATGTGGCTATTATCAGGGCTACAGTTAGACATCGTGGGCAGCAATTAGGTGTTTGGAAGGTGTAATATAGAAATCAAATAAACTTGACCTCGCACTCTAGTAGGTTTAATAATATTGCAAAAGCGGGCAAGACTATCAGTCACCTCTCATTCAGTAACAATCTCATCTAAGATTATTGACCACTTGTCTGCCCGTAATCCAAAATCATCCTTTTGATGTTGCATTAAGCAGCAATACCTCTCAAAGATAGTAGATCGGTGAGGGCTAAAAATCATTTGAGCAAAATATGACTGCATCTGTGGTATTATTAAGCTAGCCAATCTCCTAAGTAAAAGGTTCTAATCTACAGGTATTTGAAAAAGAACTAGATATCTGGCTATCACTATTTCACCTACTTTAAGACTGCTTTGAATATAATTATATTTCACTATCACAGCAGATAAAGGCTTTACTGACCAAGTGGATGCATTTGCCTACCTCCCTAATCAGGTGAGTCAATTTTGTTAAAATGAATATTCTACCTAAATTCTTTTTAGTTCTTCTGGTCATTACCCCTCTACACTCCTAATACAAATATTAAACCACTGTATTCAATGGGATCCAATTCTATCTGGAAAGGGAAGAAAAAGCAAAGGGCAATTACGTCTCTAAAGCTTTCCATAATGAGAGGGGGCTGGGCACTCCCGTACTGGTGATTGTATTATTGGGCAAGTATTGGTAATTGCATCAAGCTATTGTGTGATCATATTTCCACAAACTGGCTAAGTGTAATATCCATTAACAATAATTCGAGCATTATAAGGTGGAAGTTCAACAATGAGAAATTCTTCAAGAAAGTCAGACTGAAAACTGCGGAAACTCTAGCAAAGATTTTGACGGGCATAAGAACATTTTTGAAAGTCCTGGAAATGCAAGCATATACCTTATGCTGGATAACCCCGATTACCTGAATGCTTTATATCTTTGTACTTTGGCACCTGGCACCAGGCCGGGATTAAGTATTTAGCACATTTGTTTGATGAACAGGGGTTAAAATCTTTTTTAGATCTACAGATGAAATTTCATGACATCGAAATTATTTTTTTAAATATATATTTTTTTATAGTAAGATCAAAAGGTCACAAAACATTTACCATCTATACGCCATAGTTCGTTGTATTATACTTCAAAAGAGAAATATTAGACGAATTTTGAATTGTATAATTGTGGTTCTACTTAGCTACTTACAGTTAATTCAAAATGTAATAGTGTGCGCTAGGCAAAACATGTCAACAAACTTCACAAAACGACCAGGAGCTAAATTGCCCAGCTTCTTACTCGTATAGTTTTAAGATCCTTTCATACATTCATAGTTTTGTTTGGTTTCAGCTACTTCAGTATTAGTCAGAGCCTCAAATTTAAACAGGAGCCTGTTCTATGAAACGCTCGTCACAGTGATACTCTCTCTTCTAATTTATTGTGGAAATGCCCTTTTTGACTAATAAAAACAAATGTAAATACAATTCTCCAAGAAAATCACTGAGATTACACTTATCCCAGCTTCGTAGGCTGTGGAAAGCCCCTCTTCACTCTCTTCACACAGAACTAACATTGGCAAAGAAAACACCCTTGACTTTGAAAGTGGTAACATTTGTAAGCACAGGAGTGCACAAATGTTGTTTCCGTGCGGAGCACATTCAAACCAGACCTATTGTCTTTGCCAAAGCTTGTCTGTATTTGTTGAAAAAATAATGATGTTACAGGCATAACCTTCTGTAAGCATAACAGACCAGCATTTAGACAGTAAAAACTTACAGATGTCGTACTATTTACTACCAACAAGAAATACCACAGGAGAAGACCCATAAACACAGTTGAGACCTGGGTAGATCAATTATAACAGTCAACAATGTCTCAACAAATCTCACTTGAATAGACAGATTTATAAAGTAAAACATGTAAATTACAGAAGCACTGAAAAAAGGGAGACAATCAAGAATTTTTTCAATTACATACAACGGTGTTTTATAAGATTAATATACATCAATAGTTATATCCGCACTATTTCAATGTATCTGGGCGTAACCCAAATAAGTGTGTGCAAAATATGTGCTTGTGCAAGAAGTGATCGGCGCCAGTGACATGTGAAAAAATGTGAAGAAACAGCGGAATAAACAACGTATAAGAATTCGAGCAAAGGGTGGTTACAAAACAGTATATTTTACAGTGTGAAAAAAATTCATTCAATGTTTTTATGCAACCACCAGAGGGCCAAGAGATGTGCTGAATGGTCGATGGCGTTTCGACCTGTGAATACTTCAGGTCGTCATCAGGACTGGGTTACAGATCATTTGAGGAGTGCTGTGGCAGGAGGTTACTACACAAGGTATGCAAGGGTTCCTACATTCATGAAAAATACATATGGGAGTCAAGGCATGCCGGCACGTCCATTGGAGGGGTAAAGGACACAGGATGAAGCGAACTGTACGCATTCATTTTGTCCGGTCCCAGACTCACGCTGGCTTCCCTCGTCTAGACTTGGATTCCAACACGGGCGCGGTAATTCAGAAAAGCTGCCCCAAAGACGACCGTCTGTGCTGACCTCAGTTTACCGTCCTCATTCAGACTTCCATTGGTTGGAGGTTTTCCCGATGCTGGATTTACTCGTTGGCCCACTAACAACCCTGTTGGACCTTCTCTGGCTCGCGCCCGCTGTGACCCAGCTGTTTTTCCAAGATTGATGCGACTCCTTTACTCCTCCCATGGATGTGCTAGCACACCTTGACTCTCATAGAATATATTGAGATGAAAACACCCTTTCAGCCGTAAAAATATAATCTGTTACTGCAAGAGGAATGAAGGACAAATGCCATGAAAAAACTTGAATGATGACCAAGTTGCCTCTGCTGACCTAGAATGGCTGCATCCTAACTAAGCAAACACAGAAAGATGATGGACGGAGCACTGAAACATTTCAGACACTCACCCCCAGTCACAGATCTGGGTTGAATCCATCATCGTTCTTTAGCTCACTTCGCCACCCCAGTTCAGACCCAGCCATATGCAAATCAGTCTTGACCCTGTCCATCATGGGAACAGTCCAGCCTGAACTGCCAAGCCAGGTCTTCCCTGGACTGGAAACAAGCAGCCTGGGACCGGTTTCTGGGTAACGCCCCTCATCAGCCAGGCTAGCTTGAATCCAGTAGACTATAAAGAGAGGCCCTGGGGGGTGGGGTCCTCAGGGCCAAAATTATCTCAGAGAGGGGGCCCAAAAGGCCCCCTCCCCTTTAATAAAACACAGCCCTGGGGGATGGGGTCCCCAGGACTTCTTAAAGGCTCAGGGAGGGGGGCCGCATGGCCTCTCCCCATAACATTTATTTTGGGCCCTGGTGAATGGGGCCGCCGGGGCCAAAATTGATGTGGGGAGGGGCCATCCAGCCCCCTCCCCTTTAAAACAAAATGACCCTCAGGATGGGTTGCCCTGGGCCTAATGAGGCTTGGAGAGTGAGGTCCACGTGTTCCCCTCTCATTTTTATTAGTTTGGTCCCAGGGATGGGGTTCCTGGGGCCAATTAAGTATTGGAGAGGGGCTACACGCCCTTCCCCTTAATATACATGTTTTGGCCCCAGGGAATGGGGGCTCCGACAGCCACGCCTATGCTGCGCACGGCAAAGGCAGTGCATGGTGTGGGGTTAGCAGCCAGCTGGGGTTTGGCCACAAGACTTGGCAGCAGGCCTAGCCCTATGATTCCCCCGCTGCACATGCCCAACAACTGTGTGCAGCGTGGGGTTGGCTGCCTGTGAGGAGCTTGAAGCAGGGCCTGGTTGCAATACAGGCCCTGTAGCTAACCCCACGCCATGCAGGAGCAAAAGCTGTGACGGCATTGGGATGACTGCCTCCAGGTGGCTGCCTGCAGGGAGTTGGACGCAGGGCCTGTCTGCAAGCCAGGCTCTGCAGTCAGCACCATGCTGAGCATGCTGAAAGACCATGTGTAGTGCGAGGTTGCCTGCAGGCGGGTCAGCTGCCTCCAAGTGGGTTGGTCACAGGACCTGGCCACATGCCAGGCCTGTTGCCAATGCCCTGCTGTGCATGGCCAAAGGCAAGGCGTAGGGTGGGTTTGGCTGCTTTGCCACAGGGCCTGGCTGCAGACCAGGCCCTTCGGCCAACTCCTGCTGTGCACAGCCAAAGGCTGAGCGTAGTTGGTTTTACATATGGTAATAAAATATTACATTACATAAAAGAAAAAACAGAAATCCACTGAAAAAGCCAAAGGTTTAAGTAACTTTGGGGCATATCTACAAGGGCTGGCGATAATTATCGCTCAGCGCTCTTAGCGTGAGGATAATTATCGCCGGCCAACTCTGAATTTTATCGCAGAGATAGCGTGCTATCAGCAACGCTTATCTCCAAAGCGATAAAATTCAGAGCGCAAGCTGCCAACTGTGCGATTATCGCTGGATTTCCAGCGATAATCGCACAACTTTTGGCGATAGCTTGCTGATAGGGCTACACATACTTAGCTATGATATCCACCTTCCATAGGATATCATGGCTAAGTCAGTGTCAAAGCAGGCGTAAGGGAAGTAGCGATAACAGAGGTTATCGCTACTTTTCTTGTCGCCATGCCACGTAGCGTGAGGCTTGATAATAGGAGAAATGTCGCTTAGCGACATTTCTCCCGTTATTCTGGGGAGGAACGCCCACTTTGCATCTCATTAGAGATGCAAAGCTGGGCGATATGTGAAAGGGCGAAGAAGCATGGATTCACGCGTTAGCGTGTCCTTGCTAATAGGGCGTTAAAATTATCGCCGCTTTTCGTCCGAAAACGGACGCTAAAGCGGCAATAATTTTATCGCCAGCCCTTGTAGATATGCCCCTTTATAGTTAGATGTGATATAAAGATCTGTTTTTGCTTGAAATAAATCCTTAAAAATTCACTTATAAAACACAGCTTAAAGTGATATTATCGTTAGGTGAATAGGTCAGTGACAACATTAATATTTTGAGCTAGAAAACACAGATATTCACCAGTTATAGATAGCAGAGCTAGCTTTAATTAGCGCCCCCACCATGCACTGCTTATGACCTCACATATTACTTCACTCATGACATGTTCTATGACACAATATATGACATCACTGATGACATCTCAAATGACTTAATTGATGACATCACTGATGACATAATCCAAGCTTATTTTGTGCACATTACTCTATAAACTAGTATGGCATTAGAGGACTGTAAGTAAAAAATAGCTTAGAATAATATGAAGCATCATTAATGCCATCACAGATGCAACTTCTTTTGGTGTAGCAAGCATTTGTAATGTGCAGCATTCACCGTATACCATACACTTCACGGGTAGCCTAGTTCACATTAACAACCAACCACAGATAGCCAAGTTACTCATGATACTTAACATCTGTTCTAAAAGTAATGCTCTACTATGGACAGTTTTTATCTGTATCAAACTTCTCACAGTCACCGAAACTGCATTGAGAAATGAAGTTAATATGAGTAAAAAAGGCAGTATTATAAACAGTGTTTATTCTATGAAGAGAGTTTATTCCGTACCACACAGTTTGCAGCTTGTGAAACTCTCATGAGAAATGCACCACAGAGCCTTCAAAAATATCTACCAAGAACAGCGTACACTCTATGCAACACTTGTCAAAAAAGGCACTATTCACTTAAAATAAGCAAGGTCTGAAGATGCTAAAGATTATACTAGCTGAAGCCTTCATACTGTGGTGACAACTTTATAAATAGCTCATCTTCTGAAGCAAAAGAAGCACATGTATATAGTTTAGTACGTGGTGCACACAGTCTTCTATGTTATGTAGTAAATGTCATGTCGAGACAATTCTGTCTAATAACTCAAGGCTGCTTTAAAAACTTAGGGGCCGATTATGATGGCGGGCGGTCTTTGTCCGCCCGCCATCGCCCCGGTAAATGGGACCGCCCGCTATGTGTGCGGCGGTCCCGCACATGTGATTAGGATGCCACCGCCACGGTGGCGGTGGCATCCCCCATTTCCAGCATTGTGGCGGGCGGTGCACACAACACCCGCCCGCCACAGTGCTGGAAATGCATGTTGTGCATCTGCATGCACAACGTGACAGGCACCGCGCGGTGCCTGCCACCTTGTGCATGCAGATGCAGGGGGGTACCATAGGTACCCCCATGTGCAGCCCCCACCCCCCAACACCCTGGGGGCCCGCAACGGGCCCCCAACAGCAAGACCGCGAGCCTTTCCATGGCGGCGACGCCACCATGGAAAGGCTCATCTCCGCCGGCATCATAATATGGATGGCGGTGTCTTGCAGACACCGCCACCATATTAAACCCTTTTCCGCGCGGGAGACTGTTCGGCCGGGCGGAAAACATGCGGACGGTCTTACCGTCTGCCGGGCTCCCCTCCGCCATGGTAATATGGCGGGGGGGAATTTGTTGGTGGACGGGCGATTATGGCGGGCGGTGGCGATCCGCCCGACATCGTAATCGACCCCTTAGTATCTACTGCGCAGAAACTTTGCCCTGTTGGAAACTTTTTCTGCAGTACCAAAAAACTTATGTGGAACATACGGAACACAAGTCATCAAATGTCACCCGCACACAGAGATACTCTTCTATACAAAGATTTATAATGTATTCAATACCTCCAGACACCTATGATGCATTAGGTACACACTTACACCGATTAGCTGGACACAGGCTCTAAAACATTAGGTAGAAAAGTAATATGATAGCTCCAGTCACTAATGTAAACTGTAAAACAAACTAACACACTCATTGGATGATGCCATGAGTGAGGTCATGTAGGAAGGTAAGATCCTTCTGCATTGTTAGCCCCACTTTTTGCCTGGTGTTAAGCTGTGTTTTGACTAGCCTGACTTGGATCCTGCTAATTAGGACCCCTGTCTATCTGCTTTCTCCCTAAATGGTTGTGTTCAGTACTTAGGTACCAGATTGGATACTTCGGGACCATTGTCAGTCCCTAGTATATGGTACCCATGTACCCAGGGCATAGGTACCCCAGAGGCCTCCCATGGGCTGCAGCATGTATTATGCCACCCATGAGAGACCATTCAAAATGGAACTACAGGCCTGCCATTGCAGCCTGTGTAAGTTGGTGCATGCACCACTTATTAAAGATATAGGTTTACTATATCTAAGGGTCACTGCACTTAAAACCTATAAGTCACTCCTCTAGCAGGCCTTTACAATCCTGAGGGCAGGGTGCTTGGCTCTAAGTGAGAGGGTGCCCCGCAATGAGCAGGACACCCCTGCAGCCTATGGAGTCCATTCTCCCGGGTTGTCAGTGATGCAGTCATATATTATATAGAGGGGCATCGCGTAATCGCGAGATGACCATCTCCAGAGACACATTTCTGCCCTCTTGCTGCTGAGCCAAGCTCGAGCAAGGGAAGGCAAAACAATAGGCATCCTGTCATAGGGATGTGTGACCACCTCCCAGACAGGATTTAGTGTATTAGGGCTGGGTGGCAGCGCCTGAAAGTCTGCATGAGGGGCACATTTGGTGTCCCTGTGCATAGTCCAGTTCAAACCAGTCCTGGGAGTCCTGGGAGCCGTTGACTCCCGCTCTGGCACTAAAATGCACTAAAATGGACAAAGGACAAGGGTGTAACCTCCCCCCTGTCCAGACCCTCCCCTGGGAGGATCCCTTGAATCTTCCCAACCCTTTACCTCGGGTACTTAAGGGCTTACCTGGGTGTAGGTCCCTAGATTCATCGTGGGATAAGATTCAGAACTGAAACCACTGCACTTCTACCGTCTGGGCACTCTGGACTTCGTTTGGGCCTGACTTTGTCTCCCTTTCAGTCTGCTGCATCGTCTGTGCCTGTGCATCATACAGGAACCTTCCAAGGCCTTTGAAGCATCAAGGACAACCTAAGTAATCTCCCTTGGAGTGAAGGAGTCACTCCCCTACAGTCGTAGTCACCTCAACACTATTGACCGGTCTGCTGATCCCGAGCTCCTGTGGACTCCGAAGGGTTCAACAACACATGTGGTGGTTATCTACGTCCCTAGAGGACCGAGCTGTCCTCTCGCTGAGTTTGAGGTCAGAGTCCCTCATGGGGGCTGCATTAACCAAACCCCTGTGCACCGTGTACTTTTGCAAGTGCAAGTGCTTGTTGGCAACTCTGCAACATGGGCATTGGGCCCCAAGTAGCCCCAACCTCCGGCAAACTCTTCCACCAAGATCTTCAGCCACACCACCTCGTGGGCACCGTGGCCTGCTTCTTTTGGTGAGCTGCTCGAGGTCCTCTCGCGATCCATGTGCCTCCGGCCGGTGGGTCCAATTGAGGGTCATCTTTGTTTTCCTTGGGCTCTCCTGAGTGCTTGGGGCCTGCCCTGACTCCCCTGCTTGTGGTGAGTCTCCTGGACCTTGCTGGTCCCAACAGTGCACCTTCTTGATTTCCTGCGTGGGTTTTTTAATTTACCAAGGCTTGTTGGTTCTCCCGCCGGACACCGACCCCTCAGCACTCGACATCCTTCGTGGGACAGCTCGTATGCAGGTCCTGATATCATCCCTGCCCTGCCTTTTCACAGATGAATGTTCTCTGTGCGTCATCAGAAAATCAAGAAATGAATATTTGTGAATCCATAAGGGACAGGCCTATCTGTAAAACTGGTGCCAATATTAACCACGACCAGTTTTACTAAGGATACCAGAATGTGTAATTGATTGGTTATTGAATTTACCTTTTGGATTCCCCTCCTTTATATCTGTCCTACCTCACAAGCACTTTCCTTTTTCACACTCCCCTTGGAGCAACCTCTTTCTCTATTTGGAGCATTGAATATGGGGATCTGTTATAAAAGTAACTAAATAAAAAACAGTCACTATCGGAGCGATATTTTGTGCCTTTGTGTCTTTTGAGGATATACTTGTTTGCATTGTAAAGAAAATGGTGGTACATTAATGATACAATGCTAATTCTATATGTACCGGATGCCCTTTGACTAATGAATGTTTTTCATAACTGAATTGTAGCTTTAAAGAAGTCTAGGACCATAGCTTCTCACAGGTCATCAAAGATGTCATTTGAGATATCATTGGTGATTTCATAAATGATGTCATAGATCATGTCATGAGTGATGTATTATGTGGGGTCATATGCAGTGCATGGCGGGGCGTAAGTCATAGTTAACTCTGCTAACTATAACCGGTGAATTTCTGTTGTTTTTTTTTCTCCAAAACATTAATGTTGTTACTGGCATATTCACCTAGCGATAATGTTACTTTAACCTTTGGTTATATATATAAATACCTTTTGGTCTTTTCAAAAAACAGGTTGCTGACACCCTGGAGTTGTATCTTTCTCCTTTATTTTAGAATGCTGCCATTGACGCATTAAAAAAAAAACATTATTTAACAAATCTGTTGGTGATGAGAGAAACAAAATCAGACATCCAACTAGGTTTTTTCCGTTGGCGTTTTTCTAATTGATTAGTGCAAACATCACTGGTTAAATTACTAGTGCTGGGAATGGGTACAGAAACATCAACAAGATCCTCTTCTCCCAGAAGATCTTGCTGTTTGGATTCACAATTGCTACTATCATTTTGATATACCTCTTTGTCAGCTTTGAGGACAGCTATTCTGCTTAAGTTCCAGACCTTGTTATTGGTAAGTCTTACAGAATTCTTGAAGATATCTTTTATTTCGAAAGGACCCATGAACTGACTCTCACCTTTTCTAACCTTCCAAGGTTTTTTACTTTAACAAGCATGCCAACCTTAACATTGGGATTATATTTTGAGCTTTTCTTTTGGTCAAAATACTCTTTATTATTGGCATGAGTTTTGGCAATTCTTTCCTTGACAGATTCTAGATTTAGGTTAGATGAGGTGGATGGAACCAACCATGATGGATTACACTTGGTTCTGGGCAATCTACCTCTCATCATTGCAAAGGGGGAACAACCAGTCATGTCATTACTGGTGGTCCTGTACATCCATACAGTCTTAAAAATTTGTAATTCCCACTTGTTATTGTCCAGACCAGCAGTCTGTATAGAGTTCTTGAGAACCCTATTAAATCTCTCAATGACACCGTTACCACTTGGATTGTACAAGGACGTGGTGCAGTGTAGAATTCCTACTCTTTTGAAGTAGTCTTTAGCCTTATTGGATAAAAACTGTACGCCGTTGTCGGTGATGAGACGCACTGGCAAACCTTCTTCAGTAAAAATTTCATCCAAAAAGGCTAAAACTACATTGGTGTCAACCTTTTCCACAATTTTTACAACTGGCCATCTGGAGAAAGTATCAATGGCAGCAAGGATGAATTTGAAATTAGGCCCGATGGGACCCATGATGTCCATGGCAATAGTACTCCATGGATTATTAGGAATTATATGGTCTCCCATCTTGGGTTTAAGAGTTCTGAGAGACTTGTCGGAATTGGCACAAGTAATACAATTCCTAACTATACGCTCAATGAACATATCCATACCTGGCCACCAAAATATACTCTTAACAGATTGTTTGGTCCTAAAGATACCACTATGACCTTCGTGACCATGAAGAACAATGTTATGTCTTAATTTGCTCGGAGGAATGGCACGATCACCTCTACTAAGGATACCATCTATGCATGATAACTCATCTTTAACTTCCCAAAAACCCCTTAAAATGGGATCAATGGCTTTTTTATTGGGCCATCCATTCAGAATGTAATTCTCAATTTTCTTTAACATATTATCCTTGGCAAACTCTTCATGCCACACAGTTTGATCAATAGGCATAGAGCCTTCGTCATGCAAGAGGGCTATCTGGAATTCGTCCCATTCGTTGTGAATGTCTTCTTTGATGGGCAATGGCATTCTAGACAGAAAATCGGCAGTGACATTTTCCTTGCCAGGTACATACACAATAGAATAGATAAAATCTTGAAGACGCATAGACATGCGTGCTATGCGTGCAGAGGCTTTCAGCATCCCTTCAGTGGTGAGAAGCCGTACCAAGGGTTTGTGGTCACTCCTTATAAGACATTCTTTACCCCAAACATAAACTCTAAAATGCTCCAGGGCCCAAACGACTGCCAAAGTTTCTCTTTCGATAGTAGAATATTTCTCCTCAGCAGTAGTCAGTGCTCTGGAAGCATGAGCTAAAATGTATTCTTTACTATCTTTGAATTTTTGAGTTAACGTAGCTCCTAGTCCCTTTGAGCTTGCATCAGTGGTGATAATACATGTAAGTGAAGGGTCAAAACCAGAAAGAGCGGTGGCATCGCATATAGCTTTTTGACATCAAGAAACTCTGTTTCACAATCATTAGACCATACAAACTTATTTTTGTTCTTCACTAATTGCCGTATGTTGAAAGTGCGACAAGAGAAGTTTGGAACATACTTAGAATAAAATTCAGTTAATCCCAGGAAGGATCTAACATCATCTTTGGATTTAGGATGCAGTGCAGATTGTATGGCTTCAACTAGATTAGTCTTAGGTTTTATCCCATCTTCATAGAGTTCATGCCCTAGATAAGATACTGATTTTACTTGAAATTTGCATTTGGAGTGTTTTATGGTTAAACCATGGTCATTTAAAACTTTTAGTACACTTTCTAAAGCTGAAGAGTGTTCTTGTTCGTTACAACCAAAAACAAGAATATCATCCTGAAAACAGATGGCATTTTTGCAGTTGCTTAAAATATCTTGCATAACACGCTGAAAAATAGCAGCTGCTGAAGCTAAACCAAAAGGCATTCTGTTAAATCTAAAACACCCAAAGGGGGTGATAAATGCAGTTAAATCTTTACTATTATCGTGCAATTCAATCTGGTGGTACGCTGCAGATAAATCTATTGTAGAGAAAAACTTTGCGCCACCCACGGAAGCTAACATTTCAGGAATACGGGGTAAGGGAAATTGATCCACAACAATATTGTTATTAAGATGGCGCAAATCAATGCATAGCCTAATCTTACCATTGGCACGTCTGGTTACTACTATGGGTGAAACCCACTCTGAGGATTCAATCCTTTCAATGATGCCTTCATTAACAAGGGACTCTAGTTCTTTTTTAACTTCTTCACGCACAGCGATGGGGATGTTGCGTGCTTTAAAGATTTTGGGACAAGAACTTTCTTTTAAACGTATTTCATGTTTGAAATCAATGAGTTTCCCAATTTCTGTCCTAAACACTCTTGGAATTTTTTTTAACATGAGATCTCCTATGCCATTATGTTGGTCAATTACCATCACGGGTTCTAAACCATTTGGGTTAAGAATAATATCAAGCTTGCCCTGTTCAAACCAACTAAGGACAGAGGGTCCTTTCTTAGAAACATAAAGTTTAGCGGTGCATTGACGATTTTTAAATCTGAAGACAAGTGTTCTGTAACCAAGAATATCAATTTTTCTCCTGAATAACCTTCTGGGTTAATGTACGCTCTTTCTAAATCACCTCCTAACCTCTTAGCAAAATGGGATTTCCACACATTCTCATTGACGATAGAATAAGGTGACCCTGAGTCTGCGTACATTTGGATATCAATACCTCCAATAGTCATGTCACAAACAGGTTTCTTTTTTATAAAAGTATTGTCAATGTTGAGGATGGTAAGTTCAGAATCGTTAATGTTAAGGACAAAAGAATTACTACAATCAGTATTGGAATCTTCATCTTCGCTACTATTGCTTTGTTCGATACAATTGACCTTATTACTAGTATTCCTTCTACAAGCTTTAGTAAAATGTCCAACTACACCGCAATTAGAACATTTTTGCTTGATTGCAGGACAGAATTTATAATTTGCCAAATGAGATTTACTGTTACATCTATAGCATCTCCAATTTTCCTTATTATCAAAAGATAGTTTACCTTTAATGGGATTGGACTGGTTTTTTTTTTTAATTCTTCTCTTTTGTTGATGTGTTTGGTGTTAATTTTAGCAACAGTGGTTTCACTATTATTAGTATCACCTTTAACTTGTTTTGCACTCCTGCAAGACATTTCAGATTTCCTTACAATGGCTAGGATATTTTCGAGATCGGCGTCTCCATTAATCCACAACCGTTCTTGGATAGTGGAGTTGTTGACATGCATCACTACTTGGTCTCTAATAAGCTCTTCTTGAAGAGTGCCAAACTTACAATCAAGAGATAAAGTTTTAAGATTCGAAACATAACTGTCAATAGACTCGTCAATAAGTTGTTTTCTCTGGAAAAACTTATATCTCGTAATACCTATACATACTTTAGGAGAGAAAAAACGATCGAAATCAGAAATAGCTTTGTCAAATACATTCCTATCCCCTCACTCTCCGTTCTAGGTAATTGATTAAACGCCTTGAGTCCTTCTGGACCCAAAGAGTGTAAAAATATGCCTTTCTTTTCCCCAGCTTTCATTTTACCATTAGCATCTAAAGTTTCAATATAATTTAAAAAATAGGCTTTCCATTCAGTCCAAGGCATGCATGGTGAACTCCCAGCAGCCCAAAAGCATTGTGGAGGAGCTAATGTGTACCCTTGTGCGCACATGGTAAGAGATATATATAAAAAAAAACAAAAAAAAATGAAAATGTGAATTGCCAAGGCAGTAAATGGAAGAGGAAGAAATACAGGGACTTGTCCACTGAAGCAAAAATGAAGGCAGAAACAACGAAGGATCAAAGTACGTTCTTCACCCTGTGAAAGGATGCCTTTGAAAGGTTAATGAAAGTTCTGTAGAGATACTTGCCGTGCAAAGTCAGTAGATCTCCCTTTGTTCGTTCATTAAAATCCGAAAGTTCGAGTGAATTGGTGCGAGGAGAAATGAATACGCCCAATCACAAGTGAATGCGCATATGCGGCACTTGGAGAAACGTCCGATATCCTGAACTGGTTGCTATGGTGACAAACAGGAAGGCATAGCGTAGCACTTAATGCGTGGAGCGTAGAGAGGAAGATACGTCACAAGCAAACCAGGAGAACAGGAGTTCCAAGGCGAGGAAAACGTCACAAGCCCTCCTCAGAGAGAAGACGTCCAGGAGAAACGTTAGGTGTAGAATGTCAGCAGCGAAAAACGGTAAGGAAAGCTCCGTTCAAATGATAACAAATAGTAAAGTTACCACGAAGCAGCCCGTTAAGCAATCGAATTCTTCACCAGACATGAACTCATGCCAAACGACATCCGGGACAAACAAATTCTTGTAAAAGCAAAGGATACCTGTAATCCAAATGCCAGTCGAATCGCAGCAACGTTGCACAGTTCCTCGGCACAAAACAGCGCAGAGTAGTCTCGAAGGGATAAACAGCGCTGTGTAAAGAGAAACAGCGCTGTGTGGGTGAATCCAAAAGAGCCGCTCTCCCGAAATCTATGCCAAACGAGACGCTGCTTTAGAGATGAAAAGCAAAGTGTAACCACAGAATGTAAGAAATCCGAGGTATATCCGATTTCTGTATGACGAAGTTCATACGTGTAGTCCGGTAATGTGATGCTTCCTCCAGCTCGTCGCCAAATTGTCATGTAAAAGACTTGAAGCAATTGAAGGAAGAAGTAGGTTTATTTGATATAAAAAAGGAAGCACCACCGGTTACAAAGCTTCCAGCTCCGGCAGGCTCCAGGCAACTGAATCCCTCGGTCCACAGACCCGATCAGATGCTCTATTCTAGAACCTCATGATCGTGCTGTGGATACGAGGTATTCAAGAGATAACAACACGAGACAAGAACGTGCATGCAAGCACGAGGAAAACAAGGAAGGAACACACAACACATGTGTTTATGATGCATTGAATGTTATAATTTGCTGCAGATTTGATTTACATTGTAAGAGTAAAAACATATCATGCCCAAGTAGGTCATTTTTTAAGCCTTTTGTTCATTTAAATATCTCATTTCATTACAAGACTGGAGGCTACCATTATGCATTAGTCCTTCAATGCTACTCCATGTAGCACTCTAAAGAACATTACATCATAAAACCAAAGGCAATCTGGAATAGAACATTGACACCATATAAATGGCCAATGCATAAAATGATCCTCCTCTTTTGAATGCTGCTCCTCGCTCAGATGAGTAGCACTTTGCTCTTTTAACCTTTGTACTGCTTTCATAATTATACCTTTTGCTTCAGTATTGTCTATAGTGACTGTTTTATGTAATTTTTGCCACCTGGTTTCCTTTTACAGAAACGTTTGCTGTTTATTTTGTAGTCTTACCTGTAATCTGTAACCGTTGTGATGCCATCCCCTTTATTATGCTTGCCACCTAAGCAGCATGCTCCTGTCTCGGCTTTGTGCCTACTGACACCCGTCTGGGCTTCCCGGCGAGGTCTTCCTCGTGCTCTTTGTCCCTTTGGCCTGTGTGAGTGTCTCGGGCCATGGGCCTCCTCGGCCTATGTGCAGCCCCGCTGGCTTATGGGCCCGTTGCACTCTTCCCTAATTACACTGACACGTGCAGCAGGGATTGCTAGAAAGGTGTGGGCAACTGCGTTTTGCCATCCCAACGTGAGATTTGCTGCCTTTTTGGATTGGGCTGAAGCCCATTGGTTTATACAGGATTACGCTGCCCCCTAAATTAAGCCTGGGTATAGTGTGTAGTGGTGCTACGCGAAACTCCGCAAAGCGGCGAAAAAACTCCATTGCGCTACACGGAGTTCTGCGAGTGGGCAGAGTTGCTTGTCCCGCCCGTTTGTGTGATGTTTCCCGCCATACAGCAAAGCGGATTGCGTGTTTGGGGGGAAATATCATGCAAACTGCACCACGCAGTCGCTCATGGGCGCGGCCATCTTGTTTTTCTTCTCTGTTACGGTTCTGGGGCCTGTTTTGAATCCTCACTAAATCTTTCCAATCCTTTGTTCCCCAAACTTTTTTTCTGATCTTTTTTATATATTATTTATCCCTCTCACTACTTAAGTGCATATTTTGCGTTTTTTTCTATTTTTTGTGTGTTTTTAGTGAGTTTTGTTCTTTTATACTATTTGTCTCTACACTTTCTTCCTTCCTAATTGTTTTACTTCCTTCTTCTCCCTGTTTTTTTGTATACATCCGCCCCACCGCCC
Organism: Calotriton arnoldi; assembly: GCA_963921515.1. Classification (NCBI taxonomy): domain Eukaryota; kingdom Metazoa; phylum Chordata; class Amphibia; order Caudata; family Salamandridae; genus Calotriton; species Calotriton arnoldi. The sequence continues at coordinate 552,032 of CAWUFW010010041.1, read as the reverse complement.
CCCCCCCCACGCCCCAGCACCATGGCAGAGAAACAGAGCCAGGCCAAGGTGGCAAAGAAGAGCCGCCTTCCTTGCGGCAGGAGGCGACCAGAAGGGGTGCGGGTCCGGGACATGTTTTCTGAGGTGGAGGTGGCAGCGCTGTTTTTTGTACAGCACCACTTCCCCTCCACCCTGGCAGCAGGTGGCAGGTCTGGGTCCAGGTAGGGCTCCGGGAGTGCCAGCAGCAGTGGGCGAGGGTGCACCGGGCAGTGTATCGCTGCTCTAGGGTCCGGCACACCCTAATCAGCTGATGCACCGGTGGTCCGACATCCTGGACAGAGAGCCAGACCTTCTGGACCTGCTAGGGGTTGAGGTCACAGGGCTTGGTGAGTAGCTAATTATTAATATTATTATTACTTGGGTGTTCTATGTTATTGCTAATATTTTTTTCCCAAATAGCAAGAAAGCTGCTCACATACAGGTAAGTTATGTTTACAAATCTTATATTATGTGATTGTTATTCTAGACAGGTGCTCGGCGCTACCTAATTGTACTTGTTTGCAACTTTGCGCTCACTTGGGCTAAAGAACTTAAGTTAGGTAATGCAGACTAGAGATACTCCTTTCCTTTGTCCTGTCAATAAGATAGTGGTAGTTAGTTAGTTACTTAGTATTAATAATTTAGAGGCCCGCGTCCTCTCACTTCAGTCCTTAGTAGAACATTTTTTGTAGTTTGTATAGTATTAGTGACTAGCAACCAACCAATTTGGTGTATGCAATATGCATGTGTTCATGTATGCATTTAAAGACTAAGGGGCAGATTTACAAGAAAGTGACGCATCTGTAGAGATGCATCACTTTCCCTGCGCCACCCTGAAAAACCATTGCGCCACCATGGATGCACCGTATTTACAATACAGGGCACCATGGCGCAAGCATTGACAGACGCGTCAGAAATTCTGACGCATCTGTTGGGGCAAAAGTCACACATTGCTGTAGTCGTGTCGCTAGCACTACGCAAATCCAGCAATGCATTTTGAGGCCTATTCCACTACACTGCGTCACTCCTTACGCCTGCTTCAAGCAAGCATAAGGTTTTGACGCAGTGGCGTCCTAGAAGTGACGCAGTGAAATCTTGTAGATTTCACTGCTTCACTTTTACAAGGCTTTCCTGTGTGGGAACGGCCACCCTGCATACATTATACCTGACGCAGGTATAATGTGACGCAGGGCTTTACAACTTGACGCATCTCCCTAGATGCGTCACGTTGTAAATTGGATGCATTTTTATGCCGCCGCTGCGTCACAAAAGTGACGCAACGGCAGCACAAAAGTGTCGCGGGGGCTTGTAAATCTGCCCCTAAATGCAGACTTAGTGAATTGGCCCATCAAAGGGGGTTGAGATGATTGCGAATGAGATCGGAACTTAGAAGCAAATATAATTTTTTTGCAATTCATTCCAAAGTCTTTGGAATAGGCGGGCTAGGTAGGTTTAGGACTCAGGAAGCAGATTGGAACTGTGGAATAATAAAGATAAGACGGTCCGCGACCGTGATACTAGTCTACTACTAGTCGATCTGATTTACGAAAGGTCAATGTTATTGCAATTGCCGTTTCCTGTCCAAAAATCGTTTTGGAGCATTCATTTAATATTTATTTAACACCAATTATTTTTTGTCTCTTTCATTATGTCTTACATGATCATCGCAAACACAAGGAGCTAATGGATGGAGCGCTGAAACTTTTCAGTCACTCACCCCCAGTCACAGAACTGGGTTGAATACATTATTGTTCTTTAGCTCACTTTGCCATCCCAGTTCAGACCCAGCCATATGCAAATCAGTCTAGACCTTGTGCCTCATGGGAACATTCCAGACCGAACTGCCAAACCAGGTCTTTGCTGGACCGGAAACAAGCATCCTGGGACTGGTTTCGGGGTAACACCCCTCATCAGCCAGGCTAGCTTGAATCCAGTGGCAAAGTGAGCAAGGGGCCCATGTCTGGGCATACCCTGCCAACTTTGGGCGAACAAAGCAAACACAAGGAGATAATGGACAGCGCGCTGAAACTTTTCAGACACTCACCCCCCAGTCACAGATCTGGGTTGAATCCATCATCGTTCTTTAGCTCACTTTGCCTTCATAGTTCAGACCCAGCCATATGCAAATCAGTCTTGACCCTGTGCCTCATGGGAACAGTCCAGACCAAACTGCTAAACCAGGTCTTTCCTGGACCGGAAACAAGCATCCTGGGACCGGTTTTAGGGTAACATCCCTCATCAGCCAGGCTAGCTTAAATCCAGTAGCAAAGTGAGCAAGGGACCCGCGTCTGAGCATACCCTGCCAACTTAGGGCAAACAAAGCAAACACAGAGAGATGATAGACGGAGCATTGAAACTTTTCAAACACTCACCCCCAGTCATAGATCTGGGTTGAATCCATCATCGTTCTTTAGCTCACTTCGCCACCCCAGTTGAGACCCAGCTATATGAAAATCAGTCTTGATCCTGTGCCTCATGGGAACAGTCCAACCTGAACTGCCAAGCCAGGTCTTCCCTGGACCGGAAACAAGCATCCTGGGACCGGTTTCGGGGTAACACCCCTGTTCAGCCAAGCTAGCTTGAATCCAGTGGCAAAGTGAGCAAGGGACTCACGTCTGGGCATACCGTGCCAACTTAGGGGGAACAAAGCAAACACAAAGAGATAATGGACGGAGCACTGAAACTTTTCAGACACTCACCCCCAGTCACAGATCTGGGTTGAATCCATCATTGTTCTTTAGCTCACTTCGCCACCCCAGTTCAGACCCAGCTATATGCAAATCAGTCTTGACCCTGTGCTTCATAGAACAGTCCAGCCCGAATTGCCAAGCCAGGTCTTCCCTGGACCGGAATCAAGCATCCTGGGACCGGTTTCGGGGTGACACCCCTCATCAGCCAAGCTAGCTTGAATCCAGTGGCAAAGTGAGCAAGGGACCAACGTCTGGGCATACCCTGCCAACTTAGGGTGAACAAAGCAAACACAAAGAGATGATGGACGGAGCACTGAGACTTTTCAGACACTCACCCCTAGTCCCAGATCTGGGTTGAATCCATCATCGTTCTTTAGCTCACTTTGCCACCCCAGTTACATGATCATCAGCATCCAGGGGCAAGACGAGGTCATCCAAGGCGGGTGCTGGAGCTGGAGGTTCCTCTCAAGAACGCTCCTCATCCAATGTCTCTGCTGGCTCCAGTAATTCCTCCTGTTGTTAATATTAATATATATTTCCTTATTTTTTCCCAAATCCTCTTTGATCTATCTGTGTCTAAATTCTTGTTATCCCTGCATTATACTATTTACTAACTTAGTTATTTTATATTTCTAGTGTCTGTATTTTACCTCAAACTGGCTCTGTCTGTACTAGTCTCTCTGTAGCTTGCTTTCTTCTATTTTTCAGTCAGATTTCCCTCGCCCCTTATATGTTTTGTGGACTGCCTAGTGGTGGTACTGTAAGTCTCAGAGAACCCATTGGTCCTTACTTGTACTAGTACTATTACTACTCTGCTGTGCAGATTACATGCCCAAGTAAGGTATTCTACGCATGTTTGTTGAGATGAGAAGGCTTTCTTTTACTTTCTCCTGCTCAACCAGTAAAACGAGAGAGTGGCCATGGTCACTTTGGACTCCCCAAAATTGTGTCTTCTTCTCATCTAGGCCTAGTATTATTAGCAGCATTTGCTGGTGAACTGATTACCGTGCACCATGGCTGGAAGGAAGTATGAGAAGGAGGAGGAGGAGGAGGATGGCACCATTACATTTTCCAACCAAGAAGACCTTATGTCCAACTGTCCGCCCCGTTGGCCGCTCTTATTTCTTTCAAAAACTCAGGGGCATATGTACAAGCCCCTATCACCACCACAATGTCACCTATAGTGACGTTGTGGTGGTGATAGGGGCTGCACCTTATGTACAAGGAAGCGTTAAGCCACTTAACGTGGCTTAACGCTGCCTTGTACATAAGGCCCCCTTTCACGCTATGGTTAGTGTGAAAGGGGTGGGCAGTGAGTGTTGCGGTGGGCGTTCCCCCGCAACACCCATTAATTTTGACGCTGTCCCCTATGTACAAGGGTGGCGTACAAAGGAGGCAGCGCCAAAATTAAGACCAGGTAAAAACTTGTCTTAAGTTGGCGAAATGAGGAGAAATGTATTATTTCTCCTCGTTTTTGCTTTTTCCATGTGTGCTGCCTTGTGCAGCACACATGGAAAAAGCAAAATTCCATTGTTTGTTTATGTGTAGGAAGGTGTCCCTTCCTGTACTTAAACAAAAAAAATTAAAAATGCCATTTTGTCACTTTCGTGTGTGCTGCATGAAGCAGCACACATGAAAGTGACAGAATGGCATTTTAGGATTGTTTATGTGCAGGAAGGGACACCTTCCTACACATGAACAATCCTCCCCTGCACGCAGACACCCTTTACCATGGTGCAAGGGTGCCTGCGTTGGCGCTAAGTTGCAAAACGTAGCGCCATTGCAGGGGGAAACGCAAGGCTGCACCACATTCTTGTAAATATTGTGCTGCCTTGCGTTTCAGAAGTGGCGGAGAGAGGCGTTAAGCCAGGAACGCTAACGCCTCTCTCCGCCTCTTCACTGTACATATGGCCCTCAGATTCCCCAATAGCTCTAGCCACTCAGTCCAGTCCTTTACAGGTTATCTTCTTGAGAGGCTTTTCAAATATTGTCATCAACAAAATGTCCAAATGGATATTTTATTATTTTTGATAGGACATACTGTCTGTACCCAAATTATAGTGATGTGTGTGGTGTATGTATTTTCAATCTTGCTATGGAAAAAAATAAATAAGGGGAGGTGTATATGGCATCTAAAAAATGTGTAATGTTTTTCTAGCTGTACCGACCACCGGGGATGGCGTTGCCAGCAAGCAGGGAGCAGATGTGGCAGCTGTAGGGGGTGAGCCATCAGCAGTGGTGGGCAGTGGTAAGTCATATTGCTAGCTTATTGACAATTTTTTGCACTCGCTGCAAGGGTGTACACTGTACACTGTACTGTTGAGACTAAGTTGTGAACAGTTGAAGAGACCCTTTACTTAGCATTAGCATATACAGCAGGAGTTGAGTAACTAATGGCCTCTTCTATCTTCAACTCTGCAGAGAATGTTTTATGAAGAAGAGTCAGACCTTGATGTGTGACGGAAAAGGGACAGAAGGAGGAAGTGTAATATGACTGACAGAGAAGGATGCGTGGGTGAAGGGATGCATATATAGGTGGCTGATAGGATGCATTGGTGGTTGAAGGATGGGTGAAAAGTGAAAGAAAGGATGCCTGCCTGGGTGGGTGGGTGAAAGTGCATGGGTGAAAGGAATCCTCCAGGGGGTTTGATGGGTCAAAGCAAGGACGCATTGGTGGTTAAATGACAAATGTATGTTGGTGAAAGGTTTGTTGAGTATGATAGCCATGTTTGGATGGATGGATGATATTCAATCATAGGTGAAGACTGGATGAAGTGAATGTAAAACTTAAACTGTGCCTGAGTAACAAAGCCAAGGATGAAGAATACAAGTAATGCTAGAAGAACAATGCAATGATAAATGGAAAATTCCCTGAGAAGAAGAATAAACAAAGAATGTTTTTTTTTATCAAGGTTTTTGATTCAAAGGTTTGAGGTTGTATTTCAGACTACTCCTTTGACTCACAGTAGTTTTCAAGCACAACATATATATTATATACCCACCAATCATCAATTGCCTCCCTATGAGGCCCACTCTCTACCCATGGCATTTTGACAATGTCAGCCATGGGTGGCCTATCGGCTGCATGGTTACAGTAGTAGTACCTCACGTGACATTGTGCCGTATATCATCATTCATATTAGTAACTATTCATGTATTCATCTGTCCTGTTGTAGTCAGGGTGAAAGTGAAATTGAGCATTTGCCATTTAACAGAGCATGGCCATAATAGAAAAAGAGATAATTGTGTAGTACAGCTGCCCCACCTGCAGACAGTAGTAAAGTAGCGCGAGTCTGCGACACAAGTATGTCTGTCTAGGTCGCAAGCTGAGCTGGCATGCATACAAGATTAATTTAGCTAAACAAGAGAGAGAAGAAGAACACTTGTCTGCTCCATAGTGCCTAATACCTGAAACTCTAATCACATCCAAATCTTAGGGCCCGAGGAATCGAGGATACCACAAATGTTATGTACTGCTAGTGCTGCTGTGCCATTGTATAATTATATGTGTTACTGTTTTGCTAAGAGTATTGGTTACAATTTGTCTTTTTTCTTTCTTTTTTCAATTCAAAATACTTTATTTCGGCCTATGAGGCCATAAAAGTAAAAAACAAATAAAATACAGTACATGCATAAGAATTTAAAAATACACTTATCCGTTGCTCGCTACAGCGCACCAGAATACATCTGTTTTGTAAAGATTCACAATGGATTTAAATCAGGGCATCGCATATCCCACAGGGTGGCCTCAACAGTCTGAAGGCTAGCCTATTGTCATACTACTATGTAAGGTGCTTGTGCAATACATAAGCAGCATGATGCTATTTGTCTTATATCAAGCATCAATTTCCGATAAAGTGCATATGTAATAAATGTGCAATGGCGCAGTTGTTACAATAGTCCATTATGCTCGAGCATCAGCGTAAGTTAATTAAAGTTCATATGCAAAAACTGCAAAAGTTAATGGTATTTACATGCTCTTAAAAATAAGCTCAATAAAATGCATATGTAAAACAGGTCCTATCAATTCATAAGATCATCAAAGAATTGCTAAAAATATAAGAGAGTTATAAAAATACATAACAGATAAAAATATTTTGGTAATTACACGGAAACTGTCAGCTTCACCTTTAATACCAAATTAACTTAAACAATAGCCTTTCCAGTGTACCTACCCCACTAAGATAATTGTGGCGCTATCTTCAGTGCCTATCAAGTCAACCTTTTCCAAAGATATAAGGTTATTATCTTAACTAAGTGATAGTACCAGGGCATCAGTATGGTGCATAGTTAGGGTGTCTGTTCCCCTTGTACATTTTAAATATGACTACTCATACTCAATAATGTACCATAGCCACTAAGTACACAATTTGGCCTGGCGTCCTGCTAGTAGAATTAGAATTTTTGCCCTCTCTTTTTCCTTATAAAATTAATAGCCAATAGGAATCGGCTGAGCCCAAATACTATGAGGCGGGAGTTATCTGTTTTTAATATTTGCAACATTTCATTCAGTTTCCTGACACTAAGGCACCTGCCTATCGGTTTTATCCACTTCCTTCTGGCGATTTTATATGCTGGGCAAAAGAACAAAACGTGTGAGATATCCTCATCAACTCCCAACTGGCATAAGCTACAGTGAGACTCCCCTCCTTAGAGTGTGACGTTGTCCATTTGGAGATGAAAGTGTTTATCTGCAACATTTCATATCTGAATTTCAGATATAAACACTTTGCCAATTGTGGTTCTATTTCATCCAGAAATGGCTCGAAACAGGGGGACGTTTTAAACTGGAGGAATTGCATAGTGAGCCTACCCAATGTACTGTTTGAAGTTACCTTGTGCCTAAAAAAATTCCAGACTATAAGCTTGATCTCACGCTTTGATTCAGGAGTCAGCAGACTCGGATTCATCCAATATCTGCTCAGTCCTAGATCAAAGAGCCATGTTCTAATATGAATCAACCAGGGGAAAGTAACTTGGGTGTCAAGTTCCAACAATTCACTAAGTGATTCTCTATATGTTGCTAGCTCCGGTGTTGTCCAAATTCTAATCCAGAATGACAAGGTTCTCCAGATTGCTAGGTGCTCCAGGCGTTTGATGCCCAAGTCATAAGTCAGGGGAATCAGTGGGGTGTGTTGAGGAAGTGCCACAAACATTCTCAAAATGTTATTTTCACCAGTGGTTAGGGATTTAAGAGTACCGCCTCCCCATATCTCTGCACCATACAAAGCGGCAGTTTGGGCTCTGCCCTTGTATACTTCCAGGGCGGGAGTAATGGATTTTGAAGACGTTGCAGCTTGTTTTTTTCCAATGGAAATAGAGTTTTGCATTAAAATGGCCTTTGATTTCTCTATTTGTGGGGCCCAGGAAAGTTTAGAATCTAGAGTGACTCCCAGGTATACAAAGTTCGATACACGTTCCAAAGTTGTGCCATTCAGGACTATTTTGTTCTTAAAGCTTCTATGTGGCCTCATGTTCATGTATTTTGTTTTGGTTGGGTTAATCTCGAGGCCTTTTTCTTTACAATATTTATTGAGGCTATGAAGTAGGTTCTGTAAACCACTAGGTGTTTGGGACAACAAGATAGTGTCGTCCGCGAATGTTAAAGCGCAAATATGGTTTCCTCCAAGTTTTGGCGAATCATGAGCAGATTTTTGGAGGTGATCAACCAGGTCGTTTACATACAGGAGGAACAGAGTCGGCGCCAGGACGCAGCCCTGGCGCACTCCCCTCTTAACTGGGATCTCATCAGTAAGTTCGCCTCCTTTGCCCCATCGTACCTTGGCATAGTTGCCTTCATGCAGCCTTATAATTTGGATTAAAATCTCGTCAGGTACACCCTGTTTGTGCAGATTTTCCCACAGCTGAGCCCTTGGGATAGAGTCAAATGCTGTCTTTAAATCAATAAAGGCAACATACAAGTGGCTAGCTCTTAGCCTTGTGTATTTCCAGGCTAAGACCAGGAGTTTGAATACTTGGTCTATTGTGCATGTTTTCTGTCTGAAGCCAGCCTGGCAGGGTGAGAGTATATCTTCTGCTATGATCCAATCAGTAAGCCTAGTTAGGATTTGTTTTGCGTAGACCTTCTGCAGAACGTCTATCAGACTTATGGGTCTGTAATTTGCAGGCTCTTCCCTGCTGCCCTTTTTATAGATAGGAACTATCTCAGCGCCCTTCCAGGACTCTGGAATCGGCTGTCCCCTAGCTATTGCATTTGATAATTCGTTTATGTATGGCGCCCACACTTCCGGGGTGTGTTTGAATAAGTCCCCTGGTATTCTGTCAGGGCCGGGCGCCTTTGATGGCTTAATGGCTGCTATAGCAAGCGCTGTGTCCTCCATGCTAAACTGTAAGGGTGGTGCTCGTCTTGATAACAAAAGCCCCAAAAGCTCACTTGTGGGGTCTTGGGCTATATCCGAAACAATAGTAGTATCGTTAAGATTTGCAAAGTGTCTCCGCCAGGTATTAGGATCTAGGTAATGGTCAGAAGCCGTCATATCTCATGTGCTTCCATGGGTCATTAATTTTCAAAACATGGCTTGATCCCCATTATTTGCAGCTATTATAAGCTCTTCCCAAATACTATCTTCCCAGTTTCTTTGGGCTATCTTTTGTGTTTTCTTGTATTTTGATCTTTCTAATCTAATCTCGAGTAGATTTTTGTTTTTAAGGGCACTAATGAGCCGGTCTTTGGCCGATCTACATTCCTTGTCATACCAAGGGTTGGATGAATGCGCCCCTGCCTTGGCGGTACCTATTGTTAACCGCGGTTTGGTTAGGTGGACTTGTATTTCCTCTACCAAATTTTGATGGATGTGTGTTATCTGATTAATTTCGGGATCTTGATCCAGGTAAGATGCTACAAGGTCACTAAAGATGTTATATATGCTTGTGAGGGGTTCAACTTGATCTAATATGGCAGGCCATCTGACTGACCGCCGGTTATTAGTTACCAGGGACTGCCTTGTTTCTACTACTGGGTCAATTTCTAGGGTTGCATGAGTTGGGAATTGTTTCCCGTCTAGATCTAAGTATAGCGGGAAGTGGTCGCTCTCTTCTCTCTTGTCTACTTTGAAATCCTGTATGTATGCCCAATGTGCTGTACTTTCATAAGTACTTTCATAGCACATAATCTATTCTCGATGTAGAGTTTCCTCTTGAGAAGGTGATTGCACAAGCAAGGTCTGAGGGGAAGCAACCATTGCATGCCCTAAGACCTTCCTCGATAGTAAGATGGTATATTTGCATGGCAGAGGTGGTGCACCTCACTGTGTTTTTTATTGTGAGGAGGAGGATCCCTCTGATTTGGTCATCCTCTTAGGAAACTACGTCAAGTCCCACCATGGGTTCATAGCAGCAATTAAAATCGCCCCCCACCTATGATGGCATCTTTTGGGTCTATAGATCCCAGGACCTCCTTGAAACATTCTAGCAAGGGTGCTTCTTTTGAACGTTCCCTGGGTCTTACATGAATATTGAAAAGATACAGCTGTATAGCATTAGAGGACTTGAGTTTCAGGCCCAAGATGTCCAGTGAACCAGTGGGTACTATTTCTATGATGGCATTTAAATTAATTTTTACCCATATTGTCACCCCACCCGAGGCCCTCCCTTTTTTTGATTGTAGTGCCTCCATGCTGAAAGTTCTATACCCTACTTTATGTTGTGGTTCTCTAGCCCATGTCTCCTGGAAGAGACATAGGTCAAAGTCTTCTACATAGCTCTGACAATCAGGTTGCCTAAGTTTTTGTTTGAGCCCAGCAATGTTCCAGGAGACCATCTTTATCAGATTGGAGGCCAGAGCTATGTGAGTAGTTGGGGGGTCAGTAAGTTTAGATCGTGAATTGTTCTCCCCTGTAGTATAGATGTTGCTTACCCTGGTTTCATGATGTGGTGTATGTTTTATGATGGCATCATAATTGGATTGGGGGTTGAAACTAGAATTAGCAGGGTTCATATCTTGTTCGGTTGGGACTCTCTTTAACATTATGTTCACCCTGTCTTGCTGAGTCATTCAATCTACAGAGTCTAGGGTCTTCTGCTCCTGCGTATCTTGAGGTGAATTAATGCACTTGGCTAGTTCAGGGATATTTTGTTTGATGCCAATTGCTGTTTCAAAGAGGGAGTGTGAACGAAGGTTCATATCGATCAAGCTATCGGCTATGTACCTTGAGTGGAACGTTAACTTTATAACGTCCATGCTCCCCACTTTCTGCTGTAACCTTTCAGCTCTTGTGATGTCAGATCTCACTACAGAAAGACACTGGCGTTTTGATCTGATCCAATAGATCACTTTGTTAATCAAGGAATTCTCGTCTTCTCTGGCTCCCCGATTTAATCTCGGGACATTTGTCAGGAAGGCATTATATGTATTGGGCTTGTGCTTAATTGAGTGATAGGGTATTGGGTGAGTGTTCTGTAGTTGATGATAGCCCTCCCCCTCCCGGCCGCTTTTTGGGTTTGGACCTGATTCATAATGGCTTAATGGTTTCATTCTTTGTGGGTTATAGGGCTCCCGAGGGGCTCTAATACGTCTCTCGTGATTAGGAAGATTGCGTAACCCAGGTGATTCGTCCGAAAGGATCATATGCGAGGTTGACCTAGATGGATAAGGGACTATACTAGTTGGGTGTTTGTTCTGGATCGTTAGATCCTTTACAAAATGTTTAGAATGTGCCCTAGATGGATGCGCTGATTGCACATTTACCCTGTTGGTCAAATCTGGTTTTCCACCAGAATGCATAGAGCAATCTATCGTGTTGCTTTTTTCTTTCGAGGTTATAGGCAAGCTTTTTAATAAATCCAGAAACATCCTCTTAAGACCTGTGATCTCCTCTTGTGTAGACTTCTGCTTTAAGCAAAGGTCCCACAACACCCCATTGGTGTCCTCTAGTTCTGTTTGGGTCCCTACTTCTCTAGCACCGGCTAAAAGCCATGTATTACACTCAGTCTCCTCTGTTTGTCCCCCAGAATTTTCTCCGTGACCATCTGCTAATATTAGATATCTATTGGAGCATTCTAAATTTATAAAATCCCTAATTAAGGGACTTGATTCGACCGTTTCTATAGTGTCTCGCCTGGGGGAATCTATTTGGGAAGGATTAGCTTGCGTAGCTGTGGGAGACCCTGGGGCGCAATGTACAGTTACTAGGGGGCTTGTTTGCTTTGGAATTTGTTTTGTGGAGGTCGCTTTGCCTTGCTTGCTAAAATATGTGGAGATCTTTTTAGTGCCTTTGGATGCTACTTCATTCCCATTCGCTAACATGGATTCAACCTCTTCGATCAAATCATCAAGAGCTGCTAAAGTGCAGTTATCTGCTGCAGAAATCACTGTTTTGCTAAGCTTAGCCATTTTCTTCCTCCCGGCTGCTGACTCTATTGCCTTCCTTTTCCCCATTGTCCTACCAGCAAGCCGCTCAAACTTGCTGCTAGGATGAATTCTCTAAGATTGGGAAAGCTATCAGGTTTTTGCATTAGCCACAGGTCAGTTATAAGAAAGAAGAAATGCAGCAACTCTATAATTAATAAGTTTTGTTTACAGAGTCCTTTGAGCAGTATATCAGAGTCCAGTGCTCAGTTATTTATGCTGGCCAGGGTAGAGCAAGTACATGTGCCTTTAGAAATTGTGTTTTTCTGTAAGCGTCAAAGCTTATAAGTATCCATTAAAAGGCCTTAAACAAAATGAGTGGCAGGGTGTCTATATTAAGCCAGACGATTTGTTACACAAAAGTCAATATTCTGTCTGACCAAGAAAGGCTTCCAGTAAGTTGGGTTGAGAGCAGCTTATGCCCGGAGCTATAAGTCACAAATGACTTCACCTTTAGGCAGGTGAATGAGTTGAAGAGTAGAAGCCCATCCGGCTCACAAAGTTTCATGAGAATAAAGGGAATAGTTCTTACCCAATGGCGCTGTGTACTTGTGAAGCCTGTGATGCTGTATCACTGCCAGGGGGGGTGGCCCTGCCCTGCCTCTGTCTGTCTCGGACGGGCCCGCCCTTGGCCCCGGCTTGGCACGGGCACAGCCCGGGCATGCCTGCGCGCGTCCCACGCAGTTGGAATGCAGGCTCTCCTCATCTGTGGGCGTGTTCCTTGCGGCGTTCCCTGCCGCGCTACCTTCTGGGCACTGTGGTTTTGGGCCCCTGACGCCGGTGTCAGTATCCCGCGCAGCGGGAATGCAGGCTCTCCTTATCAGCACCTCCAGGCGCTGTGGGCGTGTTCCTTGCGGCGTTCCCTGCCGTGCTACCTTCTGGGCACTGTGGTTTTGGGCCCCGATGCCGGTGTCAGGATCCCGCGCAGCGGGAATGCAGGCTCTCCTTATCAGCGCCTCCAGGCGCTGTGTGCGTGTTCCTTGCAGCGTTCCCTGCCGCGCTACCTTCTGGGCACTGTGGTTTTGGGCCCCGATGCCGGTGTCAGTATTTTTCTTTCTTGATATAGCTACATCTTCCCAACCCACCAGGCAGGAGATATCAGCCAAGACCCGGCAACGGAAACTGGAGGCCATCAGGACAGAATATTGGCAGCTGGTGGTCTTGGAGGAGGAGGAGGAAGAGGAGGCGGCAGCAGCTGCAGCCTCCAGTGCCCCGGGCCCCAGCCAGGCCACAGTGCCTCCGGTGCTATGGTGCCGTGGTCTGGCAGCTGCCCACCGCCATTCAACCACTGCTGCTCCCCCGTACACTTAGAGCCTTTCAGCGCCGCATGCTCCTGAGGATGACGTGCCTGGAAGCCAGGATGGAGGAGCGTTTAGACCAGCTGGAGAGGAAGATCCGAGTCCTAGCCCACGGCTAGGCCACTCTTACCCCTTTTTTAATCTTTTGTTTGGTGGGTGGGACTTGTTGGGGAGAGGGTGGAAATGTGGGAGTTGGGGAAAACTTGGGTTTGTATATTATTTTTTTTATTGACATTTGATTTAAGGGCAATTTTAATTTTGGACTTGCTTTACTTTGGACATTGGTTGGGGTTAGGGAGAGGGGTGGGTCAGGTGTTGTGGGTTTTCTTCTAGTTTATATTTGTTAGGGGAATACATTTATAGTTTTACATATGATGTAAATCTTTTTTGGGGGTACTCTTTTACTTCGCACTGTTTCCTTTGCCGCAGGGCAGCAGCCAGTTTTTGAAATCTGCTGATAGTGTAACACACCAACAGATAGATGCGGTACTCTCACTTGTCCTACTACTCTCTCCTCCTAGTCTATGCAGTCTGCAACTACATTAACCCCTATGGACTTGAAAGGGGTGTGGGTGTGTGAGTTAATGTCCATAGTATATAGATTATTGAATCTTGAATGAATCCTCCACAGTTCTTCTCTTATCTGTGATTAGGCAAAGAGATGGCTGCATGGTGATTGTTTCCCAAGGTGCCATGGTGGTGGTAGTAGTAGAGAGTAGCAGCATGCTAGCGGACTAGTCGAATACTAGAAAAAGCACCAGATTCTGCAGCGAGGTTCCACTCCCTCCTAGCCGAACTCAAACTGTAGGATACGGAATATTCATTGCAGGGAACTAATTAAATTGAAATATTAATAACTGAGTTAATGCCGTTTTATATGCAAGCTTTGCAAAAAAAAGGGACAGTCACCTGAGGGAGACTAGAATATGACTAGTAGTACACAAGCAGAAGACTGCCAAACGAGTAAACATGCTAAGCAATGCTAAAGTAAAATAAATAATCAGAATGGTGAGCTAGTACAAGTTACAAACTGAAGTCGACTCGAGCTATGAAGCGGACAAGCGTAACCTTTAGTGCTGAAAGGATGATGATGCTGGCAATTGTGTGATCAATTAATGGTGTAAATTTAATTTAGTCACACCTCAATAAATCATTCAGCCCGGGGAGAGAGGGTTAGGGGTTCGATGTATGGACAAGAAGGGGGATTTGAGGGAAAGGTTTGACAAAGACAAACACTACACAAGGACAACACATTCATCTTGGCAGCGACCATCATAAATCTGCTATGTGAGGATAAGGAAATGCATGCATGATGATGAGTACTAGACTAGTACAGGTAAATCAAATTGTCCGTCTATCCCCAGAGAGACCCAACTTACATTATGTTCTGTTGTACTGGGCTTTGAAAGATAGCAAATAAAATTAAAATATCTGTAGGAGTCAAGTAAACAAACATAAACAACACACACAGTTGGAATGATTGAAGAGAAAAAATTATACTGTATTGCCAAATTGGGACTTGCATCTCTGCATTCCTCTTGGACTGTCCGTCAATCTTGGGTGCCTGGCGAATGTGGTTTGGTAAGGTAAGTGTGAGTTGTTTTTCCAGTATGGCGCAGGGTAAAGGGCCTGTAGAAGGAAAAACAAAAATGATATTTAATAATCAAGGAAAAAAGTTAAACAGCATAAAGAAGGAGTACAACAAGAAGACTTTCAGAGGCAGCAAGGCTAAATCGAATGTCTGTTTCCAGCAGTTACCTCCAACAACAGGCCCCCCCACCCAACCTCCACTTAGCCTCGAATTTGAGCCAGACAGCACTGAGCACACACACACACAGCAACATAGCATTTTCCCAGTTAAGTAAAAAATAAATACACTGCTGTCAGTCACACCACACTCACCACCACCACTACACAGACATTTGTAGGTCTAGTGTTATTGTATACCTTTAGGCTTCTTCAAAGTCATCATCATCCAAATCGGTTGGTTTCAGTGAATTTGAAAACTTCCATCTTCTTCTGGTGGTGGTTCTCAAAGTAGTCACGCTCATGCTCACGCCCTGAGTCATTTCATCATCTCTGATCCTCCTGAGTCTGACTCTGAGTATGGTGTCCAACTCCGTATCAATAGTGTCTCAAGTGAGCCCCGACTTGTCCCGACTCAAAATGCAATGGATCACCTGTAGTAGTACAATTTTGATATCGAACCACAAGAAGGGAATGATTGACTTGAGTCACTTTATGTGTGTGTAGACTAGAGTAGACAAGATTTGTGTTTGCAAGCTTTTTCATTATCTAAGTGACTGGTCGTGTCTGAGTATTTGAGGAGTATAAAGCATAAAACAATAAAACAAAGCATGTGGAGAGTGTGGAGTGGATTCGGTTGAGGAATCTCACTATCTGATCTCTCAAAGGGGAAGGGAAAAAATAACCTTCAGCAAGATTGTGAATCTCAATCATCATCACTAACACATTAAGAGTAACAAACAAACACCCAGTCTCACACTGCCTGCCACCACATGATTCATCTCTTCTCAAGTCTCAACACACATGATGATGACATATCATTCACAAGTTCACATCACAACAAACAACAATCACTCAGAATGCAATGTATGCCATCATTTACCTATTCTTCCGGTGTGTTCTCCGTGATCGATTGGTGGCACATTGCAGAATGCAGATTCTCCATTTGCTTGCTGTAATTTGAATTATAATAATGTCACATGTGGGGCAGTCCCTCTAGGCTAGGAAAGGATAGATAGTCAGGGCCCAGGGTTGGAGGCAGGCACACATTTGTTTGTATTCTCCATTCAATGTCTGGCTTGAGGGAAATGGCTTTAGGGTGAGTCAGGACTTCTCCACTGCACACTGTTGCAACTCCAATCCGGCAATAAAATGTGTCTAAGAGTAAGACAGTGGGGATGGAGTTGTGAACCACACACACAAATAATAAAGTAAATAATGTTCCTTAGCTATATCTTTTTTTGGGGGGTAGAGTTTGGCGTCAAAGAAAGAAAGAAAGAAAGTAGAAAGCCTAGTAGTCAGGGAAGTAAAGCTCTTCCTCAAACTCTGGGTGAACCAGAAGTAGGTAATCTAACACAGAGTCTCCGTCATCTTCCTCCTGTGATACTTCAGGTATGGTGTAATCCGGTGGTATAAAGTGCTGATTTATTTTGATCATGGTTTATCTCTCCACATTTTGGGGTGAGAGACTGTCCGTCTCACTGTCAGAACGCCACAAGCAGCACTGAAAACATGCTCAGCAGAGACACTGGCTATGGGGCAAGCCAGATAGTTTATCGCCAGCCTGCTGAGCACTGGCCATTGGCGCCTTTCCCATACCAATACAGCAATTGGTTTTGATCAAAGTAGACCTCTGTTGGGTCATCCAGATAGGCCTGGACCATCCTCTCAACAGTCATGGGTGCTCCACCTTGCTAGGCCTCTTTTGCCTTTGCCTCAGCACTGGACTTAAGCCCTGCCAGTAGAAACCATTCCTTTGCCGATTTTGGGGCTGATGCTCCTGTTCTTGTTGCTGATGCTGTTTTTGCTGTTGGTGGTTTTGGCTGCTGTAAGCCAACCACACTGCCCACAGGCTCTGAACTTGAAGGTTGCCCTGCAGTACTTGTGCCCTGGAGGAGCAGGCCTCAAATTCCCGGCCGTTCTTTTTCCAGCTGACTGGCTTGCACAGCTATCCAAGTTTTGTAGTTGGCAACATCCCCGTCCGAAAAAGGAATAAATGTGGCCAGTAATGGTTTTTACCATGAATCAAGAATTGTGGCACAAATGTAATGGTTGGATGACACAATGTCTTTGCACCCTTGTATTTGTAGATAAGCAAAGGATTAAGCTCTCCACCAACTCATAAGCTTCTTTTTTCCCCCCACACCTGCGTACATTGCAGACATCTCTTTTAGCTGTTCCTGTAGCATGTGCAACAATGGTATAGCTTGGCCCATGGTACTGTCCTTCTTGCTGACTTCACGGAAGCAGCATCTGTGTCAGCCATTTAACTAGGCCCCATTGTTCCATCTCAATGATCCTGCCTTTCACAGTTGCATCTCCTCTTTGCATGACATATTCATTTATTGGTCTGTATTACTCAAACAGACGTTCAAGCATGTAATGAGTCGAGTTCCAACGTGTTGACACCTCCTGTATGAGTGCTTTAACTGGCATTCTATTTTCACGTTGAATGATCCTCAGCTGCTTCTGGGCTTTAAAAGAAAGGCTGAAATGTGTGCAGATTCTTCTGCAGGTGGACGGTAAGTTGCTGGCTCGGTCTTCTTTTTTGAGAAAGTCTTGAACAATGATGTTAATGCAGTGCGCCAAACACAGGACGCTGAAATAGCCACCATCGGCCATGGCCTTAACTATATTACTGCTGTTGTCCGTGGCAACAAAACCAATGTTAAGCCCTCTTGGTCGTAGCCATTCAAAGACCTTAGTGTTAAAGTCTTCCAAAATGTTTGCAGCAGTATTGGATTTCTCCATGGCGAACATGGCTACTGTTGCATGCTTCCGAGCGCCATTAAAAATTTCAGCAGTATCAAACCTGCAGACATCTTTTCTCTAACCCCACAAAAGAGATTCAGTGTGCAGTGATGCACATGTAATCAGTGGCTTGGCAACTGGTCCACATGTCTGACGCCAGGTGGATAGTGTGAACAGCACTCTGCTGTAAAGCTTGTCCAAGCAATTCCAGCACATCATGATGTAGCGCTGGAACAGCAACTTTGGCGAAATAGGACCGGCTGGGAATCTTCCACTTCGGACAGATGGCTGCCAGAAATTCAAGAAAACCCACCCCTTCCACACAAAAAAGGGAGGAGGTCCAGAGCTAACATTTCAGCCCGCTTCGCGTTGTACAAGTGTGCCTTTGGGTGGTTGCATTCGTACTGCATTCGTAATGCCAAGAATGGTAGCCTAGATTTTTTTGTCTTTTCTGGTGCCACTGATGCAGGTAACTTCTTGAGAGAAGACATTGGTAGGCTCAATGCACGTTTTGGTGTGGCAGCCACTGTACTCTCTTGCCTTGGTGTCTCGACCTGACTCTTGTGCCATTGTGATGTTGCTGATGGTGATGTGGGCGATACCACTGCACTGCTGGGGACAGGGCTGCTGTGTGTACCGGAAAACATTTCTCCCTCTTCTTCACCTTCCACAGTGATTGGATCGGATTCCCTGCTCAGCCTTTCACCCCCCCCCCTTCAACAACACTTGCGGTTTTTTGGCCGCTAAGGTGCGCCTCCCACTGGATCAAGTGGTGTTTTCTCAGATGGGTTATTTGGCCTCCAGCACCATAGTTTGTACCAAGCTTACCCTGACAAACACTTGCTTCACAAAGGGAGCATATAGAAATGTTCACCTCCTTCTTGCTTACTGAAAAGAAGTCCCAAACTGGGGAGGCCAACTTTCTGACGTAGCTGGTGCCACTTGCAATGTCGGATGAACTGGTAGATGGGCGTGACGTTTGACTATCTGCAGTACCTACTTCTACTGAGGTGATTGTGGATGTAGGTCGCTGCCGGGACTTTGTAAATATGGCAGCTGGAGGTGGTGTTGGTGGTATCTGTGTTGGTGGTATCTGTGATTCCACATCCCTCAAAGCAATTTGGGATGGGATAATGTTGGTCTCCACTGGGGTAGGGCTAACGTCCATAATGACTGGCTCGCCATCATCCTCCTCTTCTACATCTACCTCCATAACACTAAGGCTTTTAGGAACCTTCCTTTTCCCTAGCCTTGTCTCATTGCATGTCTCACTCTCAGACTGAGATCCAAGTGGTGTCTTGATCATCAGAAGGGGGGTTTGGAGAAGAAGTTGATGGACTAACCCCCCTTTTTCTTGCTGGGGATCTGGAAGGCAATGGATCTTCTGAAAGAGTGGCTTGCTCAGCAGAAAACTCAATCTCCTGAAATGCCCCTACTTCGGGAGGAACTATTATTGGTGGTTGCAGCTGTGGTTGTCCACTTATCTGAGTTTCCTGCATTGATTGGGTGCTAATTTGCGATAACGATAAGTAAATTTCAATGTCACTGCTCGTCGGCATTGACGTGATTAGACTGGCTGCCTCTGAGACAGGCTTGGGCCTATGCTGGTGGGGTGGGTCTGCTCATGCGGGGGTGCTGCTCCCAGCTTGCTCCCCGGACACCGCTGCTGCAGGCACAATTTTTGGTTTCCCAAAAAAGGTCTTGGGCGACATAATGGTGGTGGTAAGTGCCTTCTTTTCATTGGCAGCTTTCTTGGTACTGGTACCTTTCTTCTTTGGGACCATCTTGAACTGTCAGTTAGCAGCGCCACTTAGTTTCACAAGTTGAAGAGATGTCTGTGGTCATACGTCACATCGTGCGCAGGCCTTCTGTCTGGCAGTGCTATGGGTGATGTTGTCTCCTCCTCTTGTGCACCTGAAAGCAAAGAAGCAAGAAGAACATTAGTGTGTGTGGTCACACTTGTTACCACAGTTATTAAAAAAATTAACAATACAGTGTAACGATTTGTGAGACTTTGAGAACAACATAAACTTTCATGGTGTACTGTACAGTACACTCAGGAAGGATAGGAAAGAAGAACAGCAGCAACAAAACACAGATGTAACGGTTTGCTTTATGTGCATTGTGCATCACTTGGGATGCGGCACTGAGGAGCTGCAGCTGACAAATGACAATGGAACAATCCCTAGACAATGAATACTGTTTTGCATGTCATACAGCAGACATGGGGTTAATGGTTCATTAATTCCAAATCATGTTACTTATGAAACTGATTTTTTTTGTTGAAAATATTGACAATAAATAAAAAAATAAAAAACTTGAAAACAATATAAAAATAAAATAAATAAATAAAAAAAAAGAATTAAACAAATTGGAAAAATAAAAAAATTATAATAAAAAAAGAAATTAAAATGAACAAATTAAAAAAATATTAAAATAAATAATTTATGAATAAGTAAAAAATAAAAATTTCCTCAAACGTCTAATTATTAATTTATTAAGCTGCTATTATCTCATTGATCAACCATCCATGCAAGCATATGGCAAAGGGGCACACTGGCTAAACGCACAAAATGGCTGCCAGCCAGTGCCACATGATCATCAACAACAACAACAACAAGCAAGAAGAAGGCATTTGAGAACAAAGAGAAGACATGCAGGCCTGTGGCAAAAGAGCACTGGCTGCCTTCACAAAATGGCCGCCAGCCACATGGCCAGGCCACAACAAGAAGCAATAAGCCAAGGGGAACAAAGGGAAGACATGCAAGCCTATTGCAAAAGCACACTGACTGCCTTCACAAAATGGCTGCCAGCCACATGGTCACAACAAGCAGGAGGCCTGGAAGACAATGAGCACAAGCAGGCCTAAGGACAAGGATTTTGCAAAATGGCCCCCGCCACATGGGGAACCAAGGCAAATACATTGCTGGCCTACTATTGCAATACAAACACACTCACATACTGGCCAGACAAAGGAGGCATGCTAAACAACACATCTTTAATGCAACAATGCCAAAAACGAAAATCCAGAGGGCTAAACAGGTTTGCAAGTTACAACAACCACATACATCCAACAAAGGCATTTAATTAAACACACATGAAAAAAAGTGAAATACCACAAAAAACACATTTTGTATTTTAATCCAATGCCTTCCATGGCCTAAATGATGTTTACATTCAACAGACACCACAGAAACAGTTGTTTCATGCACCCATGAGTAGCTCTGGGCCTACTGGCTGAAAGGCCTATTGGCAGACTACTGGGCTACATAGTGAAATAAATCAATATTGCAAATTGATTTAAAACATTGAAGAAAATGTAGTAAACTGTGCAACATTTTTTCAAATAATTTCTTGCAAAGAAATACCTAGGCCCCTGGTAAAACTAAAGGACACCCACCACAATAAATATAAAAAATCAATGAAAAGTACAAATAAATCCAAGTGCATGGCCCAATTAAACAAACAACACCAGTTTGCAAAGGAAGGGGTCGATTACGATGTCGGTCGGAAAGGCTCTGAACGGCATTGGTTTGTCCAAATCTGTGTCGGAACCCGCGTTTCCGACCGACTCAGAAACATCAGACTGACCGATTAACTATAGTCGGAAACCATTCGGTCATTCCGACTCAGTTCCGATCGGCATTCGGAGAAACCTAGTCAGTCGGAGCCGAATCGTACAGGTCTACGGACCGCGTTTCCGACCGACGTATTACGATGTCGGATTTGGACAGCCTTTCCGAACAGGTTTGTCTGATATGGATTGGCTGTCGGAAACCGACTTTTGGGGCCCCTAGCAGACCCCCTTCACCCGGAGCACTCTGGTTGGGGCCAGTGGAGGTACCCATGGATCCCCCTCTATCCAAACATACACGGTGTGGCAGGCACCATGGGGTGCCCGCCACAGGGTGCAAGGTTTTCCACACCTACCCCTTTTTTCAATGGGAGCCTGTGTTGTCGGTCGGAACACAGGCTGCTCTAAGAGCAGTTTTTCAGAATTCATCAAAAGCAGCACTGCTGGAGGGATCTCTTGAGGACTTCTCTGATCTGTCCTAATACTGTGACGGTGCGAGATCCTTGCATCCTTGCACATGCGAGATGTTTCACTCCTCAGGATTCAGGTGATGCAATAAGGGGTCCACCCCTTGACATCCCCAACTCCAACTGTAAGTTACGGAGTGTTAGGGCGATCAAGTGAGGGAAGGGTAGGATGGGAACAGCGGGGAAGAGAACCTATAAAACAAAGAACAAGCAGCATAAATGTAAGCACATACAACAACTACTCTCATATGATCTCACTAGAATGCACTTCTCTACCTTAGTACGTGAGGACGGAGTCTGTCAGTATTCATATATCTGGAAATAATCAGTTCTTCGTGTACACATTTCTAGGAGGCATAAAAACAGCAGGTTAAACCAGATTCTAATCACCCTACTTCACAGACATCTGCCATCCATATGAATCCCAATACATACCCGTTCTCTAGTTAATTGCAAGGATTAAAAGACTGCCACAAAAAGAGAAAAAAGGGGCAAAAAATATCCAGAGTCTTAATCCTGGGGTGTAATGACAGTCTCAAAGAAATGTTCACCAGGAATCACCAGAGTACTTAAAGCAGGCACCAATAGCCAAAGATCATGCAGATAGAACAATTTCCTCCAGAGTTCCCATCACACAGTCTGTATAATATGGTCTATAACTGCAGCCAAGCCTTTGTGAATTCCTAGTCGCCGATTATAGTCCAGCAAGGAAATCGGCTAAGAAGTAAAGCGACCCCACTTGAAAAAGATATTGAAAACAAATAATGAACTGAGGCACATTCAATCCTACCTCGGGATGTCCAAAAAGATTACGGGACATGGTTCACCTCACCACAGCCCGTATAGCTGTCCCAGAACGCTCTCCACTCTCATCAGAGCGATATCACAGCACTCCAGGCAGTTAACACAGCGTCTCCGCGGAATACTCGCTTCGTAGCGGAACGCCCAACAAACATCCAGGTGCCCAGACTCGCGTCGTGCTCAGCCGAGCACAGTAGTGCTGAACTGGCCACGAAGTCCCACAAGTAGGGGCTCCCCCCCCGATCCAAATAACGGAGCAACTACCGCAGCTCCCTCCGTGCACGAATTCTCTCAGCCGTGATACAAACCCCAAAAATCGGAATTACGCACGCTAACGAGCGTGCGTTGCGTCATCATATAGACGCTTGCTCCTCCTTCACCGGTAGCCTCCTGGGAAATGTAGTCTTGCGATCTTCCAGTCTAGGAAGGCGCTAACCAACGCGATTCCTGACTGTAGGCTCTCCTGCCAAGCGCCTCCTAGATCCAGGTTTGGAGGGATGTCTACGATAAAAAGAACGCACCGCGGCAGGGGTGTGAACATTGTGACTGGGTTCCCAAGAATCCTCCTCAGCGGTATACACTTTCCAGGAGATAAGATACCAAAGATTGCCTTTCCGATACTGTGAATTCAATATTCTCATGACCTCATATTCCAAACCCCCAGCGCAAGACACCGGAGGAGGTGCTCGGAGTCGAGCCCCCATAGCTGGCTTCAAAAGACTGCAATGGAACACAGGGTGGATACAGAGACTGCCAGGCAACTTCAATCTGTAGGCAACGGGATTGACCTGTTTCACTATAGCATATGGGCCAATAAATTTGGGATGGAACACACTCCGCAGCTTAAACTTGATGTTCTTCGTGGATAGCCACACACGATCTCCCACTGAATACTGTGGACCATCGATCCTGTGTCGATCCTCCCATTTTTTATACACCTGCTTGGCCAGTATCAGTTGCCTTATTGCTTTCTTATGAATGGTTTGTAGTTGCTTAATATGTTCTCGTACTGAGGGCTGGTTTGCTATGTTATCAGGTATGTTTATAGGCAGAGTTCTTGCACTGTAACCAAAATTTGCCATAAAAGGTGATACTCCTGTCGAACAGTGCAAGGCATTGTTATAAGCCAGCTCAGCCATCCACAAACGGGACACCCAGGAGTCTCGAGCTTCCTTGGCATAGCACCTTAGATACTTCTTCAGGGTCTGGTTTAGCCTTTCTGTTTGGCTGTCTGTTTGGGGATGAAAGCTTGTTGAAACAGCCTAGTCGATCTGCAAAGCCTTACACCACATCTTCCAAAAACTCGCTATAAACTGAGGCCCTCTATCGGAATCGATCACCTTAGGCAAGCCATGTATCCGTACCATATTGTTCAATAAAAGGTGAGCGGTTTGTCCTACTGTCGGCAAGTTTTTGCATGGGATGAAATGGCCCATTTTTGTAAGGCTGTCCACTACTACTAATAATGGCTGAGCACCCTTGATCCAGCGGCAACCCAGTGATGAAATCCAAACTGATGTTTTGCCATGGCTGCTGAGGGGTAGGCATGGGAATGAGCTTCCCTTTCCTCTTTGTGTTTCCCCATTTGCTCTGGCGCATTCCTCACATCTTGACACCCATGTTCGGACATCCTTGGGCAAAGTGTTCCACCAAAAATGTCGTTGTACCAATCGAATCGTTTTGAGGATTCCTGGATGTCCCGCCAAGGGGGATTCATGACACCATGTAAATGCGCCTTTCTGTAGTTCAGGAGTAGGGAGGTACAGCTTGTTTCTATAAAAAGGCAACCCTTGTCTGATAGTGCGATTGACGTCTTGGTCGGCCCAATCCTCCCACTCATCTGTAGGTTTATATGTGATCACTTCCTCCAAAAATGTGTCTACCTTGATAACGCATAGCACCTTTGGAGGATCGATTATCGTCTCGGGGGTATTTATGGTAGCTTCTTCTATGGATTCCTGTTGAGACAGAGAATCGGCC
Source organism: Calotriton arnoldi (assembly GCA_963921515.1). Taxonomy (NCBI): domain Eukaryota; kingdom Metazoa; phylum Chordata; class Amphibia; order Caudata; family Salamandridae; genus Calotriton; species Calotriton arnoldi. The sequence goes on along the minus strand of CAWUFW010010041.1, from coordinate 527,340 downwards.
TTGCGGTTTTCAATTCCTGGTCTGAAGGAAATCACAAAGTCATACTCCGCGAAAAACAGCATCCATCTCATCTGTCTCTGTGAGAGATGTCGAGCTGTCTTCATGTATTGCAGGTTCCTATGATCGGTGTATCCTGTGATAGGGTAACGAGCCCCCATAGGTACTGGCTTCATTCTTGGAATGCCTTTTTTATTGACAATAGTTCTTTTTCGGCAATAGTGTAGTTCCTCTCTGCGGAATTCAGCTTTTTGGAGAGGTAGGCCACCGGATGCAACTGACAAGTATGTTTATCTCTTTGTGAGGGAATGGCACCAATGGCTTCATCCAAAGCGTCCGCTTCAACTACAAAAGGAACCTCAAGTTGGGGATGTCTAAGCACTGGAGCAGTAGCGAAAGCATTCTTCAAAAAAGCAAAAGCTGCCGCTGCCTCACTGGTCCAAACAAAAGGAACCCCCTTTCTAAGCAATCTTGTGATTGAGACTGCTACCTGGGAAAAATGCAGTATGAATCTGCGATAATAGTTCGCAAATCCCAAAAAACATTGGACGTCTCTCAGGGTCTTTGGGATGGGACGTTCCTGCACTGCTTGTACTTTACGTTCAGCCATGCTCAAACCTTCTGGTCAAAGCATAACCCCTAGGAATTCCACTTCATGCACACTGAAATCACACTTGCTCAACATGCAATACAGGTGGTATTCTCTTAGTTTTCTCAACACAAGGGAGACTTGTTCTTTATGTATCTCAGTAGAAGCAGAGTAAATCAGGATATCGTCAATGTATACCACCACAAAGCGGTCCACATACTCTTTCAGGACGTCATTCAAAAAATACTGAAAGGCCGCCGGGGCATTACACAGCCTGAACGGCATTACAGTATATTCGAATAACCCATAACGAGTCTTAAAGGCAGTTTTCCACTCATCCCCCTCTCGGATACGCACCAAGTGGTAGGCCTCTCTTAAATCCAGGATGGTGTAAACAGTGGCTTCTCGCACTTGATCCAACAACACGCAATAAGTGGCAAAGGGTATCTATTGAGTATAGTGTTTTTTTTTAACATCCTATAGTCAATACAGGCTCTTAATTCACCACTCGCTTTAGCTATAAAGAACAGTGGAGAGGCTGCTGGAGAACGGGATGGCCTGATGAAACCGATCTCAAGATAGTGGTCAAGATACTCTCTAAGGTGTTTGGTTTCTGGATCTGACAAAGCATACACTCTGCAAGCTGGAATGGTCGCTCCCTCTACCAAATCAATCTGACAGTCATATATCCTGTGGGAGGGAAGCTGTTCTGCGTGGACTTCGCTAAATACATCAGTAAACTGGACGTACTCTAATGGCAACACCACCTGTTTCTCAGTGGCCGTAGCTACACAAAACGGGTAGGTCAGAGCTATAGCCTGAGAAGGAGTGTCCTGAGTAAAATGTTCTTGACATTCGCTTGATAGAAATCGTACCGATTTGTTTCTCCAATCGATTGTGGGATTATGGTGCCAGAACCATGGCATTCCCAAAATTATCTCATACTGAGGGGCTTCTATGATATTCAAAGCTAGGTCTTCTTGGTGTTGCCTTTTCCCATCCTTAACCGATAACCTCACTAGTTCTGTTCGATCTGTAATGAGTCCTGACTTTAGGGGCTTACCATTCACGGCCAATACTTCCTCCGGGGTCTCTCGAGGTACGCTACATAATGCTAAGTGTTTCACCAACCCACTATCAATGAAATTCACCCATAGCCCCTGAATCTAACATCACTAACACCTTATGTATGTGTTGATTGTACTCCAGACCCATTGAAAGCACAATGTGTGATTCAGTGTCCTTCAATTCGTTGGTCGATAAAGACGGAATCCTCCATTCCTTATCCACTGAAGGCGCAGAGATGGTTATTCCGGATGTACCAGATTCCGGACATATAACAGAAGCTGCGACTTTCTTGTTCTTGTAAAAAGTGCCTTGTGTCTTGGGTTTAGAGGAGCAGTCACGTACGAAATGCCCCCGTTTGCCACAATACATACAAAGTCCCTATGCTCGACGGCTCTCCCTTTCTTCTCGTGTTAGTGGTGCCCTGATAGCTCCGATTTCCATCGGTTCAGCCGTCGCCTCATTGCTAGACATAACTTTCCTGGGATTTTTATCAAACCGATAAAAAGACCTGTCTCTTCTTTTTCTCTCTCCCCCTCTTTCAGACATATGGCCATCTAATCTCAAAGTCAGGCTAATCAAATCAGTACAGGTGACCGGCTGTGGGTCAATTTGCGCCAAAACGTCCTTCAACTCATCACGCAGGCCCTGATAGAAAAGAGACATTCTCTTTTCTTCAGGCCATGCGGCTTCTGCTTCCAACCGATTGAACAACGTGAGGTACGTTACCAAATCGTTTCTCCCCTGTTTCAACTCCAACAACTCTCGATCCGCACTGAAGGTGGTGGCTCGTCTATCAAACACTCTCTCTAACTCAGCACGAAAAGCAGTCCAATCAGACAACAACGGATCATTGTTTCTGATCAACGGAACCGCCCAATTAGCGGCATCGCCTATCAAATAGGATATCGCAAAAGCCACTCTAGAATGGTCATTCGGAAAGGATGAGGGTTTGCGAGAGAAGTGAAGCATGATCTGAGTGAGGAACACCTGGATTTTCTGAGGGTCGCCTGCATACCTCTCTGGGTTAGCCAAAGGATGGGAGGAGGAACAGTGACCTGTATCTGGGGTGTGGAAGCGGATACATCAAAAGGGTTTCTAGTTAGTTTATCAACTTGTTCACGCAATGCGGCGGTTTCTGCTCTAGAGGCCGCAAGTTCCTGTTGAACTAAGGCCAATGCCTGGATGACATCATCCATGGACGCCATATAGTGCCACACCTGAACCGGGAGGAGTATAATTCTTAGGTGCTTAATTCTGCCAGGATCTCACACATGCGAGATGTTTCACTCCTCAGGATTCAGGTGATGCAATAAGGGGTCCACCCCTTGACATCCCCAACTCCAACTGTAAGTTACGGAGTGTTAGGGCGATCAAGTGAGGGAAGGTTAGGATGGGTACAGCGGGGAAGAGAACCTATAAAACAAAGAACAAGCAGCATAAATGTAAGCACATACAACAACTACTCTCATATGATCTCACTAGAATGCACTTCACTACCTTAGTACGTGAGGACGGAGTCTGTCAGTATTCATATATCTGGAAATAATCAGTTCTTCGTGTACACATTTCTAGGAGGTATAAAAACAGCAGGTTAAACCAGATTCTAATCACCCTACTTCACAGACATCCGCCATCCATTTGAATCCCAATAAATACCGGTTCTCTAATTAATTGCAAGGATTAAAGGACTGCCACAAAAAGAGAAAAAAGGGGCAAAAAAGAACCAGTCTTAATCCTGGGGTGTAATGACAATCTCAAAGAAATGTTCACCAGGAATCACCAGAGTACTTAAAGCAGGCACCAATAGCCAAAGATCATGCAGATAGAACAATTTCCTCCAGAGTTCCCATCACACAGTCTGTATAATATGGTCTATAACTGCAGCCAAGCCTTTGTGTATTCCTAGTCGACGATTATAGTCCAGCAAGGAATCGGCTAAGAAGTAAAGCGACCCCACTTGAAAAAGATATTGAAAACAAATAATTAACTGTGGCACATTCAATCCTACCTCGGGATGTCCAAAAAGATTACGGGACGTGGTTCACCTCACCACAGCCCGTATAGCTGTCCCAGAACGCTCTACACTCTCCTCAGAGCGATAACACAGCCCTCCAGGCAGTTAACATGGCGTCTCCGCGGAAAACTCGCTTCCTAGCGGAACGCCCAACGAACATCCAGGTGCCCGGACTCGCGTTGTGCTCAGCCGAGCACAGTAGTGCAGAACTAGCCACGAAGTCCCACAAGTAGGGGCTCCCCCTCTGATACAAATAACGGAGCAACTTCCGCAGCTCCCTCCGTGCACGAATTCTCTCAGCCGAGAGACAAACCCCAAAAATCGGAATTACGCATGCTAACAAGCGTGCGTTGCGTCATCATATAGACGCGTGCTCCTCCTTCACCGGTAGCCTCCTGGGAAATGTAGTCTTGCGATCTTCCAGTCTAGGAAGGCGCTAACCAACGCGATTCCTGACAGAAGGAGTCCTCTCGCATCCGTGAACGGCCGCCATTTTCTCAGCGTGCTGCCCTTCTCCGATATCTAGACGGTTTTCTGCGCTATGGGTGAACCAGTAATTTTCCCTTTTTCCTCACAAAAGGTATCTCTGACTGCCTTCAACATACCCTTGGAAAAATGTCATTTGCCTGCTACATGTTATCCCTCTTTTATCAAATGGTCTCTACAGCTCACCTGCAGTGCTTTATTTCACATCTCTTCAAAGACTATGGCCCCAATTGAAAGATATATTTCATAACTGCAGAATTTGCTTATAGACATTGTGGAACAAACGTCATATGTCAATCTGTGACTGAAGGCAAGATTCTCTGCTTTGTTTGCCTTTATATATTGTCCTCCATCGATACCCTGGCTTTGAAGGTCTTGGTCCCTATTTCGACTGCTGGCTTTGAGTGTCATATGCTGTCACAATATAATGATGCTGGAACACTGAGCTGTGGGGTGGATTTTCAGTAGACCTTCTGTTCCCTTGATTCCTTGCATGTTTGTAAGCTGATGGGAGCTATCAAAAATCATCGCTCCTTAACCTGTTGCGAAGAGAAGTGTCTCTGTCACGTGTAGTTGGTCGCTCATCGTCTCAGCACATCATTTCCTGCTCTGTACAACTTTACTGAAATTTACTTAACAGCTATTTATTATATGGGCAGACTTTCATCATGTGATTGAATCTGAAAGAATGCAGATGTGATTACATAAGCTGCGGGACACTCTCTTAGGAGGTTTTCTGCTCCCTGTTTCTTTGCATGTTTGCAAATCAGTGGGAACCATTGTAATCTCTCTACTCCACATCCTGCTATGTAGATGTGTCCCTACCACATATAAGTAATCACCTCTCTCCGCCATATAGAGTGCGAACTCATGCGCAATTACATTGAACTTCCTCTCACCAATCACCTATTATATGGGAAGACTCTTTACTTCTAAAAAATTATCACATCAATCTATGCACATCATCAAGATGGCCAGCGACCCTCTCAATCTTGCTAAAGCATCTTCCTCTGGTACCAAACCCAGAAGAGTCAAAAATGATCCTTCATCTCCGATCCAATCATCTCCTAGTCTGGTCTTGGACACAATTTTAGATGAAGTACGTGCCCTTAAACAGTTCATGAGCACTACCAATGACAAATTGCAACAAATTGAGGACCGCTGGATCACTATGCAAAGCAAAATGCTCGATATGGAACAGCGTGTGGGCCACCTTCAGGACTTGGCTACTAAAATACCCATGTTGGAACAAGAAATTCAAAAGCTCAGGCTCCACACTGAAGACCTTGTAAATCGCAATAGAAGGAACATTCTTCGCCTTTATGGTCTACCAGAGAATGTTGAGGGCCCAGATCGTCTTTCCTTCTGGAAAGAATTTTTATCTGATCTTCTCAACCTACAGTCTTCTGCTCCTCTTAATATTCAACAGGCACATTGCTTAGGCTGTCCTCAACCTCAATCTACCAAACCTTGTGGTATTATAATGCTCTTCTTGGACTTCACCGATCTCATGCGTGTTTTAAAAGCTGCCAGAGAAAAACGCCGGCTTGTTTGGTCTAGTCATAACATCTACATTTCTCAGGATATTTCCAATGCAACCAATGCTAGACGTAAAGAGTTCTTAGCTCTTCGCCCACAGCTGAGATCTCTGAACATCCGTTATGGCATTCTTCATCCGTGTCTAAAATTGTTTCTGCAATCCATCACCAAACTACCTATGGACACAAATGCATAATGTCCTTAAATTGTTATATTGTTACTATTCCATGGCTTCTCGTTTTTTGCTGTACTCTTTAATTTCTATTCCTTAAAATGATTTATATGGCCTGAATTCTTCTACTCTGTTTCTATTTTTTCCACCCGTTATTGATCTTGCTCCTGGGTGCTAACATGCTTAGGGGCATATTATCAAGCGGCAGCGAAAAATATCGCTGGCCGCGCTTAGCGTGAGAATTGTTATCGCCGGCTATCGCTGGAAATTATCGCCATGCTAGCGCTGTATTAACAACGCTTAGCGCAATGGCGATAATTATTCCAGCGATAGCAGTGTTTTCCATGGAACATCGCTGGGTTTCCAGCGATGTTCCATGGAAAACAGCGATATCCTTGATGATAGTGCCTGTGGTCTTAGCCACACAATCCACCCCCCATGTTAGGTATGCCTTAGTCTGGAATTTAACAGACGTTAAATTCCAGCGTTAAGGCATAGTTAACGTGATTTCAAATATCGCTACCCCTCGTTGATAATATCGCGAAGCTGGGTTAGCGATATGTTCACATGGGGTTTTGTCAGGCACGCCCCCCTTACATCTCATTAGCGATGCGAGGTGTGCTGACAACGGGCGCTAAGGCAAGGAAACACGCGCTAGCGTGTCCTTGTCAATAAAGCAATAATATTATCGCCACTTTTCGCTCGAAAACGGACGCTAAAGCAGCGATAATCTTATCGCGGCCCCTTGATAATATGCCCCTTGGTTCTTATCTCTTTTTCTCTTTACTTCAGATCTGGCATTATGTCCTTGATCTCTCCCTTTGTTCCTTTATCTCCTTTATTCCTCTCTTATTCCCTAATTCTCTCTTTTCTCCCTCCCTCTCTTTTCTCCCTTTTGTGTCCTCCTTTTCCTGCCTCTATAATTGCATGAGTGTCTATTTGTTTTTCTCATCTAATTTTCTGGCAGTACCTTCATGCTATTCAAATGTTGACAAATTGTGTTTTTCTGTCTTTTCAGTTCGTCATTATTTTTCCTGTACCCTTTCTGTATTCTTCAACATGTTTAATGTTGTTTCGTGGAACATTCGTGGTCTGGTTCACCCTGTTAAACATCAAAAGGTACTTTCACTTTTATCGAAACTTAATTGTCAGATTGCTTTTTTACAGGAAACTCATTGCAACGATGTTGAATCACTTAAACTTAAGCGTCAATGGGTGGGTCAGGTTATTTTTTCTCCTGCTGTCAACCGAAAGGGTGGGGTTGCTATTTTATGTCACAAATCTTAAAAAATTCGAATTCTTTCAACTGAATGTGATACGAGTGGACGATGGGTATTACTTAACGCCAATATCTATATTAAGCAGATCACTTTTTTCAATATTTATGGGCCAGTTAAGTCTGATCCGGATTTTTGGTATAATATTACATTAAAATTGTCCTCCATTGCCAATCCTAATATTATTGTTGCTGGTGATTTCAATGATTGGATTGACCCTTTTTTTGACAGGAAATCTAATTGTAAATTCCAACCAGACAAATTGCATAAAGCATTTCAATCCGCTATTACCTCTCGTCCACTCTATGACGTATGGAAAACTAGTAATCCTGACATATATGAATATACATTCTTTTCTAATGTCCATCACACTATGTCTCAAATTGAATATATTATGGTCTCAAAATCTTTATTACCTTCCATACAATCCTCTGAGATTGGCTCCATTTTTATCTGATCATGCCCTTGTTTTGTCCTCGTTTGATTTATCCCTTGCTACTTCCAAACATGCTCGATGGAGATTTAACAACTCCTTACTATCTGACCAAAATTTTATTTTAGAAGCTACCTCCTTTATAAAAGAATTCTTTCTATTTAACAAAGCTAGTGATACTTCCGTACACAACAACTGGGATGCTTTTAAAGCCTTTTTTAGATCCTTCACATATGGTTTACACTGCTAGAAGGAAAAAGTTGTTGAGTTCCCAATATCTTTCCACCCTCAAACATATTAAGATTCTTTAACACACTTATTTCACTTCTAAATCTCCTTCTCATATCCATGACCTTACTAAAGCCAAATCCACTCAGAACAAGCAGGCTACTATTGATGCTTGCAACATACTTCTTAAGATAAAATCCAAGTATCATGGTACTCAGAATAAAGCTGGTAAAATGTTGGCTAACTATTTAATAGTCAAATTGGAAAAGAAAACTATAGGACCTATTCGTAATGACCTTACTAATAACCTATTAAATTCTGATTCAGACATTTTTAATGCTTTCCAATCCTATTATATTTCACTACACACACAAGATATCCATATCTCTGAACATCATGCCCAGGCATTTTTTAATGGTCTTCCTTCTCCTCCCTCCTTACCAAATGCTATGGCTCTCCTTGAAAAAGATATAACTCTTCAAGAGATTTTGGATGCCATCAAATCTTTGAAGAGAGCTAAACCTCCTGGTCCTGATTGTTTTTCCTTTGAACTTATATCTCTCTATTTCTTCTATTTTTGCACCACATTTACTTGAGCTCTTCACCTCCTTCCTATTGCAATCTAAGCCAGAAGACTCTTTTTTAGATGCGCTCATTGAAATCATTCCCAAAGCTGGTAAAGATCACACTTTATGTCAAAATAACCGTCCTATTTCATTAATTGACTGTAAACTTTTTGCAAAAATCCTTGCCTCTAGATTAAACGACGTTATACCCCTTCTTATTAAACCTGACCAATCTGGTTTCATTAAAGGTAGGCTCACCTCAGATAATGCTAGGATGTTCTCCAATATTCTTATATTGGGGAGAAGATATCCTGATCCTCTCACTGCATTATCTCTCAATGCTGAAAAAGCATTTGACCGTATAAATTTGCAATTTATGTTCAAAACTCTTTGTTGGTTTGGTTTTGGCCCCAAATGTATTTCGTTTATCAAGCTATTGTATTCCGAACCACATGCTTGTGTTTCTGTCAATGGATTTGTATCCCCTTATTTTAACTTGCATGGAGGTACTAGACAAGGTTGTCCCCTTTCTCCTCTTTTATTTCTTCTCTGTCTCAAACCTTTTCTTGAACGCATTCACTGTAACCCTTTGATAACAGGTTTCCAACATAATTTCTATGAAACTAAAGTATCTGCTTATGCAGACGATATTCTGGTATATCTCTCGAATCCCTTAACTTCCCTACCACCCTATATACAGGAGATTGACTTATATTCTAAAATATCTGGCTATAAATTGAGGGGCATATTAGCAAGACCCACGTTAAAATTATCGCCGTTTTAGCGGCAGGAAACTGCCGCTAAAACGGAGATAATGGGCTTGCTAATATGCGTTATGGAATTCCAATAGAAGCCCAGGTTAGATGTCCTGCACATCTAACCTGGGCTTCTATTGGAATTCTATAACGCATATTAGCAAGCCCATTATCGCCGTTTTATCGGCAGTTTCCTGCCACTAAAACGGCGATAATTTTAACGTGGGTCTTGCTAATATGCCCCATAATTTCTCTAAAACTGAGATTTTACCTTTTTAATTCCCTCTGTTATCAATTTATGTTCTCTGATACTAATTTTATGTGGTGTCCATCTAGGATTGAATACCTAGGAGTCTGGTTTTCACCTACCATCCCTGAAACTCTTGCCCATAATTTTAGTGCACTAAAACTTAAGATTCAAAATTTGCTCTCCTCTTGGTCCCTTCTCCACTTATCCTGGTGGGGTAGATTGGATACTGTTAAAATGATGATTGTACCTCTTATTCTTTTTTTGCTTTCTATATTACCTTTCAAAATCCCTAACTACTATTTTAAACAAATTAACTCTCTCTGTACCAAATTTCTATGGAACAATAAACCTGCCCGTATTGCCCTATCCAAATTAATTAAACCAAAAAATCGAAGGGGGTGTACGATTTCCTAATTTTAAGCTATATCATACTGATTTTTTAATCAGACACATTTTTGCTTTAGATAGACAATATCAAGACTCCCCCATACCCAGTTGGATCACTTATGAACGCTCTCTATGAAATGAATTTTCTTTTTATGATATTAGCTTTATGTCCAATCGTACTTTTATATCCAAACACCCTATCTTAAAATATTCCCAACATCTATTGCACTCATTGTTCTCTTTTGGCTCTAACTTCTATCAAGCTTTTCTTGCTTCCTCTATCTGGTTCAATCAATTCATTAAGTTTCGCCATAAATCATTCTACTTCAAGCATTGGAAATAAAAGGATATCCTATATGTTCACTAACTAGTCTCTCAAAATTCAGTTTTACCCTTCACTACACTACAAGAACGCTATGATATACCTTCTTCTTTCTTAACCCAATACTCCCAATTATCACAAGAACTTCAATCGTTTTTATTAGCCAGAAACGTTCCTGCCCATTTTACTCCGTTTTCTCCCTTGACTCCCCTATATAATATCTCTTCTGATTCTAATCTTAAAGTCTCTCTCATTTATAAACTTTTATCCGCTCCTATTTCTGATAGACTAAAATCCTCAATTGAAACAGCATGGGAGCAAGACCTCTCGATGACCCTCTCGACTCAGCAATGGGATAAATTATGGCATAAAATTTTCACTACCTCCAAAGCTGCCAATATCACTCAATCCCTATTTTTCTTATACAACAGAGTGGTTCGTACACCCATTTTCTTTGATCTTTTTATTGCTATTGCTTTTGAAGTTATTTTTACTTGTTTGAAAGATAATTCTAAAATATGTACGTTAACATGGTGGAATTTTATTTGCGATGAACATAGAATTTCTACTGTTTCATCCTCACTGTTATCTCAGAAAATCTAGTCTGACTTACTCTGGTTACTCTTCACTACTTTTTTATCTTCGCACTCATCTTTACTCTAATTTCTATTCACCTTCCCTCTCGCTTCTTTTCCCTTTCCCCTCTTTATTTCCTTTTTCTCTGTCTTAAAAAATATATAAATGACTAATATTAGCTAGATAATCTACTCTCTTTTTTTACTTACCTTATAGCATAGGATTACATTTTGCAATTATCACATCATCATATTTATTATTGTATTACCCTTAAGTTATGTGTTTTTACTATACTACTTTCCTTCCTTATGCTGCTTGTAATCTTGGTACTCTCTTTTTAATTCCAATAAACATTATTAAAAAATATATTTCTCTAAGTCCCCCCGACATGGGTAACATGGTGCAAATGCCGTAACACAGGGTTTCCCCGCTCCTAAACCACTGGACTACTGTCCAAGTGTTGATACTCTCAGCTTATTTCTGATGAAGTAACTTATTTGAGCAAGCACAACGACACCATTCACAGCACTAACCATAATAATAGTCAGGGCTGAGACAATCATGGAAATGATTCGAGAACACACCATTCTCCAACAGTGATGTCCCAACATTTATTCACCAGTAGTTAACATTAAATCACTTTTTCATTTTTGGTACTTTCACATTTTCACCTTAAACATAACACAACGACTCAACATGATCTCTATATATTTTGTTTTTTGACTTGCAAATTTATTACCATTTGTAAATATTTCTTCTACATCTATATGTCTATCACCATTCACGTGATGCAGTAAATCACCATGTTATTATTTAATGGGGTCAGACCCAGGTTGGGGTCAGATGACCAAGACCACGGATGTGGTCGAAACGCGTCTTTTTGTCATGCAACAATAAACAACTGATGATACCTGACCAGTGGGCTCATGAAGTGCTTTTTCTTCACTTCGTTTCGCTTTGGAATATATATATATACGTTTCCGGCTGCTGCTTCTATCTATTTTAGATTCAATGAACTGTGCCTCGAATATCTAAGGACTGTGCAGTATACCCATTTGGGTTTGGATTGGGACTACGAGCTTGGCAAAATACAGATGGACCTTCTTGACCATAAAGCCTTGGTGTAAACCATGTGACGCCTATGGGGGCGGAGCTTGTTCATCTAATAAAATGGTGTCCCTGAAAACGTATTGCTTAGTCCTTGCACGAATGAATGCCTGCCAGTGATCAAGGGTATTTACAACTCGAAGCGCGTTTCGCTTTAAGGAATAGCGCGGCAGGAGCGCTGTGTCTGCAACCACCTGGGGCATATGTGTGTTTACCCCTTCATGTGTGATGGCTTCACCGGGGGCAACCTTTTTTCTTTGACATAGCGCGGCTGGTCCAGCCGCGAAGCCGTCCCGCCGCCAGAAGAGGCGAATCCACGAGTCCCGCAAACGCGAGCTTGAGATGGAATGAAGGGGACCTGAGCCTCAGGTACATATTGGATGTACCACAACGTTTCCGGCTGCTGCTTCTATCTATTTTAGATTCAATGAACTGTGCCTCGAATATCTAAGGACTGTGCAGTATACCCATTTGGGTTTGGATTGGGACTACGAGCTTGGCAAAATACAGATGGACTATCTTATCCATAAAGCCTTGGTGTAAACCATGTGACGCCTATGGGGGCGGAGCTTGTTCATCTAATAAAATGGTGTCCCTGAAAACGTATTGCTTAGTCCTTGCACGAATGAATGCCTGCCAGTGATCAAGGGTATTTACTACTCGAAATGCATTTGGCTTTAAGGAATAGCGCGGCAGGAGCGCTGTGTCTGCAACCACCTGGGGCATATGTGTGTTTACCCCTTCATGTGTGATGGCTTCACCGGGGTCAACCTTTCATATATATATATATATATATATATATATATATATATATATATATATATATATATATATATATATATATATATATATATATATATATATATATATATATATATATATAATCTACTGGCGGTCGCCAGTAGATAGTTATAGTTAGGACCTATTTTCCATAGGAAATCCGCGACATTCTATTTGAAATAACTCTTGCGTCGGTTGACGAATCTTCGCGAAATTTTCAAACTTTATGGCCCGCTCCGGTCCGCTCCTACCCTGAAAGTTTCGGGGTGATTTGTCAAGCGGAAGCCGAGAAAAAAGAGGGGTCCCAAAACGTGTTTTTCCCATTCATTTTCCCATAGGAAACTTTAGCCACGGCTACAGCCCGAACTGCTGAACGGAATTACACAAAATTTGGCAAAGAGGTAGTTCTTTGTTCAGAAAGAACCCTTTTTGTTAAATGGTGTAAATCCGTTCAGTAATTGCGGAGAAATTAAAAAATAAGAGTCAAAAAATCAATTTCCCATAGGAAACTTTATGCAAGGCTACAGCCCGAACTGCTGAACGGAATTACACCAAATTTGGCAAAGAGGTAGTTCTTGGTTCAGAAAGAACCCTTTTGTTAAATGGTGTAAATCCGTTCAGTAGTTGCTGAGAAAATCAAAAGTAAAAACACATATATATCTGGGCGGAGCCTAACCACACATGTCATCGTGAGATCTGATTGGCTGTCAGCACTTCATCCTGGAATTGCTGGCAGCCATCTTGGGACCAATATAAATGATAGTACCCCATTGAAATGCATTGTAGTGAATCGAAGATTTTGAGGGTTACCAAAAGGAGAACTATAAAGGGTGATAACAGACTTTAGTTACATTAGAATTCATTTGTTGATGGTACCATACTAATTTCAGGAATTGTGGTGTGTTCTAAGGTGATTTTACCCTGTGAAAAACCTTCTGCTGGGATATCATGAATCATGTTTGAGAGAAAACTATTTTCACATGCTTGTCCCATACAGTTTTGGAAGGTGCTCCAGAAGCTAAAATGAGAGCATATTTTCTGTAAATTCACATTATCTTTCTCAGTCATGTGAGAATGAAGTCTGACATTCTCAGTAAAACATGTACATCCAACAAGGGCAGAGACTGTCAGTTGATTCCTTTATGTTCTACTGCAGCTTCCCAGAGTGTTCTAAAGAACAACTAGAGTGCTAACAGCCTTACTTATGACAAAAGTATGGCACACCTGAAGCCATCTTGATTGGAATAAACTGGTAACACTTAAAACATTTAATTTAAAAAGGAACAAAATGATGGGGTTCATCTTGTCATAGAAATTATGGTTAGTGCTCTGGAAAGAAAAATTAGGACATGTTTCAAGTGTGATCTCAAATATCTTCCTGTTATATTTCAACAGGAGCAGCCTGTCAGTTGATGCCTTTGTGTTCTACTGCAGCTTCCCAGAGTGTTCTAAAGAACAACTAGAGCGCTAACAGTCTTACTTATGACAAAAGTATGGCACACCTGAAGCCATCTTGATTGGAATAAACTGGTAACACTTAAAACATTTAATTTAAAAAGGAACAAAATGATGGGGTTCATTTTGTCATAGAAATTATGGTTAGTGCTGTAGAAAGAAAAATTAGGACATGTTTCAAGTGTGATCTCAAATATCTTCCTGTTATATTTCAACAGGAGCAGCCTGTCAGTTGATGCCTTTGTGTTCTACTGCAGCTTCCCAGAGTGTTCTAAAGAACAACTAGAGCGCTAACAGTCTTACTTATGACAAAAGTATGGCACACCTGAAGCCATCTTGATTGGAATAAACTGGTAACACTTAAAACATTTAATTTAAAAAGGAACAAAATGAGGGGGTTCATTTTGCCATAGAAATTATGGTTAGTGCTGTAGAAAGAAAAATTAGGACATGTTTTAAGTGAGATCTCAAATATCTTCCTGTTATATTTCAACAGGAGCAGCCTGTCAGTTGATGCCTTTGTGTTCTACTGCAGCTTCCCAGAGTGTTCTAAAGAACAACTAGAGTGCTAACAGCCTTACTTATGACAAAAGTATGGCACACCTGAAGCCATCTTGATTGAAATAAACTGGTAACACTTAAAACATTTAATTTAAAAAGGAACAAAATGAGGGGGTTCATTTTGCCATAGAAATTATGGTTAGTGCTGCAAAAAGAAAATGTAGTGCATGTTTTAAGTGAGATCTCAAATCCTCTTCTATTTCATTAGAAAATTCTGACATGCAGACTGAAACAATCACTTTCAATACCAGCAGTAGACTTCCAGTTAACTCCTTGGTGAGCAGTAGCTTTACTACAGTGATCTAATGAACAACTAGAGTGCTAACATTCTGAATTTATGGCAAATGTGTGACACGTCTGAATGCCTTCTTGATGGAATCAAAGTAAAAAACTGAAAGCATTTCCTACTGAGGAGACTGCAGTAAATGAGGAAATTAGGAAACTTCATAACAAAGAAGTCTTCCAAGATGGCCACCAGTGAAAAAAGAGCCCAAATGTAGCACAAATATTACCCAGATGTAGCCCACATATAGCCCAATGACAAAAGTGTGCAAAACACTTTTTATTTTTAGTTTTTGCAGTTTTATGTAGTGCAGACTGGTCAGGTATTGGAGCGTTGCATCTTAAAACATGACCCCCTACACTACAAAAACACCACTGCACTACCCTAAACCCTAAAACACTACCCCCAGCACGACCCCCTACACTACACAAGCACCACTGCACTATCCTAAACCCTAAAACACTACCCCCAGCATGACCCCTACACTACACAAACACCACTGCACTACCCTAAACCCTAAAACACTACCCCCAACACCACTGCACTAACCTAAATCCTAAAACACTACCCCCAGCATGACCCCCTACACTACCCAAACACCACTGCACTACCCTAAAACATGACCCCCAACACTACACAAAAACCCCACTGCACTACCCTAAACCCTAAAACACTATCCCCAGCATGACCCCTACACTACACAAGCACCACTGCACTACCCTAAACCCTAAAACACTACCCCCAGCACGACCCCTACACTACACAAACACCACTGCACTACCTTAAACCCTAAAACACTACCCCCAGCACGACACCCTACACTACCCAAACACCACTGCACTAACCTAAATCCTAAAACACTACCCCCAGCATGACCCCCTACACTACCCAAACACCACTGCACTACCCTAAAACATGACCCCCTACACTACACAAACACCACTGCACTACCCTAAACCCTAAAACACTACCCCCAGCACGACCCCCTACACTACACAAGCACCACTGCACTACCCTAAACCCTAAAACACTACCCCCAGCATGACCACCTACACTGCCCGAACACCACTGCACTGCCCTAAACCCTGAAACACCAGCCCCTGCACGACCCCCTACACTGCCCGAACACCACTGCACTGCCCTAAACCCTGAAACACCAACCCTAGCACGACCCCCTACACTGCCCGAACACCACTGCACTGCCCTAAACCCTGAAACACCACCCCTTCACGACCCCCTACACTGCCCGAACACCACTGCACTGCCCTAAACCCTGAAACACCACCCCCAGCACGCCCCCTACACTGCCCGAACACCACTGCACTGCCCTAAACCCTGAAACACTACCCCTAGCAAGACCTCCTACACTGCCCAAACACCACTGCACTGCCCTAAACCCTGAAACATCACCCCCAGCAAGACCCCCTACACTGCCCGAACACCACTGCCCTAAACCCTGAAACACCAGCCCCAGCACGACCCCCTACACTGCTCGAACACCACTGCACTGCCCTAAACCCTGAAACACCACCCCCAGCACGACCCCCTACACTGCCCGAACACCACTGCACTGCCCTAAACCCTGAAACACCACCCCCTGCACCACCCCCTACACTGCCAGAACACCACTGCACTGCCCTAAACCCTGAAACACCACCCCCTGCATGACCCCCTACACTGCCCGAACACCACAGCACTGCCCTAAACCCTGAAACACCATCCCCAGCACGACCCCCTACACTGCACGAACACCACTGCACTGCCCTAAACCCTGAAACACCACCCCCAGCAAGACCCCCTACACTGCCCGAACACCACTGCACTGTCCTAAACTCTGAAACACCAGCACCAGCACGACCCCTACACTTCCCGAACACCACTGCACTGCCCTAAACCCTGAAACACCACCCCCTGCACGATCCCCTACACTGCCCGAACACTGCTGCACTGCCCTAAACCCTGAAACACCACCCCCAGCACGACCCCCTACACTGCACGAACACCACTGCACTGCCCTAAACCCCGAAACACTACCCCCAGCAAGACCCCCTACACTGCCCGAACACCACTGCACTGCCCTAAACCCTGAAACATCACCCCCAGCAAGACCCCTTACACTGCCCGAACACCACTGCCCTAAACCCTGAAAAACCACCCCCAGCAAGACCCCCTACACTGCCCGAACACCACTGCACTGCCATAAACCCTGAAACACCACCCCCAGCATGACCCCCTACACTGCCCGAACACCACTGCACTGCCCTAAACCATGAAACACCAGCCCCAGCACGACCCCCTACACTGCCCGAACACCACTGCACTGCCCTAAACCCTGAAACACCACCCCCAGCACGACCCCTACACTGCCCGAACACCACTGCACTGCCCTAAACCCTGAAACACCAGCCCCAGCACAACCCCGTACACTGCCCGAACACCACTGCACTGCCCTAAACCCTGAAACACCAGCCCCAGCACGACAGCCTGCACTGCCCGAAAACCACTGCACTGCCCTAAACCCTGAAACACCAGCCCCAGTACGACCCCCTACACTGCCCGAACACCACTGCACTACCCTAAACCCTCAAACACCAGCCCCAGCATGACCCCCTACACTGCCCGAACACCACTGCACTGCCCTAAACCCTGAAACACCACCCCCAGCACGACCCCCTACACTGCCCGAACACCACTGCACTGCCCTAAACCATGAAACACCAGCCCCAGCACGACCCCCTACACTGCCCGAACACCACTGCACTGCCCTAAACCCTGAAACACCACCCCCAGCACGACCCCCTACACTGCCCGAACACCACTGCACTGCCCTAAACCCTGAAACACCAGCCCCAGCACAACCCCGTACACTGCCCGAACACCACTGCACTGCCCTAAACCCTGAAACACCAGCCCCAGCACGACCGCCTACACTGCCCGAAAACCACTGCACTGCCCTAAACCCTGAAACACCAGCCCCAGCACTACCCCTACACTGCCCGAACACCACTGCACTACCCTAAACCCTCAAACACCAGCCCCAGCACGACCCCCTACACTGCCCGAACACCACTGCACTGCCCTAAACCCTGAAACACCAGCCCCAGCAAGACCCCCTACACTGCCCGAACACCACTGCTCTGCCCTAAACCCTGAAACACAACATCCAGCAAGACCCCCTACAATGCCCGATCACCACTGCACTAAAGCCTAAAACACTACCCCCAGCAAGACCACCTACACTGGCCGAACACCACTGCACTGCCCTAAACCCTGAAACACCACCCCCTGCACGACCCCCTACACTGCCCAAACACCATTGCACTGCCCTAAACCCTGAAACACCAACCCCTGCACGACCCCCTACACTGCCCAAACACCACTGCACTGAACCCTGAAACACCACCCCTCAGCACGACACCCTACACTGCCCGAACACCACTGCACTGCCCTAAACCCTGAAACACCACCCCCAGCATGACCCCCTACACTGCCCGAACAACACTGCACTGCCCTAAACCCTGAAACACCACCCCCTGCATGACCTCCTACACTGCCGGAACACCACTGCACTGCCCTAAACTCTGAAACACCACCCCCAGCACGACCCCCTACACTGCCCGAACACCACTGCAGTGCCCTAAACCCTGAATCATCAACCCCAGCAAGACCCCTACACTGCCTGAACACCACTGCCCTAAACCCTGAACACCACCCCCTACACTGCACGAACACCACTGCACTGCCCTAATCCCTGAAACACCACCTCCAGCAAAACCCCTACACTGCCTGAACACCATTGCTCTGCCCAAAATCCTGAAACACTAGCCCCAGCACGACCCCCTACACTGCCCGAACACCACTGCACTGCCCTAAACCCTGAAACACCACCCCCAGCAAGACCCCCTACACTGCCCGAACACCACTACACTGCCCTAGACTCTGAAACACCAGCCCCAGCAAGATCCCCTACACTGCCCGAACAACACTGCACTGCCCTAAACCCTGAAACACCAGCCCCAGCATGACCCCCTACACTGCCCGAACACCACTGCACTGCCCTAAACCCTGAAACACCAGCCCCAGCACGACCACCTACACTGCCCGAACACCACTGCACTGCCCTAAACCCTGAAACACCAGCCACAGCACAACCCCCTACACTGCCCAAACACCACTGCACTGCCCTAAACCCTGAAACACCAGCCCCAGCACGACCCCTACACTGCCCGAACACCACTGTACTGCCCTAAACCCTGAAACACCAGCCCCAGCACGACCCCCTACACTGCCCGAACACCACTGCACTGCCCTAAACCCTGAAACACCACCCCCTGCATGACCCCCTACACTGCCCGAACACCACTGCACTGCCCTAAACCCTGAAACACCACCCCCTGCACCACCCCCTACACTGCCCGAACACCACTGCACTGCCCTAAACCCTGAAACACCACCCCTGCACCACCCCCTACACTCCCCGAACACCACTGAACTGCCCTAAACCCTGAAACACCACCCCCAGCACGACCCCTTTACTGCTCGAACGCCACTGCACTGCCCCAAACCCTGAAACACCACCCCCAGCACGACCCCTACACTGCCCGAACACCACTGCCCTAAACCCTGAAACACCACCCCTGCACGACCCCTACACTGCCCGAACACCACTGCACTGTCCTAAACCCTGAAACACCACCCCCAGCACGACCCCCTACACTGCCCGAACACCACTGCCCTAAACCCTAAAACACCACCCCCAGCATTACCTCCTACACTGCCCAAACACCACTGCACTGCCCTAAACCCTAGAACACTACCCCCAGCACGACCCCCTACACTACCCGAACACCACTGCACTACCCTAAAATACTACCCCCAGCACAACCCCCTACACTACCCGAACACGACTGCACTGACCTAAACCCTAAAACACTCCCCCAGCACGACCCCTACACTACCCGAACACCACTGCACTGCCCTAAACCCTAAAACACTCCCCCAGCACGACCCCCTACACTACCCAAACACCACTGCACTACCCTAAACCCTAAAACACTACCCCCGCATGACCCCTACACTACCCAAACACCAATGCACTACCCTAATCCCTAAAACACTACCCCGCATGACCCCTACACTACCCTAAACCCTAAAACACTACACCCCACACGACTCCCTACACTACCCAAAGACCACTGCACTACCCTAAACCCTAAAACACTACCCCCTACACTACACAAACACCACTGCACTACCCTAAACCCCAAAAAACTACCCCCAGCACAAACCACTACACTACCCAAACACCACTGTTCTACCCTAAACCCTAAAAAACTACCCCCAGCAGTACCCCTACACTACCCAAACACCACTGCACTACCCTAAACCCTAAAACACTACCCCCAGCAGTACCCCCTACACTACCCAAACACCACTGCACTACCCTAAAACACTACCCCCAGCACGACCCCCTACACTACCCAAACACCACTGCACTACCCTAAACCCTAAAACACTCCCCCAGCACGACTCCCTACACTACCCAAACACCACTGCACTACCCTAAACCCTAAATCTACCCCCAGCATGACCCCCTACACTACACAAACACCACTGCACTACCCTAAACCCTAAAACACTACCCCCAGCACGACCCTCTTCACTACCTAAACACTACTGCACAATTTGTTACAGGTGTTGCAACGCAGGCCTGTGGTGCTTACTGGAAGTACCTAGTGGGCTAGTTGGGCCCCAGGGACCCTCAGGATTCAAGGTGACCTAATCCCCCAACTTAAAACGCACCACGGGCGCGTTTGCACAGTGGTGAAGGGAGGGGCGGGGCCTCAGGTGACATGTGCGCAAACACGCCCTGTGGTGCGTTTTAAGTTGGGAATTAATTCCCTTTGAATCCTGAGGGACCCTGGGGGCCAACTAGCCCACCAGGTACCTTCAGTAAGCACAACAGAGTTGCGTTGCAGAAAGGTGAAAAAGGTGCGTGGCCTCGGAACGCCTCTCTGCAACTCAGCTCTGTGGTCCTAACTGTAGGTACCTGGGGGCTAGTTGGGCCCCAGGGACCCTCAGGATTCAAGGGACTTAATCCCACAACTTAAAACGCGCCACGGGCGCGTTTGCACACATGTCACCTCAGGCCCCCATCCCTTCACCACTGTGCAAACGCGCCCTGTAGCGCGTTTTAAGAGGTAGTTTTAATCCCCCTGCCCTATTATGTACTAGGGACTTGCAGAGGAGGTCATGCTAATCACAGGGGTACCCCAACGCATAGTGTTCCCTAGTGTATGTAGGTGTTTTCACTGTATTCTAAGTGTCTTTTAGCATAGCACTGGCTCTGGGTAGTCAGAGTCAGTTACCACCAGTACCCGTCTGAAAACGTTGTGGGCACAGGATGATTTTGCAACAAGGCCTCTTTCTGCTCCTCTGTTGGTTCTTTCTGCGCATCTTTTGCTTCTTCCTGCACTTTTCTTCGTCTTTGAGGACTTCTGTTGCTTCCTTCTGCATTTCTTTTGCCTCTTTCTGTGCGTTTTTTCTTCTTTCTTCACATGTCCTACCTCTGTAGGCATAGTTAAAAAACTAGCATTTAAAAAACCTTTGAAATTCACTTAAAAAATCATAGGTTTCAGGCACGTTATAGTTAGAAATTAGCATTTAAAAAACCTTTGAAATTCACTGAAAAAACCATAGGTTTCAGACACGTTATAGTTAGAAATTAGCATTTAAAAAACCTTTGAAATTCACTGAAAAAACCATAGGTTTTAGGGACAGTTATAGTTAGTTGGACATTTCACTCGTACAAAACCATGGAAATACCCCCGTTATAGTTAGTTCAGCTAACTATAACTCGCGCCCCCGCAATGCACTGCTGATGATGTCACATATTACATCACTCATGACATGGTCAGTGACATCACTGATGACATCTCAAATGACATCACTGATGACATCCCTGATGACATCATCCATGTGATAATTTCATGCATCTTCTCACACCCTAATATAACTTTTGATACACCCACTCTAAATTACAGACTGCCATTCTCAAAACCATAAACACTCCAATACCAATAACTACATACCCACTCACTGATTCTTAGGTCTACACACACACATCTACTCACTCACCCGTACAGTCACTCATACTTACAGTCACTCAGTACAGGACTATCATATGCACTCATACACCTATATAAACACTTACACACCGCCACTCATCCATAGAGGTACTCACACACCTAGTCAGTCATGCAAAAAATTAATCACACACCCATTTACTCACCTATACAGTTATACACACACCAGCTCACTTACTCATACAAATACTAGCACATTCTTATGCTCTTATACAATCACTGATACAAGTACACACTCATCCATACAGCCACTCTCACAATCACACACTCTCACTTATAGCCATTTATATACTCCAACACACATATATACTGCCTTTCACATATGTAGTTACTCACACATGTACCACTGAGATATACATTCAATCACTAACACACCCATACACACACTCACCCACCCATACAGTCCATCACAGATGCACTCTTGAAACCATGCACCCAGTGAATCACAAACTCACACATCTATGCACAGAGTCACACACACCCCAACCA
Source organism: Calotriton arnoldi (assembly GCA_963921515.1). Lineage (NCBI taxonomy): Eukaryota > Metazoa > Chordata > Amphibia > Caudata > Salamandridae > Calotriton > Calotriton arnoldi. Next base: position 504,861 of record CAWUFW010010041.1, on the reverse strand, counting down.
CACAAACACTCAGGCACCCATACAGATACTCAGACAATCAATCAATAACCCATGTAGACACTCATGTAGCTATTCAGAAAGCCATGCAGCCGCTTACAAACCAACAGACAGACGGATACAGACATTCACACAGTTTAGTCACTAACCCATGCATTCAGTAAGATACATTTAATCACTCACTTGTAGAGTCAGTCTCTCACGTACTAAATCATCCATTCAGACACTTATACACCCACTCATTCTTCAATTTGCCTTTCCCTATATATATTAAACATATTTAAACTTTACAGAAACACACAGTCACTGGATGATGTCATCAGTGATGTCATTTCAGATGTCATCAGTGATGTCACTGACCATGTCATGAGTGATGTAATATGTGACGTCATCAGCAGTGCATTGCGGGGCGCGAGTTATAGTTAGCTGAACTAATTATAACGGGGAATTTCTATGGTTTTGTACGAGTGAAATGTCCAACTAACTATAACTGTCCCTAAAACCTATGGTTTTTTCAGTGAATTTCAAAGGTTTTTTAAATGCTAATTTCTAACTATAACGTGTCTGAAACCTATGGTTTTTTCAGTAAATATATATATATATATATATATTCACTGAAAAAAACCATAGGTTTCAGACATGTTATAGTTAGGAATTAGCATTTAAAAATTCAAAGGTTTTTTAAATGCTAATTCCTTCCTAACTATAACATGTCTGAAACCTATGGTTTTTTTCAGTGAATTTCAAAGGTTTTGTAAATGACAATTTTTAAATGTATTAATTGTTATATTTATTTTTTTGATACTGATTTACAACATTTTTTTAAACTATTTATTTTTAGATATTTTATTGTTTAAATTACATTGTAATTACATTATACATTACATTACAAAATATACTTTCTCAGAATGAATTACTTTAGTTTAAATACTTTGCAAATAGGCAATAGACTTTTAAGTACAGTAGTTACAGTTGTTGCAATGGGCAACACAATTTCAAACACAATGCAACATTGAGCTCAATGTGAATTTCAAGTTAAATGCAATTAGTTACTTTATGGATTACTTTTCTAACCACAGGACTGGATCCTAGATTCAGTCCTGGGACATCTCCTGTAAACGGTTGAGTAAAAGCGTTTTGGTTACAGTAGTGATTTTTAAGGAATATTATTGTATTTTAAAAGTTGACACTTAGAAACTTTTTCACATAGAATCACCAATGTTATCCTATGGGAGGAAATTCACTTAGCAGGTAAGTAGTGTTATCGTTACTTTTTCTTACTCAGTGGTGGATCCTGGATCCAGCACTGGTGCATCTCCTGTAAACAGTTGAAAGAATGCGTTTAAGTCATACAGGCGATTTTTAAGGAATATTTGTAGTTTGTGAAAATCGACACTTTGAAACTTTTCTGCTGAAAACCAGACAATGGATTCCTATGGAAGGAAATACAAGTTACTGGTAAATACGGTTAGAATTACTTTTCAGGGTCAGTGCTGGGCTAAAAGATGCAGCACTGGGTTCTCTCCTGATAACAGGTGAGTAAATCGGAATTCGTAGTTCGGCTGATTTTAGAGGAATATTATAAAGTTCCAAAACTCCACACTTAGAAGAATTTCCAAGTGAAACCAGTCAATGTTAGCCTATGGAAGGAAATTCAAGTTACTGGTAAGTACGGTTAAAATTACTTTTGAGGATCAGTACTGGGCTCAAAGATGCAGCACTGAGGTCTCTCCTGATAACAGGTGAGTAAATCGGAATTCGTATTTCGGCTGATTTTAGAGGAATATTTGCACAATGGTGAAGGAAGGGGGTGGGGCCTGAGGTGACATGTCTGCAAACACGCCCTGTGGCACGTTTTAAGTTGGAGAATTAATTCCTCCTCAATCCCGAGGGTCCCTAGGGGCCAACTAGCCCACCAGATACCTCCAGTATGCGCCAGAGAGCTGCGTTGCAGAGAGGTGTTCAGAGGCCATGCCCCTTTTTAGACCACTCTGTAACGCAGCTCCGTGGCACTTACTGGAGGTACCTGGTGGGCTAGTTGGCCCCCAGGGACCCTCAGGATTGAAGGGGATTTAATTCCCTATCTTAAAACGCGCCACGGGGCCTGTTTGCACACATGTCACCTCAGGCCCCACCCCTCCCTTCACCACTGTGCAAACGCGCCCGTGGCGCGTTTTAAGTCGGGGATTAACTCCCGTTGAATCCTGAGGGTCCCTGGGGTGCAACTAGCCCACCAGCTACCTCCATTAAGCGCCACAGAGCTGCGTTGCAGAGAGGTGTAAAAAGGGGCATGGCCTCAGAACACCTCTCTGCAACGCAGCCCCCTGGCGCATACTGGAGGTTCCTGGTGGGCTAGTTGGCCCCCAGGGACCCCCAGTATTCAAGGGGAATTCGTTCCCCCTCTGCAAACGCGCCAGGGGGCGTGTTTGCAGAGTGCTGACAAGGAGGGGGGCGTGGCCTCCGGCGCGATGCCGGATTATTATTATTATTTTTTTTAAAGGGGGCTGTGTGGCCCCCCTTCTTTTTAATTATTTTGGGCCCTGGGGACCCCATCCCCCAGGGCCTGACCCCCTTTTTTTTTTTTTGAATGTGAACGGGAAGGGGACCGCGTGAGCCCCCCTCCCGTAGCCAATTTCGGCCCGGGGACCCCATCCCCCGGGTCATTGCCACCTTTTTATTTATCTTTATTTACATGGAGGGGGGCTGCGTTGCCCCCCTCCTCAGGCCTCTTTAGGCCCCGGGAACCCCATCCTCCGGGGCCGGTCTTTTTTAATTTTTTTTTTTTATTTGGGGAGGGGGGCCGCGTGGCCCCCTTCCCGGGCCACTACTTGCCCCGGGGACCCCATCTCCCGAGGCTGGCCCTATCCTTTGGGGTCTGTGGGGGGACCCCAACTCCCCCACGGACCATACCGGCTCCCAGCGTCCTGCGGGAGCCGGCATTGCTTTTCCACATGGGGAGCTGCTAACATGCAGCTCCCCATGTGGAAAAGCAATTGTCTTTGGATATTGAAGCGAGAGCAGGTTTCCTGCTCTCGCTCTAATATCCAAAGCAGTTTGCTATGACAGGACGGGAGCCGCGAGGCTCCCGTCCTGTCATATCAAACTACAGTGTCCCGGGGGTAGGCACCCCGGGACACTGCAGGAGCTGGCCCTGGGGGATGGCGGTCCCCAGGGCCACCCCAGGCTCCAGGAGGGGGGCCACACGGCCCCCCTCCCTTCAATTGCACAGCCCCGGGGAGGTGGTGGTCCCCGGGGCTTCGGGGGTCCGAAACGGACCCCCACATTTGTTTTCTAAGTGCCCCGGGGAGGTGGTGGTCCCCGGGGCATGTCGGGGGGCTGGAGCCCCCCCACACAGGTGATTAATTTTAAAAAAAAGAAGCCCCGGGGGGTGGCGGTCCCCGGGGCTGCGGGAGGGTGGAGAGCCCACCCGCACCATGTTTTATTTAAAGCTCCAGGGGGTGCCAGTCCCCGGGGCTTGGGGGGCCTTAGAGGCCCCCCACATAAAACATAAACCTACCCCCCGCATGCCCCCGGGACTTGGGCCACCCGGGGGCCAATTAACAACGAAGCGCGGGAAACCGCGCTTCGTTTTTGGGTTTTTTCGGTGGGATTCGCGCATCCTAAGCGCATCCCGCCGATTTGTTTTCTTAAAAAATGCTTTTTTCTGCCCAGGGGGTCCTTGTGGGACCCCCTGAGCAGACCTAGGGGTTCAGGGTGTTTCTACCCTGCCCCCTTTGTGCGTTTTGCGCACTTGTTTCTCTTTTTTTTTCCTCGGCGGGATCCGCGCACCCTAAGCGCATTTCGCCGATTAAAATAAATAAAAATAATGCTTTTTTCTGCCCAGGGGGTCCTTGTGGAACTCCCTGAGCAGACCTAAGGGGTCAGGGTGTTTCTACCCTGCCCCCTTTTTGCGCTTTGCGCACTTGTTTCTGTCCCTCGGTTCTACCGAGGACAAAATAGCTGCCAACACTTCCTGATTTGCAGTGTTGACAGCCAATTAGCATGCAGCTCGTGATCGGGAGGGTACGCGGACCCTACTCGGCCATAGATATATATGTGACTTTACTTTTGATTTTCTCAGGAACTACTGAACGGATTTACACCATTTAAGCAAAAGGCACGACACTGAACCAAGGGCTACCTCTTTGCCAAATTTGGTGTAATTCTGTTCAGCAGTTCAGGCTGTAGCTGCGACTAAAGGTTCCTATGGAAAAATGAATGGGGAAAACGTGTTTTGGGACCCCCTTGTTCTCGGCCCCGCTTGACGTATCACCCTGAGACTTTCAGGATAGGAGCGGACCGGAGCGCCCAACAAGTTGGAAGCTTTCGCGAAGATTCGTCAACCGGCGCCAACGTTATTTCAAATAGAATGTTGCAGATTTCCTATGGAAAATAGGTCCTAACTATAACTATCTACTGGCGACCACCAGTAGATAATATATATATATATATATATATATATATATATATATATATATATATATATATATATATATATATTATCTACTGGCGGTCGCCAGTAGATAGTTATAGTTAGGACCTTTATCCATAGGAAATCCGCAATATTCTATTTGAAATAACTCTTGCGCCGGTTGACGAATCTTCGCAAAGCTTCCAACTTGTGAGGCGCTCCGCTCCGCTCCTACCCTGAAAGTCTCGGGTTGATTCGTCAGCGGGGCCGAGAAAAAGGGGGTCCTAAAACACGTTTTCTCCGTTTTCTCCATGTTAATTCCCATAGGAAATTTTAGCCACGGCTACAGCCTGAACTGCTGAACGGAATTACACCAAATTTTGCAAAAGGTAGCGCTTGGTTCAGAAAGCGACCTTTTTTTAAATGGTGTAAATCCGTTCAGTAGTTGCGGAGAAATTCAAAAATAAGAGTGAAAAATCGATTTCCCATAGGAAACTTTATGCAAGACTACAGCAAAACTGCTGAACGGAATTACACCAAATTTGGCAAAAGGTAGTGCTTGGTTCAGAAAGCACCCTTTTTAAAAATGGTGTAAATCCGTTCAGTAGTTGCTGAGAAAATCCAAAATAAAAGTTTCGATATTTAGAGGCACGGAGGATCCGCGCACCCTCCCGACCACGAGCTGCATGCTAATTGGCTGTCAACACTCCAAACCAGGAAGTGTTGGCAGCCATCTTGTTCCTCGGTAGAACCGAGGAACAAGAAATCAGTAAAAAAGTGCGCAATACGCAAAAGGGGGCAGGGTAGAAACACCCTGACCCCTAGGCCTGCTCAGGGGGTCCTACAAGGACCCCCAGGGCCCAAAAAAATAATTAAAAAAAAATAAAAATCGGCAGGATGCGCTTAGGGTGCGCGGATCCTGCCGATTAAAAAAAAGAAACAAGTGCGCAAAACGCACAAAGGGGGCAGGGTAGAAACACCCTGACCCTCTAGGTCTGCTCAGGGGTCCCACAAGGACCCCTGGGCAGAAAAAAGCATTTTTCAACAACAAAAATCGGCGGGATGCGCTTAGGGTGCGCGAATCCCGCCGAAAAAATAAAACCGAAGCGCGGTCTCCCGCGCTTTGTTGTTAATTGGCCCCCGGGTGGGCCAAGTCCTGGGGGCATGGGGGGGGTATTTATAATATGTGGGAGGGCCTCTAAGGCCCCCCCAAGCCCCGGGGACCGCCACCCCCGGGGCTTTAAAAATAAATGGTGCGGGAGGGCTCTCGGCCCTCCCGCAGCCCCGGGACCGCCACCTCCCGGGGCTTCTTTATTAATTTTTAAAAATTACTTGTGTGGGGGGCTCGAGCCCCCCCACATGCCCCGGGGGCCGCCACCTCCCCGGGGCACTAAAAATTTCAATATGGGGATCCATTACGGACCCCCAGAGCCCCGGGGACCACCACCTCCCCGGGGCTTTGTCAATGGAGGGAGGGGGGCCGCGCGGCCCCCCTCCTGGAGCCTGTGGTGGCCCTGGGGACCACCACCCCCCAGGCCGGCTCCTGCAGTGTCCCAAGGTGCCTACCCCCGGGACACTGTAGTTTGCTATGACAGGACGGGAGCCTCGCGGCTCCCGTCCTGTCATAGCAAACTGCTTTGGATATTGGAAGAGAGAGCAGGAAACCTGCTCTCGCTTCAAATATCCAAAGCAAATTGCTTTTCCACACGGGGAGCTGCATGTTAGCAGCTCCCCATGAGGAAAAGCAATGCCGGCTCCCAAGGGACGCGGGGAGCCGGCTGGGACTGTGGGGGGATTGGGGACCAACGGAGAAGGGCCAGCCCTGGGGGATGGGGTCCCCGGGGCAAGTAGTGGCCCGGGAGGGGGGCCACGCGGCCCCCCTTCCCAAAAATAATAATTTAATTTTTTTTTTTTAAAAAAGGCCTGCCCCGGGGGATGGGGTCCCCGGGGCAAAAGGAGGCCTGAGGAGGGGGGCCACGCAGCCCCCCTCCTTAAAAATTTATTTAAAAGTGTGGCCATGCCCCGGGGATGGGGTCCCAGGGCCGGATTCGGCCATGGGAGTGGGCCACGCGGCCCCCTTCCCGTTTAATTAAAAAAAGAAAAAAAAGAAAAAAAGGGTTAAGGCCCTGGGGGATGGGGTCCCCAGGGCCCAAAAATAGGAAAAAGTAAGGGGGCCACACAGCCCCCTTGGGAAAAAAAAAACGATCGGGCCGCAGGCCCCGCCCCTTCCTTTACCACTCTGCAAACGCGCCCTGGCGCGTTTGCAGATGGGGAACGAATTTGCCTTCAATACTGGGGTCCCTGGGGCCAACTAGCCCACCAGGAACCTCCAGTATGCGCTAGGGGCTGCGTTGCAGAGAGGTGTACAGAGGCCACGCCCCTTTTACACCTCTCTGCAACGCAGCTCTGTGGTGCTTTTGGAGGTATATGGTGAGCTAGTTGGCCCTCAGGGACCCTCAGGATTCAAGGGGACTTAATCCCCCAACTTAAAACGCGCCACGGGCGCGTTTGCACAGTGGTGAAGGGAGGGGGCAGGGCTTCAGGTGACATGTGTGCAAACAGGCCCCGTGGCGCGTTTTAAGATGGGGAATTAAATCCCCTTCAATCCTGAGGGTCCCTGGGGCCAACTAGCCCACCAGGTACCTCCAGTAAGCGCCACGGAGCTGCGTTGCAGAGTGTTGTAAAAGGGGCGTGGCCTCTGAACACCTCTCTGCAACGCAGCTGTCTGGGGCATACAAGAGGTATCTGGTGGGCTAGTTGGCCCCTAGGGACCCTCGGGATTGAGAAGGAATTAATTCTCCAACTTAAAACGCGCCACTGGGTGTGTTTGCAGACATGTCACCTCAGGCCCCACCCCCTTCCTTCACCATTGTGCAAATATTCCTCTAAAATCAGCCGAACTACGAATTCCGATTTACTCACCTGTTATCAGGAGAGACCTCAGTGCTGCATCTTTCAGCCCAGTACTGATCCTGAAAAGTAATTTTAACCGTACTTACCAGTAACTTGAATTTCCTTCCATAGGATATCATTGCCTGCTTTTTGCTGAAAAAGTTTCTGTGTCGATTTTTGTAACATACAAATATTCCTCTAAAATCAGCCGAACTACGAATTCCGATTTACTCACCTGTTATCAGGAGAGACCTCAGTGCTGCATCTTTCAGCCCAGTACTGATCCTGAAAAGTAATTCTAACCGTACTTACCAGTAACTTGAATTTCCTTCCATAGGCTAACATTGACTGGTTTCACTTGGAAATTCTTCTAAGTGTGCAGTTTTGGAACTTTATAATATTCCACTAAAATCAGCCGAAATACGGATTCCGATTTACTCACCTGTTATCAGGAGAGACCTCAGTGCTGCATCTTTCAGCCCAGTACTGATCCTGAAAAGTAATTTTAACCATACTTACCAGTAACTTGAATTTCCTTCCATAGGATATCATTGCCTGCTTTTTGCTGAAAAAGTTTCTAAGTGTCGATTTTTGTAACATACAAATATTCCTCTAAAATCAGCCGAACTACTAATTCCGATTTACTCACCTGTTATCAGGAGAGACCTCAGTGCTGCATCTTTCAGCCCAGTACTGATCCTGAAAAGTAATTCTAACCGTACTTACCAGTAACTTGAATTTCCTTCCATAGGCTAACATTGACTGGTTTCACTTGGAAATTCTTCTAAGTGTGCAGTTTTGGAACTTTATAATATTCCTCTAAAATCAGCCGAAATACGAATTTCAATTTACTCACCTGTTATCAGGAGAGACCTCAGTGCTGCATCTTTCAGCCCAGTACAGATCCTGAAAAGTAATTCTAACCGTACTTACCAGTAACTTGAATTTCCTTCCATAGGCTAACATTGACTGGTTTCACTTGGAAATTCTTCTAAGTGTTGAGTTTTGGAACTTTATAATATTCCTCTAAAATCAGCTGAACTACGAATTCCAATTTACTCACCTGTTATCAGGAGAGACCTAAGTGCTGCATCTTTCAGCCCAGAACAGATCCTGAAAAGTAATTTTAACCGTACTTACCAGTAACTTGAATTTCCTTCCATAGGCTAACATTGACTGGTTTCACTTGGAAATTCTTCTAAGTGTGCAGTTTTGGAACTTTATAATATTCCTCTAAAATCAGCCGAACTACGAATTCCGATTTACTCACCTGTTATCAGGAGAGACCTCAGTGCTGCATCTTTCAGCCCAGTACTGATCCTGAAAAGTAATTTTAACCGTACTTGCCAGTAACTTGAATTCCCTTCCATAGGATATCATTGCCTGCTTTTTGCTGAAAAAGTTTCTAAGTGTCGATTTTTGTAACATACAAATATTCCTCTAAAATCAGCCGAACTACGAATTCCGATTTACTCACCTGTTATCAGGAGAGACCTCAGTGCTGCATCTTTGAGTCCAGTACAGATCCTGAAAAGTAATTCTAACCGTACTTACCAGTAACTTGAATTTCCTTCCATAGGCTAACATTGACTGGTTTCACTTGGAAATTCTTCTAAGTGTGGAGTTTTGGAACTTTATAATATTCCTCTAAAATCAACCGAACTACGAATTCCGATTTACTCACCTGTTATGAGGAGAGAACCCAGTGCTGCATCTTTTAGCCCAGCACTGACCCTGAAAAGTAATTCTAACCGTACTTACCAGTAACTTATATTTCCTTCCATAGGAATTAATTGTCTGGTTTTCAGCAGAAAAGTTTCAGTGTCGATTTTCACAAACTACAAATATTCCTTAAAAATCGCCTGTATGACTTAAAAGCATTCTTTCAACTGTTTACAGGAGATGCACCAGTGCTGGATCCAGGATCCAACACTGAGTAAGAAAAAGTAACGATAATACTACTTACCTGCTAAGTGAATTTCCTCCCATAGGATAACATTGGTGATTCTATGTGAAAAAGTTTCGAAGTGTCAACTTTTAAAATACAATAATATTCCTTAAAAATCACTACTGTAACCAAAACGCTTTTACTCAACTGTTTACAGGAGATGTCCCAGGACTGAATCTAGGATCCAGTCCTGTGGTTAGAAAAGTAATCCATAAAGTAACTAATTGCATTTAACTAGAAATTCACATTGAGCTCAATGTTGCATTGTGTTTGAAATTGTGTTGCCCATTGCAACAACTGTAACTACTGTACTTAAAAGTCTATTGCCTATTTGCAAAGTATTTAAACTAAAGTAATTCATTCTGAGAAAGTATATTTTGTAATGTAATGTATAATGTAATTACAATGTAATTTAAAAAATAAAATATCTAAAAATAAATAGTTTAAAAAAATGTAGTAAATCAGTATCAAAAAAATAAATATAACAATTAATACATTTAAAAATTGTCATTTACAAAACCTTTGAAATTCACTGAAAAAAACCATAGGTTTCAGACATGTTATAGTTAAGAATTAGCATTCAAAAAACCTTTGAAATTCACTGAAAAAACCATAGGTTTCAGGCACGTTATAGTTAGAAATTAGCATTTAAAAAACCTTTGAAATTCACTGAAAAAACCATAGGTTTCAGGCACGTTATAGTTAGAAATTAGCATTTAAAAAACCTTTGAAATTCACTGAAAAAACCATAGGTTTCAGACACGTTATAGTTAGAAATTAGCATTTAAAAAACCTTTGAAATTCACTGAAAAAACCATAGGTTTCAGACACGTTATAATTAGAAATTTGCATTTAAAAAACCTTACAAATTCACTGAAAAAACCATAGGTTTTAGGGACAGTTATAGTTAGTTGGACATTGCACTCGTACAAAACCCGTGAAATTCCCCGTTATAGTTAGTTCAGCTAACTATAACTCGCGCCCGCAATGCACTGCTGATGACGTCACATATTACATCACTCATGACATGGTCAGTGACATCACTGATGACATCACTGATGACATCTCAAATGACATCACTGATGACATCACTGATGACATCATCCACGTGATAATCTGATGCACCTCCTCACACCCTAATATAACCTTTGATACACCCACTCTAAATTACAGACTGCCAGTCGCAAAACCATAGACACTCCAACACCAATAACTACATACCCACTCATTGATTCTTAGGTCTACACACACATCCACTCACTCACCTGTACAGTGACTCATACTTACGGTCACTCAGTACATGACTATCATATGCACTCATACTCCTATATAGACACTCAAACACCGCCACTCATCCATAGAGGTACTCACACACCTAGTCAGTCATGCAAATAATTAAACACACTGCCATTTACTCACCTATACAGTTATACACACACCAGCTCACTTACTCATACAAATACTAGCACATTCTTACGCTCTTATACAATCACTGATGCAAGCACACACTCATCCATACAGTCACTCTCACAATCACACACTCTCGCTTATAGCTATTTATATACTCCAACACACATATATACTGCCTTTCACATATGTAGTTACTCACACATGTACCACTGGGACATACATTCACTCACTAATACACTCTTACACACACTTACCCACCCATACAGTCTATCACAGATGCACTCTTGAAACCATCCACCCAGTGAATCACCCACTCACACATCTATGCACAGAATCGCACCCACCCCACCCACACAAACACTCAGGCACCCATACAGATACTCAGACCACCAATCAATAACTCATATAGACACTCATGTAGCTATTCACAAATCCATGCAGCCACTTACACAGCAACAGACAGACGGATACAGACATTCACCCAGTTTAGTCACTAACCCATGCATTCAGTAAGATACGTTTAATCACTCACTTATAGAGTTAGTCACGCACCTACTAAATCATCCATACAGACACTTATACACCCACTCATTCTTCAATACGCCTTTCCCTATATATATTAAAAATATTTAAACTTTACAGAAACACACAGTCACTGGATGATATCATCAGTGATGTCATCAGTGATGTCATTTGAGATGTCATCAGTGATGTCATCAGTGATGTCACTGACCATGTCATGAGTGATGTAATATGTGACGTCATCAGCAGTGCATTGCGGGGGCGCGAGTTATAGTTAGCTGAACTAACTATAACGGGGGAATTTCACGGGTTTTGTACGAGTGCAATGTCCAACTAACTATAACTGTCCCTAAAACCTATGTTTTTTTCAGTGAATATATATATATATATATATTTGCCATGCTACCTTCTGGACTATGTCCACCACTTAGGAGTGACTTATTTATTATTTAACAGTAGAATTTCCGCACATGGAATAGGGTTAGTTTGACAGGTTCACTTGCAGGTTTAAAAGCTGTGAAGGTCAGACTACACATGTAGGCATGGAACCAAATGTTCTGTGTCAGCCTAGTGAATGGAATAAGTGGTGCTGCAATCCACAGGTGACTTTTAACGTTCTATGCCATTGGTGTATTTTCCTGCATCATATACTAGTACTTGCCAGAAAATGTAATTTGCCAATTGGGGATTAACCGATTTTACTGTGTTAAACTGGCCAGAGCACATATTCTGGGGAGTGAACAGCAGTATCCCAGTGCAAAGAGTTCAAAACAGTAGCTCCATTACGAAAAAACAGGGATGGCCACAAAAAAATGCATTTTCTCACATTCTGTTAAGTGAGTGAATTTATAAGTACAGTCAGATAACTTTCGGCTTGTAAACTGTTACCTGATAATACAGTTATGATTCTAGAAAAAATGTGCTGGAAAACACTTCAGCATGTTTACAAGATAGAAGCATCAGAGCAGAAGTCTTGTGACCTAATGGTCATTGCTGCTGACCTTGGACCTGGGAAGCTAGGTTTGAGTCTCAGCATTTCCTCAACATCCTGTAATTCTGGGCAAATCACTTAATCCCCTCTTGCCTTAGAACAAAAAGGGAATTTGACCTGGTGACTGTAATCTGGTGTTCATGTAAAGTGCTCTAATGCCTTTGGGCTCATTCACGCTATATAAAAAGTGCAAAAAAAGGTGATCGTAATTACTTCCCTTGCCAAGAAAGATAGGGGCATATTAACAAGGGCCTTATCTCCGTTTTTTTGGCTTTAAAAGCCAAAAAAGCAGAGATAATATTATCGCCCTATCTACAAGGGGGATGCCAACATGCATTAGCGCATGTTAGCACCCGTTTTCCCGACGCCTCGCTTTGCATCTCTAATGAGATGCAAAGTGGGCGTCACTGGGCAGTACTCCCTGTAAATCATCGCTGATGTGCACTTCGCGATATTTACAAGGAGGCCCACGTATTTTAGCAGACGTTAGTTTTGGGCGAAAACCGCTGTTTTCGCCAAAAACTAACGTCTGCTAAAATCCTGACCCATGTATGTTTAACATGAGGTGTGGATTCTTGTGTTACGACCACAGGGTCGTATCATCAAGCATATCGCCGTTTTGCAGGGAACATTGCTGGAAAACCAGCGATGTTCCCTGCAAAATGGCGATTTCCCCGCTATCGCTGGAATTTACATCGCCCTGGAGAAACGCGTTGTTAATAACGCGCTAACAGGGCAATAAATTCCAGCGATAGACGGCGATAAATACAAAAGCGCTAAGCGCGCTTTGCGTTATTTATCACCGTCCGTTGCTGATATGCCCCAAGGGGCATATTAACAAGGGCAGTATCGCCGCTTTAGCGGCACTTTTTGCCGCTAAAGCGGCGATATTTTTATCGCCCTATTTACAAGGTGGTGCTAACATGCATTAGCGCATGTTAGCACCCGTTTACCAGACGCCTCGCTTTGCATCTCTAATGAGATGCAAAGTGGGCGTCACCAGGGCTGGACTGGCTACCGGGCGTTTTGGCATGCTGCCGAGCTGGGGGCTGATGAAACTGCTGTGGGTTGGGTATGAAAGTGGAGGATGGTGAACCTTCCAGTGTAAGGTAGTTGTTCCTTAACCTAGAGGTGTTCGATGGGTGGGTAACCTCATCAGCAGAGCTTGTGGCCAGGGCTGGGGGTGGTAGATTGTTGCTGGCCAGGGAGTAGTTACACTGGGGACGGATATTGGGGGAAGTGTGCATGTCACTAATGACCAGTGTGTGATTCCCACACTTACCCTTGTTTAGAGCCACTAGTTGGTTCCTGGAGTAAGTGGTGGTAGAAAAACGGGCAGTGGTCCTGGTGCATGGTGCACTCCGGGCGCCGATGGGCGTAGATGGGCTTGCCTTTGGCGCGACGGCTGCGCGCGTCCGCTGCGCGGTCATGTGAGCATTCTGTTTTATCCCCCCCTGTGCATCGCAGCCACAAGCACGCTGACCGGTTTGAGGCAGGCCCGCTCTTACATACGGGCACCGCAGGTCAGGTGGGCGGCTTGGCAGACTACCTCAAAATAGCGACCTGAATCGAAGTGCAGAGTGCAGGTAATCTTTTTAAAATCAATGTTAAAACAGGCAAAGTTTAAAAAGGCAAACGCGCCCTAAGCAGGCTTGCACGGCAGTGCTTCTGTAGCGAGCAATTTCTGGAAGTCAACTCAATCTATGCTGTGCGGTCACGTCAGCATTCCGTTTTATCCCCCCCTGTGCGTCGCAGCCACAAGCACGCTGACCTGGTTGGAGGCGGGCCCGCTCTTGCATACGGGCACCGCAGGTCAGGTGAGCGGCTTGACAGACTACCCCAAAATGGTGATCTGAATCAAAGTGCAGAGTGCAGGTAATCTTTTTAAAATCAATGTTAAAACAGGCAAAGTTTAAAAAGGCAAATGCGCCCTAAGCAGGCTTGCACATATGCAAACCACCTTTTATCCTCTCCCAAAGCAGCAGTTGAGAGGTGAATGGAAATGCGGGTAAGTTCCATGTCACTGATTTTTAGTTCATCATTGTCACAATAGAAGGTGACAAATCATGTACAAATCGCTTTGTTTTGGCTCCATTAGGAAGAGTCCAACCAGAATTACTGGGCCATGAGCCCTATGTTATCGGTGTGCCAGACAGGATCAACGTTTGGCCTCATACCTGCAACAATTCAGTTTCTTAAGTTTCAGAAAGGGGTTTATTAATTTGGGAGCGGGTACCCTAAAAAATGTCATAAACACACCTTGGTTAGGATAAAACACCATCACTAGCTAGTCTCTGCTCAGCCCTGGAAGCTGTGGTAGAAGCGCCTAGCAATTCCCCAGAGAAATGTGTGTTAAGTTCAAGCAATACCAACAATTTTAAATCAAGAAAACAACAAAACATGATAACATTCCTAAACCAAGTAAAAAAAATAATAAGCATGAAGACATTTGGTTAAATGGTACCAGAGATATACATTTTTAAACTTTAATGCTGGTTGTACCGCGAAAAAAGTGAAGCACCAATATAAATTCCAAGTTTACAGTTAACTAGGATCGAGGCATGATTCAGGCTGAACAAAATGGAGTTCAGGTCAGATGCATCAAGTGGGATGCCCTGTCAAAGGTTCTACCTTGCATCTTAGTCCAAGGCTGAAGTCAGTGTGGTTTCCTTAAAGTTGGATACGTCATAGTTGGGCTGTTGCTGAAGCCATCGGTTTTGGTGACAAAAGCTCTGAGCAGGGCAAAGCTGGTTTTTGTATTTGCTGAGGTCGCTTCACCACTGGGATACATTTGCTGAGTTGCCAAGGTCCAAGGTTTTAGCTTTTGGCTCTGCCCCTTTTTTGGGTCTCAAATTCCACCAGAGGGGCAAGGATAGAAGCTGTAGCTAGGCTCCAGAAGGCTGCATACATTTACCCCAAGGTCTTGTTGAACCAATTTTCAGTCTCGCAAAAGAGATCCAAGTGGGACAAAACTATTTCTGTTGCCTGCCACGGGTGAGCCCTCCATGGGCAATCTTCAGCACCTTGTCCCACCCCCTTCAGAGGTAGAAAGATGGATAAAGGCCCACTTTTCCTCAACCCCTGGGAAAGGTCCTTCTGTTCACTCCTGCAACCCTTAGGTCCTCAAGGCAGGCTCCTAAGCACTAGCTCTCTCCATGGTCTGCTCGGTCTTGTTGGAAACAGGAGTCCTTCTGCTTTTAGTATCCCTGGAGCCGACAAACAGAAGGACAATAATTTGGCTCTGGGGTAACAGTTACCCCCCCCCTAGATGTTGCCTTCCCAGGAATGTTTTAAGGAGGTGGTCTTGAGATGCCAGTTTTATACTGGGCACTTGCCACTGATTAGAACATTTCCTATACCTAATCCTGATTACTCTCTTGCAATAGCTCCACTTCCTTTTTCAGCACTTTCATTCTTGGTTTACTGCAGAAATTCCCAGAAGCTCTAAATCAAAGAAAGATATCACCTCCTCCATCAGCAGGGGCTCTGGTCATTCCCTCGCCACTCTATTTTTCGTTTGTTCATTCAAAATACTTTATTCTGTTAATAAAAACCATAAAAGCACATTACATACAACAAAAATAAAAAATAATAAAACTCATACTTACTATAATTACACATACTCAATAATTAAAATGATTAAAATACAGACAGGAGAGTTGAAAAAGGCAATCGTATATTTTCAACAACTCAAGCATTTTTTCCTACTTCTAAGAGCACCCGGCAGGAAATTGGCCACATTAAAACAAACTAGAGGGAGCTGCAACATCTGAAGGTACATCAGGGCAGGTTTTACCTGAAAAAATACCTTTCTCTATGCAAGAGTAAAATGTAGTGCCTTCTCAAGATATTATAGTGGGCACAAAAGAAATAAAGTGCATTGTGTCTTGGGTCGAGAAGTTATCACATGAGCATGGCCCCTGTTCTTCCACATCATGGTGACCCTGGGGTTCTGCTAAAAACTAGTGCAGAAGGATCAGCCTAAAACATGTTAAAATAAAGTGATGTTAGGGTGATTGCACCACACTCAGGTAGGGTTCCATTGTTATATCTGATTTTAAAAGTGTGTGTGCCCTAACTGGGGGTTTTAGGAGTTCTCTGTCCTCTCTTTACTTTGGTTCTTATCATCAATTGCTTTTTGATCCAAGACAGGTCTTTTTTGTTCATCGTGCCAGGCATCCCATATAGGGCTGGGCACCCCAATTTCTCAAATGAGACTTTAATGTACTGCAACCATGGGATGATATGGCCTTTGTCCAATGATAGACAATCTCTTATAATAGTCGGGTGCAGCTATAATTTGGTATTCAACCAAATTTTGAGCCCTCTGACTAGGGTTGAAAGGGCCAGCCTATTCAAGTTATACCCCAGCCCCAGTTCTTCATGAGCTATGAACGCACCAACTGACTGGGGCATTGGCAACACTCTCTTATAAACTTGTCTTCTACTTTCTGTATCACCACACAATCCTTGTAACCCAAATGTCACCTCCATAACTAGCGACGGACAGACATTTAGGGCCTGATTACAAGTTTGCTGGTCCAACCAACCGAACGCTGTAGCTGCAGTCTCTAGAAGACCGCAGTGCCGGCGGTCTTCCAACCGCCATCATACGAGTTTCCCGATGGGACAGCGGTGGTCTTCCTGGAGACAGTCAATGGCATTCCATATACATCAATGCCTGTGTGTATATTTCGACTGCACATGTGTCGAATGTACACATATGCATGACACGTGTGATAATACCATCTACCCATTGCTGGAGTCTGGCCCATATATGGCCAGTCCTGTCAATGTGTATGTGATGCAGAAAGGAATTACCTGTATTTCACCACAAACAGGGTCGTATTCTTCTGGGATGAAGATGCTGCTGTGAAGGGGCGACCTTGAGAAAGGGATCCACATCGAACTATGATGGGAAGAACAGGAAAGGGGTGAGTATGCACCCCAAATCCTTCTATTCCACCGACTCAAAGCTGTCAGTCCCACTGCCACGGTAGGCTTGTCAGATAGCCAACTCGTAATACGGATGGCAGTGAACTTCTATGTACCTCCTATGGCAACTGCTTTTCCCTGACCGCTGGTGGTGTCGGTGGTTTACCGGCGGCCTTTCCAACAGCAATCTAACAATCTCGCAATATTGTGGTCAGACCGCCGAGGTCATGGCAGTCAGACTGCCACCGCTGGTATGGTGGTCTTGGGACCACCGAACTCGTATTCAGGCCCGTAATCTTGGTAAACTTTAACCATTGCTTGTGTGGCTCTAGCCCTAGGTTGTGTTGTAAAATAAAATACTGAGGATACCGATCTATCTAGGAGGTTTCTCTTAACCCTCCTTTGCATGGCCCAGGATCCCCTCTCTTCCAAAATAACCTCCAAGTATGGAAACGAAGAGACTCTGGACACTTCCTGATTCCCTCCAATAATTTTCCTCTGAGCTTTATTATTGTAACCAATGGCCATTGTGTGAGATTTAGAATAGTTTGTATCCATATCGAGGGAGGCCATGAGCTCTTTAAAAGAGTTAAGAAGTCGCTGAAGGCCCACCGCTGCTCTGGCAACAGGACAGTATCATCAGCATTTAAAAGTGCTGGAATAAACAGTGACCTCACTCAGGGAATGTCCTTGGTAGCTGTAAACATAGATGGGCCTAAATTATTAATGTACAGGGTAAACAGTAGTGGTGCCAAAATAAAGCCTTGCTTCACCCCTTTAGCAATTTTTATTGACGATTTCAATGGCCCATTAGGATTGAATCTGACTGCTGCTGTACGGTCCTGGTGAAGATCTTGTGATAAACTAATAATGTTACGGTTGATCCCAAGATCGATCAACAGCGACCATAGTTTGGCTCTGTTGACACAGTCAAAGGCCGAAGACAAATCTATCAAGGCTAGGTGTATCTGCCCACTTTTAGCCACTGTGCATTTGCAAATGATCAAATGAAGGTTAAGGCACTGATCAAGTGTACCTCTCCCCTGCCTAAACCCATACAGCAGGCAAGAAATCACATTTCTTTGTTCCAGCCAAGTTGACGGTCTAGCCAGAATGACCCTGCCCAGAATCTTAACTGATGAGTCAATAAGGGGAAATCGGCCTATAGTACTTTGTGTATGATCTGTCTCCCTTTTTAAACTCTCCTATTCAGATGAGGGTCCCTCCTTTCTGTCAGGGTCCAAACTGTTTACCCCCCTGCTGCGGTTGGATCCAGAAATTCTAGGATGCCCATGAGAATAATTGTGAGCTGCAGCCTTACCCTTACTTTGCATGACCAAGTCAAAAGAAGTGTTAATATTTAAGAGTCTGCAAAATTCATGGAATTAGTTTTTTGGTTTATTACGTGTCAATTCGGGAAAATTACATGATAATATGCGTAATTATGCAAATGCAAATCTGTCATTTAGCGCTATATTTCAGTGTGAAATGTGTTCTAGCCTCAATTTTGATGAGAGGAAGCATTTTGCTGTAAAAATAAAAATAGCTCAAAAAACAAAGTGCTGCAAACAACAGCTGTGTTCTGGTTGTTTGTGTTGCTTCCATGCTATCATAAACTGCAATGCAACCCACAGCATTTACCACATGTTGAAAATGGATTGTAGATAGGACTGAAACAGGTGTGTGTGCTAGCACTGCTCATGTGTAATTTGTACATCTCTAATCTCTCGACTGACCTTGACAATGTGACCTTGCATGCCTCCAACTTGGGAGGCTGATCCATATTAAACACTCCTTACACGGATGGCCTACTGCTGATGAGCAAAACATGCAAGGGTCTCCAAAGATTGATCACAAGCTCACAGAGTACACAGCCAGCAACCTCCTTGAAATTAACCTCAACCAGACCAAGGTGATCTCACTCCTGAAGCGTGTCACCAAACAGGACAAGTGGTTGCTTAATGGAATGCCTGTGGACAAAGTAGCCTCCTATAAGTATCTGGGATTCAAGCTGGACTCATGGCTTCCTTTGCCCCCTAGAAATAAATGATCAATGGAAAAGCAACAGCCATGAACTTTGAACTTATGGCCCTTTCCAAAAGATTTTGGGGCCACTCTCTGAATCCACTTTTAGCCACGGTTAAATCGGAGTTCTTACCAAAAATATCTTATTATCTTATGGTAGTGAACCGATGCTCAAGCAGTATTCAAAACTCCTGGAGAACCTCCAGATCAAGATGTACAAATATGTATCCTGCCTGCCGAGATCAGCCTCCCCCGCACAAATAAGGCTCAAGCTTGCCTTGGTAAAACAAACCCTGGTTAGGAGGGGTGCTTTCCTTAAATTCTGCCATAAGATTTGGACTGCCACAAATGAAACCTTGGATCACTATGTTTGGGTGGAAAGAAATATGCAGAAAGGAAACACTTAGAGGAATTCATTGAAAACTTGGGCCTTTGGGGAGCTATGGCTGTTGCCAACAAGCCATGCTGTGTTTAAAAAAGCAGTGAACAAATGGAATCAGAAGATAACATGGTTGGAGGACAAAAGGGAACTTGCAAAATGGGCCCACAGGTGGTTGGTGCTAAATTCCTACACAGACCTGCTGGAGCACCCATCTTGGGGTCTGTTATTCTATACAAATCAAAAGAAATGTATGGCTCTGTGACTAGGGTCATTCCCTACCCTGGATCAATCCCCAAAGTGGCTGGAAGTTGGCAATCCTGTGAGCAAAACATGCAATCATGAAAGCTTGGTGAGGAAACTATGATGCATGTACTTAGCATCTGTCTGTGCTTATTGACTTATCAGAGGGCACTCATGTGCAAAGAACTATTGGCTCTGGGAGTTCGAAGCTGCAGGCAAGCGCTCATCAGGTTGTTACACCCACAGAACCTCATGCTGAACGTTTGAAGGGGTCAATTCTTTGACATCTTTAACAAGGAAATTACAGCTGCCATCACACAGGTTCCCAGGGCAGGGCTGTAAGGAGAATTTGAAGGTCATATATTGCATTTTGCACTTTCCTAAAATGGGTCCTTTGCTTTGTCTTAGTTCCCCCTAGCTTCCTTAACTGGGTTGTTACAGCTACCCTTTTTTGATCTGTGTTCTGTTTTTGAGCCCTTGTATGTTGTTCCTTGAATGTCTTAAACTAGGTATTTTTCTACATGTCATCACTCAGGTTGTACTTCAGTCTTGCAAAAATTTTATATATGTTGACTCTCCTGAGTGTGTTTTTTATGGATCTTGCAAAGAATGTGCCAGCACCTTTGTATTGGCCCTTTCCTTAAAAATGTGGGATGCCTGTTTACCATCTTGAAAGTGACAGGTTGCTAGAAGATGATCTTTTTAGCTGGGCTATTGTCGTCCTCTATCTTGGCCGATTTAGGTATTTCTCCCTTTTTAGTATAGCGTTTTGCTGATTAAAAGATGTGGAATGTCATTTTATCATCTTGGAAGGGATAGGCTGCTAGAGGATTGTCTTAGTTGGGTTATAGCCGTCCTCTATCCTGGCCCATTTAGTACTTTTGCCCTTGGTATGACCGTTTGTTGTTCTTACTATGTTTCTTTTTTGGTTTTTATAATACCGGGAGGGTCTAAGTGGGCGAGTGGAATTTTATATCTCACAAAATTATATTTTTTATGTTTTTATGGATCAATGGAATATGATGCAATGTAAATTGTGTGAGGAATTATGCAGTATTTATTTCCTTATTTCTTATGACAGTTGTATATGGTTTTAATTAACTAAAGTTTTAATTGATGATGATTATGAACTAATAAACTATATTTTGACTGACTGACATGCTGAAAGTGATTTAAGAATTCTGCTCATAATATTTGTATTTCTTTTAGTGTCTCTTTCTAAATGCAATGGGGTATGCTTAGATGTGTGTTCTGTAGCTCCCTGTTCTATAGGGTTCACTGATAGAATATCAACCCCCAAAATATCCCCATACACAAATATCGAGTTATAAATATCGATGTCAAACATATCGACATCCTATATTTATAAGTACAAAAATATCCCCCAAAAAATATTGATGTAAAAAATATAGTTGTACAAAATATCGATTTTAATATATGTATAAAAAATAATATTAAATATATTAAATAATAAACTTAACTTTAAAAAAAGAAATTAGATTTAATATACATTTTAACAAATATAACAAATACATTTAATTTAAAAAAATTTAAACATACGTATATAAAATGTAATATATATATATTTACTTTAAAACAATTAATAAAGTATTAATTTTTATTTATTTTATAATTGTATATATGAAAATTTACAAATAAATATATATATATACATACACCAATAACATAAAATCTAATAAAAAAACATTATATTAAAAATTAAAACATTAAACTATTTAAAAGTCTTTAAACTTTAATTTTCCACTTCAGTGAGTGCAACAGTAGGTAAAGTGTTTGATAGCGGAGGGGTAAAAATTGCCATTCCCACTTCAGTGAGTGCAACAGTAGGGAAAGTGTTGGATAGCGGAGGGATAAAAGTTACTATTCCCACTCCAGTGAGTGCAACAGTAGAGAAAGTGTTGGATAGCGGAGGGGTTAAAATTTTCTATTCCCACTCCAGTGAGTGCAACAGTAGGGAAAGTGTTGGATAGTGGAGGGGTAGAAATTACTATTCTCACTCCAGTGAATGGACCAGTAGGGAAAGTGTTGGATAGTGGAGGGGTAAAAATTACTATTCCCACTCCAGTTAGTGCAACAATAGGGAAAGTGTTGGATAGCAGAGGAATAAAAATGACTATTCCCACTCCAGTGAGTGCAACAGTAGGGAAAGTGTTGGATAGCAGAGGGGTAAAAATTACTATTTCCACTGCAGTGAGTGCAACAGTAGGGAAAGTGTTGGATAACGGAGGGGTAGAAAATACTATTCCCACTCCAGTTAGTGCAACACTGGGCAAAGTGTTGGATAGTGGAGGGGTAAAAAATACTCTTCCCACTCCAGTTAGTGCAACAATAGGGAAAATGTTGGATAATTAAAATTAATATTTTCCACTGCAGTCAGTTCAAAATTTTAAACAAACAAAATATCACCGACACAAAATCTTTAAAAAAATGAAAAATATTTTAAAATATTTAAAAAATCTAAAAAATAGAAACATATTATAATGTTAAATATATACGACAAATACCTAGCAATATTATATTAAATAAATGTAAAAATAATTTACAAACAAATTACTATATTTAATTAGAAATTATTTATAAACAAAAACATTAATTATTACATAAATCTAATATTTTTTATTTCCTACCCTGTGACACCGCACAATTCACAACACACATCTAAATGTTTTAAAAAATGTACCTCCATAATTAACATAATTAACTATCAATTAAAGAAATATTATTAATTAAAAAACAAATTAAAACAGATTAAATTAATTTACTCCCCAAACGTTATCCCTATAAAACCAAAACTCACACACAAAAAAATAAATAATTACCCTAATTAATTACCAATTGATGAATTAATACTAATGATCAACTAATTGTTGATTAATTAAACATAAATTACTTTCCACCCTCTACCCCTATAAACCCCACAACCCACACCTAAAAATCATTACACAATTTCCATAATTAATTTTAAAATAATAAAATAATATCAATTAAAAACTACTTAATAATCAATTAAAATTACATTACTTCCCACCCTTTACCACTATAAACCCCACAACTCACATCTAAAATTAATTACACAATTGCCAAATTTATATTTTAATTAATTAATTAGCATTAATTAACAAATAATTATTTATTAGTTAGAAATAAATTAGTTCCCACCCTTTACCCCTATAAACCCCACAACCCGCTCCTAAAACAATTATACAATTAACATAATTAATTACCAATTAATTAATTAATAATAATTAACAACCAATTAATAATTACTTAATAATAAATTACTTCCTACAATTAATACTATAAAATCTAAATTAAATAAATATTAATACATTTTACAAAATCATTAATTTATGATAATTAAATTACTTTCCACCCTTTACCCATATAAACCCCACGACCCGCTCCTAAAAAATTACAAAATTACCATAATTAATTACCAATTAATTAATTAATTAATAATAATTAACAACCAATTAATAATTAATTAATAATAAATTACTTTCCTCAATTAACATTATAAAATCTAAACTAAATAAATATTACTAAATAAAAAATAATAATTAATTTATAATAATTAAATTACTGCCCACCCTATTCTCCTATAAACCCACAACCTGCTACGGAACTAAAAAACGCAAAATGTAATTAAAATAAATTTGACAACTACTAAAAATTTAATACATATACTAAAAAACAAAAACAATACTTATACAAAAAAATAGATCACATACATTTAAAATACATTCTAAAATACATAACACTAATTTAAAAAATCGATATTTTAAACAACTATATTTTTGCAAACGATATTAATGACTTCGATATTTTTTAGAACGATATTTCTTACCTTAAGTTCGACATTCTTGAACACGATATTCTTGCTGTCGATATTTCTGTATCACGATATTTCCAACTCGATATTTGTGTAAGTCGACATTTCCAACTCGATATTCTGTCTGCCTACCGTTCTAGAGGATTCAAGCTGCACCTTGCCACGATCCAACAATGCAGAATTTCAACTCGAGTTGCTTGTGCTTTCATATAGAAGTAGCATAGCCTATTGGTTTATGCTAGTCTTTGCCTTTGGGTGTAGAGCTAATACAGATTTGCAAATAGCTATTCCTTGAATGTTGTAATGAGCAAAAAAGATGAACTGGCATTTGGTTTAGACTGATGATCACTGGCTGGAATTAATACAAATTTACTACTCACTTTTTTGGTCTAATGATTATTAGAATAATGAATGTTTTCACAGAGATTCATAATATAATTTTGTATTTTAACCCCTTTACCCCGGCAAACATTCCACCGCGGTGCGGCGGTTTAAAGGAGTGGGCGGGGCCGCGTCGGCCAACGGACGTGCGCAGCACTACCGAGGTAGTGCTCGCGACGGCCGTTGGCCGACGAACGCAGCGAAGGGGTTAACAATACATCTGTCAGACAGAAATGCAAGATAAATGTTTTTGTTTACTATCTTGTTTCCTAAATCTGTGTTGACAAAATGTTATGCTTTTAAAAATGTCACAATTTTTTTCTGAATAACATGGATTGTGTAAAACAGTATAAATGGACTTTAGCTACTGGCAGATTAAACGAGTTTTTTTAGCTGGAATCCTCTGATTACTTGCATTGGTCTCTGCTCATTTTAGATTGAGCTCTTTTCAGATCATTTTGGACATTTGCTTTGTTTACTTTTTGGAGCTGTTTATTAGAGGCTCTCTTTCATTTATGAGCCACAGTTACACTTTTGGCTTATTTCAATGTATTATCAGTTTTGCTCGACATGTGCGCAATTTATGGGCTCTCTAAGCACACATTTTTCTTGTGCCGAATATTTTGTTACATATTCTGAATGTATGAATTATTTGATTATGTCTTTTGAATCTGATTTATTTATTGTTTCCTTAGACAACTTATGTGCTGTGAGCATGCAATTGCTTTTCTGTTTTGTTCTATTACTGTTATGACTGGCTAAATTACTGTTGTGATTTACATTTTTGTTCAATGAATAAATCTAATGACAAAAATACCAAGAAAGAAGATTTTTGGTAAATTTTTTTGCACAGTTTAAATGGTATGTTGCGTGTAACTCAGGTAATTTACTGTAGCATCATTACAGCAAAATTAAGCAAGATTATGTGAAGAGCATTATCCTATACTTATTAGTATTTTCTAAATTTTGCAAAATGCCCGCACACGTCCATAATGGATGGTGCCAAGTTCAACCGAACATGACCAGCAGTAGGCATCAGCTGATCGACCACTGTTCCTGTGCTGAGGTAGGCATTTTATCCAAAATTACTTTAAATTGCGCAAACAGGCGTAATCGCGAAATTTTCGGTAATTTTGCATCACAAGAGTAATGGAAAATTACTCTAATTACTCGGTCATAATTAAAATTTCGCCCAGGTCTAATTTTGAATCCACTTTCCTCCCACTCATCCTGTGGATCAGCCTTTGATAGAATGAAAGCGTTGATAAGATTAAAGGTTCTTTCAACTACAAATATTTCTTAATATATAACCTGAACATACAAAAATACAGCAATTATCCATTTCTAAAAGAGGGTCGCAAATTATTGAATTGCTACGTCAGTACAATCTCAAAAGAACATCGAAACTGGACCCTACGAATTGAAAATGATTAACACTTTCATCCTCAGTACTGATGGTTTGAAATCAGACAATGGCTTCATGCAGTACTTCAATTGTAAAAAAATAATAAGTGCCAGGGCTCTCGTCGGGAGGCCACTACAACTTGCACCACAGATTGCTCCTGCCATGCTGCCAATGATAGTAACAACACAAATACTAACCATCACACTCCTATAAGTGTGACAATTCAGACTATTTCAGGCCTCCGAAGCTATAAGAATGGCTTGGGCGGCAGGGAATAAGCATTTTTAAAGTACATTGAATTCATAATTACCTGTTGTTGTGGTCATCTCTAAACTATCCAGATAGTGCCACCTTATGGCAGACTATCACAATTGCTTGTGTTGAGAATTAAATGCCGGTGCTGGACAACCGGTTCAAATTAAGCACTGGCTTCATCACACATTATGAAAACACATAAGAGCCCTCTTTTTATGATTTTATTTTTTAGCCATCACATTGCCTTCTGGACGATAAATTATTTCACATAAAGGAATTACCATTCTTCTGTGCATATCTTGTTAATACATGTAAAGACAACAACCTAGAATACAAGCATCTTTTATAGTCATACAGCATTTTTAGTCATCCACTTTACACAAAATTATTTATCTAATTAATGGGTGAAACTTTGAGCACCCGATTGCTCTGGCCTGGCAAACGTTTTCATTCCTATTTGCAGCTAAACTTTATAAACGACAGACCACTTTCAAACCTCCACCCACATACCATGGACAGATCAACTGTATGTTTTTACTGATTTAATTCATTTTCTTCAAACAACTGTATACTATCTTCAAAAGGATTTTACAACAAACTTTTAGAACATGAAATGCACGTTTGTATCTGAGAAATCTGCTGTATGCATTTGTGCTTATTTTCAGACCATGGAACACCCCATCTAAGGAAATAAGAACAGTCAACAGCAACCTAAAATACAGAAAATCAATAAAAACATGCATTTCCCCCATACAGGATCTTTTATCGGGAATGTCAAAGTAAATCAACATCCCAAGAGACTGGGGGGCATATTCTCAAGAACGTGTGATAACCATCGCAAAAGTGACTTAACGCAACCCTCAACATCGCAGTCCATCGCGGGACATTTACGCCCTGTTAACCAAGTATTCACAACACGGCGGTACCATGCGATAGTCTCCAGATAACGCGTCAACTGACCGCGTTAAAATCAACGCCACACCGCAAAAATGCGAAACACGAACGCCAAGAAAGCTGCGATGAGGCCGAACGTGATACAAAAAGCAGCGAAAACCAGCCACCGGCCTGCAAGTCACACGAGTCAGGCGGGAACAAACACCATAAAAGCAGACCAAACAAACGGTGAGATGACAACGTCCGAGCAGAACCCCCCAGCTGTGATGCAGAACAATCGACCATTGTCCAAATCCGACAGTCAGTTCCCCACAAACAGCCACAATGTACATTGACATGCATTCGGCAGGTAACCTGCGCCAATGCGGAAACAAACATGGAACACCCTGTGAAACTGCATCTCCCCTTCACATTGCAGAGGGACAAACAACACCCCCTGCACACCGACGTGCCATGTCCATGACCAAACAATAATGGAACCACGGACCAATGTAGGGGCAGTGACTCCCCCCACGTACATGTCGCCCATGTCACGGGACTTGAGTCACAGGGTGCATCCCTTCATCATGGCGGCACATAACAGACCCCAAAAGAAGCCCTCTTGTCACTTGAAGGCCACAAATGACAGCCAAAATGGAATGATCTGGGACACACGTGAAACGCCGAAGTGTGGGATACCGTAACAACTGTGATACACAGTACTGGCATTACTAAAACGTGACACCCTAAACAGCCTCACTGCACAGAGGTGACACACCCACCATCCATAAACAAATCCCAAAATCTGCAGCACAACATGTCGCGCCCACACGTGTCTGAGTGAAGTGCCTGTACAGATGAGTGACATGCACACAGGGAATGTGTCTCGGAATGCATTTATTAGCACATGCTGTGCCTGTGGTCAGTCAACGTACTGTGCCATTATTGCTAAGGACCCTCACAATGTGACGTCAACCAGAGAAGAAATTGCCAATGATGTAGTCCCTACGGGCAATTCCTGCTGCGGCTGCTGTGGGGTGTGGTCCACCTGCCTCATCTCCATCATCATCGTCCGGTGCATCTGGCACACGTATCCATGGGGCTCTGCTGCGTACACATATGTTGTGCAACACACAACATGCAACGATCATCTTGCACACGAGGCCTGGGCTGTACAGGAGCCTTCCACCTCTGACGTCCAGGCACCTGAAACGTGACTTTAACATGCCAAATGTGCGCTCCACGATGCCAAATTGTACTGCCTCTGGGGCTGTGTGTTCGGGGCTCGGAGGGGTGTCATCATCCAAGCGCAGAGTGCATATTCTTGGTCACCTGTGACAGTGCAGAGAGACATGAGTCAAGACTATGCACTGCATGATGTGTTGGCAGGCCCACTGGTTCATTGCTGTGTGATATGTGTGAGTTAGTGATTCCTGTATGACATGTACTGCGTGTTGCTAATGAGCGGCATCACTGTGTAGTACGTAGCCTCACTGCTGCACCTCACCCGCCCGAGCACATTCACTATTGTGCGCAGGGCGATTGCGTCACATGCACCCCTATGGCACTCCATTGTCATGCCTGTCTGCGCATGTCAACAAGCCTGACTACGACACAGTGATGATGCTGCGCAGAATGTGGCTGGCCACGTGTGTGTCGGCCCATTGCAAGTACAGGGCTGTCACAGATGTAGAGCACCTGCCTGACTGAACCCGACATGCAGTTGAGGGTACATCATTGGCTCATGCAGAGATAATAGCGACACACACAACAGTTGGCATGTGTGATCCCTGACCCAGAGCGGGCATGCCCTCCCCCATGTACCCCTGCGGCCGAGCACGCACACCAGGGGCATGCCACATGGCAACATTGCCCATTGCGGGAGGGGTGGCGCAGACACTACAACAGAGACACATGCATCAGCCACATCCTTGGCAAGGCCTACACTGCACCACACCCAGATCCATGTGTGGAGTAGCCACACCCCTACGCAGTACCGACGTACGCCAGTCCACCCCGCTTACGCTCACAGGGAGGTACGACACGGTTTCATGTCCCAGGTCTACACCACTGCCTGCGGTGACATGGATGCGCACGCTGTACACAGCATAATGTTATGTGGAATGACCCCGGTCCCCCATGCATACATAATAACCACACGGACACACTGAGTGAGTTTGTGGGACTGGCCATGGGCACGTGCGCCCGGCCCCTTTTATTGCCAGGCTCACATCTCCAGTGACGCCTGTGCTGGATGGGTGTTGGGTAGTGTAAGCCACCACTCAGGGGTTGGTTGGTGCTGGCAAAGACAACAACAGTGAGCAGACAATCAGCAGTACAAGGTACGTACATCATGGGTCCCTGACTTGAGCAGCACAGAGTTTGGGGCCCCGGATGCACAGCGGCAGGCACAGGCACACCGCCACGGGACGGTGATTTGCAGTGCACTGAGGTAGTGCCACGCGAGCTGAGCGTGTACTCGTAGATGTCCAAGGGGACTTACGCAGAGGGTTGCGGAGGACAGTGGCAGGTGTCCTTCCAGGGCATGATGCAGAGGGCAGAAGCAAGCAGGAACAGACAGATGGTGGAGTTGAATGCTACAGACCCCACTTTGCAGCTTGTCAGTATCAGCTACATGTAGATGAAGACAGCCTCCAGCCCATGGGCTCAGACGCCACTGACGTCCAGACAGAGATTGCCCATGGGTTTCAGGGCACACACTCAGTGGCGCCAGAGCTGGAAGGGGATGCAGTCTGCGATGAGGCCTGTAAAATGACATGGACTCTGCTATGTACAGTGCAAAACTCAGTTCAAATCGTGTGCCCTACTCCACCGCAGTGTCGGCCGGAGGCAGCGGTCAGCGCGGGCCAACCGCCATCCAGCCATCTCCTCCTGGATCTCTCACACACGACGTTGGAATGGCATTTTTATTACCTTTGTGGGTGACGTAGGTAGTGGCACCAGAGCTGAGCGGGTGTGCAGCCGGAGAGGAGGCCGTACCCTGCCTGTGACGGACTGCATTGGATTGGCGTGAGGCCTGCAGGACCGCAGTGCAGGCCCAAGCCCGGAGTCAGCAAGGGCCCACAGACAGGTTTGGTGGGAGTCCTGTGCACAGACTTGGTGGCACCACATCGGAGGGAGTACGGTGACATGTACTCAGCCTTCAAACATGTACTCTGCCATGGTGTGATCAAGACTCAGTTCCATATGTGTGACCTACTTGTCCGCTGTGCATGCTGGGAGAGTACGTCAACGGGAATGGAGGTCCGTGGGCCTGTGACGCGGTGGCCGTGATGATCTGAGGAGTCTGCCAGGGTCGGGGTCCTCGGGCTTGGAGCAGGCACCGGCACGTGGTGGGCCCGCTTTGGCACACGCCGGTGTTGGCAGGTGAGCAGTGATGCCTCGATGCGCAGGGGCGGGCATGACGGCTCCGGGGACCAGTGGTCCGTGGTGCAGCAGGCGCACAGGATCCCAGGCAACAGCGCTCACGGCATAGACCTCGTGGCGGGGTGAGAGGCACCGCCCTGGCAGGGACGTTGGGCATTCTGGAAGAGGTCCACGCCCAGGGCTACGTGCTTTTTATTCACACCCATACGCTGACCTGGCATACGCCGGGCCAGCCCACTCCTCTCACGCCTACAGGGGGGGACGTGACAAGCTACGTTTCCTTGGTCTCCCCCACTGGCTGGGGTGACATGGTTGCGTCCACTGTCCACTACACCACACACCAGCTGTGTATGTGGACATGGATATGTGTGTGGTCTGCAAACTGCAGTTTGTCCGACACATCCTCGCCACACTTGGCATTGTGTGCAGTCTCATTCATCAGTAACAGCACCTCCTTCGCACATGCCGGGTTCCCTCCTCTTCCCACATTCTGCTGATGTGTGGCTAAGGTGCCATGCCGTTGATGGCTCATGTACATGGTTAGGCCTGGTTCCCATGGTGAGTTGTGCTGTCGTGTCTGGTGGGTGGGCATGTTGTTTGGCATGTTGTATGTGGGTTGTGATGTGTGCATTTCCAGGATTGTGAGTTGTATGATTGTGGGGTTGAGGTGTGTGGTGTGTTCATTTGGTACTTACCAACGAGCACTGCATTTCCGTAGGTGCCATCCTGGAAGCGCCGGTTGATGATGGACTGTCGGAAGATGTATGAATCATGCACACTGCCTGGGTAGTTGGCGACGACATTGGTGAAGAGTCCCCGGTGGTCCACTATTGCCTGCACATTGATGGAATGCGTGTGCTTTCTGTTGTGGTAATTGTGTGCAGTGTCGGAAGGGGGCACAAGTAGGACATGTGTGCAGTCTATTGCCCCCAATACGTGCGGGAATCCAGCTATGGCGTAGAATCCTTGCTTGGTCTCCAGCTGTTCCTGCGCAGTGTGGGGGAAGTATAGGTACTGGGGTACCAAGCTGATGATGGCATCCAAGACAGGTGTGAGGAACTTTGATAGGGCTGGCTGTGAGACTCCTCCGACTCTGGCGGTTGTTGGTTGGAATGTCCCAGAGGCCAACAGGTGCAGCACAGCCAGCAGCTTTGTCTGCGGAGGGATGTTGGTTGTCCGCTGTGTTGGTACCGTCAGTCTGTGGGCAATGATGTTCAGGATGCGGAGGATGGTTGTCCTTTTGAGCCTGTAGTGGGCAATGACATACTCTGGTGTCATGTCTGTGAGGCTGGTGCATTTTCTGAAGGTCCGCGGTCTGTGTCTGCGCTGCCTCTGTGGTGGTCCGGGGGGGTGGTGCGGGGGGAGTCCGGGGGGGTGGTGGTGGGCCGGGGGGTGGTGGCGGTGGGTGTTGTGGCCCTATTGGGGCTCCGAGCTGCATGATGAGTAGCTCCATGGCATCTGTTGTCATTCAGGTGTGGCTGTGGGCTGGGCTCCCTTTTCTGGTGCCGGCTGCCGTCCGACTTTATACCAGGTCAGAGCAGGTGTTAGTTTTCTGCTGCTAACGCGCCATATCGCATGTTTTGTGGCCTTATCGCCGATCTGCCTGGTCGTTGTGAATGTTGCGGTGTGGTGTTGACGCGGCTTTTTGCACGGGAACGCCTATTCTGCATCTCATTAGCGATAGTTGCAGGGGTCATCTGTGGCGATGTTTTTTGCGGATGCTATCGCGGGTAAA
The DNA here is from genome assembly GCA_963921515.1 of Calotriton arnoldi. Classification (NCBI taxonomy): domain Eukaryota; kingdom Metazoa; phylum Chordata; class Amphibia; order Caudata; family Salamandridae; genus Calotriton; species Calotriton arnoldi. Next base: position 473,219 of record CAWUFW010010041.1, on the reverse strand, counting down.
ATGGTGTTCTGGGCTGTTAGCACCAGCTTGTGAATGGGGCAATAAATTTATCGCAACTTTGGCTGCGATGAAGTGCCGTTAACTCGGCGATGGCTCCTTGAGAATATGCCCCTGGGAGTACAGCAAGTTGAACTAGACACTGCCATTCCTTGAATACTTCAATACTTAAGAAAATGCCCATTTGTTGGTTCTCAGTGTTTTGGTGGATTAGGTCCACAGCATTTCGGGATGCACCAGATATTTTTGTAAGGTTTCTGGTTCCTTCTCAAACTTGTGCTACTAAGTATATTGTTCTGCCGTCTTCAATTCACGATTATCTGTAACCTCTGGTCCATTATTCTGCATATTTAAGGCAAGTAACTTCATAGACGGCAGGATTTATTCTTTCACTCTCCAGAAAACCCATGCTTATGTGCTGTGGCACTGCATCCAACACTTTTTACCCTGTCTCCAAACCTTATGGCACTAAAGTGAATTTGTCCCACATAGACCAAACTATAACCAACTCCCTTTCAAGTTTACATAAACACCCCAAGGGCACCCTGCAAACGGATGAACTTTGGAACACTTACATGACCTTATCAGGGAGAGCTATAAATTATACAATTTAAGTGGCAACTTGCTTCCTTGAAAAGGGTATGGAAAATGCTGTATAAATACCAATAAAATATAATACCATAATGGCGATGTATTTTGGGTATTCTGCTGATTTGAGCTTCATTTTATATCCTATATCAGTGAAATTATTTGTCATACTTCAAATTCCGGACCTTCTTACACCACATGTGAGAGCTAAATTGCAAAAGGTTTCTCTGGTATACTAATATTTATCTCTTTACATAACATTTTCAGCACTTGTAGCATCAATACATGAGTTGTAATATCTTTGTGTTAACTCTGATTTCTCACTAACAACTTATAAGGGAGTACATGTTCACATGATTTACTCTTCTATGATTAATATACTGTTGCGTCCTCCCCAGACCGGGAGCCCGTAAATAAAACACACCACACACTGAGCACTGTAACAGACATCTTTATTCTTCAGCATACGATCACACAACTTCCTAACGGTATGCATTATGTCATGATATCAATAACCACACCTTAACACCTCCCAGCAGCTTACATAATTCCTGTTTGAAGTCGTCTCAGAACCACGAGGGTCCTAAAACTCATAACCTCAAGTCCCTACATCTCCCCCTATCTTAAGTAAAAAGTTCAAACAAAATCAACATCATATTTCCTCAATGAGTCGTCAAAGCACTCGCACTGGTCTGCCAGATCGAGTGGTATGAGGTATTTAAGTGGTATATGGACTATTCACCGATGACTTAGGGTCAGATGTTTGATCTGGACGTTCAGGCAGGTGTACCTTACTTACGCTGTCAGGAGTAGACTAACACTGAGGCAAATGTCTAAAGTGTGATGAGTTCCTTGTGATGGACTTTCCAAGACAACTTGCAGTCACCATGTGTCCTTTGGTCTTTATAACTCTCAGTGGGTTGACAGCAAACAGAGTGTATGTTTTCCACTTCGGTTTCTGTTTGACCAGTACCCAGCCACCTCAGTTGAAGACTGTTTTCTAGGTGCGTTGGCACCAATCAACATAGGTTTGCATTTTGCATTTTTGAGAAGTGTCCGTGACATGAACCGTGTCAGCATTTGCTGATCGTTCTCATGTCCACTGTGGTAGCTTAGTTCCTATGACTATCCCAAATAGCAAGGTGGCAGGCCTCCCACCAGTGGGAGAGTGAGCAGTTGTCCGATAGGCACGAAGGGCTTGATACATGGCTTGTTTCCGATCGATTTTCTCCACCAATGCTCGCTGAATTATTCTTTTGAGGGTTCCCATAAATCATTCAAAAACACAGTTGGCCTGAGGCCAGAGTGATGTGCTCTTTTGATGCTTGATGTTGAGTTGACTCAGAAATTCTTTGAACTCCTTGCTATTTAAAGGGGGACCATTGTCTGTTTTGAGAATAGCAGGTATGCCCGACGCTGCAAAGATGTCATCAAGGTGCTGCATCACTATGTCATTGGTTGTCAATGATAAGTCTTCCACCAAAGGAAAATATGACTATTCATCTATGATCACCATAAGATGATCTCAATTATCCAGGGGTCCAAAGATATCAACTGCCACTCTCTCCCAGGCATGTCAGGAAGGTCACACATAGTCAATGGTTTCTGTGTTACTTTGGGAGATTGGCAGTTACACAGATGACAAGTTTTCAGTTAGTTCTAAAATCATTCATTGAGGTGAGGGAACCACCCTCAATCTCTCAGGGCTCTTTTGGTAGCTGCAATGCAACTATGTCCTTCATGGGCTAGCTCAATGACTTGTCTCAGGCTTTCAGGTATGATGATTCTCTAACCTCTCTATACAATTCCTTCTCGAGCGATGGATAATTCACCTTGTATATTGTTAAATTTCTGAAATTCAACATCATCAGTAAATGGTCGAACACTTTTCTTCCATGAGTGAGTTGAAATTAAGTCTTTGCATACACGCATGCTTTTGTCTGTGTTGGTAGCAGCAATATTCTTATCACCTTCAGGGGACCAATGGAATGGGACATTTCACTTTGTCAAGTCTCTTAATGGGGCACTCACTGTAGCAAAGACACGAATATAGCTTGAGCAGTAACTGCTCATGCCTAAGAAGGATCGTAGCATGGTTACATCTTGTGGGTGGCAAGTAGATGACAATGCTTGCACCTTGTCTGAGTCAGGAGTCATTCCTCCCTCCAAGAATATGTGCCCAAAGAACTTGAGTTTGTTTTTGTGAAACTCACTCCTTGCTGCATTTAGAGTGAGATCTGCATCAGCAAATAACTGGCATACTTGTGCAGGAGCTATGTCGTGCTCATTTCCCAAATACCAATATGTCATCACTGGAATTGAAAGCATGTGTAACAGGTAGAATTATTCGGGGTATAACATCTTGAAATATTTTTGCAGCCCATGGTATTCCAAAACTTAGGGCCTCACTTATGAGGCCCCTTGCGACACCGGAACATCACTTTTTGTGACGTTCCGTGGCTCAGGAGCCTGCTCCATATTTATGTTGCAGCACTAAGCCACTTTTTTTGGCTTAAGGCTGCCTCGTAAATATGGCTCCCTTAACGCAGTTTTCTGCATTAAAGAGGCGTACAATGGGTGTTGTTGCAGGCGTTTCCAGCAACACCCATGGGTTTTTGACACTGCCCCAGATTTACGAGAAATCATAAATCTGAGGCAGCGCCAAAAACGTATGCCTCCCCAGGGGAGGCGTAAGGGAGGCACAATGAGGAGAAATATCTTTTTTTCTCCTCGTTTTTCCTTTTTCTATGTGTTCTGCATTCTGCAGCACACATAGAAAGAGGAAAAAAGCCTCTTCTGATTGTTTTTGTGCAGGAAGGTTTCCCTTCTTGCACAGAAATAATCATCCCCGCAACGCAGGCACCCTTGCACCATGGTGCAAAGGTGCCTATGCTGGTGCACGGCAGCCCATTGTGCGCTGGCTCAGGGGAAAAGGACAGGAATGCACCGTATCTAATAGATACATCGCATTCCTGCCCTTTTCTTTTAGCGTAGAGCTGTGCAGCAGGAAGGCCTGCAGCGCTGCCCTATGGTAAAACTTCATTAGTGAGGCCCTTAGTCTTTTGTATTTGAACAAAGCAACCTGAGCTGAAAAAGTAGTAATGGAGCTACAATTCTTTTCTAGCTCGGGTTGATGGTATTCTTTGTTCAAATCAAGATGCACCTTCACTGTCTGTTTTTTGCACTACATTATGGGCAAAACCCAGGGCGTAGGACTGGTTGAGCGTTCAATGTTGTCATGTTTAAACACTGTCTATAGTTCTTTTTCGACAGCTTCTTGCAAATGAAAAGCGATTCTACGGTGTCATTGAGAAACAGTGCATTTGTTGTCATTGATTTGAAGTTGCATTTTCATTGTCGAGTCTTCATAAACCATGAAACAACTATGGGAACTTACTCACAATCTCAGACTGAGGGGCCGATTCCAATCTCGGCCGGTAGGGCTCCGATTCGGATTCGGCATTACCGGATCTGATTCGGAGCCCTATTTCCCGACCGAATCGTACGCGCGTCCGGGCGAGCGAGTACGATGCGTGCGCTCGTGAAATCTCCGACCGACTCGTTCGCAGGACCTGACCGCTCTGACCGACTCGCACGGGGACGACTCGCACCGCGCAATGGAGACGTTCCCCGGCCGGGTAAGTACGATGCGCATCGCGACCGCTCCGACCGACTCGCGCAGTCCGGCTCCAAGGAGCTGTCGGAGCCGCACTTTGGGGGTCCGTGTCGGACCCCCCTGGAAGCGTAGGCACACGAGTCGCACACAGGGGGGGAGCCAAGGGTCCCCCCTACACGTGCGTGTACGGTGCGACCCGCATCGACGCAAACACGCTGTAGGGGGTGCCCTTGTTCGCGTCGTGCCCATTGAGTCAATGGGAGCCCGTGTACGCGTCGTACAACTGGCTCCCATTGACTTCAATGGGAGTCCGACCGAATCGAGTCCGATGGCATACGTGCGCATCGTACTCGTATGGTCGGACTGCTAGGGTCCGATTCGGTCGGAAATATCTCCGAGTCCGGCTCGGTCGGAGAGATTTCCGGCCCGAATCGGAATCGGCCCCTTAGTGTGAAGGTTGTAACTGGGTGATATCAGTCCCATATCAACAACGGTGGTAAAACTAAGCAGACAGGCACAGTATGAAGTTTCGTGAAGTACATGGGTTGGCACTTGTACTGACATCTTTTTGTGTTTCATGGTTGCTATGAATAATCCTTGACTTTGCAGTGATTTAGAAGCAGCCCACATATACACCTGATGGAGTGAGGCAAGGCACAGGGGACAGGCTGTTAAACTTTTCCATGGGCTTAATGTTAATTGAAGTACCACTGTCAATGATGAAAATTACTGGTTGATCGTTCGATTTTAATGTGATTTTTGGACAGTGTCATTGCTGATTTCGTTTTTGGTTTTGTGAGTGTGTCAAGAATGCTTCTGGAACATTCGGGCATCCATTTTGTCCTTTTCTCGTGACTCATTTAAATTTTCTTTTGCTCTGCAGACCATTACAAAGTGCTTTTCTTCCTCACAACCTTTACACATTTGTCCTATGGCTAGACATTTACCTTCGTGGTGAAATGAAAATCCACATCGGAAGCATAATATTGATTTCTTTAAAGATGTCGATTTACTTCCATCTTGGTGCTTGCTTTTCACATCAGGGCCGATTCATGTTGGGCTGTTCCTCTTTCCATTTCAACAGCTTGTTGATGTGTTCACTCTTCGACTCTTGCAGCTATTATCATTTTCTCCAAACTGTGTGTTTCTCTCAACATGCGTCTTCTACACTAATCAGAAAGGCAGTCATCGATAATTCTGAGTCGCATGGCTTCTTTATTGGTGAAATCACAGAACTTGTAATGTTTAATGAGCATCTCAACTCTTTCAATAAACTCATCCATCGTTTCACCAACCTGTTGTCATGCTTGGCTGAAGATGTATCTTTCATAGCCAGTTGGGTTGAACTTGGATTCCAACGCTTCTTTTCCCTTTTGGTACAATTTTGCTTCAGTTTGTGAATGCTTCTTTCACTCCATCACCTGCGAGGTTTTTAAGTATTTGATGATTTTCTTTTCATTTTCTTCTTCTAGTCCATCTATGAAGTCATCAAATGTTTCAATCCACACAACCAATCTGGCACCAGTGTTCAGTTTCTTAGCCATGTCAAATGGCAGAGACAGTTTCAGGAATGCAGCAGCTATATATTTTGTGTTCCCCTTTGATGACATTGCGTTGGCATGTGCCTTTCAGGCTACTGTGCTGGGGACGCCACTTGCAGCTTCTATAAACACAACCTGTGTGTATGAGTTTAGGTCTCCATGCCCAGTTGGAGGTTGGAGGGCACTTTACTCGCTGGTGCTGATAAGTAGATTTCTGCTTTCGTACCTGGTTGTCACTGTCTTTAGCATTTGCTTTGCATGGATGATGGCTTTGTGTTATGGTGCAGAATACTATTTCTTCTTTTGGCCTTATCAGTGGCTTCTGGCAGACTTTCTGATGTGCTCATCTGTCAGGCCTTCAACTTCTCCAAGGACTCTGAGTAGGTTGGAGTAGCACGTTGACTCCACACACATTCCGACCTCAGGCTGCTTAACATCAATCTGAGGCACACATGGCATGCACAAGCAGTTTGCTATATTGCCGCAAACTCTAAGAAAGAGCAGCCTTGTTTCTTCAGGGCACGTATCCCCTACTCGTCGCCAGATGCCCCATCCTCCCCAGCCCAGAAGCACATGAATGAAACAAGCCACACACGGAGCTCTGTAACAGACATTTTTATTCTTCAGCATATGATCACACAACACCCTAATGGTACGCATTACGTCATGATTTTAATAGCCACATCTTAACACCTCCCATCAGCTTATGTAATTCCTGTTTGAAGTCCTCTCAGAACCATGAGGGTCTTAATGCTCATAACCCTCATATACTCAATGTTCAAAACTCTACATACACTACCCTTAACCACCTTCAATAATAAATATCGGCAGACCATGGCTAACCACAATCAAGTTGCCCATCTGCTCATCTTCTATAGCTATTTATACTTCTATTCTTGTACTTATCAGTATTTAATTTATATACTCCTGTGAAATGAATGATGGGATATTTCAGAGTTATTGGAAATAGCACAGCAGTCCCTGAATGAGAGAGGCTTCAAGGGGGATTTGAGCGATTGTACAGTCAGTACTTGAAGCAGACTGAGGGTGAGGGTTGATCATTCACCTTGTAGTCTGTGCTGCATGGGTAAATTTCATCAACACAAGGCTTTGTTCATTCAATGAAAGCTATTTTCATACACCTCATACATCTCAGACAATCAAACAATACATTCAAATGCCTGAATTTGAATTAGACCTTTGAGGTGTTTAATTATTTATTTAGGTTTTCTGATTTGTATTACTTTGGCACTTAGACCACCCAGGGCCTCTTCGATACTCTCACCATTTTCTATGTGAATGAGAAGATTAGGGTAAGGAGACACTTTATACTGCAAATCAGGTTATTTGCATAAATCCCCTTTAAGCTTCATGCTGAGTTTAATGGTTACCATTAGACCTTATAGATTGCCACGCTGACATCTGCTATTATATTTGCCTGACTTTATCTCTTCATTGAGAGGCTGTGAGTACATTTTTAGAGGCCACTTTCTTCATTGTTCGTACTACATCTACGGCTATGGCAAAACCAGCAGCCAGTAATCAATTTCCTAAAAATTATAAGAATGGGGGAAGCTCTAATAGAATATGACGTCTCTGGTTTCCATGTCCAGCCCTGAAATATCTACCTGGAGCCAAAGCAGCAGCTTACATTGCCATACTCTGAAAGTTTCTCACAAACAGCTCAATTAAGACCAAGCCCAGCTCCTTGGAAGCATGGATTTCAATTAGAGATATTCACTTATTTCCCTTTTAAACACCTACCACGCCTTTGCTCCCCTTAATCACCCCAGATACAACGGCGGCAGTAGGAGAAGAAAGTAAACAAGGCTCTGAGATCAGTTTTTATGTCCTTTAACTTTGACTCTTTGTACTTCCCCGACTCCAAAATGTGCACATTTGGTTTTATATAGGGGCTAAACTGTGTGTGAACACTCTCAAATCTGTGAAGTCATCAAGTGCTCTACCCATCATTCCGGTGAATTGACTTCCATATTTGAAAGCACCAATAATACTCGTGCGCAGCAAGGTAGATCAAAGATATACAATTATTTTTACTTTTGGAATAAAGGTTAACAAATATATCTCACAACAACACGAGCAAAGGAGTTCAAATGCTAGCAGACGATGGTGAGAGCGAAGCAGGCTCTCGTGTGGGATACTTCGAACACGGCCAAGTTGTCTTGCAAGTATTGTCCAAAACCGTTAATTAAAAATACATATATATTTCCTCATACGTCGTTTCTATGTCATAAGTTTTGCTTTTTTATTTGTTAATATATGTTTCCCTTTATTATCTTCTGCTTTTTTAATCATCTTTTTGTAATCGTTTTATCTTCATTTCATATTCTATTTCTTGCCTAACATCCATCAATATTTATATACTTTTCTATCCATTCTTCTGTATTTTCTACCTATCTGCGTTTGTTCCATCCGTTTTTGTAGTTTTCTACTTTGCTTCTATTACCTCTTCACTGATCTTTCTTTCTATATTTCTTCTACCCATGGCTTTCTCTCTTCCTTTTTAGGTCTCGCCTTGGCAGCGCATGCGCTGCATGCGCTGTCTCAGCGAGACTTAAAGTAATCTGTATATTGGCTTCAACTCCGTGTAATTTCTCCTGCCCCTCGCGATTGGTTTAAGTCTGGCATTGCTGTTGTTTTCTTGATTTCTGTTGGCTGTTGGCCCTATGGTAACTTCCGTGTAGTCCCGAGGCAGCGGCGCCTAACTACAGTTTCGCTCCGCTCACACTTAATTGCGTGCAGTGTGCCATCTGGTTGGGGGCGTGGCCCCCCTCCTCTCCCTCGTTCCGCGCGGCCGCTTGTTTACTAAAGCAGGCGTGAAAAGCTCAAGTTTCAGCTATTAACTCTCCGTGAAGCGATCGCAACTTTACCAAGCAACTGTCGAACCAGACTTCCACTGTCCAGCTTGCTCAAGGCTCACCTGGCCAGCAACAAAGCCAGGTTTCCACATCAGTCATTTGTCAGCCAGTGCACGCTGCTCCCATTGACCCGGAGGAGGGTACCAAGGTCACGATTGAAAGAATGGGACGATGCAGCACTACTAGACAAACAGCCCAATATGTTGCTCCTGGCGCCACACCGGAGGCAGTATTTATCTTGATCACTTCACAGGAGTTCACAGACGGAAGGAGGCATGGGACTTGCCAGGGCCGTGATTGCTCACTATTGCTGTAAGCAGAGAAGGGTGAGCAAGATGTGTGCAGTGAGATAAGAAGTAGTGAGGATTGTATGACTGACTGCTCTGCCGCCGAGGGGGGCCTCGAGGCTCCTCTACCTGGGCAATTCAACACAGTGTTAGTAAGAATACCTTTCAAGTCCTCGCTCGTGCTTTGTACTGTGGTAAATGGAGCCCTGTATTTATTACGACAGGAAACAAACGAAAAGTACCTGAATGCAAAGAAAAAGGTATACAGTAGCCGTACACACCCAACTTGGACAACTTAAGAAACCTGGGCTGTATATTTTGGGGAAGAAGAAGGCTACGTGTGCAAGTATGTTTAATGTCATGCTTACGCCTCCGCCTGGCTTTGGTACCGAAATGCGCAATCATGTTTGGTTTCCTTAAATTGCATTATTCAGTCATTGAGGCTGCGGAAGAGAGCACTTTCTCAGGTAGGTTCACAGCCTTATCTGCAGTCATCTTTCAATGGCCAAGCTTGTGGTGGAAAAAACTTCCCTTTTCAGTGTTCAAAGCACTATGTACAACTAGGTCCAGTGGGTGTCTGCACATAATTCATGTCAGGCATGCCCGGACCAAAGGACTTCCCCCGATGACTGCAAGTCAGGCATAGCCCAGAACCTTAAGCCACTGACAGATGAAGGGACTCCTCCCAGTGAGTGGGTGGGCATGTGGATCTTTTTTTTTTTTAAGTGTGTGGCGTATTGTCCTATTATGGTGTATAAAGGCATAGCAGCATATTTTTAAAGTAATAGGTAGCAGTGCCACACTTCACATGAACCAGTGTATGGATTGATGAACTAACAAGTGAATGAATGCATGAAAAGATGGGTGATGCAGCTATGAATGAATATAAGAATCAATGTATGAATGGATGCACAAATATATAACTAAATGGACGAAAGTGCTGGGTGAATGACGACATGAATGAATGGAGAGATTAATGAAAAGATGAATAGCTTGTATTGCAGCTTTATAGGCCTTACTATCCTATGTGGTTGCAGAAGTGTTTGCTGCAGAGATGCACACACACACCCTACACGGTGTAGTGTGCTAAGTGTGTGTGGTTGGTAGGGTGTTGCCATTATTTTTGATCGTATGTGGAAAGTGTTTTTTCACATTGTGTGTGATGACCACCGAGGTGCGTTTATCATGTTAATTGCTACAATGCTTACAGGTGTGATGGTGTCTGAAAGGCAAATGTACCTTCATGGTATACATTACACAGTATGCTGGTAGCTGTGATCAGCGCTGCAGGTCCCATTAGATGTTTTGATTTTCTAATCTTCTCAGTCCAGTTTGACTGATGGGGCCCTAGCCACAAGAGAGTTAAACAACTAAAATAAGGGAAAATTTCAAAATAAAGGGCCACAAGGGTGTCATTATGGACACTGCTCCTGCAAAGAAGACCTCCAGGAAGAGCGACTTGGTGGACATAGGAGTATTCAGAGACGTCCTGGTGAACACCTCACTGATTAAGTAGGGAAGTACAGCAAGCCTGCCTTTTCTGTATGGCCACCTCAGATTTTTTGCCTTTTTTCTGCACCCTATCCTCGCTAGCTTTAAAACTTTGTTCACTTCCCTACAAAACATGTGATGTACACTGGAACACACTAGTTGGCCTCTTTAACTTCTCTAGAAGCCCATTGTAAATAGTGCCTTTAGTTCACCTATGGTCTGGAAAGTTGAATTTCATATGTTGGCTGCAGTGTGTATGTAAGCCACCTATAAATATGGCAAAAATCTACGTCTGCCAGAAGCATTATAGTGCTCTGGCTGGACGGCAGTTTAAATGCCCTGCAGTGACACACTGCAGGGTAAAAATGCCTTTGCTATGCCGAAAACGATAATGTTTGTATATTCATAAGTCACTGTCGCTTGGCAGGTGAAACTTCACACTTTGGTTGGTTGGTAGCAGCCTATTTTTAGGTCTCGCCTACGCAGTGCGCATGCGCTGCATAGGAGGGCCTTTAGCCATCGCTCTGCTCTTTTTGAAGCACATACTCGTGCTTGTGGAGGCATCCACCTTGCGGGAGCGAGCAGCGGCGCGCATGCTAATTGGCTGTTGCTCGCTCCGCTCCCGCAAGGCGGATGGTGCCACAAGCACGAGTGTGCTTGAAAACAGCTGCTGCTTGTTTCGATCGCGCGCGCACCACTCGCGGGACGCTGCAGCGAGCGCGCGCGCACCACTCGCGGGACGCTTTCATCATGTCACCATGACATCACTACACCACGGGTGATACCATATATTTTCAGGACAAGGGGGAGCAGCGTAAGATATGGAGAATATCTTGACAGGATTAACCATTACGTCCCTAAAACTGATCCAATCGTGCGCCTGAAAATATGACTCCGTGTTTCCTAACATATTGACTCAACAACGGCTCCTCCTCACCGCTGCAGTAGTGGTCTGCCCCGTGTGGCTTTCCTTGTCTTCACGTGCCCTAGTCCTCGTGACATCACAACGCAGGGCTACCACATCACTAGCATTCTCGTCACGAGGTGCCGCTTCTGGTGCTGCTATGATTGGATGAAGGCTTTCAAATCATTTACAGTGTGTACATTTTCCTCCGTCCTTCTTTAAAATAAATGATACATTCAACATAAGGCTCATGCTCCCAGTTTGTGTGCCTAGACCTTTTCCAGTTATGGAAGCATTTACACTGGCCAAGTCCACATCTGTGTCCAACTCGCTCCTCCGTCTGGTAATAATGTTCCATTGTCCAATTACCTACTTTGCTCCTCAGAATAAATTCTGATTTCACTGCTGTACACACCGCAGGAAAGATATACATGAAACCGTCCCAATCTGTTGGGTGGAACGCTCTTTCAGTCTCAAACACTGCCCTGTGTTGCCGGCTGTCTTACGTCGTTCCTTACCTCTGTAGACATAACTTCAGGGGCTGGCTGTGGTTCTCCCCGCCTCTCACGAGGGCACTGATGTTACGGCTGTTTTTCCTTCGGTGGTGCCCCTCCTGTGCCTTGGCAGAACACTCGCTCTCCGCTATCTGTTGCTGTTTGTTCCACTTTGAAATCACCAGCTGGGCTATTCAGTTCTAAGTCTCCGCAGGTCTGATTGGGTCCCCTCTCATCAGGTGTGGTAAAGATGGAAGGAAGATTCCTTATATTTGGTGGCACAACCAAAGCGTTCAAATATTTCAAGTTCCTATCCTCGAGCACGTAATGTTCGTACTCTCATGACGCATGTCCTCTATGTGCTATATAGTGCCCGAGTACACAGGGATCAGTATGTGCTTGTTAGGATGATAACCTGCAGAAGGATCAGGCTCCTCCCTGCCCTCCCTGCCCACAGCTAGCCTGAGCTCTTTAGTTGTTTCACAGTATTCGGTGGTCCCTCTATACATGGCTAAACATGTAGGATGTCTGACTGTATTTTTCTGTATACGTCACAGAGGTTGTTTTGCTGCTCCACCCTACTCTGTCTTGAATAACTGGCTATAGGGGGCTGCAAGGTCCCCACATCCTAACCTGATGTTTACAGAAAGAGAGAGCGCAAATCTTGCATAGCCAATAGGTCTCGCTTTTGGGACCTTATAAGTATTTAGTTATGCAGCACAATATCCTTGGTGCAACAACATCAACTGTTGCATGGCTAAACACTTATAAGGTCCCAAAGGCGAGACCTATTGGCTATGCCAATGCTTGTTTTACTTTCTGTCTTTTGAATCTCTTTAATGTGAGATTAACAAGTGTTCTGAAAGTGACCCTTCTTTGCAGGAATTGCAAATGTCCTCCTGCACTCTCATTTGAGGAGTTAAATGAGTAACTGGAAGGACTAGATTTTCACTGGAAATATCATAAAAAATGCTGCTTGTGTGGTATTTCAAGGACAAAGGGCAAGGGAGGGGACGAGAGCTTTCAGCCAAAATCCAAATGTGGTTCTGTTTAGTCCTCATTGAATTTGCAATTTCAAAGGCTTCAGAAGCTCAAATTATCACAAAAAGTTTTACAACCAAATGTCATAGCATGCAAGGAACAGTAACTGTGAGTCCTGCGGTAGTTGGAAAAATAGACAAACTGTTAGATGTACACTTTACTTCTCTTCTAAGAAAATATTTTTTAGAAATATTGAATCAGAGTTGAAAGTATCATTTCCAGTGACACAGTATAAGGACAGAGGATGTGGAGTGAAATATACACTTGTATATTTTCTGTTCTCCCTGTCTGTTTTGGACTATCAATTTTATGTATCTCTTTGTGTTCTTTCTTGTTAATCTTTCTTCCATGGAGTTCCCTTTCACTCTCTCCGTCCTACTTTGCTAGCTCTCAAAACGTCTCTCTCTCTCTCCTTCTCCTATTTCTATGCCCCTCTCTCTCACTGACACTTGTTTTCTCCATCTTCCCCATTTCTCTCTTTCACATGAATGCATGCAAGCGTGCACAAACGTGCACAAATAAAATGATCCACTTCCTTCAGCTGAAAAATAATTTTTTTGATTGATTTCAAAATTTGCCAAGTACTATTGAAGCATTGTAGGATTGTGATTCTTGTAAGTAAATCTTTATTTGCATGATTAATTAAAACCATTGCAATAATATTTACATTGAAAAAGTGCAATCAAATATGCAATACAGACAGCAGTGCTTAAAACCTAGTTTGCGTTATACATTATGTGCCAATAATAAAACCGTGATAATCCTGTCAGCGGCGGCTCCTCGAGGAGCGTCGCCCCACTGCGTGGCTCAGAGCCAGCAAATGTAAAATAAAACGATGTTCTTGCATAGTTTTATTTTGCATTTGCCAGCTCTGAGCCAGCGCTATAGGGAGGGCCGGGGCCTAGGCATGGGATGGGGGTGGAAGAGTGCTACATGCACTCTACTCCCTAAGTGCTCAAGTGTGCTTGGCCAGCCATCTCAGGCCGATCAAAACACACATGCACACTTAGGTTTTCTCCAGCCCAGCTGCATTGAGCAGCAGGGCTGGAGAAACCCCCACAGACGTCTTGGTCGGAGAAGGGCATCTTTTCAGCCCGCTCAGACCAATCCCCACGCTACTCTGCAGCACAGGGATTGGATGGGAGTCTGTCCAAGGGTCTGCTGGGACTCAGGAAGAGGAGAGGCGGCTGACGCGACGTGATGCTGGAGGCGACCGGTGGCTAAAGGTACGTTTAAAAAGAAAATCTATTATTTCTAACCCCCACCCCCTCCCTCGTCCCCCATTTCCGTGCTCCCCCTCTCGTGCTCCCCCTCCCGCCTCACTACCCTTTATTTGTGGCGGCTCCACTGAATCCTTTCAAGACGATCATGTATAGTTAAGGCAGTAATGGGTAATTCAATAGACAATAAAACCTGCATTCATCAACCAACAGTGTTTAAAATGGGTTTTCCCTCTTCCAACTAGACCAAATTTAAAACTCATTGGGGCATATTCTCAAGGAGCTATCGTCGAGTTAATGGCACTTTATCGCAGCCAAAGTTGCGATAAATTTATCGCCCCATTCACAAGCTGGTGTTAACAGCCCATAACACCAGTTTACCCGCGATAGCAGCCGCAAAAAACATCGCCACAGATGACCCCCGCAACTATCGCTAATGAGATGCAGAGTAGGCGTTCCCGTGTAAAAAGCCGCGAAAACACCACTCCGCAACATTCTCAACGACCAGCCAGATCGGCGACAAGACCACAAAACAGGCGATAAGGCGCATTAGTAGCAGGAAACTAACACCTGCTCTGACCTGGTGCAAAGTCGGACCACAGCCTGCACCACAAAATGGAGCCCAGCCCAGAGCCACACCTGAAGGGCAACAGATGCCATGGAGCCACTGATCATGCAGCTCGGAGCCCCAACAGGGCCACAACACCCACCGCCACCACCCCCAGGACCCCCACTCCCGGGCACCCCCGGCCAAAGACATGCCACATCAACCACACGGAATCATGTACCAAATAATCCGCCTGATGTCGCACAACCAAATTTGGTGACATGCATGTGTCGTCACAAAAATGAGCATCACACATACACCTTCGATGTAACAAATGAAAATGTATTCAAAGAAGCACAGAACAGAAATGAAGACACATGGCAGCTCCCCTCGGGACAATCCGTAGGTCACAGCCTGCAAGACAAAAATCATGATGAGAAGGTGTGTCTTGCACACATCAAAGGACTGAGAGAGAGCGAAGGAGAGAGAGAGAGAAAGAGAGGGAGCCAGAGAAAGACAGACAGAGAGGGGGAGCGAGAGAAAGACGGACAGAGAGGGGGAGCGAGAGAAAGACTGACAGAGAGGGGGAGCGAGAGAAAGACGGACAGAGAGGGGGAGCGAGAGAAAGACGGACAGAGAGGGGGAGTGGAACACAGATAACAGAAGAGATGGACAGGGAGAGAGAGTGCCGACAATGCGCACCCAGGCCACACTGCTCACCTGCTGCCACCGGTGTGTCTCCAACCATGTGCCGGTATGTAGTGCAGTTCACCAGGTCACACATCTGAAACAGATCCGTCATCTGTAACAGAGTCCAGATACCTGAATGGCAAAGTACATACAATTGCACAAGACATCATCGCCTGTCCGCCCCTGCTTACCCAGGCAGATGTACCCCAGCCCCTCTTGCCGCCCAGTGGTGCATGCCCGCCCCTGCGCACCCAGGCCTCACTGCTCACCTTCCGCCCTTGGCGTGTAGCAATGAGGGCCCACCACATGCCGCTGCAAGCTACATGCCCGGGGCCCGTGGACATGGCACCCTCCACATCATGCAGCCCCACTCCGCAGGCCACCAGGTCTCACATATGAATCTGGGTCTTGATTTTGCCATGACAGAGGACATACCAGTGCACCCGGCATCATCGCAGGCTGCACACCCGCTCAGCCCTTGAGGTGCCACTAACTCTGTGATCCGGGATGCGACGCCACGTGGTGGTAAGCCCGCGCTGCCCGCTGGCTCTGGCCTACACTGCGGTCCAGCAGGGCATACAAATCCTGAGCAGGCCGGACCACCGGGACGGGGCATCATCGCAGGCTGCACACCCGCTCAGCACTTAAGGTGACCCTACCTCAGTGCACCCAAAGTCACCGTCCCGTGGCGGTGTGCCTGTGCCGGCCGCAATGTATCCGGTGCTACCAAGTCTGTGTCCCAAAGTCATGGACCCTGTATGACTGGGTATCGTGTTGTGGACGCCATCATGTCACCTCCGGTCCTGGGGAATGTGATGTTGCAGGGCCCGAGGCCCTCATGCCTACATTGACACCACACGGATGCACCCAGATAGAGAGTGGAAATGGCGTCGATCACGTGCGCCTGGCCCTTTTTATTGACAGGGTCACATGTCCTGTGACGCGTGTGCTGGATGGGTGTGGTGTGGGTGTACACCAGCCGTGAGGGAGTGGCTGTGGCATGCTGACAACTAGACCTGTGAGCAGCAGATCACTACAGGAAAGACATTGGACATGTAGCGTTGCCGTTCCCCCCTGTGAGCGTAAGCGGAGTGGGCTGGCCTGGCGTATGCCAGTCCAGCATAAGGGTGTGTAAATGACCCCGGGGCCCTGGGCGTAGTTCCTTACTGGGCTGGACAAGGAAGTAACTCATGCGTGTGTCCCTGTTGTTGTGTCAGTGCAACCCGGACCGCATTCGGCAAAGTGTCACCCTGTGACCCCTGTGCTACGACATGAGCAACATGGATGTAATAGGAGTCCAGTGAGCCTACATTCATCCATACTTCCACACTTGAAAGACCATAGACATGACACATCTGTGTGAATATGACTGTTTAATGCATATTCAGTGGAGTGTTGCATCTGGAGCAGTACAGGGCCATGCAAACCCCACATGACGATGTTGTCCCATGGAGGGCCAGCCAGGGTCTGTCAGGGAATGACAAGTCCAAAGGAAGAGGACGAGTTCAGTCCGCAGTCTGATTGCTGTGTCAATGGCGATCAAACAACATATGGCAGTCCATGTCGAGGTCCAAGTGAGTGTCGCATAGTGCATGGGGGGACAGTGAAAGGTGATGATGCAGAGGGCAGTACCAAGCTGAAGCCGGACCTATGGCTGAGATGCATGCTGCTGCGTCCTTCTTACCACGAGGGCAGAATCATCCGTATCTTCGTCCTCTGCTGTTTCATGTGCCTCACGTGTGGGTGGTGGTGTTCTGTCTCCAGCACTGTGTGGCAGTGACACATCAGGGGGCGGAGATGTGGATGGAGTGATGGCAGCAGCATGCATCCGCGCCAGGCCTTGTGGCAGCAATGCCATGAGGATGGTCCTGAGGTCATTGAGGAACCCAGCTACCTCTCGCTGGTGTGCAGCGGTGGCAGACGCTCGTTCCGCATTCGCCCGCTCCATGGTCTCCATTAACCTCTGCATGTTTCCCAACTCCCGTGTGACATCGCTAGAGCCACTCGGACTGGACAGTTGTACTAATCTCTGAATCAGGGCTCCAGTGATGTCAGCCATGGTCCGTTGGAGAGCATGGAGCAGACTGTGGGTGTCCGTTATGGACCGTGAGTGGTCCCTGATGGGACTTAGACACCCACGTATGGCATCTAGTTTGTCTGCCATGCGGTCGAAGCCCACCCACACCTGTTCAGCCAGATTCTCATGGCACCCCAAAACACGGCGTTGGAAGGCCATGTGTTCTTCGTGGGGGTCCGGGGAGCCAGCAGTGGTGGTGGGTGCTGTCTGCTGTGTGGTCTGTGCAGGGGGTGGGGTCTCCTCGTAGCAGCTGGGCTGCCCAGCTCCTGGAAGTGGGCTGCGTAGGCTGTCCACGAGCAGTTGGAGGGCGTCAGAGTCGAAGCTGTGGTGGTCCTCTTCATCTTCAGAGAAGAGAGGGTCGGGCTGCTCTGCAGGAGGTGTTGATTCTCCCTCTGCAATGTGAAGGGGAGATGCAGTTTAACAATGTGTCCACATGTATGTTGTCGCATTGACATGTTTTCATACAGACAGCATGACTGGGTACATTGTGGCTGTTTGGGAGTAGCTGCCTATTTGATGGGGGACAGTGGACATTTCGACAACAGACGTGTGTGTGTTTGTACTTGTACATTATCAACGCACATTTCCCTGCAATGCCAAATGTGATTGGCCAGTGTCTGCACCCAAGCTGCGCCAGTTGTGTCCTGTGTTCTGTTGTAGGTGTTTTGCGGATTGTGTCACATCGTTGTCAATGTAGAAGTGCTATGCATGTGATGTGTGTGCTGCATTTTGGGGGAGTCGCCCCTGCAGCTCAGATTTTGCTGCCCCTTATCCCTTTCATGAGGTGTGCCTTTGACTTCTGTGCTTGTACAGTGCTGACATGTTGCATACTTGGGTACATTTGTCTCTTGGTGGGAGTTGGTGGTCTGGGGCATGGTTTGTCCGCATATGTGCTCAACTTAATTGTGCATGTGTGCCATTGTGCCCATATCCCCCCGTCCCCCCAGGGCCCGGTCATTACTCACCCTGTTGCTATTGTGTCGGGTCATGTTGAGCAGTGTCCGGGCTCCCAACTCCTGCCACCGTCTCCCCACTGATGACTGTGGACACCATTTCCTCCATGTCGTCCAGCTCCTCCTGTGGCGCGGGGCTCCCTCCTCCAGTCTGCATTGCTGCCTTCAGGTTGTTGGCGAGTTTCAGCTTGGTTTTGCGCTTGACATCATTCCAGTGCCTCTTGACCTCATCCATTGTCCTCTTCAGCACTCCAACTGCATTCACCTTGTCCACGATGGACTGCCATATTCCATTTTTTGTTGCCAATGACACAGTGGAGGTGACGAACAGTTGTTGATGGTGTTCTGTCACCTCCGTTATCAGGATCCTGTTTTCCTGCGGACTGAACCGCTTCTTCCTACTCTTCTTGTCCTTGCCCTTCCCTGACCCCGAAGTCTCAGGATGGTCCTCCGGGGGGCTTGTGGGGTTCTGGTTCTCCTCCGTACTTGCTCCGGCAATGTCCATTGTGCTTCGCTGTTGTTTGGCATTTGTTTGCCTGTTTTTTTTCTATTTTTATGGTGATTGTTCCCGCCTGACGCGTGTGAATTGCAGGCCTGTAGCTGGGTTTCGCTGATTTTCGGATCGCGATTGGCCTCATTGCAGCTTTTTTTGCGTTCGTGTTTCGCATTTTTGCGGCGTGGCGTTGATTTTAACGCGGTCAGTTGACGCGTTATCTGGTGACTATCACATGGTACCGCCGTGTTGTGAATACTTGGTTAACAGAGCGTAAATTTCCCGCGATGGACTGCGATGTTGAAGGTTGCGTTAAGTAACTTTTGCGATGGTTATCACACGTTCTTGGGAATATGCCCCTTTATGTCTTTTGAAAGTGGTATGAATTAGCACCTTAAAATATAGTAAGATGTCAACTCTGGACAACAAATCTAGCTTGAAGACTTATCAGCCGGTTCCTGCCAATCTCCAATGGTTAGAGAAAAGCAATCAATGGGTAGACAGGCAATGGTATGATAGGATTTGTTTGACAGTCCAGCCTATATCTGGCGGCAGCTGCTTCAGTACTTTTCAACACATTCATGCGGTCCCCCCTAGTTGGATAACAGAAATCAATATGGAAGCGGTTTAAAATGATAAATTCGATTTTGCCTATAATGAGATCTCATCATGCTCTCTAGGAAGTTATACTTATTTAGACTAACCAAGAAGTATGATTCAGTAGGCATTGAAACCAGCATTGATTTGATAGACAATAGCATTGACTTTTAGGGGATTAACAGCTTAGAGTCTTGTCCACTCGTTCATGGGAGTCCCCAGTGATTAGTGACCAGCAATCAATGTCCAACTGGCAGTAGTAAAATATAATTCAATGATCAGTCAGAATGACCATAAGAGACTAGCCGCTTAAGTTCTTGTCAGCATGTTTATGATCAGCCTCAAGGGTCAAAATCGGCGATTTGTGTGCAGGCAATGCAACAGTTTGAAAATATGAGTTCCTTTTGCCAATAATACGTTTGCACCATTTCCACTGAGACATTTTGCTTATTTAAAAGTAACAAAGATAACAAAATTCCTGATGCCAAGCAGTGATTGGTAAGGGGCATAGAGTGCAGTAGTGCTATCAGAATGTTGTGAACTATTGCTGGACTAATTCTTCAACTTCCACCAAGTGTCTGCTATGCCATTCAAGTATATCCTTGATATTCAGTCTCTTTTCAGCAGAAGTCAGGAATCTTACGACGACAGTTTAACTGTACATTTCCGTCAGCAAAGCATGCTTTTACCACCTGCCTGCGTGTTCATATTACTTTATGATTGAAGAGGGCCCTTAGCAGTGCTCTGCGTTTGCTCATAAGTTCTTTGTACATAGCAGATGGAAAATGTCTTCCCTCTCCTCCCCACTCAGACAACAGCAGCGTGTTAATGAAGAGTGCTTCCATGGTGGTAAATGGAATACCCTCTGCAGCACGGGGATTGGATGGGAGTCTGTCCCAGGGGCTGCTGGAACCCAGGAAGAGGAGAGGCGGCTGACGCGACGTGACGCTGGAGGCGGCCGGTGGCTAAAGGTACGTTTAAAAAAATATCTATTATTTCTAACCCCCACCCCCTCACCCGTTATCCCCTTCCCCCGCGCTCCCATTCCCGTGCTCCCCCTTATAAGTTCTTTGTACATAGCAGATGGATAATGTCTTCCCTCTCCTCCCCACTCAGACAACAGCAGAGTGTTAACGAAGAGCGCTTCCATGGTGGTAAATGGAATACGGAGGGCAGGATACCGGGTCAGTACCGTAGATAGTTCTCCTTAGTGGTTTTAGTAAAACCAGTGTCTAGATAATGCTAAGAAGCTGCTTTGGTGTAACTATGTAGGGTAAACCATCCATGCGTCCTGCCCATCAGTGCTGCTTTGTCCTCTGCCAAAGAGACACTTTTGACGGTTTTGTTAACAAGTTGTTTAAAGCTGTCATGTGTACCTGAGGTCTCTCAGGCTCCCCGCAGGCCTAATTGATCTATTAATTCTGGCAGATAGGCCCTGCTGCGCTTTTCTCTTTAATCGACAGTTCGGCTAATAAATGAGCATTTAGGGACTCCAGCTTTGCTCTCTTGATCTTATGCCACCATTTGATATATGCTCCTCTGCGGGCCAGCCCTTGCATGCTGAATTCCAGTCTTATTTGAGCTGGTGACATGTATTTGGGTAGGTTGAGGATCATTCGTAGTGCACCTGTTACTATGCCGTCTAACGTGGCTGCATCGCTACCCCTCATAGACTCACTTCTGTAGGTGATTGCTGGAATAAGTTTAGCCTGTATCACGTGCACCAGTGGAGAGAGCCTTGAGCCGATGATTTTGTTCCTTAGGTTTTTTTGCGCCACTGCTGTTGCTGTGCCTCTCCTCTTCAACGCTTCCTTGTGGGCAGTGAACGAGCCTTTACTATCTATTATGAAGGCTAGATATTTATATTCATGGACGGTTTTCAGCTGTTGTTTTGCTAGGTACCAGCGATGTGCACCTTTTGCCTTTCATTGGTTCAAGTGCATGACTTTGGACTTGTCCAGATTTATACTCGAGCTGTTTTCAACTGAACAGCTTTGTGTAGTGTCTATTAAGTGCTGTAGGCCAACCAGAGTTCAGCTGATAAGTACTAGGTCGTCAGCGTATTGTAGATCAGAGAGGATGAGGCCGACCATCTTAGGGACACGGGAATTGCACTTGTCCAGCCTGATTGACAGGTCTGACATGAGAAGATTGAACAGGGTTGGAGCAAATAGGCAGCCCTGTTTCAGCCCATTTGTAGTTGGAATCCTTTTTGAGAGATAGTCTCCGGTCCCCAGCTTCACTTGTACCCAAGTATCTGTAAGCAAGAGTATTAGCTGATTCAGGATAGGGGATGGGATGTTCCATTTAGTGAGTTTGCGCCCCAGTTTGCTTCTGTCAATGCGGTCAAAAGCCGAGCTGTTATCGATGAAACAGACATACAGTGGCAGTTTAGCTGCTATCGTGGCGTCAATCAGAAGAGAGAGAGTTAGAATATTGGTGGTGGTTCCCATATGCTTGCTGAAGCCTGTTAGGTTAAGAGGAATAATTGAAATTTCAAACGCTCAAGATGTCAATTCCTCTAGAATGAAACTGGTGTAGTATTTGGCGTCATTATCTATTAGGGCTACCAATCTATAATGTTTTGCCTCATTCTTATTGCCCTTTTTATAGATTGGGGAGATTATTGAGCCCCTCCAAGAAGCTTGGATTGTCTCTGTTTGTAAAATTTGCTCAAAGACCGGTTCCAGTGATCCGCCCAGTAGTTCCCGTCTAGTTTAAACAAGACCAGAGGGATTCTGTTCGGGCCTGGCGCTCCCTCTCTTCTGCCTTTGGCTATCCTCATGGAGATTTGGTTGGCAGAGAATATTATTGTAGATGTTACCTGATTGTTACATGTTTCATACATTCTCTCTTCCTTTGTTGGATTTGTTGTGACTTCTTCAAGTCAACAAAAACTTTATTCGATTCACAGAATCATTAAAGCATAATTAAAACACACAAGAAAACATTAGTAAATCAAACACATAAAATGCATTGATCCTAATAATATTTACAGTTAGCAGCAGCAAAGCCATGTATCAATGTGCTTCATATATTTGGGAATCTTTAGTTATTTTAGTCACAAAGATTTTTGTTTGATTCATTGTATATAGTATTTAGTATTAAATTCTTTAAAGTGTCAAGTGCAAATTTATTCGACCTTATTAAAAACATCTATTAAACATTTTTCATCATATTATTTACATTATATACACTATATCATGAGTACGATTTTATAACATACAGCCTTTACACAATTAAAAAACTTTGGTTAACCTTTAAAATGTTTCGCTATGTATCATGTGCAAATTTGCGTATGCTACTTATTAATAAGTACGGAATTAAAAATATAGGCAATACTTCAATAATGCTGAGTAGTTAATTATAATTAAAACTCAACAAAATATACATTCAACAATCCACAATTTAAAATACACATCATAATACCAAAGTCGTAGTACCTAAGGAGACCCCTATTTAAAAAGAATAATATAAAATGTCTTTAAAATTTTAGACCTTCTTTCCTTCTTATAAAATTTGTAGTCAGTAAAAATCTGCTAACCGCGAAGACAAAAAGTTTTGAGGAATCAGTTTTTAGTAGGCGCAGCATATCATTAAATTTTCTAACATTCAAGCTTCTGCCTATGGGTTTTATCCATTTTCTTCTAGGGTTTGTATATTTAGGACAGAAGAATAAAACATGGGCAATATCCTCCCTGGCACCCAAATGGCACAACGTACATTTAGAATCTTCATCTCTATTCTGGTATTGCCCCCATTTTGATGTAAAAGCTTTTATCTGCAACGTACCATACTTGAATTTCAGGTATAAAATTTTTGATAATTGGGGTTCGATGTCATCCAAAAATGGTTCAAAGTGAGGATTTGTTTTAAACATCAGGAATTGAGTTGTAAGTATTCCTGATGTACCATTTAAAGTGACACTGTGCCATATGAAGTTCCAATAAATAGTTTTAATTTCCCGCTTTGAATCAGGTCTCAGCAGGCCTGGGCTTTCCCAAAATCTGCTCAGACCTAGGTTAGAGAGCCACTTGCGAATGTGTGCCAACCATGGAAAAGTAGTATGAGTGTCAAGTGCCAGTAACTCACTCAATGCTTGTCTATATGTTACTAGTTCATTGGTGGTCCAGATTCTAATCCAGTATGACAAAGTCATCCAAATTGCCTTATGTTCAAGCCGTTTTATACCCAGGTCATATATTAATGGAATCAGAGGAGTATTTTGGGAAAGTGCCACAAATCTTCTTAAAACCTTATTTTCCCCCACAGTTAAAGCGGAAAGATTTTCCCCACCCCACAACTCTGAACCATATAGGGCTGCGGTTTGCGCTCTGGACTTGTAAACTTCCAGGGCTGGTGATATTGCCTTTGTCATGGTTGCATACTGTTTCTTTATAATTGGAGCAGAGTTTTGCAATAAAATTGATTTTGATTTCGTTATCTGAGGGTTCCATGAAAGTTTTGAATCAATAGTTACCCCAAGATAAATAAAATTAGAGACACGCTCTATGACCACTCCGTTCAATACTATATTATTTTTAAAACATTTATGAGGTTTTATAGCCATATATTTTGTTTTAACGGGGTTAATTTCCAGACCTTTTAATATACAATATTCATTTAGTGAATTTAAAAGGTTTTGCAGGCCCTTTGGGGTTTGGGATAGGAGAATAGTATCATCTGCGAAGGTAAGAGCGCAAATGTGAGCCCCTCCCAATTTTGGGGAATCATGTTGTGATTTTTGGAGGAACTGGACCATGTCGTTAACGTATAAAAGAAACAAGGTTGGCGCCAGGACACATCCTTGGCGCACCCCTCTCTTGACTGGTATCTCCTTCGTGAGTTCCCCCCTTTTACCCCAACGGACTTTTGCAAAATTACCCTCATGGAGTCTAATCAATTGAGTCAAAATCTCCTTAGGTAGGCTGCAACAAATTTGACCATAATAGGTCCCTAGGGATTGAATCAAATGCGGCCTTTAGGTCGACAAAGGCGAAGTATAGATGACCAGGTCTCAACTTTGTGTATTTCCAGGCTATAGTTACAAATCTAAACACTTGATCTATCGTACTAGTTTTCTTTCTAAAGCCCGCCTGGCAAGGTGAAAGAACCTCATTATCATTCATCCAATCGTTCAGCTTATCCAAAATTTGCTTGGCATAGACTTTTTGTAGTATGTCTATCAGACTTATGGGTCTATAATTAGCGGGTTCATCTCTGCTGCCCTTCTTAAAAATCGGAACGATTTCCGCACCCTTCCAAGAGTCTGGGATTGGTTGACCCCTGGCAATTGCATTACATAGATTATTTATATATGGCGCCCACACCTCAGGTTCGTGTTTAAAAAGATCCCCAGGTATCTTGTCGGGTCCTGGAGCTTTAGATGGCTTGATAGCCGCTATCGCTTGTATGGTATCTTCTATACTAAAGTGTAAATGCCCAACTTCCTTTAGGGTCAGCAGTCCCTCGGCACTTACTACAGGAGCTTTATCTACCAATTTTGGAAGTGCATACAAATTTGCAAAGTGACTTTCCCATGTGGAGGGGTCTAAATGGTAGTCATGGGCCGGAGTGTTTATTTTGCTACCATGGGCTATTATCCGGCAAAACATGGCCTGATCTCCAGCCTTTGCTGCTACTATCAGGTCCTCCCAGCTAGCATCTTCCCAATTTCTTCGGGCTACCTTCAATGTTTTATTATATACATTTCTTTCATGTCTGATCACAGCTATCTCTTTAGATTGGATCGCCTTAATGAGGCGTTGTTTAGCCACTACACATTCTTTATTAAACCAGGAATTAGGTGATCTAATTTCAACCTTGCAATTGGTTTTCCCTGATTGTGGTTTAGTTAAATAAGGTCTTATATCTTCTATCAGCTTTTGATGAATCTGAGTTATAGTAAAATTTTCAGTACCTGAATTTAAAAAAGAAACTAGAAGATCACTAAAAATATTATATATTTTAGTTAGGGGTTCAACTTGGTCAACTAGGAATGGCCATTTTACTGTCCTTCTGTTATTGCTTACTAAGGGCGCTATGACCTCATCACACATTTCGAATTGTGGAGACGAGTGTGTCAAAAACCATTTTCCCACCAAGTCTAGGCACAGTGGGAAATGGTCACTTTCTCTTCTGTCATCGACTTTGAAGTCCTTTACATAAGCCCAGTGAGCTACACTTATCATGATGTAATCTATTCGAGACACAGAGTTACCTCTTGAGAAAGTATTTGCACATTCGAGATCCGAAGGAGAGCTGCCATTACAAGATCTTAGACCTTTCTCTATGGTGAGGTGAAATATTTGCATAGCAGAAACAGAACACCCCACCATTTTTTCCACTCGAAGTGGCGGGATCCCCATTGTGAGATCTTCTTCTTCGAGGATGGTATCTAATCCTGATAACGGTTCGTAGCAACAATTAAAATCTCCCCCAACTATAATGGGCCCATTTAGTACAATAGAATCGAGGATTTCATCCAATTGTTGGATTATTGACGATTCTTTCGAACGCTCCCTTGGTCTTATATATATATTAAAAATAAGCATCTGCGACCTATTTGGAAAACTCAATTTTAGGCCCAGGATATCATTCGAGTTAGTTAGTACCAATTCTATAGCTGCATTTATGTGATTTCTTACCCAAATTAGTAGCCCGCCTGACGGTCTGCCTTTGCCTAGCTGCCATGCTTCTATGCTAAAAGTTCTATAGCCCACTTTGTATAATGGCTCCCTCGCCCATGTCTCCTGAAAGAGACAGAAGTCAAAGTTATCAATATAATCCTGCCAATCAGGTTCAAAGAGTTTTTTGGGGAGTCCCGCTATGTTCCATGATACCATCTTCACACCTCCTGATATTAATGTACTTGAGATGTGAGACGGGCAATTGGTAGTAATAATGTGCTCCAACCCTTGTGGCCCCGGGATGTTAATTACTTTGCTTACAACATGATCTTTTATTTCTTGATGTGAATCCCGGATGGATTCTACATCCGGGTTTATTAAATGTTGGTCCCCATATGTCAAGCTAGAAGTCCCCTCCTTTTTAGAATTCGATCTTGCCAGCAAATTCAGTCAATCTACAGCTTCAAGATTTTTTGAGCCCTCCCTTGCTTTTATGGCAAAGTTACATCTGCCTGGGCTGGCTCTATTCCGCCTGATACTCATATTAGAAGCAAATAAAGAATGGGTACGAAGATTCATGGTTATTACATTTTCGGCAATTATTTTTGAATGCAGCGTTGGTTTTATATCATCCAAGTCCCCCTCCTCCTGGTGCAATCGCTCTGCCTTAAATATATCAGATCTTATAACAGAGAGACACTGCCGATCATTTCTGATCCAGTGGGTTGCCTTATTTATAAGGGAGTCGTTATCTTCCCTAACACCCTGTTTTAATCTTGGGACGTTGGTTAAAAAGACATTATAGCCGGTCATCTCCCCCCTATTTACACAGTGATTTATTGGATAAGGTTCCTGATTCCATTGGGGGCCCCCATTCTTCTGCCCATAGTTTAGACACAACTTAAAATTTCCTTGGGTGGCTTGTGACTGCCTCTTTGCTGATTGGGCTTCCAGGTATTCGATTTTATGTTGTGCATGTTGGTGCAATGAGGGTGATCCATGATGGTTATATGTATTAATCATTTGAGGCCTTGGTCTAGGTGGAGAGTATGGTATACAAGTCAAGTGTTTAATCTGGTTTGTTTCTTGATTTGATAAAAATTTCAAACCACCACAGAGTGGGATTCTATCTGGATTATTGTCTATCTGAGTGTTTTGGAGATTTCTCCTTATATGTTCTTCTACCTCCGGTGCACTGACCTCAACTACTCGATTTTTGAATAAATTCGTTGTTAACACCTCTATCATACTTTTAATTATCTTGAACTCTTCCTGGACTGCTTTTAATTTTGCACCAAGATCCAACACAAGCATATGTGTATCTAGTTGTTGCATATGTGTTACTACTACACTCTCATTACCTATGTGGTTTCCATGGCCCTCTATTTCTGTTTGCTTTTCTTGTAATTCCTCCATGTTGTGTGCTAATGGTGAATATCTATTAGCACTCTATACTTGGGATCTCCCTACAAGTAGGGCTTCCCTGCAACCTGTTTATATTATCCAGTTCAGACAAAATTGGCTCAGGGCAACTAGATAGTATCTTCACTGAGGGTGTAGATAATAATTGTGGTGGTGTCATGTTGTGAGCTCTATTAACAATAATAGAAGGAATACTTGTCGTTGAAGCAATCGCTTTTCCCTTTTTACTAAAAAAAGATGACATTTTGCTTTTACCCTTGGTACTAAGCTCCTTCCCACTGGCCAGCATAGTTTCCACTTCTTCTATTAGGTCATCTATAGCTGCCAAGGTGCAGTTGTCCGCTGCAGATTTAGCAGGTTTGTGGACCCTAGCTATCTTTTTCCTCCCCGACATCACCTCTGCTGCTTTCCTCTTCCCCATTATTACCCCCACAATTTCTAATAGTCCAAATAACTTGGGTATTATATGTGACTTCTGCATTTGCATTACTATAGGGTTTGATGTTAAACTGATCCCGGGGAAAGTTTGCCCAGGCCTCTTCTGTCAGATATGAGCTGATTCCATGATCTGTAGGGTTTTGTAACATATTGATCGTGCGCCCAAATCATATGCTGTTATTACTCTTTATGTCATAAAGAAGCTTGGCTCATAGCATCTCTTCTGACTCTCTTTTTAGTTGCCAGGTTAGCTTTTTCCGATTTGCTTTTAATTACCTCAGCTCCATTTGAATATTAACATCCGTGACATGTAGGTCTAGCCTCCTTAATGTTCTCTTTATTGCCTTCTTTGGGTGCCTGATTTGCGCATTCTGTGAGATGGAGTGCCTCCCATGATGATGTCCTTCTGTTATCCTTGGACTCGACTCTTCTCCTAATGCTTTTGTGAAGCTTTACCAGCCAGCAATTGCATCAAGTCCTGTCGTTTGATTATCTTGCAGGAGAGTCTTCATCAAGGCCAGCAGCCTTACTGGTTGATGAGTTTTGCATTTTATCCTTTTGTTGTTTACTGCGTGCATGGACCTAGGCTCCTCTAAAGGCTGTGTTGGCATTATAACTTGCACAGCTAATGTAGTTTCTTGTGGAAGATGATCACTGTTGTCCTTGCTTCCAGATAAAAGGCCACTATTTTGCAGAGCAGAGGAAGGGTTACAAAAGTATAATCTGTTGTTCTGCTAGTTACTGGAGTGTGGAAAGTGACAGCTGGGGGGTGGTCTCCCGGAAACCAGCCATTTAGTGCATGAAAGCTAAGATGTTCACGGTCCCCCAATAGTTTTGCAGAAAGCTTAGGGGCATATTCTCTAGGAACTATCGCCGAGTTAACGGCACTTTATCACAGCCAAAGTCGCGATAAAATTATCGCCCCATTCACAAGCTGGTACAAACAGCCGATATCACCAGTTTACCTGCGATAGCACCCGCCAAAAACATCGCCACAGATGAGCCCGGCAACTATCGCTAATGAGATGCAGAGTAGGCGTTCCCGAGCAAAAAGCTGCGACAACACCCCAACGCAACATTCTCAACGACCAGCCAGATCGGCGATAAGAACACAAAACAGGCGATACAGCGCGTTAGCAGCAGGAAATTAACACCTGCTCTGACCTGGTGCAAAGTCCGACGACAAGCTGCACCAGAAAAGGGAGCCCGGCCCACAGCCACACCTGAAGAACAACAGATGCCATGGAGCTACTCATCATGCAGCTCGGAGCCCCAACAGGGCCACAACACCCACCGCCACCCCCCCCAGACCTCCCGCCTCCCCCCCCGGACCACCACAGAGGCAGCGCAGACAAAGACAGCGGACCTTCAGGAAACGCACCAGCCTCACAGACTTAACCCCAGAGAATGTCATTGCCCACTACAGACTCAAAGGACAACCATCCTCCGCATCCTGAACATCATTGCCCACAGGCTGACGGTACCAACACAGCGGACAACTAACATCCCACCTCAGACAAAGCTGCTGGCTGTGCTGCACCTGTTGGCCTCTGGGACATTCCAACCAACAACCGCCAGAGTCGGAGGAGTCTCACAGCCAGCCCTATCCAAGTTCCTCAAACCTGTCCTGGATGCCATCATCAGCTTGGTACCACAGCTGGAGACCAAGCAAGGCTTCTACACCATAGCTGGCTTCCCGCACGTGTTGGGGGCAATTGACTGCACACATGTCCTACTTGTGCACCCTGCCGACACTGCACACAATTACCACAACAGGAAGCACACGCATTCCATCAATGTGCAGGCAATAGTGGACCACCGGGGACTCTTCACCAATGTCGTCGCCAACTACCCAGGAAGTGTTCATGATTCATACATCTTCCGACAGTCCATCATCAACCAGCGCTTCCAGGATGGCACCTACGGAAATGCAGTGCTCGTTGGTAAGTACCAAATGAACACACACCACACCTCAACTCCACAATCATGCAACTCACAACTCTGGGAATGCACACGTTACAAACTCACATACAACATGCCCACCCACCATACACGACAGCACAACGTACTGCGGTAACCTGGGCTAGCCATGTACATGAGCCATCAACGGCATGGCACCTCAGCCACACAATGGCAGTATGTGGGGAGAGGTGGGAACCAGGCATGTGCAAAGGAGGCAAGTGATTCATGAATGCGAATGCACACAATGCCAAGTGTGGCGTGGAAGTGCTGGGCAGACTGCAGTATGCAGACCACAGACATATCCATGTCGACATATACTGCTGGTGGTGGTAGTGTTGTGGACAGTGGGCGCAACCATGTCACCCCAGCAAGTGGGGAAGATCGAGGAAATGTAGCCTGTTACGTCCCCCCTGTAAGCGTGTGCAGAGTGGGCTTGCCCGGTGTACGCCAGGCTAGCGTAGGGGTGTGAATAAAAAGCACGTAGCCCTGGGTGTTGTTCTCTTCCGGAATGGCCAACGTGGCTGCCAGGGCAGCGCCTCTCACCCCGCCACGAGGCCGACGCCGTGTGCGGCAGTGCTTGCGATCCTGTGCGCCTGTCGCAGCCCGGGCCACTGGTCCCCAAACCAGTCACGTCCGCCCCTGTGCATCCAGGCCTCACTGCTCACCTGCCAACACTGCCGTGTCTCCAAGAGGGCCCACCACGTGCCGGTGCCAGCTCAAAGCCCGAGGCCCGCGACCTTGGCAGCCTCCTCAGACCATCACGGCTTCCGCAAGCAAGGCCCGCAGTACTCCGTTCACGTTGACGTACTCCACCGGCATACACAGCGGTCAAGTAGGTCACACATTTGGAACTGAGTCTTGATCTGTTCATTGCAGAGTTTATATCATTGTACAGGCCTCATCGCAGACTGCATCCCCTTCCAGCTCTGGGGCCACTGACTCTGTGCCATGGTGGGAGTCATGGACACTCTCTGGTTGAACGTTGGTGGCGTCTGAGTCTATGGCCTGGGGGTTGTCTTCATCATCATGTAGCTGATACTGACATTGTGGGAAAAAGGAGACTGTAGCATTCAACTCCTCCATATTGCCTGTTTCTGCTTGCTTCTGCCCTCTGCATCATGCCCTGGATGGACACCTTCCACTGTCCCCCATAACACTCCGCGACATTCTCCTTGGACATCAACGAGGACCCGCTCAGCTCTCGTGGCCTTACCTCAGTGCATCGCAAGTCACCGTCCCGTGGCAGTGTGCCTGTGCCGGCCGCTGAGCATCCGGGGCCACCGACTCTGTGCAGCTCAAGTCATGGACCCTTGCTGTTTGTACTTTGAACTCCTGATTGTCTGATCACTGTTGTAGTTGTTGCCAGCACCAACCAACCCCTGAGGGGTGGCTTACACTACCCAACACCCATCCAGCACAGGCGTCACTGGACGTGTGACCCTGGCAATAAAAAGGGCTGGGCGCACGTGCCCGTAGCCAGTTCCACAAATTAGCTCAGTGTGTCCGTGTGGTCATTCTGTATGCATGTGGGACCCGGACCATACCACATTACATTGTTCTGTGTACAGCGTGCGCAACCTTGTCACCTCAGGCAGTGAGGTGGACCTGGGACATGTATCTGTGTTGGACCCCCCTGTGGGCGTGAGGGAGTGGACCGGCGTACGGCAGAATGGCGTAGGGGTGTGGTCATTCAACACATGGCTCTGGGCGTGGTTAAGTGTAGGCCTTGCCAAGGCAGTAACTAATGCATGTGTCTCAGGTGTAGTGTCTGCACCATCCGTCACGCAATATACAATGTTGCTATGTAGCATGCCCCCGGAGTACGGGCCCGGCCGAGGGGTAAATGAGGGTGCGCAAGCCCGCTCAGGGTCAGGGATCAGACATGCCAATTGTTGTGTGTCGCTATTTCTGCAGCATGAGCCAAAGGTCTACCCTCAACCGCATGGCGAGTTCAGCCAGGCATGAACTCTACATCTGTGTCCGCCCTGTCCTTACCATAGGCCTACACACACGTGTCCGTCCACCTTCAGCGCACATCACTGTGTCGTTGTCAGGCTTGTGGACATGCGCAGATAGGCATGACAATAGTGTGCCGTAGGGGTGCAAGTGATGCAACCGCGCTGCGCACACTAGTGAATGGGCTCGGGGGGAGGGAGGAGCAGCAGTGAGGCTACGTAATACACATTGATGCCACTCATTTGCAACAAGCAGTACATGTCATGCAGGAATCACAAAGTCACACATATCACACACCAATGAACCACTGAGCCTGCCAACACATCATGCAGAACCAACTATTGACTCATGTCCCTCTGCACTGTCACAGGTGTCCAAGGATATGCACTCTGCGCTTGGATGATGACACCCCTCCGAACCCTGAACACACAGGCCCAGAGGCAGTACAATGCTGCCCACATACGCACCAGGGGCATCGTGGAACGCACATTTGGCGTGCTGAAGTCACATTTCAGGTGCCTGGACGTCACAGGTGGGAGGCTCCTGTACAGCCCAGACATCGTGTGCAAGATGATCGTTGCATGTTGTGTGTTGCACAACATATGTGTACGCAGCAAGGCCCCATGGATACAAGTGCCAGATGCACCGGACGATGATGATGAGGATGAGGCAGGTGGACCACACCCCACTGCAGCCGCAGTAGGACTTGCCCGTAGGAACACCATCATTGACAATTTCTTCACATGAGCACGTCACATTGTGACAGTCCTTGGCAATCATGGGACAGTACAATATGACCACAGGCACAGCATGTGCTAATAAATGCATTCAAAATACACATTCCCTGAGTGCATGTCACTCATCTGTACAGGCACATCACTCAGACAAGTGTGAGTGCGACATTTATTGTTGACAATTTTATGATTTGTTCATGGATGGTGGGTGTGTCACCTCTGTGCAGAGGGGCTGTTTAGGGTGTCACGTATTCGGACTGCCAGTTCTGTGTGTCGCATTTAGTAGGGAATCCCACTCTTCGGCGTTTCACATGTGTCCAAAATCATTCCATTTTGGCTGCCATTTGTGTCCTACATGTGACAACAGGGCTCCTTTTGGGGTCAGATATGTACCACCATGATGCAGGGATGCCCCCTGTGGCTCAAGTACCACAACATGGGCAACATGTACGTAAGCGGGAGTCACTGCCCCTACATTCGTCCACGCTTTCATGGTGGATTGATCATGGTCATGACACGTCTGTGTGCAGGAGGGGTTGCTTGTCCCTCTGCGATGTGAAGGGGAGATGCGGTTTCAATGTGTGTTCCATGCATGTTTCAGCATTGGCGCAGTTTACAGGCAGACTGCATGTCAATGTACATTGTGACTGTGAGGAGAGGCCTATTTGATGCGGGACAATGGTCATCTGTTCTACGACACGGATGTGTGGTTGTGCTGGTACATTGTCATCTCACCGTATTTTTACTCTGCTTTTATGGTGCATTTTCCCGCATGACGCGTGGGGATTGCAGGCCTTCCGCTGGTTATCGCTGATTTTTGTATCGCGATTGGCATCATCGCTACTATTTTCGCGTTCGTGTTTCGCGTTTTTTCGGCATTGCGTTGATTTTAACATGTTCTTTAGATGCGTTAGCGTGGGACTATCGCATGGGGCCGCCGTGTTGTGAATACCACATTAACACGGAGTTGTTTGCCCGCCATAGACTGCAATGTGAAGGGTTGCGTTAAGGTAATTTTGCGGTAGTTATCACACGTTCTTGAGAATATGCCCTTTAGTTTTCCTTCCCCAATTGTTTCCATCCTGTGGCAGGATATGCCTTGCAAGTGAATGGTTTTCCAGTGAGTTGTCATCATTATTGTACCCAGCACATGCACGTTAAAATCACTGGTTATTTTAAAGTTTGAGGTTTTCTCCTCCATTAGTAACTTGGTTAGTTCCTCTCCCAACCTGTTGATTGCCCTTTGCTTTATCTCATGGGTGCAGATATACATTTACTAGCACCAACTCACCAACTGTAGATCCTTATTGGCACATTGGACTGTCACTCTGAGAGCTTGTATTGGGTTTGCCAATGTTAATTTAGAGTCCAGCTCCTTGATCGCATTGATAATCATTGTGGAGGTGTAAATTGCAGGTCTGCCTTTAAGGTGACCAAATTTGGCACTTTTGGTGGCTGGAAGATAATGTGCCTTAAAGCCTTGCATATGAAATGGTGGTCTAACCAGGTCTTTTGTAATAGGATAAGGTTGAAGGATTGCAAATATAGCGTCAGCTGCAACTCCGATGTTTTGTTACCCAGGCCATTTACATTGCAAGAGTATAAACGTATGGTATTTTTGACAGTTGGTGAGGGATTCTTATTAGGTCAGGGGTTGTTGCTCTGAGCGTTTATTGTGCTAGCTACCCAGCTCCAGTCTTGTGGTGCTGAAGTTCCAGTTACAATTGGATTAACCCCGCCGGTTAACTGTTTTCTCCTTGTGCATTGGAGATGCCCTCCGTGGCCCACTTAATACGGAGTATGTCTGTGTCGAGGCATGCTCATTGCAGGGTTCTGGATGGTTGTTGTGCCTAGCTAGCAGAGGCTTCAGATATCTTGTTTAATTCCCCAAGTATTTAGTTGTTCTTGCTAATCCATGACCCTTCTGGCTATTCTGGGTGGTGCCCAGATCGCTTTTGTTGCCTCATTCCCTAAATGGCTGCTATATTCAACAAACTCTATGGATTTCAGGTTGTATGATCTAAAATCCTCCAGTATGCTGATGGATGTTAGCAGTCGTAAAATGTTCCCCCTTTTTAGAATATCAGCGCTGCCTTTGGACTTATATTCCGGTAAACAGGGTGGTGCATGTTTCAGGCTGTGACTGCCGTCCTCTGGAGGTTTTTGTTTGTTGTGCGTGTTCCCCAGGTTCTTGGAGATTCCATGAGATAGTCTGTACAGATTCAGAGCCACTTCCTGGAATTAGGTCTGGCTCCTCTAGAGGGGCTGCCGCCGCCCCCCCCCCCCGGGTGCCGTCCCTGACTCTTGTATTCAGTGCAGTTAATTCCTGCATGGTTTCTCCACCCCTAATCGTTAATCCCTCTTCAGTTGTCGCGCTGCCCATAGTGAGCTGGTTGGACTCGCTTTGCATGTCTATGGAAATTTCATTGGTTGTCCCCAGCACTGGTCCGCAAGAAATTAGAATGGTAGAGCTGGTTTGAAAATACGCTGTTATGCCTGTCTTCCTTTTCCTGCCCTTCCTTCGCTGTTTTCGCCGTTGCTTTGAGTCGAGTGGGACAGTTGATCGGGCGTCTACCGTCTTGATCTGTGGTGACCTCCTTGCAGTAGCATGCCCCCCCAAGGCAGAGGTCGACTTCCCTTGGTGCTCTAGATCATTATTTCCCACATCCATCTGTGACTTCTCATCTTGGGTTTATTCGTTTTCCTTGTTAAATCTACTCTCTTGAGTCCCCACAACTGCTTGGTCAGTTGCTGATACTGCCTTCTGAGGGGAGGTAACCTGGGGTGCAGCCGTTCTGGTTCTAGTTCCTTTCTTTATGTCCGACAGGTGATTCCCCATAGCAGATGGTAATGTTGATAGTTTCTCTATAATTGCAACACAAGTGCAACTTGCTTGTGTAAGCTGTGTCTCAGTTTAAGCCCATCTAATCAATGTCATCACTATCTTCATACACAGGGTGACAGGGCTAGCTACATATCGACAACATCACTAATCTATGCGTACATTGCAAGGCTGCTTTCTATCATAAAAGATGAACATCCCAATAGATTATCAGAGGAGGTACTTCAGCTGACACCGAGGGTCCTTGCATGCTGAGAAATCACCATGTGGCAAGCTGACATCTCATGAGGGGTGTCCAGTTCATGACCAAGACGGGGTCCTTCACTCTATCCCATCAGGTAATGGGGTTGGATCGTCCCTTGGGGGGATTCTTGGCTCTACACCCACACACACTCTAGGTACACTTAGAGTAGGGTTCGCATAGTAGGAGTACGCTAGATTACTACCTTGTTTATATGCCTGCATATATACAATTGTTTAGCACCATGGTAGAACTATATCTACTATTTACGCTTTTGGTGCTTGTAATCACGTTTATCTGCTTCTGTCTACTAATCATTGCAGCATACGTATTTTATGCAAGCATAAAGTTGGCTCAATAAATATTATTGAAAACGTCCCACTGTGTATTCTCTGTATATTTCTTTGAGAACAAGTGAGCATGAGTGACAGAACGAAAGGTTCTGTACT
This sequence comes from Calotriton arnoldi, assembly GCA_963921515.1. Classification (NCBI taxonomy): domain Eukaryota; kingdom Metazoa; phylum Chordata; class Amphibia; order Caudata; family Salamandridae; genus Calotriton; species Calotriton arnoldi. The sequence goes on along the minus strand of CAWUFW010010041.1, from coordinate 437,131 downwards.
GTTTCCACGATCCCTGAGGTATCAGGGTTGTCATGTTCAGTGGTTTCCAGAAACCATTTGCTCCCAGGTAGGTTAGGTGGGCTTATGGTAACAATGTGAGCTAGCTAGTCTATAGGCCAACATATCCTGTGGAGGTGTCTGGGATCAGTCTTGACACCAAGCCCGTAGCTTATATTGTCCGAACAATGTGCAGGTCCTACGGATTGATAGGAACTACTCGAAAAGAGTCCGTCTTGATCTGGAGAATTACTGATCCAGGTTGCCCGCCATCGCCCATTGCTTCTATTGCCATACTTGCCTTTCATCGTTTGTATTTATGAGCCTTCCACATATGGCATTATGCTGATCCACAATCTCTGGTTGTAGTAGGGATGGGAGACCATTTATCCCATTGTTACTTGAACAAAGCCCTGCCCCTGCGGCTTTTATGATGGAAAACGTTTTTGTTTTGTGTTTTTTTTTGTTTGTTTTTTGTCCTCATCTCACCAATAAGCGTCTGCAATTCTTGAAAAGAAGCCGTCATTCCAAACTGTGCACCCTACGGCTGCTGCATTCGCTTAGGCCAATCCAGACCAGCCCCTTTGTTGGTAGCTTGGTGTAATCATAGGACCAGGAGGAACCAGAGGGAACTATACCAATCTCAGATCCATACCCCAGGACACTAGGGCCTGCCAAATGTTCACACTGCTCTCACTTTCTCCCCCTTGGTCCAATCGGGCCATTGCAAACGCAGCTTTAAGCCAATCCTCACACGTTGGGGGCCGTGGTTCTTTCCACTTCATGCAGATCTCTCTCCGGGCTATTAGGACCAGGTATAACAACAAGCCTCTATATATCTGCTGAAGATGCTTCCTAAATGCACCGTCATCCCCAAATAATACCAGGGAGATGTTGACCTCAATTTTGACTTTGAAAATGTCACATAGAACATCGCCCACCCCCTTCCAAAAAACTCTAAGTTCGGGGCATTCATAAAAATATGGATATCATTGGCATTAAGAAAGTTGCATCTTGGACATTTGGGGGAGGATAGTGGTGCAAACTTAGCAATTTTTGCGGGTGTGTAATAAAGTCTGTTGATGACAAAAAAATGATTCTGCTTTAAACTGGCCGGTTTAACAAATTTATAAAGAAGCTTCAAAGAGGGTTCATAAAGATCTTCAATATTGGACTCAAAGGGAGACTGATTCCAGACTGCATGCTGTGGGGGGTAATCCATATCTTCAGCCTCCAAGAACTTTCTATACCAAATAGAAACTTCCTTTCTTTTGAGATGTACTATTTGCAAAGACTGCTCCGTCTCCCAGTCACCTCTTATGTCCCCCTTTTCCGCTGTAACCCATGAGGCTAGTTGCAAGTATTGAATCTGGAAAAACTACTTCCAACCTTCGCTCTTAATACCTCCCAGGGGTGAAGTCCTTCTGAGGATCAAAGCTCTGACCAGGTAGTAATGCCTGCCCTTTTTATTGGAATCGCAAGGCTGTCCTTCAGACAGAGCGGGATCCCCGGGGAGTCCCAGATCGGGGCAAAATCGGAATAGTACCCAATCCCCCATCTGCATCTGGCCTTATACCATATGTTAAGGGCGGCCCTAAGAACTTTCAGACGCACCCGTTTAAAAAACCTTGGTGCCCCGAATTTGTACAAGAAGCCTTCTCCTCCGCCTCCACCCTCCACCTTGACCATTTCACCCAATAGCCTCCCCCATGATGACTCTTCTGGTTTTACAAGTAACATCCGGATGTTTTTAAACTGAAAGGCAACAGAATACCAGCCAATGTCTGGGAGAGCCAGCCCCCCTTTGGTCAGCCTACGTCTCAGCTTTTTCCACGACAATCTAGCACCCTTGTTTGCCCAGATGAAACTTCCGATCTTACTTTGGATTTTACTAATATCTTTACTAGGGAAAACAAGGGGGTTCGCGTTAAACGGGTAGGTCAATTTAGGCAAAATAACCATTTTTACCAGGTTGACCCTACCGAAGATAGTTAAGGGAGATTCTTCCATCTGGCAAATAGGCGGTCCACCTCTTTAATGGTCTTATTTAAATTAATCTGAGGGATTTTATCCAAATCCTTAACAATAGTAATGCCCAGATATTTGAACTCATTACTCGTGGTACCCTCCCAGTTATCAATGTTCCAACACATTACCTCTGTTTTGGAGGTGTTGGCTAAATATCCCGAAAAGGAACCAAATTTTTCCAACAGTACTTCGACCCTTGGTATGACCGCCCCCGGGTCGTTAGTATATAACAACAAGTCGTCAGCATAGAGAGCCAACTTGCTACAGTATTGCTGAGATCTAAAGGGGGAGATTAAGTCGTCTGATCTTATCGCTTGTGCCAATGGCCCTATATAAATATCAAACAGCAGGGGGGATATGGGACAGCCCTGTCTAGTTCCTCTTTGGATGTTGAAACTAGAGGTCAACATGCCATTTAGCAAGATTTTTGCGGAGGCTCCCTGGTAGCAATTTATCAAGGTCCGAATAAAAATGGGAGCAAAGCCCATCGACCTAAGTACCTCCCAGAGATATACCCAGCAGACTCTGTCGAACGCCTTGGCCGCGTCAAGAGCCACTACAGCCAAGGGTTCCGATCTTGCCATAGCCAAGTCAATGTTACCAATTAGCTGGTGCGTCTGCTCCTGGATATATCTCCCGGGGATGAACCCCTTTTGGTTGGCATTTATCAGGTAAGGAGCCAACTTGACCAATCTCCCTGCAAGGATACCCATGAAGATCTTATAATCGGCATTCAGCAGGGCGATTGGTCGATAGGAGTCCGCTTTTAAGGGATCCTTCCCAGGTTTCAGGATAAGTACAATTGTTGCCTCTTTCCAGGACCTGGGAACCTGTCCTACCAAGCTAAACACTGAGTTAAATAGGATACCTAATATCGGGACCAATTCATCTAGAAGGAGTTTATAGACCTCACTAGGAAGAGCATCCGTACCTGCTGCTTTATTATTTTTACATTTATTTATTTGATCTTTGATTTCTCTCTCAGTAATTGGAGCGTCTAAGCTTCCACGACTATCATCTGTTAGGGTCGGCAGGGATTTTTCACTCAACCAGGCTTGAAGTGTTTCGGTGTTAGGCACCGTCTCCTCTCTGTATAGCTCTGAAAATAAGGAGAGGAGGCGGGCTTGCATGTCCTCTAGGCTACTTGACTTCTCTCCATTTTCATTTATTATCAGCTCATTGATGTTATTCTTTGCTCGATCCCCTCTTGCTTTCCATGCCAATAAGGCACCTGCCTTCTCACCATACTCAAAATTCTGCATGTTTTTAGTCAACCATTGAGCCCTGCACTTCTGATCTAATCTCCCCCTATACTCCTGCCGGGCACCTTCTAGATCCCTCTGGACTTGTGCAAACCTTTCAGGGCTCCCTTGGTTGTTCCCTCTCCGACTCCAACTGAAGAATTTTCCCCTTGAGAGTCCGTAGCTCCCGGGCCTCTGCCCTATTCTTTGAGCAAATAAGACTGTGTAACAGGCCCCGCAAGTTAGCCTTAAAGGCATCCCAAACATAGTCCATAGAGGTCGAGCCGATATTTATAGAGAAATAGTCTAGTGTAGCTGATTTAAGAGCCCTCGCAATCCCTGGATCTGACAGCATGGACCTTTTGAGTGTCCATCTAGGTTGTAAATTATGCCTCTTTCGCGCGAAAGAAAACAACACAGGGGCATGGTCAGATAAATGACTAGGCAGAACAGTTATACAAGTCATATTTTCCAGACTAGACCTATCAGTTAAAACATAGTCTATTCTAGATGAATGACCATACTTCTTGCTATAGAACGTAAACCCCTGTGCGTCACCCATCTTTACCCTCCAGACGTCTACGAGCCTCAGATCATGCAACATGTTCTTCATAGCTCTATGGACTCGAGGTGCCCCAATATAATTACTCTGATTGGATCTGTCTTTTAAGGGGTCAAGAAGAACATTAAAGTCACCTCCGATAATTAAAGGCGAAACTACTTCGATTAATTTAGATTGTAATTTACATATATATGTCGAATCATCAGTATTGGGGCCATAGAAAGAAACACATGCTAACTCTGAACCACCAAAGTCCAATAAGGCCACTATCCACCTCCCTGTATGGTCGGTTTGAGTGGATTTAATAGAGCATCCTGCCCCCTGTTTTATCAATATAGCCATTCCCTTGTTGTGGACTGTCTGCTCAGAAGAGCAAAAATATTTTACCCAGGAATATTTAGGGAATATGATACAACACTCTGCATAGCTTAAATGCGTCTCCTGGATAAGGCAAATTTGGGCGGGAGAAAGCTCCAAGTATTTCAGTACCAATCTTTGTCTACGGGGGCATCTTAACCCATTAACGTTCCACGAGATAAACTTTACCTCGCTACTCAATGGGAGGATTCCTGCCATCAGGGGGTGAAGCCCAAAACAGGCAGTCACTTATAAGTGTGAGATTGAGGAATTTTTTTTGCTTTTTACCCACTGCTCCCCACCCGTGCTTTCCACCACCATCCCCCCTCAAACCCCCTGAGTGCCCCTTTCCCTCGGGAAACCCTCCCTTCTATTAGGCTAGAGCCTATTCAGCCTCTCCCCCTCGGGCATCAGGAAAATTTACCTTAACATTGCGATCCAGAAGTCTCTCTAGCTAGGGGCCCTCCTTACTTCGACCATCCCCTCCTTATACTCCACCCCCATTCTTAATCTTGGCTATAAGAGCATCAACCTCCTCAACTGAGCAAAACAGATACATGTGGATATTCCACATAATACGCAGTGATGCAGGAAACCTCAGTTGAGCCTTAGCCCCCAGCTTATTCAGCTCCTCCATTCTTTTTCCCAGCTCCCACTGTTTTGTAGCAGTAATGTGGGATATATCGGACCTAATGGAAAAGGCAAAAGAATTAGAAGGGGAATTAGATGTTATAATTCCTTCCCTTAAAGCCGAGGATAAAATTGCCTCTTTAACAGTATATGTTAAGAAGTTAATTAAAATTTTCCTGGGCTTCTGTTTAGCTGGATTTCGTTTGAACGGGTCGCGATGCACCCGTTGTATCTCCTGTGCGAGGTCTATTTTGGGAGAGTCCTTTAACACTGTTTCTTTTTACAAAGATATCACAAATCCCTTGATATCTGTGCCTTCAAGTGCTTCCGGGACATTGATAAGTCTCAAGTTGTTCTTCCTTGAGTGGTTCTCCAAACGTTCAAGATCTTCCTTTAATTCTTTATTCTGGGTGGCTAATTTTGCCATATCCGTAGTGGAGGTATGAAGAGCCTCCTTAATTTTCGGGATCTCCAGCTCCAGTGCGTCCGTTCTTAGTGAAACTTCCTCCAACTTCTGTGCAAGTACCACGCATGAAGCTTGGATCGCAGCCTGGTTTGTCTCCGAGACAGTGAACCTACTTGCCATCTCATCCTTAAGAGCCAGTACAATACCCGCCAAAGATCTAGACGAGGTCCCAGATTCGTCAAACTCGGGAAGAGAATCGGGAGGAGAATCTTGCTGGCCATCTTGGTCATCTAGCACGGTAAATCTATTTGAAATGGCTACTGCAGGATGAATGGCAGATAAAGAGTGCCCAGAGCTCTCCACCAAATCATTCTGGGGGGCGAGCGACCCTGACGGCTGCACGTTACTTTGTAAGGTGGTTAACATGTCGGGAGGCTTAAGCCGTCCGGGATCCAGGGAAATTTCTGATTGCAGCCTGCTAGAACTATGAGAACCTTCCTGAGGGCCTTCCTTATTTGAGTCCCGGGTTGTAGATGAAGACATAACCTTGTAAAATGATTTTAATGAGGGGGTTATTTTCATCTTTAAGGTCGATGCTTTCTTGCCCCTACCCCTCCTTTTTTCTTTGGCGCTGACAGCAGACTCTATATTAACCCCCTTGGGCTTAGTTTGTTTAGCAGACACTCGGGCTTCAGAAATGAGGGGGAGACTCGGGTAGGCAGAATAGGCTGAGTGATGTCAGTATTAGAGGAGGACTGAGCTGCCCTGGCACGCAAAGTGTATCTGCAGACCTTAGGTGGTGAGATATCTACATTCTGAGTTTCGCATGTCTCCATGCAGTAGGAAATCGCCTCTTCCTTCTCAGATAACCAGGTAACCACAAAAGTCTTCCCTTGGTAATATAAAGGTACACAGCTGGAGAGAAAGTTCTGCGAGATCCTAAAAGTACCCTTACCTCCTCCCCAGGTAGATACAGCAGTCTTACCGCAGGAGCCGGGGTCCAAACGCCCTACCTGGACAACACGCTCTGTCTCTCCTTCACCTTCACTGTCACCGCCGGTCTTAACACTCGCGTAGTCGCCAGTACTGACTCTGCCTCCAGTAACCCAGACCTGGAAGCAGGCAGTACCGCTACGCCGCCACTCATGTGTTGCGCCCTCCCACCGTGCGGTTCGGAGTGCTGGCGAGCCGCCACAGAAGTCCGGGGCCATACAGCAAGCCGAAAAAACGATGAGGAAATGAACCAACACGACTTGAACGAAGGGCAGCACACAGCACACAGCACCTCAGGTAGGAAACACACATTCCGAGGCCCCTTCTAGATGAAACAATAGTAAGCCCGTGGGAGCTCGGCCGCGACCGCTTAGCTTGCGGCCGCCATGTTCCCCAGCCACCCAAAAAAAAAAGTCCATGATGGAAAACTTTGTGTATATCTTTGGTTGGTACCCTGAAGTTGTGGCAGTTTGTGCGGCCACCAGGCTTGAATGGAGGAGTGAGGCTAAAAGGCCTTCCTCTGCCTGTGCGCCTTTTTTAGTTGCTTCGCTCATCTCTTTACAATTTCTTTTCCTTTTGTTAATATTTTAATGAGGCCTGTTGTCTCTCTCCCCGGATCTCATGTTGGACAGTTTAGCCCGTGTCTGTTCTTTTTTTCAGCTTCCTTTCTGATGTGTCTCAGTTGTCTCCCTAGCTCTCTCCCTCTATGCAGTCGGTGTTGGTTGAGTCGCTGTCAATGTTTGGCTCCAATGTTAAGCTCCTGTGTTCCTGCTCCCAGATGCTGGAGAGAGTGTTGCAGTAATGTTGCACTCTTGGTGCTTAATGCTTGTGCTTGCACATTCCTTCTGCAATCCCTCTGCAAGGTCAGGTTTTCTCCAAGCCTTAGACCAAGGGAGGGGATATTGTGGGGCCATCAAGGGGCCGTTGCAGGAGGTCAAGTAGCAACAAGTAGGGATTAGCGAGCCAGCAAGCAGCACCACAGCAGTGGTAGCCCTACTGCCACCACACTAGGACGCTTGCTTCTCTCTCGCTTTGTTCACTTTGCTCACTTTACTGCCTGCCTGCTTGCCTGTCTTGGTGTCTGCCTCTGACCTCTATTGTCTGTTGTGCACTCAGCAGGGTGTGTGTGTGTGTGCCCTGTTGAGCACACACACATGCACCCTGTTGTGTGAGTGCATAACAGGGTGTGTGTGTGTGTGTGTGTTGCATTCTCTTAAGACATTCAGCCTAAATACTTCATTTCTCAACCACAACAACTTATGTAGAATAAAAACTAAAATAGTTCAGTTATTTGTCATAAACGTTTAATCAAAAGATTTACATTTAACTTTGAGACTGCCTTTTCACTTTCAGGTTCCCATTAACAGTCCTTCTAAACTAAGAAAACTGAAGAAATAAATCAGATACGTAAAATAAACAGATAATTGGCTCCGTAGTGTATTACCAAACAGTTCACAGTTGATGTCTTTAACGTGTTTTTTGCCTTTTGTATTTTTACTGGCCGGTTACTGGGAGGAAACTCTCCGAAGAACGCTGAGGAGATTCTGAAGCCCGACGTGACCTGAAGCTTTCCGTGGACAAACGCGATGACAGGAATCCAGGAAGCCGAAGATGCCGGAGCAGGAATTCAGGAAGCCGAAAACATCAGCAGCAATCCAGAGCCCAAAGACTTTGATCTGAGGAATCAGGTGAGTGACCAACAGGAAGGGCAGATGACGAGCAACTTCCTGCAGTGCAGCGCGAAGACTTAAAGGCTATGCGCTCCACCGATTTAAAGGGACCGCACACTCGGTTAAGAGTTCGGGCATTCGTGACAGAATGGGGCGTGGCCAACCAGGATTGCTGACTAGACATGCCCTGCTGCAGTTCCCATCAAGGAGGGCATAATCCTACTGAATACTACTGCATCTATTATATTGGGACCCTACAGAGGAGGGAAGATATACCCTTGTGCCCCTGAACCACCAGTATGGCCAAATATGAGCTCCCGCCTGCTGCTTGGGCCCGGGAAATGCTCTTGGAGTGGCCCAGCTGTGCGGAGCTCCCGGGGGATGGTATGACCAGGGAGCTGTGTTGCCTGCATCCCAACAATGGGACATGGTGGATGGCCCTGCCGATGCCTCTTCCGAAGCCTCTGCAGATGATCCCTAAAACCATTGAGCCACGAGGGGAGAGCTGGCATTAGAGACGGAAACTGCTGGTGGCGGTGACACCCAAGATGGTGGCTTGTGTGCATCTGAACGCTGGTGGCGCCCATGGAACTAGCACAAGCATGCGGGTCCCACTGCACCTCTGAGCTGTCCTGAATTGTCCTGGGCCCAAGGATGTTGCGGGCTGAAAGGCGATCCTGATACGCATCATAGGAGCATGCCACAAGGTACCGGGGCACTTCTGGGCAAACTCACCGTAGGCGCAATCTGCAGCTGGGAAGCTGAGCGGCTGGAGGCTGGTGGTATTGGCACCTACTGCCCTCGGCCTGAAGATTCAACAGCTGTCACGGGTGCTGATGGCAGTGCGGAGTCTGGAGACCACAACCACTTGAAGGCGAAGGAGGCCCAGATAAGACTGGGAGGAGGCAGTGAGCCTTCGGTGCACCAACGATGCATCCATGCTCCTCTGGAGGGCACAGACTAAGGTTGGAGACCCTGTGGGCAAAACCTGGTGGGCCAGACGTCAGGCCCAATGATCTGAATAGTTGTGCCCTGAGTGCTGGGAGATGGTGGGGTCCACGCCCTGGGAGACGAAGTGGGTGCTTGAATGATTCGAGCTGCGGCGTGCCCCACTACCAGTGGAGAGTCCTGATCGGAGCAGCGATTTGGCAGCCACATTCCTGGGTGCAGGCCTGTGTGGCCTGGTGAGTGGAGAGTGTCCTATACATGCACTGACTGTTATTGATGTGATTGGGCCAAATAAATGTCACAGACAGGAGAACTGATTGCGTATGCTTGCTGATAGATAGTAAAACAGACGTGGTGAAGGGGCTTATTATGTCTGCTAAAGCTAAATAAGGAATCCATAAAGAAAACTGCTATGGTAAAGACATCGAAGTAGCCCACAGGAAGGGGCACCACCATTAAAAACTGGTTGCAGAGGGGCCAGACGGTCTGGATGACCGCAGATGAATAGGACACTGACCGTGTTCCTTAGGGGCACTGGTGAGATGATGGGGATGTGCTTTAGACACCAATGATCTGTAGCCAAGAGGTGACATCCACTACATACGCTGCTGGTGGTGGTGCGTAATCTTGTGGCTACGGGACATATCAGGGCTGCATCTGCATGTGCATTAAAGGATTGACAGCTCCTGCTGGGGCTGGTGGACTAACTCCCTAGCACACAGGCTACCTAGTTTGTCTCCACGATGGTGAAAGACAAAGGTTCAAAAGCAGTGCAAACTAATAAAATTGAACAATATACAATATAGGGCTGTGGGACCATGAGATTGGGCAAGCCTGCAGCCTAATGATCAAATGCAGGGCACAACAGAGTACCTGGCGGCTATTCAGGGTTCTAGAATGGCGCTAGAGACTTAAATGGACACAATGTCCATGGACATAAATCACCTCAGATTGGACCTCCGCAAAGTGGCTGAAAGAGTCACAAGTACTGAAGAGGAAGTCACCACCCTCAAGAAGGACATCAGAGAGCTCCAGGCCACAGTGGCAGGCCTCAAATGTAGTGCAATGCAAATGGAAGACCATGTGGAAGACGCAGAGTGACACTCAAGAAGGAATAACTTATGCTTCCTTGGGTTCCCGGAGCATGTGGAGGGCCCCTCTGCAAAACTCTTTCTTGAAAATTGGATTGTTAACACACTTAAACCCAATTGTCTCTCCAAACTTTTTTCACATAAGCGAGCATATAGGGCACTGGTGGTGGCACTGTGCCCGGATGCACCACCTAAAACACTTATAGCCCGTATGTACAACTACAGGGACCGTGATGCAATCCTTCAGCACGTCCTTGCCCACAGCCCCCGTGCTACGAGGACAAATACTAATCTTTCCTGACTACACACGGAGGGTCCAGAAACTCGGAAAAACTGTATGTCGGTTAAGAGACAGCTGCAGGAACATAATATAAAATACAGTTTGATGTTCCCAGCCGAACTCTGCGTCCAATATGATGGAAGGGTGCACATCTATGAATAAGTACAAGAGGCTGCAGTTGGTTTGAGTCTCTGGGCCTGAGTCGAGAACAATGGACTTCTGGATGTCGAGAACCAAGATGCCGTGGGGTGCACCGTTCTGCAAGGAATAAAGTAACATTGACAAAATAGCCTAGATCCCCCAAAGAGGTGAGAGGGGAATGCATCCTGGCTTGCCTGGATGGCACCCTGAAAGCTGCAACTATAACCCCAGACACAAAGAATTCCTTCACAGCTGCGCCTTGTCCCAGATACCCTGACTGACAGTACTGAAACGGAGTGAACAGTAATGAGATGGACGCTCAGCAGAGGTTTGTGCCAGAGGCTAGGTAACATCTCTAACAATGGGAGCGAAACACACCACTGACAAAAACAATTGTGTCGCCCTCCTTCTATTGGGGACCAAAACTATATTAGCAGACAAAGTACTTGTGTAAAATGTACTTCTTTGTTGGGAGAGACTGAGGGCTAGACCACCACAGATGTGCGATATGGGGGCTCGAGACTTGTGAGAATTCTGGTAACTCGGACAGTTTCTAAACTCAGTGCCTTCATAGCACTCTAGTTGGGTAAGGAGGGAGGGGACGTGGTATGGTTTTGGTACCCCTTTGGCCATTAGTTGAGTCAGGGGGTTCTGTGGATTCTGCCTGTGGGGGGACAAGAGGGGGTTCTTTTGCGAAAATGTTATTCTTGGTTGTTTTGTTTAAAAGGGGAAGCTTCCAACATCCTATGGCACAATGAGCTGGGGCACAGGTTGTTCTTGCATCTGAGAAGAAATTGGTCTCTGGCCCAAGATTTCTATGGTAAGCCTGGGGACTAAGTAAAATTGCTGACCTGGAATGTGCAGGGTCTGAAAAGTCCAGAGAAGTGGAATAGGGTACACACATATCTCCGGAGATATGGTGTAGCATTTCTCCAGGAGACCCATTTGTGGGGGACTGCATTAAGTACCTGAAAGGTCAGGTATATGCCATGTCCTACTCTGGTTATGCCCGGGAGGTGTTGATAGGGGTGGCCCCGGGTTCCCGTTTAAGCAAACTCACATGCAAACAGATGGAGGCGGGAGATACGTCATCCTGGAGGGCATGCTGGATGCCTATGAGCTCTGCCTTGTTAATATCTTTGTGACCAACATTGGCGATGGCACTTTATTTGGCATTGTGTCGGCAGCTGCGCAGATGTCCTTCGCAGCAGAGATAATCATGGTGCTGATTTTATTTGTGCTTTGAATGGCTTACTAGGTAGGTCCCCACCCTAGCACGATACTAAAACTAACCCTGGGCGTAAAATCCGCTCCGCTCGCAGAGTTTGCGAATTTTTGGCAACTCCGCGTTCCACGTAGAACGTGGAGTTACCGAAAAACTCAGCGCTCCGCAACGGAGCAGAGTTTTTTTGTGTTCGCGCGCTCAAAATGCATTTTTGCGTGCGCGGGAGCGACTTACAGGGATGCCTGCGTTCGCCAACAAGATTTCCCTTCCGTTCGCGAGCGCCACGAGATTTGCTAGCCGGCCGCACGGTCCCGCTAGAGTGTGCGACCGCGAACATCTCATTCGGGCGTGCCATCAAACTTCCGGCGGAAGTTTTGTGAAGATCGTGATCCCGAACACGCAGAATTTGCAATCTGGAGAAGAATCTCCCTCGAGCAGCATCAAAACCTTCTCAAAATGATGATTTGGATTAAAAAAAACTCCTCAGATTGACATTTGGCTGTACTTTTTTGTGCAAGGAGTCCTTTTTCTTTTAAAAAAACATTTTTTGAAGAGGAAGGAAGTACCCCAGAGTCTCCAACTTGCTGTTCCTGTCCAGCAGGCTCCTCCCAGTGCCCTGTCCATCTCCTGTTCACTTTCCATTTGGATTTGGAGCTGGAAGGATCACTCTTTGTGTCTGCTGCATCATATATCATTAGATTTGAGGACTTTTGGATTTGAGATTTCACAAGTAAGTTGAAAAATTTGTTTGATTGGGGCATTGCACCTACATTATTTGTACTTTTCATCGTTTTTTTAAATGTATTGTGGTGGGTGGCCTGTAGTTTCAGTAGGGGCCTAGTTGTTTCTTTGAATGTAATTTTTCTACTAGTTTTCTTTTATAAAGGAAACATGTTGCAAAGTTCACTACATTTTCTCCAACTTTTGAAATCAATTTGCAATATTTATTTAATTCACTAGCCCAGTAGTCTGCCAATAGGCCGTTCAGCCAGTAGGCCCAGAGCTACTAATGAGTGCATGAAACAACTGTTTCTGTGGTGTCTGTTGAATTTAAACATCATTTAGGGCATGCATGGCATTAGATTGAGATGCAAAATGTGGTTTTTTTGGTATTACACTTTTTTGTATGTGTGTTAAATAAATGCCTTTGTTAGATGTGTGTGGTTGTAACTTGCAAACCTTTTTTTTGCCCTTTGGATTTTCGTTTTTGGCATTGTTGCATTAAAGCTGTGTTGTTTAGCATGCCTCCTTCCTTTGTCTGGCCAGTGTGTGAGTGTGTTTGTAATAGTGGGCCAGCATTTGCCTTGGCTGAGCCTACCTGTGTGGCCAGGGGCCATTTTGTAAAGTCTGTGTCCATATAGGCCTGCTTGAGTTAATTGTTTTCCAGGCCTCCTGCTTGTTGTTGTTGTGAGTGACCATGTGGCTGGTATCCATTTTGTGGTGGTAGTAGTGCTTTTGCCATAGACCTGCATGTCTTATTTCCTTTGTTCCTCTTGGCTTATTGCTTCTTGTTGTGGCCTGCCTGGCCCTGTGGCTTGCAGCCATTTTGTGAAGGCATCCAGTGTGCTGTTGCAATAGGCCTGCATTGTCTGTCTTCCCTTTTTTGTTGTTGTGGCCTGCCTGGCCATGTGGCTGGCGGCCATTTTGTGAAGGCAACCAGTGTGCTTTTGCCCTAGGACTGCATTGTTTGTCTTCGCTTTCATGTTGTTGTGGCCTGCCTGGCCATGTGGCTGGCGGCCAATTTGTGAAGGCAACCAGTGTGCTTTTGCCATAGGACTGCGTTGTCTGTCTTCACTTTCTTGTTGTTGTGGCCTGCCAGGCCATGTGGCTGGCAGCCATTTTGTGAAGGCAACCAGTGTGCTTTTGCCATAGGACTGCGTTGTCTGTCTTCACTTTCTTGTTGTTGTGGCCTGCCAGGCCATATGGCTGGCGGCCATTTTGTGAAGGGGCAGCCAGTGTGCTTCTGCATTAGGCCTGTAAGCCTTCTTTGTGGTGGCCATGCCTTCTTGCTGGTTGTTGTTTTGCATGCAATTTTTTCTTCTTTTATCCAGCAAAAAATGTAGCACAGTTCACTACATTTTCTAATAAATTTGCAATATTATTCATTTGAATTGATTGATTCACGATGTGGCCTCGTCTGCCAATGGGTTTTCCAACCAATAGGCCCAGAGCTACTCATGGGTGCATGAAAGTAAACAACTGTTTCTGTGGCGTCTGTTGAATTTAAACATCATTTAGGGAATGGATGGCATTAGATTGAAATGCAAAATGTGTTTTTTGGGGGGGGTTTTCACTTTTTTCATGTGTGTTAAATAAATGCCTTTGTTGGATGTGTGTGGTTGTTGTGTAGCTTGCAAACCTTTTTTAGCCCTGTGGATTTCCGTTTTTGGCATTGTTGTATTAAAGCTGTGTTGTTTAGCATGCCTCCTTTGTCTGGCCAGTGTGTGAGTGTTTTTGTAATAGTGCGTGGGCCAGCATTTGCTTTGGCCGAGCCTCCCCATGTGGCCAGGGGCCATTTTGTAAAGTCTGTGTCCATATAGGCCTGCTTGAGTTCATTGTTTTCCAGGCCTCCTGCTTGTGGTTGTTGTGAGTGACCATGTGGCTGGTGGCTATTTTTTGATGGTAATTAGTGTGCTTTTGCCATAGGCCTGCATGTCTTTCCTTTGTTCCTCTTGGCTTATTGCTTCCATCCATTGTCAGCTGCAGCTCCCTTAATGCTGCATCCCACGTGATGCACAATCCCAAACCGGGTCCGTTACATTTGTATTTTTGTTCTTCATCTTTCCTTTCCTTCCTGAGTGTACTGTACGCTACAGTACACCAACCATGAAAGCCCTTGTTGTTGTCAAAGTCTCACAAATGGCTACACTGTATTGTTATGTTTTGTTAATAACTGAGGTAATAAATGTATTAATATTAATAACAATATCAAGTGTAACCACGCACTAAGTTATATATTATATTTGTTTGTTTCTACTAGTAGTACTTGAACCACAACAATGAATGCCACGTTTCACTGATGTTCTTCTTGCTTCTTTGCTTTTAGGTGCACAAAAGAGGAGGAGACAACATCACCCATTGTACTGCCAGACAGAAGTACTGCTGCGCACGACGTCACGTGACGTGTAACCAGAGACATCTCTTCAACTTGTGCCACTGCGTGCTGCTGACAACTTCAAGATGGCCCCAAAGAAAGGTACCAGGTCCAGTACCAAGAAAGTTGCCAGTGAGAAGAAGGCACTGCCACTTACCAAGACCAGTATGTCGCCCAAGACCTTTTAAGGGAAACCAAAAATTGCGCCTGCAGCAGTGGTGTCCGGGGAACAAGCTGAAAGCAGCACCCCCACATCAGTGGACCCACCCCACCAACCTAGGCCCAAGCCCATGTCTGTCGCAGACGCAGCCAGTCTAATCATGAGTCCAACGTCGACGAGCAGTGATGTTGAAATTGACTTATCGTTATTGCAAAGTAGTACCCAATCAAAGCAGGAAACTCAGATAAGTGGGCAACAACAGCCGCAACCATCCCCAATAGTAGTTGTTCCTCCTGAAGTAGGGGCAGTTCAGGAGATCAAGCTTCCTGCAGAGGAAGAAGAAGAGCAAGCCACTCTTTCAGATGATCCATTGTCTTCCAGATCCCCAGCAAGGAAAAGGAGGGTTAGTCCATCAACGTCTTCTGAAAGCCCCCCTTCTGATAATCTAGACAACTCTTGGAAGCCACCTCAGTCTGAGAGTGAGAAACACCACGAGACAAGGCTAGGGAAAAGGAAGGTTCCGGAAAGCCTTAGAGTTATGGAGGTAGATGTAGAAGAGGAGGATGATGACGAGCCAGTCATCATGGACATTAGTCCCGCCCCAGTGGAGACCGACATTACCCCATCCCAAATTGCTGTGAGGGATGTGGCACGGATACCACCAACACAGATCATACCACCAACACCACCTCCAGCTTCCATATTTCGCCGGCAGCCACGTACATCCACCACAAGTACCACCAATGTAGAAGTAGGTACTGCAGAGAGTCAAACTTCACGCCCACCTACCAGTTCATCCGGCATTGCAAGTGGCACCAGCAGCAGCGCCAGGAAGTTGACCTCCTCAGTTTGGGGCTTCTTTTCGGTTAGCAAGAAAGAGGTGAACATTGCAATATGCTCCATTTGTGGACAACGTGTTAGTCGGGGTAAGCTTGGTACAAACTATGGTACCGGAGGCCAAACAACCCATCTGAAAAAACACCACTTGATGCAGTGGGAGGCGCACCTAGGTGGCCAAAAAACTGCACCCATTGCTCTTGGTTGGGATGAAGAAGTAGAAGTTACGATTGCGGTGGAACGTGAACAAGAGGGAGACATTTTCTCTGGTACACAAAGTAGCCCTGTCCTCAGCAGTGCAGTGGTACCTGCCACATCCTCATCAGCAACATCTCAGTGGCACAAGAGTAAGAGTCAGGCTGAGACACCAAGGGGTCCCAGGCAAGAGAGTACCGCAATGAAAAAACATGCAGCGTTGAGCCTAACAACATCTGGCGTCAAGAAGTCACCTGCATCAGTGGCACCAGAAAAGAAAAAAATCCAGCCTACCATTCTCAGCATGTTTAGGTCGGAGGGGCAGTACGAACGCAACCACCCAATGGCACGTTTGTACAATGTGAAGCTGGCTAAAATGTTAGCGCTGGACCTCGTTCCTTTTTCTTTTGTGGAAGGGGTGGGTTTCCTTGAATTTGTGACAGCCATCTGCGCAAAATGGAAGGTTCGCAGCCGGTCCTATTTCGCCAGAGTTGCTGTTCCAGCACTACATCACGACGTGCTGGAATTGCTTGGACAAGCTTTGCAGCAGAGTGCTGTTCACACTATCCACCTGACAACAGACATGTGGACCAGTTGCCAAGCCACTGATTACATGTGCATCACTGCACACTTGATCTCTTTTTTGGGGGTTAGAGAAAAGATATCTGCAGCAGGTGTTGTTGACACTGGTGAAATTTTTAATGTCACTCGGAAACATGCAACTGTAGCCATGTTCGCCATGGAGAAATCTCATACTGCTGCAAACATTTTGGAAAACTTTGACAGCAAGGTCTTTGAATGGCTGCGACCAAGAGGGCTTAACATTGGTTTTGTTGCCACTGACAATGGCAGTAATATAGTTAAGGCCATGGCGGCTATTTCAGGGTCCTGTGTTTGGCACACTGCATTAACATCATTGTTCAAGACTTTCTGAAAAACGAAGACCGAGTCAGCAACTTACTGACCACCTGCAGAAGAATCTGCACACATTTCAGCCATTCTTTTAAAGCCTGGAAGCAGCTGAGAATCATTCAAAATGAGCATAGAATGTCAGTTAAAGCACTCATCCAGGAGGTGCCAACACGTTGGAACTCAACTTATTACATGCTTGAACGTCTGTTTGAGCAGTACAGACCAAACAATGAATATGTCATGCAAAGAGGGGATGCTACTGTGAAAGGCATGATCATTGAGATAGACCAATGGGGCCTAGTTAAATACCTGACAGAAATGCTACTTCCTTTCGAGCTCTTCACACGTGAAGTCAGCAAGGAGGATTGTACTATGGGCCAAGCTATCCCATTGTTGCACATGCTACAGGAACAGCTGAAGGGCGTGTCTGCAATGTACGCAGTGTGGAGGAAAAGAAGAAGCATATGAGTTGGTGGAGAGCTTAACCCTTCACCTATCTGAAAATACAAGGGTGCAAACAGGTGATGTGTCTTCCAACCATTACATTTCTGCCACAATTCTGGATCCACGGTACAAACAAGTACTGAACACATTGATTCCTTTTTTAGATGGGGGTGTTGCCAAGTACAAAACTTGGATAGCTGCAGAAGCCAGTCGCTTAGAACAAGAACGGCTGGGAATTAGAGGCCTGCCACTCCAGGCCACAACAAGTACTGTAGTGCAGCCGGCGTCAAGTTCAACTTCAGATCCTGAGGGCAGTGTGGTTGGCTCACAGCAGTCAAAACCACCAACAACACCAAGAACAACATCAACAACAAGAATAGGAGCATCAGCCCCACCAAAATTGGCACAGGAATGGTTTCTACAGCAAGGGCTTGTTAGGTCCAGTGCTGAGGCAAAGGCAAAAGAGGCTGAGCAAAGCGGAGCACCCCTGAGCATTGAGCGGATGGTCCAGGCCTATCTGGATGACCCAACAGAGGTCTACATTGATCAAAACCCATTGGTGTATTGGTATGGGAAAAGGCGCCAATGGACAGTGCTCAGCAGGCTGGCAATAAACTATCTGGCTTGCCCTGTCACAAGTGTCTCTTTGGAGCGTGTTTTCAGTGCTGCTGGTGCCGTTCTGACAGTAAGAAGGACGAGTCTCTTGCCCCAAAACGTGGAGAGGTTAACCATGATCAAAATGAATCAGCACTTTATACCACCGGATTACACCATACCTGAAGTAGCACAGCAGGAAGATGATGACGGCGACTTAGGTCATGGAAGTAGTGTGCTAGATGACCTACTTCTGGGTGAACCACCAGAGTTTGAGGATGAGCTCTACTTCCCTGACAACTAGGCTTTCGACTTATTACTTTCTTTCTTGCTTATTTACTTTTATTACTTGTGTGTGTCTCTGTCTTTCTGGTTCGAATCACAACAAATTCATCACCACCGTCTTACTCTTTTATTGCCGGATTGGAGTTGCAACTGTGTGCAGTCAGTGAAGAAGTAAGTCCACTCCTCCAAGTCCTGCTCCAGTCCACTCCTGACTCGCCATAAATCCATTTCCCTCAAGCCAGACATTGGATGGAGAATAGTACAAGAAATGTGTGCCTGCCTCGTCGAGTCCCTCCAAAGAACCTGACTATAGCTATCCTCCTTTTCGAGCCGAGAGGGACTGCCCCTTAAGAACAGGTACATGATGGCATGCATTGGATGCTGACTCTGAGTGATTGGTGTTTGTTTTGTTGTTGTGCATGAAGTCTACTAGTATAATCTACACACAAGAAAGTGACTCAAGTCAATGTTTCCCTTCTTGTTGTTTAATAACAAAATTGTACTACTGCAGGCCGATCCATTGCATTTTTGATTCTGGAATCTGGACTCACTCGGTACACTACAGAGTTGTGTTATATTCCATATAGGTACCCTATATAGGCGCAGGTAACATCGCAACCTTTCACCAACATCCGTCCCTACATTACATACATAACAGTTCTTAGGCACTGACCTTTTACCTAGATATGACACTGCATTCAGAACGCAGGTTTTTCCCTGGTTCGATTCTCATACATTATGCATGAGGCTTCTTGGAAGCACAGCAGGACTAACAGTAGGATTACCATCTCCTGTATAATATCTCTGTATAAAGTTCAGGCCCAACGTCATCCTTTAGGCCGACACAGTAACACAGCAAAGTAGGACCCCTGGGGAGACCTATGGGTATATATACAACACATCTTGCTTAGGAAGATAGAGGAGACCGTGACTTCCCGGCTGACACACTGACCAGAGACGCTGAGGTTCCTGCATGCAGACGCTCCAGCTAGCAGTGGTCTAACATCCCTCGCGAGGTGTCCAACTCGAGACCAGGGCGGGGTCCCATATTCTCTAAACTCTCAGGTAATGGGGTGGACTGGATCTAGAGGGATTCTTGGAATAACACCTACATAGATGCTAGGTACATTTAGGTAC
Source organism: Calotriton arnoldi (assembly GCA_963921515.1). NCBI lineage: Eukaryota > Metazoa > Chordata > Amphibia > Caudata > Salamandridae > Calotriton > Calotriton arnoldi. The sequence continues at coordinate 417,904 of CAWUFW010010041.1, read as the reverse complement.
ATCTAGTTAGGAAGACATCGTAGGAGTACGCACTTTTATCATGTGTTTTATGTACTTGTATATATTCATGATTTCTGCAAGATGGTAGAACTATACCATCCCTTTACTTTCGTAGTATTGCTAATCATATATCTCTGCTACTGTCTAATGGTTGTTGCAGCTCATCTATTATACACTGTAATAACAACTGTTCAATAAATACTTATTGAAACGCCCAGCCTGTTTATTCTGTGTAACTCTCTGAGGCAAACTAAGTGAGCACGAGTGACTGAGCGAAAAGTAATATATTGTTTCCACGATCCTGGGGGATCAGGGATGTCATGTTCTGAGGTTGCCAGAATCTATTCTCTCCGTCATAAGAGGAGATTATAGTGGCACTGTGAGCTAGCTAATACAGACAGGCTAACGTATCCGGTGGGGGTGCACGGAATCCATCCGCCACCAAACCCACAGTTTATGTTATCCAAATGCGCAGATCCTGTATAGGTAATATAGGAACTACACGACATGGCGCCGCCAACGTTGGTTGGGTACTTATTTAACAGTAGAATCTGAGTAGTTCAGTCGTGCTATTCTCAGAGACCCCTACTCACAAAACACCAGAGACGTCTGGAGTGGGTGGGCACAAACTCCGCCACAGCTGAGTAGGGTAAAAAATCCTATTTATTGGCTGTTGGTTAAACAAGCTTGAAGGACACATTGTTCCTAAATTGTGCAAAAACACCTTATCTTAGCTCCCTTGAAAAACTTCTTTACAAAATGACTAAGGACAGAAATAACGAAGAATTAGACCCAATGCAACAAAATATGCCCCTCACAGACGAGGACGATGCAGGCGCAATACAAATTGCACCAAACTTTAGAAATACAGTCACCCTGAAACTACTAGCGCATGGTTTATCAGCTAGGGGTGGCATAGTAGTTTTCGTGATTGAGGCACACGAATCAAACAAAACAGAGGTATTTTATTCGTGGGTTACATTCCCAGCAGCAAATGCAAGAACAAAAACATTTCATTCCTACACGGATGTAGATGCACCAGTGGAATATTATCCGTTCGAGGATATAGAGGTTCCGCTCACGTACCAGGAACATTTATACTGGTTTAAAGGCGCCCTACCCCACATAAGAAGAAGAGTGAGACTCGGCCCGCTCGGAAGAGAAGGGGCAACATGGCCGATATTAGCGGCCTACACACCACATCCTGACATTGACACAATGCCACCAGGAGACTTACTCATACAACATAAAGATTTAATTAAAATATACAGAAACTTGATGCAATTCGTCATGAGGACACTTACAGTCCAACCAGCAATAGTTGCAACAAATGGAACTCAAATTCAGGGTACAGCAACTAAAATTACACCACAAACATTACACGCGGTAATGGGTAAAATGCCCACAAAACGTGAACAAATACCATTCTGGATAGCTTAGAAAATAATGCAGCTAGAGGCAGTATTCCTGAAATACTACCACATATGAAAAACACAGAATGCTAACAATCAGCTTGCCCATGGGGATAACACCACAGTTAGAGGATTGTACCACTTGGGGTACAGTCTTTGCGGCCATTTATACCAGAACTCATGGTATCCCGTCATTAGCAGTAGTACCTGATGTATTGAGACAAATACAAAATGAGTACGGAGCAGAGCCTGCCCTAAACTTAGGGATGAAGTTACTAGGTAACTATGCCCAGGTATCAGCCATAATACTAGCTAACATTAAGGGGGAAGCAGCTTCAGTTGCCATCCGCCAACGCCTAAGGGAGTTTGATCCTTTAGAACAGGAACACAAACTACCCAAAATAATTGAAACTGCGTATGCAGAATTAGGCAGAGACAGTTTGGGTGGGAAAGCTTTAAAACCACAACTGGTGGGCAGTCCTGAAAAGGACACTTCCAAGCAGACACCTGCTTCAACAAAGAAGAAGTGGGACAATAAAAAACAACAACATTTTAAAGGAAATAGATCTCAATCCCGAGGTAGATCTCCTCCACAGGAGCCCTCCGAAAAGAGGTATAACCTTAGGAATAGGGATAATATTAGGAAACCTGACAGGTATCAGGATACTGATACACGTTCCTCTCGTTCCTTTCAGGGTTCATCGAAAAACTCTGAGAGGGAAGGACGGTCAGAAAGACAAGAAGAGCGTACAAAGTCCAGAGACAAGCAGCACGCTCAAGATTACACTTCTAAAAAAGAAGAGAAACAAAAGCAAAAGCCACAGTTCAAAAAGAAGAAAGTTGCAGGTCTAAAGATCAGACATGCCCAGAATTCTGAGGACTCGACTACTGAACGAGGAATGGGCTCTGACGATGCTAGACAGTGCGGCAGAAGTAACAATAGTTCGCCAGAACCTGATGGAATTTCTGGTGACAGCGGACTTGAATGATTATATCACGGTGGAAACACCCGATACTAGGGTAAGCGTCCCACATAAAGTATATGAAATAACGCTCCAAATGGAGGGGGACAAATGTAGAACAGTGAGAGGTCTCTTTTGTGAGAACCTGACGTTTGGCTATGATATTTTATTAGCTGAACAAGATTGGCCGCCAGCATTTGTCATGGATTGAACAGTAATTCTTCCGGCTTTCTCAGACCATATTCCCAGGCACTTGCAACACACTTATGCGCAGGAGTGGGCGGTAGCCCAGGCTCCGGCATTATACAAAAACCATGTTGGATGGGATGAGGATTCAACGCTCCACATAATTCCTTTAAAAAATATCCCAACTGCACAGAGGCAGTATCCAATAAAGCAAGAAGCTCAAAAACAGGTCAGGGAGATCTTAGATCAACTTGAATACCAAGGGGTGATTGAAACTTGCACCTCACCAATGAACAATCCTTTGTTTCCTGTCATGAAACCTGACAATTCATATCGTCTAGTTTTAGATTACAGACATTTAAACACTTGCACTAAGACATTTGCAGTCCAAAATGCACACAGTGCCGCATTAATGAATAACATTGTGCGGAAAAAATATAAAACAACACTTGACATTTCAAATGGATTTTTCTGCCAAAATATAGCACCTGAAAGCAGGTATCTAACAGCCTTCTCAGCGCTAGGGACCCTGCGGCAATTTTGTCGACTCCCCCAAGAGTATAAGAACTGCCCGGGGTTGTTTTCGGCCAGAGTAACTGAGTTACTTCAAAAATTGGACGAAGAGACATTGTCCTATGTGGATGATATTTATCTGACGGACGATGACCTAGAGGAACACTTGAACAGAGTGAATACCATCATTTTGGGATTTGCATCTGAGGGCTACAAATTCAACTTTAGAAAATCAAAAATTGCCTATCTCAGTGTCCTGTTTTTAGGATATGAGCTTTCAAGTGAAGGAAAAAGCCTGGCAGCCAATTTTTTAGAAAAATGTGCGCTGCTCCAACCTCCAAAATCATTGAAAAATGTACAGTCAATTCTGGGATTCCTAAATTTTGGTAGAACATACATTTTAGATTACGCAGAAAGAGTAAAACCTTTCTACGATTTAATAAAACCTGATTTTTCAGTAAAACAATGGACACAGGAACATACAGATACACTTCCTTCCTTACAAGCTGACATGATAGCTTCCAAACACTTCCAGACACGCATAAACGTACGCAACCTGGTGATCCGTATAGTTGCGGGTCAATCTGGGTACACCTATCTAACATATAATGAAGGTGAGACAGTACGAATTGCATATAAATCACATTTGTACACAAATGCTGAGATGCGCTTCGCATCTACAGAAAAGATTCTGACAGCAGTACAGACTGCTGTAGTGAGAGAAAGAGCACTGGCTCAGGGGAAACGAATAATAGTAGTAACTCCAGTTCCAGCCTTAAAGGCTGCGACAAAGGCGAGCGTTCCTAGTGCTAAAGCTTTACATCCGAGATGGATACAATGGGCTAATTCTCTCACTGCAACAGATGTAGAATACAGGTACGACCCAAATTTAAAGACACAAGCATTCCTGCAATACGAACAAGCATATCCTCTACCAAACGAAATAATGCCTCTAGATCAGTATGAATATATCATTTACACTGACGGATCTGCTCAACCGGCCATAGAGAGTAAGCAACAATATAGCGCAGCATGTGCAATCGTTAAAGGTCGCATGCGGGATGGAGAGTTCCACCCGAGTTGCTCAAAGACGCAGTCCCTAGGAGACTGCACGGCACAGTTGGCAGAGTTAAAAGCGCTGATACTGGCACTGGTAAATACGGATCGAGAATTCCCCACACTAATTGTGTGCGATTCCTTTTACTGTGTGCAGTCATACAATGAATATTTGCAGTACTGGGTTCAAAACGGGTTCAAAGATGCAAAAGGTGGCACAATTAAGCATAAAATGCTATGGGAATAGGTAGTGGAGTTGAAAACCGAACTACTGAGGGCTCACGTGATACATACACTGAGTCATCAGCGTGATGGCGTTCACGTTGAAGGGAATTCATTGGCTGATGAAGCCGCAAAGGGGGCTGTACGCACGGCTTCCGTAGCTGCAATCACTCGTTCTAAAACGAGAATAGACCGTGAGATTATGGTAGCTATTAATGCAACCCGCAAAAACAGCGGAGCAGTACCAAAAAGGTTTCCACTCAAGTACTCCTACAAGTTAGATGCCAATAACATTCCATTTGCTCAGATTCCATGAGTGGGGGATCGAGTAATTCCAAAGATGGATCGTAGGTTAGGTTTAATTCTAGCAGCACACGAAGGGATGGGTTCTGTACATGCAGGAGCTGCGGCAACAGTTTCTTTTCTGAAACAAAGCTATTGGTGGCCAGGATTAACAAAGCAGACCAAAGACTTTGTCTTAAACTGCGAAATCTGTCAACAGATAAATGGAGCCGCCGTAGCTCGCCCAGCACAGGTCCCATTATTAGACAGCATCAGACTGACCATTCGCGTGCACTTACCTGGACCACTGCGGCCCCTTAAAATGTGAAGGGGCTTACAAGTATATCATGGTTGCAGAGGATTCCTGCTCGAGATTCTTATGGGTTTGGCCCCAGCGCTCGGCTGACGCTCGAACTGTTATAAAAGATTTGCGAGTCTTTATAGGGACATACGCAATTGGCACATTACATTCTGACCAGGGCCCTGCGTTTAGCTCTCGGGCTTACAAGGAGGCCATGCGAGGATTGGGTGTAGCATTGCGGTACTCATCTCCGTACCATCCTGAGGGAAATTCGGTAGTGGAGAGAAAAAACCGAGACTTAAAGCAATCTTTAACAGCTAGAGTATTAGGCACGGGTGAAAGTTGGGTAAAACATCTGTATGGAGTCCAGCGTGCTCTTAACAACATGCCAAGAAGTTCTCTAGGGGATGTCACTCCATATGAGGTCCTATTTGGGACAAGAATGTGGGTACCTGATCTTGATTGTGAAGGCACAGTGGCGGATGAAAAGCCTTTTGACATCCATGATCGTTTGGCTGTTTTACAGGATCTAAATGAATCCAGGACACAACAAAGTAATGTCCACCTGAAGCAGACCGCCACTGGGGAAGTCAAATCAGTCACGGCAAGGCCTGTCTGGATCCCAAAAGTCGGGGATCTGGTCAGAGAGAAAATAGCGGACAAAAAGGAATTTGGGCCATCATACAGAAAGCCCGTACCAGTCCTAGCAATTGAAGGAACAAGAACTGTACTTCTACCGCCTCTTGCCGGAAAAAAGGAGAAAAGATTTGTCTCAATTGACCTAATCAAACCACACTATGTGGCCGATACTAAGCAGGAGGCCATGTGGACTCCAAAGTAGCAGACGCCCTCCTCTCGCTACAATCCAAGAAGTTCAAATGGAAAGACTCATCACGTTCGAAGAGCCTCCAACACAGAATGAAGGACTAAGCAACAATGCTATGGAACTCATTCCTCTTGAACCTGAAGTTCAAATTCAAAATCAAACTCAAAATCAAAAACAACTCGCTATTTGACCAAATACAGATGTCTACGTCAACATGCCTCGACAAGAGCAAACCACGATTTCAACAAATCCTGATGCAATACCAACAATTGATCGAACTGCTTCTGGCTACTTCATAAACTTTGATACGTTTTCTTTGGATCCAAGCGAACCGGAAACGACGCCAGCCAAAAAATCACGCAAACAGCAAGTTAAAAACTTTATGCACTTTCTTAAAAAGACTTACCTGGTGTCACCCTGGGTAGAACTATGGATAATCACCAGGATACTTTTCTTTCTTTTCTGGGTAGGCTTGGTAATAGTTTTTAGTATGCTTATTAATGGGAAATACATTCGACAAAGCTCTGCAGCCCAAAAGGTGAACTTACTTTTAAAACCACAACAATCATCTCATCGAGAACAAAGAGACTTGTCATCAGTGAACATTACAGCAGTTCCTATACCTGATGGTATAGTTTGGGACATGGTTGATTTCGATATATTTGGTCCGACTGAAATTTTAAGAATTCCTCATTTATTTAAAATATCATTGAGTGATATCATTACCTCAAGTACATTTTCCGATGATTGGGATTTTGAAACTGTTAATAACATGTTATCTGATTTGGAAAAATCTGCTGCGTTTTCTAATAGTGAAACATTGGAAAGCACATCAGATCGAGAGTATGTATTGTTATGGTCATCATTTTCTGCATAAATCTGCAAATCCTAGAAATGTGTTCACATACCACCAGTGGGAACATTGACCAACACCACCGAAGGGTAGTTCAAGAACATTTACACAGAAATTTCCATATTTTTCAGGGTTTAATATGTCTGACCCAGCCTCATACTATTATAAGGTTACACCAACATCAGCACAGAAAAATATGTTGACAAACACCAAAAAGATTTACTCTGCTTCCTTTATTGCCCAGTTGTCCGAACAAGGTTTCGACACCATAGACCTAAAATCAGTCTGGGGTACTAGGGAATGGCAGGTACAGGGGACAGAAGCTTTGTTTAGAACATGCCTCATCCCTCAACAAATCATGTTTTTGAACGAGACAGTGCAACAGACGTCTTGCCTTGGACTAGCCAAGAACAAAGACTTGAACACGCCTCGGTTACCGACTCCATCACACACCGAGAGCAACAAAACATCACAGGACGAAATTACAGTAGATGACATTATACAATACAACAGATCAGACCCCGATTGGAGAAATTGGTTGATTTGGCCCACAGACACTAATAGTTGTCAAGCAAGATTCATGGGTAAAACCGAAGGGTTTAGTATCCATAGGCCAGATCCACGATACGTACAGAGACAACATCCAGGGGTAGTGACATTCTACAGTGTTGGGAAGTTGTGCCTTGATTGGCTAAAAACCTCAACACTCACACAGGTGAAACAACACTTATCCTTACTATCACAGGATGTGGATCTTAGGGACTTTTTAATGGGTCCCAGGAAGCCACGTCAGAAACGTTTCAATTATGCTGTCTACAATGAAATTTGGAAAATATTTCAACAACAGGCCGCAGAGAGACTACGGGAAATAGACCATATTAATCTAGAAAAATCTCTAGCAGTGGTAGACAATGGGTTAACTACATTGACCTCCAGGATATATTCCTTAGGCAACATTGTATCTTCTGCGATAGACATACTAGAACAAGATTTGGCCATATTACAACACGGGCAATCACAGTTACGTTCTATTATGTTGTTAAGCTGGACGCTGCAATCTTTGCGTGCAGGCTACGTGCCTTGGTGTTTTATCAACAGCACGTCACTGTTTTTTGAATACAATCTAACAGATAAACAGATAGAAATGGCACAAAGGGGAGCAAAATATACAATGCTGCGTATCGAAAAACTGGATAGATTACCATTCACAGTGGCAGAATCACCGTCTACAGAATGGCTAATCCATGGCCACATAACTCTACCCGTCACTACTTTTCAGTTTCAATATTGCCTTGAACAAAAGCAGGCAGGCAGATATGAAGAAATGGGTAAGGAATACATTAAGGAATCTTGGGAATTACTATACAGATTTCGATGCCGGAGTGGGGATCAAGAAGTGTTTCTGAGCGGTACAAACTGCGAGAATGCTTTAAGTGGATCACTCATATGCCAGGATATAATGTTGCACGGAGCTTGTAATGGTTCTGTAGCAAACCTGTCCTGTCATTTGAAGGGTGCCCCAGCTGCAGTGATTACTCCAGCATTCAGGCTACTTTCAAATGGGAGTTACTTGATGCTGAACGGTCAAGGCTGCTGTGGCATGCTCCCGGGCATCGCATATCTGGTAACCGTGAGCTCCAGGGTTACTTGTTGTATGCAAGTATTGTTTCCACCAACACATACAGTCAGGGAGGCGCCGTTATGGCCTTCACTGAATGTTTCCTTAATACGGTTTGATACTCTAAGCAAAATGAAAGCCATGCTTCTACAGAAGTCTGTGCCCTTAACCTCCGCTCGAGAGACTTTTGATCTCCAGATCGCAAGGTCTTCGGCAGAGATACAGGCGCTCATTCATACAAACTGCCCTTTCCATTTCGCAGGAATGGTAAATCGTATCTTTAACATGTCTGATACAACAGGCATTGTCCACCTATTTAAGACCATAGGTTCTGGACTTCTGAGCACCTTTCAGACGGTACTTGGAGTTATACCGAACTTCATACACTCCGTATTCGGAAGCATCTTTAGAGGACTTCCGCTGATCCTGTTTCTAATAGCAGGTATCCTGGTTGTTTTCTATTTGCTACGCAATGGACGTCCCAGTCACCAAGTCGATGGAAAGAACACTCCTGGAGCGTAAATACTGTGACCGCATGGTACAACTTCTAGGCACGCCTCGCCTAAGAGAACTAAGTGAATCTTGGTTCCTGTCATTTTGACTGGTCTGGATAGACAGCATCTTACCTGTCCTCCAATGCCTGTTTTGCGGAGTAGAATGCATGTTAGACCTTTGTTTGACACTACCATCATGTGCGCCACCGGACGTGAATGGTTTACTGGACCCGATAACGGCCCATGTTCTGCAGTGTCCTCAGCGTATTCCAATGTTGATGGCGGCATTCCTTGAGCCCCCATGGGTAGTAACTTCACCTGTTGGTATGAACACCGGCTCCTCCTCTGACACCCAGGCTTTGGACGTCGTACAGGCTGCCCCAGCACCGGCTGTGGACAGCGAGGAGCATCGGTGCTCAATTTATGTGCTCTGCGAGGTGCTACAGGGGCCGTCTACTGTGGAAGCAAGCAACGAAAATGTTGCGTCTACCAGCCAGGACACATAAACATTTGTACTAATTTGGCTCGTTGTGTGCTGGGAAAAATTCGCCCTTTTTTAAACAAGCTCAAATTTGGAACTTTGGAACTAAATTGACATTCCTTTCATTTTTTGGGCATACATGGCTTTAAAATGCTTATAGTGATCCGGACTATACCAACGGACATTTTAGAGCTAGGGCTTGCAAATTTTTAAAAACGTTTTTAAGGGTTTTTTTTAGAAGTTTTTTAGAAGTTTTTAAATATTTTAGTTCAAAAGATGTTTTTATAAACTTTGTGCGTACCACTATCTAGTAATGTTAGTAGTATAGTAATAGGTTACATATGTCGTCCATTCGGAACAGGAGTGGGTGTTATATTCCATATAGGTACCCTATATAGGTGCAGGTAACATCGCAACCTTTCACCTACATCCGTCCCTACATTACATACATAACGGTTCTTAGGCACTGACCTTTTACCTAGATATGACACTGCATTCAGAATGCAGGTTTTTCCCTGGTTCGATTCTCATACATTATGCATGAGGCTTCTTGGAAGCACAGCAGGACTAACAGTAGGATTACCATCTCCTGTATAATATCTCTGTATACAGTTCAGGCCCAACGTCATCCTTTAGGCCGACACAGTAACACAGCAAGGTAGGACCCCTGGGGAGACCTATGGGTATATATACAACACATCTTGCTTAGGAAGATAGAGGAGACCGTGACTTCCCGGCTGACACACTGACCAGAGACGCTGAGGTTCCTGCATGCAGACACTCCAGCTAGCAGTGGTCTAACATCCCTCGCGGGGTGTCCAACTCGAGACCAGGATGGGGTCTCCTATTCTCTAAACTCTCAGGTAATGGGGTGGACAAGATCCTAGAGGGATTCTTGGCATAACACCTACATAGATGCTAGGTACATTTATGTACATCTAGTTAGGAAGACATCGTAGGAGTATGCACTTTTATCATGTGTTTTATGTACTTGTATATATTCATGATTTCTGCAAGATGGTAAAACTATACCATCCCTTTACTTTCGTAGTATTGCTAATCATATATCTCTGCTACTGTCTAATGGTTGTTGCAGCTCATCTATTATACACTGGAATAACAACTGTTCAATAAATACTTATTGAAACGCCCAGCCTGTTTATTCTGTGTAACTCTCTGAGGCAAACTAAGTGAGCACGAGTGACTGAGCAAAAAGTAGTATATTGTTTCCACGATCCTTGGGGATCAGGGTTGTCATGTTCTGAGGTTGCCAGAATCTATTCTCTCCGTGATAAGAGGAGATTATATTGGCACTGTGAGCTAGCTAATACAGACAGGCTAACGTATCCGGTGGGGGTGCACGGAATCCGTCCACCACCAAACCCACAGTTTATGTTATCCAAACATGCAGATCCTGTACAGGTAATATAGGAACTACACGACAGTTGGACACCATGATGACCATACTATACTCACAGTCAGTCAGTAGGATCGGAGATGATTGATGGAATAACTCAGGGCGTTTCATGAAGTGGCCTAAAAGGTAAACAAGTCAACAACAACCACACCAGACCTACATGTCTGTGTAGTGGTGGAGGCAAGTGTAGTGGTATGACTGACAGCGGTGCATTGATTTAGTTACTTAATTTGGAAAATGCTATGTTGCTGTATATGTGTGCTCAGTGCTGTCTGGCTCAAAATCTAAGCTAAGTGGAGGTTGGGTGGGCACCGCGGGCCTGCTCTGTCCTGTTGTTTTTGTTGGTTAATGCTGGAATCAGAGTAGATATGATTTAGACATGCCGCCTCTGAAAGTGTACTTGTTGCACTCCTTAATTTATGCATTTTAACTTTTCTTTTCTTCTTGATTTTTCAATATCCCTTTTGTTTTTCCATCTACACTTACAGGCCGGCCTTTACCCTGTGCTATACTGGGAAAAACAACTAACACTTACCTTACCAATCCGCATCCGCCAGGCAGGCAGTGGCACCGAAGATTGACGGAAGGAGCGTCCATGGAAGGAAAGAAGGACGAAGAGGAATGCCAAGATGCAACTCCCAATTTGACCATAACATAGTAACTTATAGTATCATCATCTTTTAATTTGATTCATTTTTTCTTTTCAATCATTACGACTGTGTGTGTTGTTGTTTATTATGTTTGCTTATATATTTGACCCCTACAGCTATTTTTTAATTTTCTTTGCTAGCTTTAAAAGGAAGCCCGGTACAACAGAACATAAAACGTATGTAATTTGGGTCTCTCTGGGGGGCAGACAGGCAAGGCAATTGCATAATAATAATAATTAATAATATACTGCTGCCCTGTACTACTAGTCTAGTACTACTCATCATGAACCATCAAGTCATCATGATGCATGCATTTCCTTTTTCTCCCTTAACAGATTTATGATGGTTGTCTGCCAAGATTGTGTGTTGTCCATGTGTAGTGTTTGTCTTTGTCAAACCTTTCCCTCAAATACCCCTTCCCAACCATTCATCGAACCCTAACCCTCTTCCTCCAGGCTGTGTAATTTATATTGAGGTGTGACTAAAGTAAATTTACACCAATAATTGATCACACACTTGCTGGGGCGGATGTGGTGAAAGCAACACTAACTCAAGGCAGTGCGAGGATCTTCTTCTGCTCTAAGTATGTATATATATATATATATATATATATATATATCAGCCACACTGGCATCAGATTAGATTACCCACCCATGCACAGTAGTATTCGCTATTCTATTTTTTTTCCAGAGGAACATAATTAACCCATTATTAATTATTAATTGCCGGCATCGATTTATCATCCTTCCAGCACTAAAGGTTATGCTTGTCCACTTCATAGGTCGAGTCAACTTCAGTTGTTGTAACTTGTACTAGGCTATCCCTGCCACCATTATGTTTTATTTTACTTTAGCATTACTTATCATTCATCATCTGGTTTCTTGTTTGGCAGTCTTCTTCTTGTGTACTTACTGTACTTCTACTACTCGTTCCCTAGTCTCCCTCAAGTGACTGACTGTCTCATTTTCTTTTTTGCAAATGCAACTGTCTACTACTGCTACCACCACCCACCATGGCACCTTAGGAAACCAAACCATCACCATGCAGCCATCGCTTCGCCTAAACATCAATCACAGGTAAGAGAAGAAGTGTGGGGAGTCAATAATGTACATACTATGGAAATTAATTAATTCACACACCCACATCCTTCCGAGTACATACTACATGGGGTTTTAGTTGCAGAATGCATAGACTAGGAGGAGAGACTGACAGTAGTAGGACAAGTGAGGGTACTGCATCTATCTGTTGGTGTGTTACACTATTGGCAGATTTTAAAAACTGGCTGCGGCCCTGCAGCAAAAGGAGGAAACAAACAAGGTGACGTAAAAGAGTAACCCCCCAGAAAAGAATTGCATCATATGTATTGTAAAACTATAAATAATGTATTACCCTAACAAATATAAACTAGAAGAAGAAAAACCCACAACACCTGACCCACCCCTCTCCCTAACCCCAACCAATGTCCAGTAAATTAAATAAATGTCCATCCATGATTGTCAATGTCCACGTCGAAGTTCAAGAAAAGTAAACCCCAAGTTTCCCCAAATCCCGCATCCCACTCACCCAAAAAAAGATTAAAAAAGGGACAAGGGTCGAAGACTGAGATCTAGCGGCGGGGTGCCGGCTAGTTCGCTCCAGGACCTCCTCCAGCTTGGCCTCTAGGTGCGCCATCCGGAGGAGCATGCAGCACCAAAAGTTCCTTCAGGAACAACAGGGGTGGGCAGCAGTAGATGATGTTGATGAACTTGATGATGGGCGGCGGGTGGCTGCCAGAACACGGCGCCGTACCACCGGAGGCACGGGGGAGGCCTGGCTGGGGCCCGGGGCATTGGAGGAAGAAGCTGCAGCTGCCACCTCCTCCTCCGCTAGGACAACCAGCCGGCGATATTCTTCCGGATGGCCTCCAGCTTCCTTTGCCGGGCCCTGGCTGCTAACGCCTGCCTGATGGGTTTGGATGGAGCAGCTATATCAAGAAAGAAAAAAGACAATTGTAACCAATACTCTTACCAAAACAGTAACACAAAATTACACACATAAAAATTATAGTGGCACAGTAGCACTAGCAGTTGTGGTATCCTCCTCACTTCCTCTGCCCCTAAGATTTGGATGTGATGATGATTAGACTTTCAGGCACTAGGCACTATGGAGTAGAGTAGAAGTATTCTTCTTCTCTCTCTTGTTTAGCACAATTAATCTTGTAGGCATGCCAGCTCAGTCAGCTTGTGTTGTGCCCTAGACAGACATACTCGTGTCGCAGACTCACGTTATTTTACTACTGTCTGCATGTGGGGCAGCTGTATTACACAAATATATATTTTTCCATTACGGCCATACTCTGTTAAATCAATGGCAAATGCTCAGACAATTTCACTTTCACCCTGACTACTGCAATAAGGCACATGATGATGATGACATGCTTATGAATGATGATATACGGTGGCACGACATCATATCACTCACTTGATGATGATGATGACATACTGATTTGTAAGTACTAGTTACCATGCAGCCGATAGGCTACCCATGGCTGACACAGTCAAAAATGACATGGGTAGGGCCTGGAGCGAAAGTGGGCCTCGGAGTCGGAGGGAGGCGATTGATGATGGGTGGGTGGGGTACATAATTCTAGTCATGCACAATATATATGTTGTGCTTGCAAACTACTGTGAGTCAAGGGAGTATTCCATTCTGAAATACAACCTCAAACCTTTGAATCAAAAACCTTGCAAAAAAACAGTCCTTGTTCTTCCCAGGGCTTTTTTCATTTATCATTGCATTGCTCTTCTCGCATTATTATTTTATTCTTCACCCTTGGCTTTGGTACTCTGGCACGGTTTAATTTTCTTTTACATTCTCTTCATCCAGTCTGACTCTGTCTTCACCTACTATTTATGATACCATCCAGGCATCCATCCATCCAAACATGGCTACCATAAACCTTGCACCGACAATATACATTTGTCATAGCTATAACCAACCACCACCCATGCCTCCTTGCTTGCCATTGAGTTTGACCCCTCAAACCCCCCGGAGGATTCCTTTCACCCACACAGTTTCACCCACCCAGGCCGGCATCCTTTCTGCTTTCTTTCACCTTTCACCCATCCTTCAACTACCCATGCATCCTATCATCTTCATCAGCCACCTATATGCATCCTGGCCCCTTCCTTAACCCACGCATCCTTCTCTGCCAGTCATATATTACATGTTGTCTGACTCTTTGTCTTCATCATAAAACTTTCTCTGCTGAGTTGAAGATAGAATAGAATAGGCCATTAGTTACTCAACCCCCACCGCTAATGCTAATGTTAAGCAAAGGGTGTCTTCTTCAACTTTTCAGTGTTCACAACAACTTAGTCTCAGCAGAAGTACAGTGTACTACTGAGTGTACACCCTTGCAGCGAGTGTATTCATCATTCTCAATAAGTAAGGAATATGACTTACCACCGCCCGCCACTGCTGCTGGCTCACCCCCTGTAGCTGCACGCATCCGCTCCCTCCGGAGTGGCATGGCCCTCACCGCTGGCCCCGGTACTGGTGGTCGGTACACCTGGAAAAAACATTTCACATTTTTTTAGATGCCATATACGCCAACCCCTATTAATTTTTTTCCATTAGCAAGATTAAAAATACATAATTAATAATACATACACCACACATCACTATCTACAATTCGGATACTAGAGTAGAGTAGACAGTATTGTCCTATCAAAAATAACAAAATAATATCCGGTTGGGCATTTTGTTGGTGGCAATTTTTGAAAAGCCTCTCAAGAAGAGGACAACCCAAAGGACTGGACTCAGTGGCTAGAGCTATTGGTGCATCTCATTTTTTGAAAAGAAGAAAGAGTGGCCAACTGGGCGGACATGAGGTCTCTCTTAGTTGGAAAATAATGGTGCTGTCCTCCTACTCCATGGTGCACGGTAATCAGTTGTTCAGTGTTCACCATCAACTGCAGCTAATAAAAAAAGTACTAGGCCTGGATTAGAAAAAGTAAAATACACCACTTTGGGGTGTCCAACATGAGTGACCACCATTTACTGATTGAGCATGATGAGACAGTAAAAGAAACTAAAGCCTTCTCATCTCACAAACCTGCGTAGACTACCTTACTTGTGTTGCGGGGATTCTGCACATACACAAAACTATGCGCAGGAAAACAGGACCTCTGTGTATAGGGGCTGAACCTTCCTACCACCTTAGTACCCAAAATCCCAAAACCGACTAGCCATAGTGTCTCATTCGTTCTCCTACATAATCATGAAGATACAAATGATTAGACAACCCAGAACACAACACTCCTGACTCTCTCAGGAATCGCGGTAGCAAGATGTACCCTTTCGCTCACTCACTCGTACTTGTCCACAATAAGAATGGTCAGAGTCACTGTTATAGTTCAAAATATTTATTTGAACTATTGTGCTCTATAATGCAGTATACAAGCCACTACCAGCAGCAAAATGCATAAACCTAAAACAGTTAGCATTGTTACAATTCCATAGAATATAAAGGGGGATGTCATCATATACAGACAGTGGCAAAAGGACTATAAGGCCTAACCACCCTCCCCTTGGTAAGGTGAAGTTTATTATATAAAGGAAGATCTTTGGACTTTGTCAGCAGACCCCATACCTTAGTGCCTAGATGGAAGTTTTACATCATAGGAACAGCATAGCTCTTCTCCCTGGAAAGGTCCCTCTCCAAGTGTGTGTAGAACAACATGCATCCCCGTAATATCAAAGCACGAGTTTCCAGCAGCGAAGCTGTGTTAGCATGTTTTGTCTAGGTGCTAAGGACTGAACAGAATAACAAGGGGCATTGTTTATCGACCTTGCACATCGTGTTCAGACTAAACTCCAGGAACAGGCAGAGAATGCAGAAAGCAGACAGTTTCTCTTGTGAAAGGCACAAACAGAGTCTTGCCAAATAAAGTCTTGTAGTAATGTGCGCAAAAGCAGCATCATGGCAGCAGAGCTCATGCTAACTTAGCAATGTCGACAATGACCCTAACGGCCATATAACACTTGGGCATGCAATCTGCACAGCAGATTAGTGCTACAAGTACTAGTAGTAGTAAGGAGTCCTTACTACTACTAGTACTAGTAGTAGCCTAAGACCAATGGGTTCTCTGAGTCTTACAGTACCACTACTAGGCAATCCACATATAAGGGGAGAGGGAACGCTGAGTGGAAATAAACCCAGAAGAAAGCAAGCCACAGACAGACTAATACAGAGTCAGAGCAGAGGTTAGTCAGATGCAGTTTGATTTGATGTAAAAAAAAAAACAGACACTAGAAACAATGTTAGTAGTACTTAGTAGTAGGTAATGGAGCAAAGACAAGAATTTAGAAACAGGTAGATTGAAGAGGATTTTGGAAAAATTTAAATTAGGAAATGGAAATAATAGAGCGGTAAAAGTTAGGGAAATATTAATATATAACAACACCAGGAGGACTTACTGGGGCCAGCAGCAGAGCCATCTGTACCTGAGGCCGCTTCCTGCTGCTCCTGGGAGGCCCCTCCAGCTCCCGCACCCGCCTCAGCACTGCTAGCAGACCCAGTCTTCTTCTTGCCCCTGGATGCGGATCATGTAAGACATAATTAAAGAGACAAAAAATTATTTGTGTTAAATAAATAAATATAATTAATCTATAAATATTTTTAGACAGGAAACGGCAATTGCAATAACATTGACCTATCCTAAATCAGATTGACTTATTCGACTAGTAGTAGTGGACTAGTATGTATCACAGTCGAGTACCATCCGATCATTCTTATTCCACAGTTCAATTCAGATTCCTGACTCCTAAACATACCTAGCCCGCCTATTCCAGACTTTGGAATGAATTGCAAAATAATTATATTTGCTTCTAAGTTCCGATCTCATTCCCAATCATCACTCAGTCTCAACTCCAACCCCCTTTGACGAGCCAATTACTAAGTCTTCATTTATTCTTCTTAATGCATAGATGGACGCATGCATATTGCATACACCAAATTGGTTGGTTGCTATTCACTCACTATACGAACTACAAAAGGTTCTACTAGGACTGAAGTCATGTGAGAGGACGCGTCATGCAGGCCGCTAAATTTCCAAATATTACTAACTAACTAACTACTACCACTATCTTAGTGACAGGAGACAGGACATCCTGACAAAGGAAAGGACTGGAGTCTTTCCTATCTGCATTACCTAACTTAAATTCTCTAACCTCTCATACATAACCAGCCCAAGAGAGCGCAAAGTTGCAAACAAGTATGATTAGTTATTAGCGCCGAGCACGAGCACCTGTCTGGAAGTAACAATCACATAATATAAGATTTTTAAACATATGTTACCTGCATGTAAGCAGCAGCAGCATGTTAGCTATTAGCGAAAAAAAAAATATTCGCAATAACACAGAACAGAGGAACACAATAGTATATAATTAGCTACTCACCAAGTCCCGGGACCTCAACACCTAGCAGGTCCAGCAGGTCCTGCTCCCGGTCCAGGATGTCAGACCACCGGTTTGTCAATTGGTTATGGGTGCGCCGGACCCCAGAGCAGCGAAACACTGCCCGGCGCACCTTGCCCACCGCCGGTGACGCTCCCGGAGCCCGTACCCGGACCCAGGCCTGCCGCCTGCTGCCAGGGTTAAGGGGAGGTGGCGCTGGATAAAAAAAACCAGTGCGGCCACCTCCGCCTCACCTAATAAGGCCCGTGGCTGCACCCCTTGTGGGCGCCGCGGTCGCCGCACTCACTCCTCTGTCTCTTCCCCTGCCCTTAGTTTTTTTAAGGCTCTTCACCATGGTTCTATGTAAGAGGGGGGCGGAAAACAAAATGTAGGAAGTAATAAAGTAAGTGAAAGAAATTGAAAAGGCAAGTAATAGGAAAAGAGTGAAAAACGCACTAAAAACAAACAAAAAGTAGAAAAAAATGCAAAATATACAATCAGGAATTCAGAGGGATAAATAATAAAGAAAAAAGTTTCTAGAAACAAAGGATTGAAAAGATATAGGGAGGATAGAAAAACAGGCCCAGAACATAGCAAAAAGTGAAAAACAAGATGGCCGCGCCCATTGGCGACTGCATGGTGAAGTCCGCGCGATATTTCCCCCTGAGCACGCACTAAGCGTCCCTGAACACGCAATACGTGTTCCCGATCGGCAAAAACTCATCACGAACGGGTGGAACAAGCAACTCCGCGCGCTCGCGGAATTCCGCATAGCGCGGCTATGCGAACCCCGCTCAGCTTTAACTAAAACCCACATAACAACAGTGCTTGTGCAGGGACAGACTAGCTTGGGCCTTATCGATATATGGTTAATGTGCCACCCACACGCGCTCGCATATTCATGCTGCACTCTGGCAGTGGGCACATATAGCAGATTAGACTACTTTTTCATACACTCAACTGCCACACATAGAGTAGTAGATGCAGATTATCTAGCCCAATGCATCTCCGACCACTCACCGCTACTAATTACATATTCTTTGGAATGGCAGATGCCAAAAATACTGGTGTGGAGACTTAACGCTGATGCTCTGACTGATCAGGTCTTTCGGGGAACTCTGTCAGTTGCCCTGACACAATATTTTGAACTCAATTGGGATAGTGCGTGAAGCAGCGTGATGGAGAGGAACGCTATGAAAGTGGTGTTCCAAGCGGTGTGTACAGCATCCACTATCGGCATATGCCGTACATTGGATGGGGATCTAGCACAACAAGAGGCAGCACTAGAGGCACCAGATAGAACACTGCCCACCAATGCGGAAGTCCTATAAGATTGGGATAGGCAGCGACACAAGGTCTGTGAATTGTGGAATCAACTAGAAAAACATATCCACCACACTGGACAGAGATGAT
This sequence comes from Calotriton arnoldi, assembly GCA_963921515.1. Taxonomy (NCBI): domain Eukaryota; kingdom Metazoa; phylum Chordata; class Amphibia; order Caudata; family Salamandridae; genus Calotriton; species Calotriton arnoldi. The sequence continues at coordinate 398,780 of CAWUFW010010041.1, read as the reverse complement.
GGAGCATGGAGGCCAATAGGGCAGGGGGCTTATTGGCATGCCTGATTAGGTCTGAGACTTTGGTACAGCCTATCTTGGCGGTCAGAGATCGTCAGAGGCACACTGTACACACTCAGAAGGGGATCAATGAAGTCTTTGCCGCCCATCTCTGTAAGGTATATAGAACGTCACTGAGTAGCGTGGAGGTCCACCTACTCCCTGAATACTTGGTGGAGCTGCGGCTACCACGACTGTTTTTAGAGTAGCGTCAATTCCTGTGGACCCTGCTGACCAGGCAGTAATTGCTTGGAGCAGTGGACACATTGAAAACTGCTAAGACACTGGGGGGAGACGGACTCCCGGCAGAATTTTATATCTCTTTTCCAAGACCCTGGTTGATAAATTACTGCCTGTGTACGCTGAAGCACTTGAAAGAGGGTTGCTCTCAGACTCCATGAGAGAGGCCCTTATCGTCTAAATACTGAAATTCGTAAAAGATGCCTTGGAGAAGGGCTCCTATCGACCGCTCTACATGTTGAATGTTGATCAGAAAATCCTTAGTCATGCATTGGCAGCAAGACTGCTTTCCCATCTCCCTCGCCTGATTCATAGGGATCAGTCGGGATTTATCCCACATCGGAACATGCTGCGTAACCTACATCGCTTGGCACATGTTCCACATGTGCCTGTATTAGATAATGATCAGTACACACTTGCCTTCCTAGACACCAAACAAGCCTTTGACTCAGTGCATTGATACTATGTTTGGCAGGTCTTAGACAAGATGGGACTGGGTCAAAATTATATAAAATGGGTTAAACTGCTCTGTGGAAGCCCGAAAATGAGAGTGCGAACCGGATGGTACGTCTCTGCTGAGATCATATTGCAGAGGTGCCCGCTGTCCCCCTTAATCTTTGCTCTCACTTTGGAACCTCTGGAATGTTATCTTTGGCAGACCCAGAATAGGTGGGGCATACAGGTTGGCCACACAATGCATCTAGTCTCACTACATACGGATGATGCCAAGATCTCCTTATGCCAGCCAGACATATCTGGCCCGATTCTGCTTAATGTTATGCATGAATTCTGGGAATTCTCAGGACTCCAAGTTAACAGTGCTAAGTCAGCCCTCTTCCCACTGGGACAGTTGGGATGTTTGCCGATGGATCAACTACCGGAATTGGGACCGCCATGGAAGATAGACAGTGTCAAATACCTTGGTATATATATCGTTCATGGTGAGCAGCAGTCGTACGATTTAAACTTGGAAAGCGTGATATGTTACCTGTGCCCCTCAATTGCATTCTGGAATACGTTGAAACTGTCTTTGGTGGGGAAGATAGCTCTCATTAAAATGGTGGTACTGCCTAGATTTTTGTATGTTTTGCATGGAGCCATATATGAGATGCCAGGGGTGTTCTGGGAACTGGACTGTCTCTTAATCGAGTTCCTTTGGGCTAGCAAAAGATGCAGACTAGGACTTAATACCCTTAAGAGGTAATGAGATATGGGTCGGATGGAGTGCCCAGATTTGGAATTATATCTAGCGGCACATCTCCAATATGCGAAACACTGGCTGGATGGGGAGACCAACTAGGAGAGATCACTATTAGAGTGCACATATGACGTTCATCACCTCGGCACACTGTTAATGAGGGAATGGGGCATACCTAACACCTTCCCACACCTGATCCGTCTATTAGGCTGTCTATGGGAGAGAGCAGTGCAGTAAGTGATGGGGTGGGCACCATATGCTCTGGATGTGGATTTCTGGATAGTGTGCCCATTTGGCCAAATAGCTAAGGCAATGGCAGTTGACAAATGGCAGATGGGGGGGTTGCATAATGTTGTCAGACCTTCACCCGGTGGGCTGCTTCATCACTATGCAAGTTGCAATTGAGACATTTGATCTGAGTAGAGGACAGTTTCCCCAATATGCCAAAATCGCAGCCACGGCATGTCAGCTATGGCCATTGTTCCCTGAGGCCCCTGAGCCCACGCAGTCATTGGCGGCTATGCTATCCATGGCGGGTGGGCGTAGGTTCATGACATACATATATCACGTGTTCCATGCACATAAACGACTAGTGCAGCTGCGAGTAGAAGAAACCTGGCAGTGTGTAAGATACAAACCTATTATGCCCAAAGACTGGCTTAAAATACATGCAGGAGTGTGCAAACTGTCGATCAGTGCTAGGTTCAAACTGATTCAATACAGCATAGTACATATGCCATATCTCTCCCCCCCAAGAGGCTGCACACCATATACCCCACCAGGGATCAGAACTGCACCAGGTGCAGTGCTACTGTGGCAGATTTCCTTCATGTGGTGTGGCACTGTGCAATTATTACATCCTACTAGAGGGAGATATTACACCAAATCAAACATGTGATGGTCTGGGATGTGCCACATGCAAACAGTGCATGCTAGGACTGTTCCCTGACAGTCCAAAGAAAAATGTAAGTAGACAATTCACAGTGCTGGGACTCCGAAGCTAAAAGATGCATCGCAATTAGCTGGCTGAGTGCTACACCCCTCTCACAGAGAGACTGGAAAAAAGACCTGCTAGAATGGGCCGGGGCGGAGGAGGTGCATATGAGGAGAACCCGCTGGGATGAGAGGATGGCTGAAGACCTGCTTTCCTGGGGTGCTATGACAAAAGTGCTGCTGGAGCCTCCTGCAGGCAACCAATCTAAACTAGCTGACTAAGTACGGCGGCATGGTAGAGTGGTTGAATAAGATTGGTGGGTGGATGCAAGACAATAAGTAGCTGTTCGTATTGTATTAAAAAGCAGAAGACCCATGGTTGCATCTGAAAGCATTCCTTTATGTGCGGTCCAGTAGATGATTGGAATCTAGGGGAGTGGGAATGGGAAGGGGGTAGTGTATTAGACATGTAATTAATATAACCTGTTATTTCTGTCATTGATGATTATAGTACTATTATATTTTTGATAGACAAAAGTGCTGTCATTTTCTACTGAAGTGCAGACAGAAGCTGATGCCCATTTTATTGTGTTGGGAATAAGTATTGCACCAAGATGTATATTGTCCTGTAACCTGAAATGTCCAATGTACAGGCAGGTGTTGAAGCCTACTTTACTGTGCTACAAATAAGCTCTACAATAAGATGTACACTGTTCAGCTACTTGAAATAAGAATATAGAAATAAAAAAAGTTGGAATTATCAGCTATGTAATTTCAGGAGCAAAGCAAGAAATTATTTTTACCTGTTGATTTTTAAATAAATGCTTATAAAAATGAGTGGGTTATTGATTCTGTTTTTATTATGTCTATTTATTGTAAAGTTGTATATTAACTAAACACTGAAAAGCCTTTCATCCTTCTTAGGTCGATAAAATGAATACCATTGAGTTGGGTAACAATAAACATCCGTTATTCAGCACCGAGATACCGTTCTGGGTAAGCATGCGCATTACAAATATCCGTTTTGTAATGTTATTCTTAAAGAAGTACAATGGAAAACCATATGCAAAACAAGCTCAAAAAGCAGTTTTGGGCATGGCATATATCATACAAAAGGAGAGTTCATTACCCTCTACCATATTTTTCACATATATCTCTCCACATTTCTGTAAATACCACCTCCAGCATGACTGTAAAAGGAAATGTCTCAGCTCATTCCTTATTTAATCACCATTTCAAACTAAGGGGCATATGTACAAGCCCCCATCGCCACTATAACATCACTTTTATCGACGTTGTGGTGGCAATAGGGGCTTAGTCTTATTTACAAGGCAGCGTTAAGCCACTTAACGTGGCTTAACGCTGCCTTGTAAATAAGGCCCCCTTTCACGCTATGGTTAGCGTGAAAGGGGTGGGCAGTGGGTGTTGCTCTGAGCGTTCCACCGCAACACCCATTGATTTTGATGCTGCCCCCTATGTACAAGGGCAGCGTACATAGGAGGCAGCGCCAAAATTAAGACCAGTGAAAACCTGGTCTTAAGTTGGCAAAACGAGGAGAAATGCATTATTTCTCCTAGTTTTTGCTTTTTTCATGTGTGCAGCCTTGTGCAGCACACATGGAAAAAGCAAAATGCCATGGATTGTTTATGTACAAGAAGGTCCCCCTTCCTGTACATAAACAATCTAAAAAATGACATTTTGTGACTTTCATGTGTGCTGAAGTAAGCAGCACACATGAAAGTGACAAAATGGCATTTCAGGATTGTTTATGTACAGGAAGGGGCACCTTCCTACACATAAACAATCCTCCCCTGCATGCAGACACTCTTGCACTATGGTGCAAGGGTGCCTGCGTTGGCGCTACACTGCTGTCGCACCATCGCAGGGGGAAATGCAAGGCTGCACCATATCATTGTAAATATGGTGCAGCCTTGCGTTTCAGAAGTGGCGGAGTGAGGCATTAAGCCATGACAGCTAACGCCTCACTGCGCCACTTCATTGTACATATGGCCCTAAATTTCACCCTTGAATAGTCCAGGTTCAGCAATGGGTTTCTCTTTCATAGTATGTTTTCTTTCTCTTAGCCCATCAGAAGTGAAGAATTGGTGGAACAGGCTTTGCCAGAAAATTTCCAGCACCGTCTGAACACATGCTAAATTTTAGACAAATGTCCAGACTTGCATGTATTCTGCCCGAGGTGCAGACTCAGTGTCAGTATACCTCTTTGAAGACCTTGTAGAATGCAATTGACTAAGTCACTGCCTTTGTCTTGATCCATCTGTTGTCTTTGAATCTCTTGAACATGCTATTCTGATTTGCAGACAGTAGAAGCTGTTTGATATACAGGCTCAGTCTTTGACAGGATGATCTCCTGCCGAATCCACAAACTCAAACATTCTCTCTCCAGCCCATCATGTCGTCCTCAGTCACTCTCCAATATGTGTTTTGGCAAGGCACTTAAATTTTACTTCATCATGTGCAACTTTACTATTGCTGTCTGTTGTAGGTCATTAGCTTGAGATGCCTGATATTGTCCATTTGTGCCACAATACTCTAACACTGATAACACTCGACAGACCCATGGAGCCCAAAGCTTTAATTCCAAGCCTATGCCAGCGCCTGCTGATGATTGGGTAAGGTAACATTGGCTGTAAATTTACCACTCCAAATGAGAGACCAGTGCCTTCTGTGACCCCAAACAGGACTAAATAATTTCTTACTGGTGCACAGTCTCCTGTCATTGACCTTCATTAAATTTTTTGGGGACTTTGGAATCTGAGCTGAACAAGAACATGCAATCACTGTAAAGTGAATCAGAACGGAGAATCTGATTTTTCCAATTGAATACCCTGAAAATAAGCTTCTCTTTTCTAGCCTTCGATCACAAAGGCACCTACGAAATGCCTTAGGATCTATCTTACTAGACTACTGTATGTTTATTTTTCTGGGGCACAGCACCTGAATCATCTGGAATATTCGCGGAATGGGGTAACCCAGCCACTCCCCGGTACTTCTATTTTTACTTACATGACTATCACCAAGCGTATCTCATTTGCTCTAACTCCACAAGAACATCACTCCACGCTTCCTATTCAATGAGTCTTCTATTCACATTTCTTCTTCTTCACTTCCCTAAGGAAGGTATTTCATGTTGCTGAAATAGCACATGCACAAGATTTGCATAGAAGGATGTGTACCTTGTCACTGTAACTACTTTCTCAGCGTCTGCAAAAGACAAAGAAACTGGTTCAGAGTTTGGCAGGCAGGCTATTCCATCACAAATTTGACAGATGCCTTGTCTGCCATATTTATGCTCTTCAATCAAGCCTTACATCCCACTGCCAGTTTAGAAGAGCTCAGGAAACTTTGGAGAGCATATTGCCGGAACGTCACTATTTGTGACGTTCCGGTGGTGCTCATGGCTTAGGCATAACTACAAGGCCACGTAAAGCCACCCTGCGTGGCTTTTCATGGCCTTGTGCATATGGAGTAATGCAAAGCAGCGCAAGTCATTGCCTTGTCTTACTGTGAGGCAAAGAGGTGTTCCATGGGTGTCCTTGTGGGTGTTCCCACGCAACACCCATAGACTTTGTCGCTGCCCCAGATTTACAATATCTCGTAATCCTGGATCAGCACCAAAACTTTGAGCCTCCCTAGAGCGGGCGTAACGAGGAGAAACTTTTACATTTCTCCTCGTTTTTTCCTCTTTCCCCTTATGCAGCACACATAAAAAGAGGAGAACACCTCTTGTGATTGTTTTTGTGCAGGAAGGTGTCCTTCTTGCACAAAAACAATCATGCCAACAATGCAGACACCCTTGCACCATGGTGCAAGGGTGCCTGCATTGGCGCACGACTGCTAATTGTGAGCCGGCACTGGCTGAAAGGACAGAAATGCAACGTATCTTGTAAATACGGTGTATTCCTACCCTTTCGAATTGGCGTAAGGCAGTACAGCGCTGCCCTGTGCCAATTGTTCGTAAATTTGCCCCTTGGTGTTTACCTAAGTTTGGGTGCCCCTTCATTCTTGTATCTTGTAAGTTGTGTTTTTCATATCTGAGTGCAAGACTAGTGTTAATCAAATACAACATGTATGAATATTCAGCTGCTATAGCCATGTATTTAAGGGTGCTTTGGTTATACCTATTCCTTATGAAATTACCTGAAAGTGGTCCCACAAAGCAATGAATCATTATGAATACCATTCTATTACCAGTGTTGGCACAGAGAGGTTTCAAGCCCTCCTTGTGACATATCATTTTGTGTGGGACTTTATTTTTGTGATCAAGGGAGTAGCCAGAAAATTAAAAGACTCCCCACTTTGAACCAAACTCTTATGGCACCAAGCAAGTGAAGCAAGCGTAGGAAGCTGGCTCTGTATATACTATACCTAATTAAAGTATAGTGTGCACAGAGTCGAGTGGAACCCCAAAGGTAGGCAGAGGCAAAAGTAGATAGCACCTTACTCTCTATTTGTGGTAGGGTGCCCGAGCAACAACGCTTTATCAGAGGGTAGTGTTAAGCATTTATTGTACACTCTCAGGCAAGAAATGATGTCACACACTCAAAGACTGAACTCAGACCAATTTGTTTGTATAAAAATATTATTTAGTCATGTTTATTTCCTAGAACCAAGCCAGGCCTGGTACAGGTTACTGAAATGATACTTTGCAGCAACCATACAGTTGAATGCAGTTGTATATACTTGGTTTTGGTTACAGACAACCCACTTGTAAAAAGCAACTGTTGCATTACTGTATGTATACCTTATAATTACTTTGTGAGTATTGGTTATATTACTTTGCAGGTTACTTTTGTTACACAGTGTCGTATACCTGGATGCCACACTGGGACACTTCCTGAATAAAGGTAAGTAAATGCAGTTTTATAATTCAATTACAGTTTTGCAGTTTTACTCACAAACAGCAACGTGGTTACGTGTCCGGGAGTAAGGTTCGGTCAGATGGGCACTCGAATCGCACAAGGGTGACCAGGCTCGGAGTGCAGAGACCGTACGTTTGCCAACGGGCTAAGTAAGGTCTTGGATTTGGGGCCTGCAGACAAGCAGGCCACCATGTTAATCGAAGAAAAAGCTCCTTGGGTCGAGTTCAGCACTGTAGGGCCCAATGGCCAACACAAGAACTACACCGCCAGCACCACAGAGGCAGCCGTGTGTAGGATGCAGTCGGGATTCCCAAGGTTTCTCAGTGTAGACCGTCGGTCTTGGTCTATGCTGCAGATTCGGTCGAGTGTTCGTAGGAGTCGGTCAGCAGCTGATGAGGCAAATAGGGTCTTTGGGAGTGGACGTCTGGTGACCGCTGCCTTCGCGGATGGAGTCGGTCGGATTGGTCTTTCTGGGCCGCTTCAGTTTAGAGAGTTGGTTGGGGTGTCACCTTCGGTCGCGGTTGGAGGGGACTTCCCAGGGTATGGTTGCAGGCTCGGATTAGAAGTCAGTGGTTTTTCAGGGGTCTCTGGGATCCAGGCTAGGATCACCAGGGGGGACCTCCTTTGGGTATTGGGCCACTCGGTTCAGGCTCGGGTGCTGGGAGCTGAGTGGTGGGGACTCACAGAGTTGGATGGAGTCAGAGTCGGTCGGTTTCGAGCAAGTCCGGTGCTCACGGGAGACAAAAGTCTTTGTGGTTGCGAAGGCAGTACAGGTTTTCTAATTTTGTGAGGGCTGCTGGCTGCATGACACACCGATGTTCTGCTAGAGGAGTCTGAGGTTGGGACAGGCTAGTAGGGCTGGGGCCAACTCAATTGGTGTCCTCCTCTTTTTCTCTCAGCGTGGCTGTTCGGTCTTTCTTCTTCTTTTTGGCTCTGGTCTGAGGAGGCAAGGTTCAGGGTTGCCCCTAAAAACTAAATTTAGGGGTGTTACAGGTAGGTGCAGGTCGGGACCAATGTGACCCATCCCTGGAGTGGGTACACCCCCTATTATGCCACCATCCCGTGGGAGGGGGGCATAGGTCTCACTCTGGTTGGCTGGGTCCCCCCATCTGCAAGATGGCGGGGACTGAGAGTTGTGCTTCACCTTGCCTCCCCCACCTGAGGGGTGGGGTTGGCTAAGGTGGGCACACCTCTCCTCCTAACTCGGTTTTCCCACCGATTCTCCTGTCAAAGTGGGGGTCAGAACCGGTGGGAGCCAGTTGCTGGGAGCAGCAGATGGCTGGGGTAGCTCACAAAGGCGACAAACCTTTGAAACTTCCCTTTCGTGGACCCAGCCCATCCTGGGGAGGAGGCTTGGTACCTTGACCCATGATGTACTTTGTTTCAGGACCCTGAGAGTGGCAGGCTCTCGACCCAGGCATCCAGAAACATGTCTGGTGGTGGCAGCTGGCGAGCAGCCACTCAGCTAGGACACTAGAGTTAGGTTGTTTTCAGGGGGCATCTCTAAGATGCCCTCTGAGTGCATTTTTCATGAAGTTCCACACTGGCATCTGTGTGGGTTAAATGTGCTGAGAAATTTGATACCAAACTTCCCAGTTTTCAGTAAAGCCATTATGGAGCTGTGGAGTTCGTAATGACAAACTCCCAGACCATATACTCTTTATGGCATCACTGCACGTATAAGGTCGAAGAATGGATTAAGACACTGTAGGGGTACAGGGCTCATGCGCCTGTACCCTCACCACTGGTATAGTGCACCCAGCTAGAGGGGTGGCTTACCTATGCCGGGGCAGTGGTTTGCAGGCATGGCAAACAGGGATGTGTGCCATGTCGACTCTTCACTTTGTTCTGCACCAAAATACGCAGCCTGCAATAACAGTATGTGTGTGTAAAGGTACAGGGCCTCTAATGGTGGCACAATAAGTGCTGTAGCCCTAGGGCCTTCTCTGACCACAGTGCCTTGGTACCTAAGGTACATTTTACAAGGGACTTACATGTGGCCAGAGAGTTGCCAATTGGGTTTTGCAACAGTACAGTTTAGGGAAAGAACATAGGCCCTGGGTACCTGGGTGACAGGAACCCAGGGCACACTCAGTCAAAGTACCTCAACATTAGGCAAAAAGTGGGGGGCAACCTTGCAAAAAGGGGCACTTTCCTACACAACCCCCCCCAAGCGAAAGATGAGGAGACTATGCTTTCCCTAGGGAGTCTTAATTGCCTAAGTGGAAGAACCTGGAAAGTCCATCTGTAATGGCATGGGCAGTCCCGGGTCTATGTTCCACTGTAAAGTCCATTCCTTGTAGGGAGGTGGACCGCCTAAAAAATTTAGGATTTTCACCTTTCATTTGCATTAGCCATTTGAGAGGTCTGTGGTCAGTTTGAACTGTGAAGTGAGTACCAAACAAGTATGGTCTCAACTTCTTCAAGGATTAAACCACAGCAAAGGCCTCCCTCTCAATGGCACACCAACGCTGCTCCCTGGGGAGTAACCTCCGGCTTATAAAAGCAACAGGCTGGTCTTGGCCTTCATCATTGGTCTGAGATAGGACTGCTCCTTATCCCTAGCTCAGAGGCATCAGTCTGCACAATGAACTGCTTGGTGTAGTCTGGAGCTTTGTGAATTGGTGCTGAGCACATTGCCTCTTCCAGGGTGTCAAAAGCCTTTTGACAGCTAACTGTCCAGTTTACCTTTTTGGGCATATTCTTGGAGGTGAGTTCTGTGAGGGATGTCAGAATGGATCCATACCCTTTCACAAACCTCCTGTAGTACCCAGTCAAGCCAAGGAAGCCCTGACTTGGGTCCGGGTTGTTGGAGCTTCCCAGTCCAGGATGGCCTGGATCTTGGGTTGTAAAGGTTGAATTTGGCCTCCACCAACAAGGTGGCCCTGGGTACCTATATGGCAAGAACTCAGGGCACACTCAGTCAAAGTACATCAACATTAGGCAAAAAGTGGGGGGCAACCATGCAAAACCATGCAAGTCATTGTGACACTTGAAATAAGAGCTCTTCATCCAAGCATCTATCCATTCTTCCTTGCATCCTTCCATCAACCCATTTATACCCACCATTTGACCTTTAAATTCAGTTATCCATTCAATTCTTCAATAATATTTATTTGATCACTTAAAATCAGATCATAAAAGATATAACATATACATATAAATACATCATGGTTATATTTGAAATTCAGAAATCTGAATCAGAGTCAAAATGTCAACAAGATAAAATCAATGGCCAATCATTAAAATCGAAAAAAACATATATTAAAAAATCATTAAATTATGTGCTCGTATTGCACACAAGAAAATATTAAAAAATCATTAAATTTCATGTTCGCATTGCACTTTTTAAAAAGGAGCCCACAGCTGTACACACTTCAGGACAATCTAACTGCTGCAAATAAAGCAGCATCACTCTGCACTTATGGAAGTTATATTTACGTAGCATGGGCAATAAATAACGTTGTATTCATTCTTTCATCCATCATTCAGTCTTTCACATTCCATCCATCAATTCTGCTGATCCATTTCCACACCTATCCATTCATCTGAAAACCTTTCCATCCATCCATCCACTCATCGATCAATGCATCCATCCATCCTTTCCGTCATATATCCATCCATCCTTTCACTCGTCCATTCATCCTTTCAATCAGGCATCCAACATTTCACTTATCCATCCACCCTTACACACATTCATCCATCCACCCATCCATTTACTCTTTCCTTCATCCATCCATCCATTCACTCTCTCATCCATCCAGCCTGATTTTCACTCATCCCTCAATTATTTCACTCATCCATCCTTGCATCCATTCTTTCACTCATTCATTCATCCATCCATCTACTTTCCACCTTTAGCTCATCCATCCAACCTTGACTCCCTCGAAAGAGCAGATTCACAACATAATAAGGTTGATCAGCATTGAGGGCATTCAAGGTGGGCTGAAACCGAATATGTTAGAGCAAGACATACCGGCACTGTTTGTACTTGTGCCAACCAACACATTCCAGGTAAATGTGGCATGAATATTTTGGAACACTAATGTCATGTGACACATGTCCACTTATGATTGATTAGTGATGCATGATTGCACAGAGCTAGATGTCTAGTTGCATCAAGCAGGCATAGCACAAATATTATATCCTCCTAAGAGACAAATGCCATGCCACATTGCAAAGCTTGGAAAGCACATCTGCAATGTTCTTTTGAGCCATAATGGACAGAAAGCTACATGAACAATCAACTGCTTAGGAAGATAGCAACTATGTCTAGACAGAACTCCTGGAACTCAACAGAGTTACAAAAAAACTCTGTGAGATTCCATGGAGTTCGGCAAACATAAATGCTGCCATGCTCGAGTTTCAGCGTCGGTAGCGCGTTCCGCACTGAAAATTCAGCACAAATGGAACCATGCGGTGCACAAATATGCAGCCATTTTCACTGCTTTGGTCTATCTTCTCCTGCCTACTCTCTTTCCCAACTCAATTCTTCCTAATCTGCCCCCTACTGATCATCCACTTCCCAATCCCACCTTTTGTTTACTTATTTTTATTACTGTCTGTCTTTCCAGAGGTGTATTTATGTTTCCGTGTCTGTTTTTGTGACCTTATGTACTTTGTGTGTTGTTTTCCTTTCCTGACCTGTCCTCCGCCTGTTTCCATTTTCCTTCCCAGGTTTCCCATCCCAGTCCAACTTCCTCCCATCCTGACCAGTCCAGTCCAGTCCACTTACCCCATGGCACAAGCAGGCAGCACCAGTGCCACTCGCCCCCCCTATGGTTGACACAGGCGTGCAGGGGTGCAGCCCACCCCATTTTTAGCTAGGCAGATGTGGCCACACTAATCTTTTGGGTGCAGCTTCACTTCCCCGTGTGTTGGCAACAGGTGGCAAGCACGGTTAGGGTTACGCCCTGGGGTAGCATTGGCTGCTCTGGGGGCGGGTGTGGCAGTTTGTGCACCACAGCACAGGGGTCCAGCACAACCAAAAACAGCAGAGGCACTACTAGGCCGACATCCAAGACCCTGAGCAGGATCTGCTCGACCTGCTAGGTGTCAAGGTTGCGGGCGGTGAGTAATATTTTAGTTTTCTAAAAATGCAATTTTTTTTCAAGCTGCATATGTACACTTACAGGTTAGTAACTTTGTGTGATATATATATATATATTTCAACAAAGGTGCCCAGAGATGAAGCCGCACTCCGTAGCAGGTAAGTGTTTACACTTTATTGAAGATAAACATGAGGCTTCCCATCCCGCATTCAGTCTTACGGTCTGACGCGTTTCGAAGCATTTTTGCTTCTTCTTCAGAGACCGTGCCAGGACTCATATTTCTTGCTGCCATATCTTCCCCCGCGTATTCTATATATCCGTTTGGCTTCCGGTGCGCCAATTTGAATGTATCATTAAACATGCGGCTTCCCATCCCGCATACAAAATCGCGGCGGTTCCAGGCCGCGGAAGCGACGCACCACCTGTAAATCATTGAAGGACCTGCAAGACTGGATTACTAATGCAATCTGCCCTTTAAATAAAGCAGGTTTTGCACAGAATAGCTGCTAATGCATGTGCACCTTAAATAAAGCATGATTTGCACAAAATAGCTGCTAATGTATATGCACTTTAAAGAAAGCATACTTTGCACAGAGCACAGTTGTGGATGCAAAATAGCTGCTAATATATATATATATATATATATATATATATATATATATATATATATATTCACTGAAAAAACCATAGGTTTTAGGGACAGTTATAGTTAGTTGGACATTTCACTCGTACAAAACCATAGAAATTCCCCGTTATAGTTAGTTCAGCTAACTATAACTCGCGCCTCGCAATGCACTGCTGATGATGTCACATATTACATCACTCATGACATGGTCAGTGACATCACTGATGACATCACTGATGACATCTCAAATGACATCACTGATGACATCACTGATGACATCATCCAGTGACTGTGTGTTTCTGTAAAGTTTAAATATGTTTAATATATATAGGGAAAGGCGTATTGAAGAATGAGTGGGTGTATAAGTGTCTGAATGGATGATTTAGTACGTGAGTGACTGACTCTACAAGTGAGTGATTAAATGTATCTTACTGAATGCATGGGTTAGTGACTAAACTGTGTGAATGTCTGTATCCGTCTGTCTGTTGGTTTGTAAGCGGCTGCATGGCTTTCTGAATAGCTACATGAGTGTCTACATGGGTTATTGATTGATTGTCTGAGTATCTGTATGGGTGCCTGAGTGTTTGTGTGGGTGGGGTGTGTGTGACTCTGTGCATAGATGTGTGAGTTGGTGATTCACTGGGTGCATGGTTTCAAGAGTGCATCTGTGATGGACTGTATGGGTGGGTGAGTGTGTGTATGGGTGTGTTAGTGATTGAATGTATATCTCAGTGGTACATGTGTGAGTAACTACATATGTGAAAGGCAGTATATATGTGTGTTGGAGTATATAAATGGCTATAAGTGAGAGTGTGTGATTGTGAGAGTGGCTGTATGGATGAGTGTGTACTTGTATCAGTGATTGTATAAGAGCGTAAGAATGTGCTAGTATTTGTATGAGTAAGTGAGCTGGTGTGTGTATAACTGTATAGGTGAGTAAATGGGTGTGTGATTAAGTTTTTTGCATGACTGACTAGGTGTGTGAGTACCTCTATGGATGAGTGACGGTGTGTGAGTGTTTATATAGGTGTATGAGTGCATATGATAGTCCTGTACTGAGTGACTAAGTATGAGTGACTGTACGGGTGAGTGAGTGGATGTGTGTGTAGACCTAAGAATCAGTGAGTGGGTATGTAGTTTTTGGTGTTGGAGTGTCTATGGTTTTGAGAATGGCAGTCTGTAATTTAGAGTGGGTGTATCAAAAGTTATATTAGGGTGTGAGAAGATGCATGAAATTATCACATGGATGATGTCATCAGTGATGTCATTTGAGATGTCATCAGTGATGTCATCAGTGATGTCACTGACCATGTCATGAGTGATGTAATATGTGACGTCATCAGCAGTGCATTGCGGGGCGCGAGTTATAGTTAGCTGAACTAACTATAACGGGGGAATTTCTATGGTTTTGTACGAGTGAAATGTCCAACTAACTATAACTGTCCCTAAAACCTATGGTTTTTTCAGTGAATTTCAAAGGTTTTTTAAATGCTAATTTCTAACTATAACGTGTCTGAAACCTATGGTTTTTTCAGTGAATTTCAAAGGTTTTTTAAATGCTAATTTCTAACTATAACGTGCCTGAAACCTATGATTTTTAAGTGAATTTCAAAGGATTTTTTAAATGCTAGTTTCTAACTATGCCTACAGAGGTAGGACATGTGAAGAAAGAAGAAAAACGCACAGAAAGAAGCAAAAGATGTGCAGAAAGAACCAACAGAGGAGCAGAAAGAGGCCTTGTTGCAAAATCATCCTGTGCCCACAACTTTTTCAGACAGGTACTGGTGGTAACTGACTCTGACTAACCAGAGCCAGTGCTATGCTAAAAGACACTTAGAATACAGTGAAAACACCTACATACACTTGGGAACACTATGCGTTGGGGTACCCCTGTGATTTGCATGACCTCCTCTGCAAGTCCCTAGTACATAATAGGGCAGGGGGATTAAAACTACCTCTTAAAACGCGCTACAGGGCGCGTTTGCACAGTGGTGAAGGGAGGGGGGGCCTGAGGTGACATGTGTGCAAACGCGCCACGGGGTGCGTTTGCAGACAACCCACTTGTAAAAAGCAACTGTTGCATTACTGTATGTATACCTTATAATTACTTTGTGAGTATTGGTTATATTACTTTGCAGGTTACTTTTCTTACACAGTGTCGTATACCTGGATGCCACACTGGGACATTTCCTGAATAAAGGTAAGTAAATGCAGTTTTATAATTCAATTACAGTTTTGCAGTTTTACTCACAAACAGCAACGTGGTTACGTGTCCGGGAGTAAGGTTCGGTCAGATGGGCACTTGAATCGCACAAGGGTGACCAGGCTCGGAGTGCAGAGACCGTACGCTTGCCAACGGGCTAAGTAAGGTCTTGGATTTGGGGCCTGCAGACAAGCAGGCCACCATGTTAATCGAAGAAAAAGCTCCTTGGGTCGAGTTCAGCACTGTAGGGCCCAATGGCCAACACAAGAACTACACCGCCAGCACCACAGAGGCAGCCGTGTGTAGGATGCAGTCGGGATTCCCAAGGTTTCTCAGTGTAGACCGTCGGTCTTGGTCTATGCTGCAGATTCGGTCGAGTGTTCGTAGGAGTCGGTCAGCAGCTGATGAGGCAAATGGGGTCTTTGGGAGTGGACGTCTGGTGACCGCTGCCTTCGCGGATGGAGTCGGTCGGATTGGTCTTTCTGGGCCTCTTCAGTTTAGAGAGTTGGTTGGGGTGTCACCTTCGGTCGCGGTTGGAGGGGACTTCCCAGGGTATGGTTGCAGGCTCGGATTAGAAGTCAGTGGTTTTTCAGGGGTCTCTGGGATCCAGGCTAGGATCACCAGGGGGGACCTCCTTTGGGTATTGGGCCACTCGGTTCAGGCTCGGGTGCTGGGAGCTGAGTGGTGGGGACTCACAGAGTTGGATGGAGTCAGAGTCGGTCGGTTTCGAGCAAGTCCGGTGCTCACGGGAGACAAAAGTCTTTGTGGTTGCGAAGGCAGTACAGGTTTTCTGATTTTGTGAGGGCTGCTGGCTGCATGACACACCGATGTTCTGCTAGAGGAGTCTGAGGTTGGGACAGGCTAGTAGGGCTGGGGAAGTCAATTGGTGTCCTCCTCTTTTTCTCTCAGCGTGGCTGTTCGGTCTTTCTTCTTCTTGTTTCTTCTTGTTGGCTCTGGTCTGAGGAGGCAAGGTTCAGGGTTGCCCCTAAAAACTAAATTTAGGGGTGTTACATGTAGGTGCAGGTCGGGACCAATGTGACCCATCCCTGGAGTGGGTACACCCCCTATTATGCCACCATCCCGTGGGAGGGGGGCATAGGTCTCACTCTGGTTGGCTGGGTCCCCCCATCTGCAAGATGGCGGGGACTGAGAGTTGTGCTTCACCTTGCCTCCCCCACCTGAGGGGTGGGGTTGGCTAAGGTGGGCACACCTCTCCTCCTAACTCGGTTTTCCCACCGATTCTCCTGTCACAGTGGGGGTCAGAACCGGTGGGAGCCAGTTGCTGGGAGCAGCAGATGGCTGGGGTAGCTCACAAAGGCGACAAACCTTTGAAACTTCCCTTTCGTGGACCCAGCCCATCCTGGGGGAGGAGGCTTGGTACCTTGACCCATGATGTACTTTGTTTCAGGACCCTGAGAGTGGCAGGCTCTCGACCCAGGCATCCAGAAACATGTCTGGTGGTGGCAGCTGGCGAGCAGCCACTCAGCTAGGACACTAGAGTTAGGTTGTTTTCAGGGGGCATCTCTAAGATGCCCTCTGAGTGCATTTTTCATTAAGTTCCACACTGGCATCTGTGTGGGTTAAATGTGCTGAGAAATTTGATACCAAACTTCCCAGTTTTCAGTAAAGCCATTATGGAGCTGTGGAGTTCGTAATGACAAACTCCCAGACCATATACTCTTTATGGCATCACTGCACGTATAAGGTCGAAGAATGGATTAAGACACTGTAGGGGTACAGGGCTCATGCGCCTGTACCCTCACCACTGGTATAGTGCACCCAGCTAGAGGGGTGGCTTACCTATGCCGGGGCAGTGGTTTGCAGGCATGGCAAACAGGGATGTGTGCCATGTCGACTCTTCACTTTGTTCTGCACCAAAACACGCAGCCTGCAATAACAGTATGTGTGTGTAAAGGTACAGGGCCTCTAATGGTGGCACAATAAGTGCTGTAGCCCTAGGGGCCTTCTCTGACCACAGTGCCTTGGTACCTAAGGTACATTTTACAAGGGACTTACATGTGGCCAGAGAGTTGCCAATTGGGTTTTGCAACAGTACAGTTTAGGGAAAGAACATAGGCCCTGGGTACCTGGGTGACAGGAACCCAGGGCACACTCAGTCAAAGTACATCAACATTAGGCAAAAAGTGGGGGGCAACCATGCAAAAAGGGGCACTTTCCTACACAACCCCCCCAAGCGAAAGATGAGGAGACTATGCTTTCCCTAGGGAGTCTTAATTGCCTAAGTGGAAGAACCTGGAAAGTCCATCTGTAATGGCATGGGCAGTCCCGGGTCTATGTTCCACTGTAAAGTCCATTCCTTGTAGGGAGGTGGACCGCCTAAAAAATTTAGGATTTTCACCTTTCATTTGCATTAGCCATTTGAGAGGTCTGTGGTCAGTTTGAACTGTGAAGTGAGTACCAAACAAGTATGGTCTCAACTTCTTCAAGGATTAAACCACAGCAAAGGCCTCCCTCTCAATGGCACACCAACGCTGCTCCCTGGGGAGTAACCTCCGGCTTATAAAAACAACAGGCTGGTCTTGGCCTTCATCATTGGTCTGAGATAGGACTGCTCCTTATCCCTAGCTCAGAGGCATCAGTCTGCACAATGAACTGCTTGGTGTAGTCTGGAGCTTTGTGAATTGGTGCTGAGCACATTGCCTCTTCCAGGGTGTCAAAAGCCTTTTGACAGCTAACTGTCCAGTTTACCTTTTTGGGCATATTCTTGGAGGTGAGTTCTGTGAGGGGTGTCAGAATGGATCCATACCCTTTCACAAACCTCCTGTAGTACCCAGTCAAGCCAAGGAAGCCCTGACTTGGGTCCGGGTTGTTGGAGCTTCCCAGTCCAGGATGGCCTGGATCTTGGGTTGTAAAGGTTGAATTTGGCCTCCACCAACAAGGTGGCCCTGGGTACCTATTTGGCAAGAACTCAGGGCACACTCAGTCAAAGTACATCAACATTAGGCAAAAAGTGGGGGGCAACCATGCAAAAAGGGGTACTTTCCTACAGCAAGTCAGTGTGACACTTGAAATAAGAGCTCTTCATCCAAGCATCTATCCATTCTTCCTTGCATCCTTCCATCAACCCATTTATACCCACCATTTGACCTTTAAATTCAGTTATCCATTCAATTCTTCAATAATATTTATTTGATCACTTAAAATCAGATCATAAAAGATATAACATATACATATAAATACATCATGGTTATATTCGAAATTCAGAAATCTGAATCAGAGTCAAAATGTCAACAAGATAAAATCAATGGCCAATCATTAAAATCGAAAAAAACATATATTAAAGAATCATTAAATGATGTGCTCGTATTGCACACAAGAAAATATTAAAAAATCATTAAATTTCATGTTCGCATTGCACTTTTTAAAAAGGAGCCCACAGCTGTACACACTTCAGGACAATCTAAGTGCTGCAAATAAAGCAGCATCACTCTGCACTTATGGAAGTTATATTTACGTAGCATGGGCAATAAATAACGTTGTATTCATTCTTTCATCCATCATTCAGTCTTTCACATTTCATCCATCAATTCTGCTGATCCATTTCCACACCTATCCATTCATCTGAAAACCTTTCCATCCATCCATCCACTCATCGATCAATGCATCCATCCATCCTTTCCGTCATCTATCCATCCATCCTTTCACTCGTCCATTCATCCTTTCAATCAGGCATCCAACATTTCACTTATCCATCCACCCTTACACACATTCATCCATCCACCCATCCATTTACTCTTTCCTTCATCCATCCATCCATTCACTCTCTCATCCATCCAGCCTGATTTTCACTCATCCCTCAATTATTTCACTCATCCATCCTTGCATCCATTCTTTCACTCATTCATTCATCCATCCATCTACTTTCCACCTTTAGCTCATCCATCCAACCTTGACTCCTCGAAAGAGCAGATTCACAACATAATAAGGTTGATCAGCATTGAGGGCATTCAAGGTGGGCTGAAACCGAATATGTTAGAGCAAGACATACCGGCACTGTTTGTACTTGTGCCAACCAACACATTCCAGGTAAATGTGGCATGAATATTTTGGAACACTAATGTCATGTGACACATGTCCACTTATGATTGATTAGTGATGCATGATTGCACAGAGCTAGATGTCTAGTTGCATCAAGCAGGCATAGCACAAATATTATATCCTCCTAAGAGACAAATGCCATGCCACATTGCAAAGCTTGGAAAGCACATCTGCAATGTTCTTTTGAGCCATAATGGACAGAAAGCTACATGAACAATCAACTGCTTAGGAAGATAGCAACTATGTCTAGACAGAACTCCTGGAACTCAACAGAGTTACAAAAAAACTCTGTGAGATTCCATGGAGTTCGGCAAACATAAATGCTGCCATGCTCGAGTTTCAGCGTCGGTAGCGCGTTCCGCACTGAAAATTCAGCACAAATGGAACCATGCGGTGCACAAATATGCAGCCATTTTCACTGCTTTGGTCTATCTTCTCCTGCCTACTCTCTTTCCCAACTCAATTCTTCCTAATCTGCTCCCTACTGATCATCCACTTCCCAATCCCACCTTTTGTTTACTTATTTTTATTACTGTCTGTCTTTCCAGAGGTGTATTTATGTTTCCGTGTCTGTTTTTGTGACCTTATGTACTTTGTGTGTTGTTTTCCTTTCCTGACCTGTCCTCCGCCTGTTTCCATTTTCCTTCCCAGGTTTCCCATCCCAGTCCAACTTCCTCCCATCCTGACCAGTCCAGTCCAGTCCACTTACCCCATGGCACAAGCAGGCAGCACCAGTGCCACTCGCCCCCCCTATGGTTGACACAGGCGTGCAGGGGTGCAGCCCACCCCATTTTTAGCTAGGCAGATGTGGCCACACTAATCTTTTGGGTGCAGCTTCACTTCCCTGTGTGTTGGCAACAGGTGGCAAGCACGGTTAGGGTTACGCCCTGGGGTAGCATTGGCTGCTCTGGGGGCGGGTGTGGCAGTTTGTGCACCACAGCACAGGGGTCCAGCACAACCAAAAACAGCAGAGGCACTACTAGGCCGACATCCAAGACTCTGAGCAGGATCTGCTCGACCTGCTAGGTGTCAAGGTTGCGGGCGGTGAGTAATATTTTAGTTTTCTAAAAATGCAAATTTTTTTCAAGCTGCATATGTACACTTACAGGTTAGTAACTTTGTGTGATATATATATATATATTTCAACAAAGGTGCCCAGAGATGAAGCCGCACTCCGTAGCAGGTAAGTGTTTACACTTTATTGAAGATAAACATGAGGCTTCCCATCCCGCATTCAGTCTTACGGTCTGACGCGTTTCAAGAATTTTTGCTTCTTCTTCAGAGACCGTGCCAGGACTCATATTTCTTGCTGCCACATCTTCCCCCGCATATTCTATATATCCGTTTGGCTTCCGGTGCGCCAATTTGAATCTCTCATTAAACAAAGCACGCTGGGACATGTAGTCCATTAGCACATTTTATACCCTTCAGTGGGTTCGAGTTCCGGCACATATTTTAAGACATCTTTTCACAGCCCTCCAGTGGGCTCCAAGATGAGATTTCACATGTTGAATTGAAGCTCCTGCTACGCCCACGCAAAACCGGGCTTTTCCAATCTTGCAGGTCCTTCAATGATTTACAGGTGGTGCGTCGCTTCCGCGGCCTGGAACCGCCGCGATTTTGTATTTCAACAAAGGTGCCCAGAGATGAAGCCGCACTCCGTAGCAGGTAAGTGTTTATACTTTATTGAAGATAAAGATGCGGCTTCCCATCCCGCATTCAGTCTTACGGTCTGACGCATTTCGAAGCATTTTTGCTTCTTCTTCAGAGACCGTGCCAGGACTCATATTTCTTGCTGCCATATCTTCCCCCGCGTATTCTATATATCCGTTTGGCTTCCGGTGCGCCAATTTGAATGTATCATTAAACATGCGGCTTCCCATCCCGCATACAAAATCGCGGCGGTTCCAGGCCGCGGAAGCGACGCACCACCTGTAAATCATTGAAGGACCTGCAAGACTGGATTACTAATGCAATCTGCCCTTTAAATAAAGCAGGTTTTGCACAGAATAGCTGCTAATGCATGTGCACCTTAAATAAAGCATGATTTGCACAAAATAGCTGCTAATGTATATGCACTTTAAAGAAAGCATACTTTGCACAGAGCACAGTTGTGGATGCAAAATAGCTGCTAATATATATATATATATATATATATATATATATATATATATATATATATATATATATATGAAGCTCCAAACCCTGGCCTGACGATCACTGCCAGGAAGCCCAGGCGCGGACCTCGTTACGCTCAAAAGCTGACACACCAACGTTATCGTGTGTTGAAAAAGCAGTGCATTTTTTATTAGAGATACACCACAAGTTGACCAGGCATAGTGCCTGCCATTATATATATTCACTGAAAAAACCATAGGTTTTAGGGACAGTTATAGTTAGTTGGACATTTCACTCGTACAAAACCATAGAAATTCCCCCGTTATAGTTAGTTCAGCTAACTATAACTCGCGCCCCGCAATGCACTGCTGATGACATCACATATTACATCACTCATGACATGGTCAGTGACATCACTGATGACATCACTGATGACATCTCAAATGACATCACTGATGACATCACTGATGACATCATCCAGTGACTGTGTGTTTCTGTAAAGTTTAAATATGTTTAATATATATAGGGAAAGGCGTATTGAAGAATGAGTGGGTGTATAAGTGTCTGAATGGATGATTTAGTACGTGAGTGACTGACTCTACAAGTGAGTGATTAAATGTATCTTACTGAATGCATGGGTTAGTGACTAAACTGTGTGAATGTCTGTATCCGTCTGTCTGTTGGTTTGTAAGCGGCTGCATGGCTTTCTGAATAGCTACATGAGTGTCTACATGGGTTATTGATTGATTGTCTGAGTATCTGTATGGGTGCCTGAGTGTTTGTGTGGGTGGGGTGTGTGTGACTCTGTGCATAGATGTGTGAGTTGGTGATTCACTGGGTGCATGGTTTCAAGAGTGCATCTGTGATGGACTGTATGGGTGGGTGAGTGTGTGTATGGGTGTGTTAGTGATTGAATGTATATCTCAGTGGTACATGTGTGAGTAACTACATATGTGAAAGGCAGTATATATGTGTGTTGGAGTATATAAATGGCTATAAGTGAGAGTGTGTGATTGTGAGAGTGGCTGTATGGATGAGTGTGTACTTGTATCAGTGATTGTATAAGAGCGTAAGAATGTGCTAGTATTTGTATGAGTAAGTGAGCTGGTGTGTGTATAACTGTATAGGTGAGTAAATGGGTGTGTGATTACGTTTTTGCATGACTGACTAGGTGTGTGAGTACCTCTATGGATGAGTGGCGGTGTGTGAGTGTTTATATAGGTGTATGAGTGCATATGATAGTCCTGTACTGAGTGACTAAGTATGAGTGACTGTACGGGTGAGTGAGTGGATGTGTGTGTAGACCTAAGAATCAGTGAGTGGGTATGTAGTTTTTGGTGTTGGAGTGTCTATGGTTTTGAGAATGGCAGTCTGTAATTTAGAGTGGGTGTATCAAAAGTTATATTAGGGTGTGAGAAGATGCATGAAATTATCACATGGATGATGTCATCAGTGATGTCATTTGAGATGTCATCAGTGATGTCATCAGTGATGTCACTGACCATGTCATGAGTGATGTAATATGTGACGTCATCAGCAGTGCATTGCGGGGCGCGAGTTATAGTTAGCTGAACTAACTATAACGGGGGAATTTCTATGGTTTTGTACGAGTGAAATGTCCAACTAACTATAACTGTCCCTAAAACCTTTGGTTTTTTCAGTGAATTTCAAAGGTTTTTTAAATGCTAATTTCTAACTATAACGTGTCTGAAACCTATGGTTTTTTCAGTGAATTTCAAAGGTTTTTTAAATGCTAATTTCTAACTATAACGTGCCTGAAACCTATGATTTTTTAAGTGAATTTCAAAGGATTTTTAAATGCTAGTTTCTAACTATGCCTACAGAGGTAGGACATGTGAAGAAAGAAGAAAAAACGCACAGAAAGAAGCAAAAGATGTGCAGAAAGAACCAACAGAGGAGCAGAAAGAGGCCTTGTTGCAAAATCATCCTGTGCCCACAACTTTTTCAGACGGGTACTGGTGGTAACTGACTCTGACTAACCAGAGCCAGTGCTATGCTAAAAGACACTTAGAATACAGTGAAAACACCTACATACACTTGGGAACACTATGCGTTGGGGTACCCCTGTGATTTGCATGACCTCCTCTGCAAGTCCCTAGTACATAATAGGGCAGGGGGATTAAAACTACCTCTTAAAACGCGCTACAGGGCGCGTTTGCACAGTGGTGAAGGGAGGGGGGGCCTGAGGTGACATGTGTGCAAACGCACCCCGTGGCGCGTTTTAAGTTGCAGGATTAAGTCCCCTTGAATTCTGAGGGTCCCTGGGGCCCAACTAGCCTCCCAGGTACCTACAGTTAGGACCACAGAGCTGAGTTGCAGAGAGGCGTTCCGAGGCCACGCACCTTTTTCACCTCTCTGCAACGCAACTCTGTTGTGCTTACTGAAGGTACCTGGTGGGCTAGTTGGCCCCCAGGGTCCCTCAGGATTCAAAGGGAATTAATTCCCCAACTTAAAACGCACCACAGGGCGTGTTTGCGCACATGTCACCTGAGGCCCCGCCCCTCCCTTCACCACTGTGGAAACGCGCCCCGTGGTGCGTTTTAAGTTGGGGGATTAGGTCACCTTGAATCCTGAGGGTCCCTGGGGCCCAACTAGCCCACTAGGTACTTCCAGTAAGCACCACAGGCCTGCGTTGCAACGCCTGTAACAAATTGTGCAGTTGTGTTTAGGTAGTGAAGAGGGTCGTGCTGGGGGTAGTGTTTTAGGGTTTAGGGTAGTGCAGTGGTGTTTGTGTAGTGTAGGGGTCATGCTGGGGGTAGATTTAGGGTTTAGGGTAGTGCAGTGGTGTTTGGGTAGTGTAGGGAGTCGTGCTGGGGGAGTGTTCTAGGGTTTAGGGTAGTGCAGTGGTGTTTGGGTAGTGTAGGGGGTCGTGCTGGGGGTAGTGTTTTAGGGTTTAGGGTAGTGCAGTGGTGTTTGGGTAGTGTAGGGGTCGTGCTGGGGGTAGTGATTTAGGGTAGTGCAGTGGTGTTTGGGTAGTGTAGGGGGTAGTGTTTTAGGGTTTAGGGTAGTGCAGTGGTGTTTGGGTAGTGTAGGGGTACTGCTGGGGGTAGTTTTTTAGGGTTTAGGGTAGTGCAGTGGTGTTTGGGTAGTGTAGTGGTTCGTGCTGGGGGTCGTTTTTTAGGGTTTAGGGTAGTGCAGTGGTGTTTGTGTAGTGTAGGGGTAGTGTTTTAGGGTTTAGGGTAGTGCAGTGGTGTTTGTGTAGTGTAGGAGGTCGTGTTTTAGGGTTTAGGGTAGTGCAGTGGTCTTTGGGTAGTGTAGGGAGTCATGCGGGGGTAGTGTTTTAGGGTTTAGGGTAGTGTAGGGGGTCATGCGGGGGTAGTGTTTTAGGGATTAGGGTAGTGCAGTGGTGTTTGGGTAGTGTAGGGGGTCGTGCTGGGGGAGTGTTTTAGGGTTTAGGGCAGTGCAGTGGTGTTCGGGTAGTGTAGGGGGTCGTGCTGGGGGAGTGTTTTAGGGTTTAGGGCAGTGCAGTGGTGTTCGGGTAGTGTAGGGGGTCGTGCTGGGGGAGTGTTTGAGGGTTTAGGGCAGTGCAGTCGTGTTTGGGTAGTGTAGGGGGTTGTGCTGGGGGTAGTATTTTAGGGTTTTGGGTAGTGCAGTGGTGTTCGGGTAGTGTAGGGGATCGTGCTGGGGGTAGTGTTCTAGGGTTTAGGGCAGTGCAGTGGTGTTCGGGCAGTGTAGGGGGTCGTGCTGGGGGTGGTGTTTCAGGGTTTAGGGCAGTGCAGTGGTGTTCGGGCAGTGTAGGGGGTGGTGTTTCAGGGTTTAGGGCAGTGCAGTGGTGTTTGGGCAGTGTAGGGGGTCGTGCAGGGGGTGGTGTTTCAGGGTTTAGGGCAGTGGTGTTCGGACCGTGTAGGGGGTCGTGCTGGGGGTGGTGTTTCAGGGTTTGGGGCAGTGCAGTGGTGTTTGAGCTGTAAAGGGGTCGTGCTGGGGGTGGTGTTTCAGGGTTTAGGGCAGTGCAGTGGTGTTCGGGCAGTGTAGGGGCGGTGCAGGGGTGGTGTTTCAGGGTTTAGGGCAGTGCAGTGGTGTTCGGGCAGTGTAGGGGGTGGTGCAGGGGGTGGTGTTTCAGGGTTTAGGACAGTGCAGTGGTGTTCGGGCAGTGTAGGGGGTCATGCAGGGGTGGTGTTTCAGGGTTTAGGGCAGTGCAGTGGTGTTCGGGCATTGTAGGGGGTCGTGCTGGGGCTGGTGTTTCAGGGTTTAGGGCAGTACAGTGGTGTTCGGGCAGTGTAGGGGGTCGTGCTGGGGCTGGTGTTTCAGGGTTTAGGGCAGTGCAGTGGAGTTCGGGCAGTGTAGGGGGTTGTGCTGGGGCTGGTGTTTCAGGGTTTAGGGCAGTGCAGTGGTGTTCGGGCAGTGTAGGTGGTCGTGCTGGGGCTGGTGTTTCAGGGTTTAGGGCAGTGCAGTGGTGTTCGGGCAGTGTAGGGGGTCCTGCTGGGGCTGGTGTTTCAGGGTTTAGGGCAGTGCAGTGGTGTTCGTGCAGTGTAGGGGGTGGTGTTTCAGGGTTTAGGGAAGTGGTGTTCAGGCAGTGTAGGGGGTCTTGCTGGGGTTGATGTTTCAGGGTTTAGGGCAGTGCAGTGGTGTTCGGGCAGTGTAGGGGGTAGTGCTGGGGGTGGTGTTTCAGGGTTTAGGGCAGTGCAGTGGTGTTCTGGCAGTGTAGGAGGTCGTGCAGGGGGTGGTGTTTCAGGGTTTAGGGCAGTGCAGTGGTGTTCGGGCAGTGTAGGGGGTCATGCTGGGGGTGGTGTTTCAGGGTTTAGGGCAGTGCAGTGGGTTTGGGCAGTGTAGGGTGTCGTGCTGAGGGGTGGTGTTTCAGGGTTTAGTGCAGTGGTGTTCGGGCAGTGTAGGGGGTCGTGCAGGGGGTGGTGTTTCAGGGTTTAGGGCAGTGCAGTGGTGTTTGGGCAGTGTAGGGGGTCCTGCAGGGGGTGGTGTTTCAGGGTTTGGGGCAGTGCAGTGGTGTTCGGCCAGTGTAGGTGGTCTTGCTGGGGGTGGTGTTTCAGGCTTTAGTGCAGTAGTGTTCGGGCAGTGTAGGGGGTCTTGCTGGGGGTGGTGTTTCAGGGTTTAGGGCAGTGCAGTGGTGTTCGGGCAGTGTAGGGGGTCTTGCTGGGGCTGGTGTTTCAGGATTTAGGGCAGTGCAGTGGTGTTCGGGCAGTGTAGGGGGTCGTGCTGGGGCTGGTGTTTGAGGGTTTAAGGTAGTGCAGTGGTGTTCGGGCAGTGTAGGGGGTCGTGCTGGGGCTGGTGTTTCAGGGTTTAGGGCAGTGCAGTGGTTTTTGGGCAGTGTAGGTGGTCGTGCTGGGGCTGGTGTTTCAGGGTTTAGGGCAGTGCAGTGGTGTTCGGGCAGTGTACGGGGTTGTGCTGGGGCTGGTGTTTCAGGGTTTAGGGCAGTGCAGTGGTGTTCGGGCAGTGTAGGGGGTCGTGCTGGGGGTGGTGTTTCAGGGTTTAGGGCAGTGCAGTGGTGTTCGGCAGTGTAGGGGGTCGTGCTGGGGGTGGTGTTTCAGGGTTTAGGGCAGTGCAGTGGTGTTTGGGCAGTGTAGGGGGTCTTGCTGGGGGTGGTGTTTCAGGGTTTAGGGCAGTGGTGTTCGGGCAGTGTAGGGGGTCTTGCTGGGGGTGATGTTTCAGGGTTTAGGGCAGGGCAGTGGTGTTCGGGCAGTGTAGGGGGTCTTGCTGGGGTTAGTGTTTCGGGGTTTAGGGTAGTGCAGTGGTGTTCGTGCAGTGTAGGGGGTCGTGCTGGGGGTGGTGTTTCAGGGTTTAGGGCAGTGCAGTAGTGTTCGGGCAGTGTAGGGGATCGTGCAGGGGTGGTATTTCAGGGTTTAGGGCAGTGCAGTGGTGTTCGGGCAGTGTAGGGGGTCGTGCTGGGGGTGGTGTTTCAGGGTTTAGGGCAGTGCAGTGGTGTTCGGGCAGTGTAGGGGGTCGTGCAGGGGGTTGTGTTTCAGTGTTTAGGGCAGTGCAGTGGTGTTCGGGCAGTGTAGGGGTCGTGCTGGGGCTGGTGTTTCAGGGTTTAGGGAAGTGCAGTGGTGTTCGGGCAGTGTAGGGGGTCTTGCTGGGCGTGGTGTTTCAGGGTTTAGGGCAGTGGTGTTCGGGCAGTGTAGGGGGTCTTGCTGGGGGTGATGTTTCAGGGTTTAGGGCAGTGCAGTGGTGTTCGGGCAGTGTAGGGGGTCTTGCTGGGGGTAGTGTTTCAGGGTTTATGGCAGTGCAGTGGTATTCGTGCAGTGTAGGGGGTCGTGCTGGGGATGGTGTTTCAGGGTTTAGGGCAGTGCAGTAGTGTTCGGGCAGTGTAGGGGGTCGTGCAGGGGGTGGTGTTTCAGGGTTTTGGGCAGTGGTGTTCGGGCAGTGTAGGGGGTCGTGCTGGGGGTGGTGTTTCAGGGTTTAGGGCAGTACAGTGGTGTTCGGGCAGTGTAGGGGGTCGTGCTGGGGGTGGTGTTTCAGGGTTTAGGGCAGTGGTGTTCGGGCAGTGTAGGGGGTCTTGCTGGGGGTGATGTTTCAGGGTTTAGGTCAGTGCAGTGGTGTTCGGGCAGTGTAGGAGGTCTTGCTGGGGGTAGTGTTTCAGGGTTTAGGGCAGTGCAGTAGTGTTCGGGCAGTGTAGGGGGTCGTGCAGGGGGTCGTGTTTCAGGGTTTAGGGCAGTGGTGTTCGGGCAGTGTAGGGGGTCGTGCTGCGGGTGGTGTTTCAGGGTTTAGGGCAGTACAGTGGTGTTCGGGCAGTGTAGGGGGTCGTGCTGGGGGTGGTGTTTCAGGGTTTAGGGCAGTGGTGTTCGGGCAGTGTAGGGGGTCGTGAAGGGGGTGGTGTTTCAGGGTTTAGGGCAGTGCAGTGGTGTTCGGGCAGTGTAGGGGGTCGTGCTAGGGTTGGTGTTTCAGGGTTCAGGGCAGTGCAGTGGTGTTCGGGCAGTGTAGGGGGTCGTGCAGGGGCTGGTGTTTCAGGGTTTAGGGCAGTGCAGTGGTGTTCGGGCAGTGTAGGGGGTCATGCTGGGGGTAGTGTTTTAGGGTTTAGGGTAGTGCAGTGGTGCTTGTGTAGTGTAGGGGGTCGTGCTGGGGGTAGTGTTTTAGGGTTTAGGGTTGTGCAGTGGTGTTTGTGTAGTGTAGGGGGTCATGTTTTAGGGTAGTGCAGTGGTGTTTGGGTAGTGTAGGGGGTCATGCTGGGGGTAGTGTTTTTAGGGTTTAGGGTAGTGCAGTGGTGCTTGTGTAGTGTAGGGGGTCATGCTGAGGGTAGTGTTTTAGGGTTTAGGGTAGTGCAGTGGTGTTTGTGTAGTGTAGGGTGTCATGTTTTAGGGTAGTGCAGTGGTGTTTGTGTAGTGTAGGGGGTCATGCTGGGGGTAGTGTTTTAGGGTTTAGGATAGTGCAGTGGTGCTTGTGTAGTGTAGGAGGTCGTGCTGGGGGTAGTGTTTTAGGGTTTAGGGTAGTGCAGTGGTGTTTTTGTAGTGTAGGGGGATCATGTTTTAAGATGCAACGCTCCAATACCTGACCAGTCTGCACTACATAAAACTGCAAAAAACTAAAAATAAAAAGTGTTTTGCACACTTTTGTCATTGGGCTATATGTGGGCTACATCTGGGTAATATGTGTGCTACATTTGGGCTCTTTTTTCACTGGTGGCCATCTTGGAAGACTTCTTTGTTATGAAGTTTCCTAATTTCCTCATTTACTGCAGTCTCCTCAGTAGGAAATGCTTTCAGTTTTTACTTTGATTCCATCAAGAAGGCATTCAGATGTGTCACACATTTGCCATAAATTCAGAATGTTAGCACTCTAGTTGTTCATTAGATCACTGTAGTAAAGCTACTGCTCACCAAGGAGTTAACTGGAAGTCTACTGCTGGTATTGAAAGTGATTGTTTCAGTCTGCATGTCAGAATTTTCTAATGAAATAGAAGAGGATTTGAGATCTCACTTAAAACATGCACTACATTTTCTTTTTGCAGCACTAACCATAATTTCTATGGCAAAATGAACCCCCTCATTTTGTTCCTTTTTAAATTAAATGTTTTAAGTGTTACCAGTTTATTCCAATCAAGATGGCTTCAGGTGTGCCATACTTTTGTCATAAGTAAGGCTGTTAGCATTCTAGTTGTTCTTTAGAACACTCTGGGAAGCTGCAGTAGAACACAAAGGCATCAACTGACAGGCTGCTCCTGTTGAAATATAACAGGAAGATATTTGAGATCTCACTTAAAACATGTCCTAATTTTTCTTTCTACAGCACTAACCATAATTTCTATGGCAAAATGAACCCCCTCATTTTGTTCCTTTTTAAATTAAATGTTTTAAGTGTTACCAGTTTATTCCAATCAAGATGGCTTCAGGTGTGCCATACTTTTGTCATAAGTAAGACTGTTAGCGCTCTAGTTGTTCTTTAGAACACTCTGGGAAGCTGCAGTAGAACACAAAGGCATCAACTGACAGGCTGCTCCTGTTGAAATATAACAGGAAGATATTTGAGATCACACATGAAACATGTCCTAATTTTTCTTTCTACAGCACTAACCATAATTTCTATGACAAAATGAACCCCATCATTTTGTTCCTTTTTAAATTAAATGTTTTAAGTGTTACCAGTTTATTCCAATCAAGATGGCTTCAGGTGTGCCATACTTTTGTCATAAGTAAGACTGTTAGCGCTCTAGTTGTTCTTTAGAACACTCTGGGAAGCTGCAGTAGAACACAAAGGCATCAACTGACACGCTACTCCTGTTGAAATATAACAGGAAGATGTTTGAGATCACACTTGAAACATGTCCTAATTTTTCTTTCCAGAGCACTAACCATAATTTCTATGACAAGATGAACCCCATCATTTTGTTCCTTTTTAAATTAAATATTTTAAGTGTTACCAGTTTATTCCAATCAAGATGGCTTCAGGTGTGCCATACTTTTGTCATAAGTAAGGCTGTTAGCACTCTAGTTGTTCTTTAGAACACTCTGGGAAGCTGCAGTAGAACACAAAGGAATCAACTGACAGTCTCTGCCCTTGTTGGATGTACATGTTTTACTGAGAATGTCAGACTTCATTCTCACATGACTGAGAAAGATAATGTGAATTTACAGAAAATATGCTCTCATTTTAGCTTCTGGAGCACCTTCCAAAACTGTATGGGACATGCATGTGAAAATAGTTTTCTCTCAAACATGATTCATGATATCCCAGCAGAAGGTTTTTCACAGGGTAAAATCACCTTAGAACACACCACAATTCCTGAAATTAGTATGGTACCATCAACAAATGAATTCTAATGTAACTAAAGTCTGTTATCACCTTTTATAGTTCTCCTTTTGGTAACCCTCAAAATCTTCGATTCACTACAATGCATTTCAATGGGGTACTATCATTTATATTGGTCCCAAGATGGCTGCCAGCAATTCCAGGATGAAGTGCTGACAGCCAATCAGATCTCACGATGACATGTGTGGTTAGGCTCCGCCCAGATATATATGTGTTTTTACTTTTGATTTTCTCAGCAACTACTGAACGGATTTACACCATTTAACTAAAAGGGTTCTTTCTGAACCAAGAACTACCTCTTTGCCAAATTTGGTGTAATTCCGTTCAGCAGTTCGGGCTGTAGCCTTGCATAAAGTTTCCTATGGGAAATTGATTTTTTGACTCTTATTTTTTTAATTTCTCCGCAACTACTGAACGGATTTACACCATTTAACAAAAGAGTTCTTTCTGAACCAAGAACTACCTCTTTGCCAAATTTTGTGTAATTCCGTTCAGCAGTTCGGGCTGTAGCCGTGGCTAAAGTTTCCTATGGGAAAATGAATGGGGAAAACACGTTTTGGGACCCCCCTTTTTTCTCGGCCCCCGCTTGACGAATCACCCCGAACCTTTCAGGGCAGGAGTGGACCGGAGCGGGCCATAAAGTTTGAAAATTTCGCGAAGATTCGTCAACCGACGCAAGAGTTATTTCAAATAGAATGTTGCGGATTTCCTATGGAAAATAGGTCCTAACTATAACTATCTACTGGCGACCGCCAGTAGATAATAAATATATATATATATGTACATATATATATATATATATATATATCACCGAAAGTTCCTGACTCTGCTGGCTGCCTTCACCATACGGGGTCGGTGCAAGTTACGGGTGCCGGAACCCGTTATCAAATCAGAGGAAACTTCATATCCGATCCAACACAAAGAGACTCGCACACCAAGGATAGTTCACAAGGTAAAGTGTATTAGATTAAGCGGCAACGCGTTTCGATCAAAGGATCTTCTTCACATATATATATATATATATATATATATATCAAAAAAGTTTACCCTCAGTGAGGACGCCCACTCGGAAAAGACCTCTTCCAGTGAGGACTGCAGCAAGGTTCGCATTCTGCTCTCCATCTATATTAACAGGCTTTACGCGTTTCAAATTTCCCATCCTTGATCACAAGCCACACATTAAGCAAAAACAGCCACCATTGTGTAGAACACATGCATTTTATTGAGTAAGTCCAGACCCAGTGGGCGTGTACTCCCGCCCTTGTGGGCGTATGCTGCAAGGCATTCTGGTATTTGCAGTTTCTACACAACAATAAAATCCCCAGTGGGTGTTGCTGTATTCCTCTATATCGTGAAATTAAAAGTCCCCAGTGGGTTGATGAAAGCTGGAAATGCTACATATGCTGCCAATACTAAGTCTCTCATTTTCGAGCATTTCCATTCCTGAATCAGCGCCAAGTCCTCATGGCGCCGAGGATCCGCAGTTCAGTGGCGGTTCATCCTCGCGGCTGGGTATAAATCCATCAAAAAAGGTTACCCTCAGTGAGGACGCCCACTCGGAAAAGACCTCTTCCAGTGAGGACTGCAGCAAGGTTCGCATTCTGCTCTCCATCTATATTAACAGGCTTTACGCGTTTCAGATTTCCCATCCTTGATCACAAGCCACACATTAAGCAAAAACAGCCACCATTGTGTAGAACACCTGCAATTTATTGAGTAAGTCCAGCCCCAGTGGGCGTGTGCTCCCGCCCTTGTGGGCGTATGCTGCAAGGCATTCTGGTATTTGCAGTTTCTACACAACAATAACCTTTTTTGATATATATCTCGTGTCTTACCGAGGCTGCCCTGCTGGGTCATGGGCCCCCGCTTACGAAGAGAAGTTTGTTGGCATCAATGATGGGAGACTGACCCACTCCGATTCCAGGATTTACCAAATAATCACTTGATTGAAAGGAGAGGAGTAAGGGAACCAAGACGGATATTATATCGCTTCATGTGATGTTGAAACAAGACATTTGCTAAGGTAATGCGGCGACACACAAAAGCATCAATTTATTCATTTTTTACACCTTGAGAGACTAAAGCATTTTGCCTGGATTGGTACTCACCGAGGTGGTGCATTGTGGGACTAAGTTGCTATTGATTCCTCTATGATTAAAGCTAAGAAGCTGAAACGCGTCAGAGATGATTAATCACGTGCCGCCACCCAAAGGCACAATAAATGCTCTTTTCAACCCTACCGGTGCCTCGGCCATTTTTTCATTATGCTGGCTGCAATCTGCGGGATGCTTCGTTCCCGTGTCTAACCGAGGCTGCCCTGCTGGGTCATGGGCCCCCGCTTACGAAGAGAAGTTTGTTGGCATCAATGACGGGAGACTGACCCACTCCGATTCCAGGATTTACCAAATAATCACTTGATTGAAAGGAGAGGAGTAAGGGAACCAAGACGGATATTATATCGCTTCTTGTGATGTTGAAATGAGACATTTGCTAAGGTAATGCGGCGACACAGAAAAGCATCAATTTATTCATTTTTTGCACCTTGAGAGACTATTTTTTTATAAACATAATTTTATTGATTTTCGTAAAACAAATACAATACTTTACTGCATTGCACGGCATATAAGATCATAGACATGTCTCAGGCGGCATGCACTGATAAGTTGGTGCTATTACATTATGACCCTAAGGAGTACCCTTTGTGTCAGCCAGCATATAGGTAATGGGAAAAAAAAAAAAAAAACATCATATATAGCTGATGAAGCCAACATTTCTAGTGATGTTTGCCATGCTATAAACGTCCAATAATGTCTTGCTGCAGAAGCACATCTCGTGTCCACAGCCATATTTATACATAATTACCCAACAAACTAATCTCCAACTCCCCCCACTCCTGTCCCTTTGGTCCCATGAATATACAGTATATTAAAAATATCGTGTGATAGACATTGTAGGCTACATATAAAAGGTATGTGACAATAATCAATAAAAACCACTGCTACGTGTAACACGACATACGGGGAGTAGGCATCCTAATGTGCAGTCAACTGTGGGAGTTCGGTGTCGTATTGATGAACATCAACTGATTTGAAAGCCTCAAGCATCACATCCCATTCCAGCGCTATAGGAGTCGTGCGTAGGCCTCTGAGTTCCTCTCTGCGCAAAGCAGCACTTTCTGCATTGCCCCAACGCAGCATCTCACTATGCCACGTGAGCACGGAGGGAGGGGTCCGCGATTTCCAGCGCATAGTGATGGCACGTATCGCTAAAATAAGCGCCAGGTCTATAAATCGATATTGTACCTTATGTTTGGAGACTTGTTTGTGTAGGCCTAGTATGCATTCTTCCATAGTGTTTAGTATTTCACGGTGTGCAGCCCCGTTAATTATGTTACGAACATGGTCCCAGTACCCCCGCACTTTCGGGCAAGTCCATACCATATGAGGCAGGTCCACCCCTTCTAACAGACATCTCGGACAGTGATGCTGCGTCTGTGGAAACATTTTATCCAGTTTATGTGGCGTAAGGTAAGCTCAATGAAGTATCATAGTTTGAATAAATTTGAATTTTGCATTTCTAGAGACCTTTTTGGGGTGTTCAAGTACACACAACCATTCCTTGTCTGCCAAGTCTCTGTCTATGTCCTCACTCCATGCCGCCCTCAATGAATCCAGAGCTACCATCGTATGTGCGCGCAAACCAGTGTAAAGCCATCTAATAAGGTGTCTGCCTCTGCCCATATAGTAAAGCATTTTTACCAAGTCGTGAGTGGGGGTTCCTGTCTCTGCGGGGCCCAGTGCTTCTTTATATATTGGAACAGTGCAGCATGCAATAAATATAAGTGCGCTGGGGCACCCGTTTCATTAACAAATGTGTCATGATCTAGTAGCGTTCCCGCCCCAAACAGATCCGCTACTGTGCTAATCCCTGCATCTAGCCATGGTGTTATCTTGCGCTTAGTAAGCCTGCCGACCCTCAGTGGAATACCCAGTAGCGGGATGTTACCCGCATATGCATGGGGTGCATGCGTATATTGCAGAGCTGCTTTCCAACATTGAAGCGCTGTGCGCAGCAGAGGGGGGGGATCCTTCGGGACCACTCCACCAGGTAACAGCAGGGTATGTAATGCACCACGATCTATGTCCACCTCGGTGTATCCTATCTCCTGTAAATTACGCCCCGCTATCCAATATGACAGCCATTGTAATTGGCATGCGTAGTAATATGCACGCAAGTCCGGAACGCCCAGGCCCCCTCTATTTGTATCCAATTGCAACTTCTTCAGACTAATACGCCTTCTGCCAGCGCCCCAGATAAGATCAATAAGCAAAGTGTTCATCAGACCAAACGTAGAATGTGGCACCATCAGTGGTAAGTTAGTAAAATAGTATAGCAGTCTCGGTAGAACCACCATTTTTGCCAAAGCCGCCCTACCCATGACAGACAGCGGCAATGAGGTCCAGAAAGTGATGCTGGACCGCAAGGCTCTAGTGCACGGTGTAGGTTACTGTCCAGCATATCAGTATGGGTCCGGTAGACCTGAATACCTAGGTATTTAAAAGTGTGCGGCGCCACCTGGAGCCTGGTATCTCCAAATTCTACTTCAGTGATTTCTGTATGGTCTATGAAGAAAAAGGCGTGTGATTTTGCAACATTAATGGCCAAGCCAGAAATATTTTCAAAATGGCGAAATACCTCATAGATCGGATCCAAGGGTAGACGGAGATCGCGCAAGTATAGAATAATATCGTCTGCATACGCAGGGAACAGATGCGTCGTATTCCCTAGCGGTATACCCCTGTCAAGGAGATCTTGACGCATCCTTATGGCCAGTGGTTCTAATGCCAGTATAAAGACAAGATGCGATAAAGGGCAGCCCTGTCTAGTCCCCCTGTGTATGGAGTACTCCGCTGAGATGTGGTTACCAGTACGGGCACGCGCTGTGGGGGCATCATACAAGAGGCGCAACCAGAAAATATAGCCTTCCGGAATCCTAAATTTCCCCAGCGCCTGAAACATATAGTCCCATCTAATGGAGTCAAATGCTTGCCGCAGATCCAGGGAAATGCAACCCGCATGAGGGTACAGTTTCGGCGCTTCAGTCAGGAGATAGTGGAGCTTTCTAGTGTTCAGTGATGTGCTGCGTGCAGGTAAAAAGCCGGTTTGGTCTACATGGATGAGCTGGGACAGATAGGGCAGTAGTCTATTGGCCAACATTTTACTCAGTATTTTATACTCCGTGGTTAATAAGGACAACGGACGATAGCTGGCCATATCTGTGGGATCCCTACCAGCTTTTGGGAGTGATATTACCAATGCTTGTGCCGTGGTGAGTGGTAGAGAGCCCCTTTCCAGTGCTGTGTTATACAGTATTTCCAATTGAGGCACTAGTGAATCAGCATACGTAGCATAAAATTCAATTGGAAGACCGTCCAGCCCTGGGGTTTTGTTACGCGGGAGTCCCTTCATAGCAACCCTAATCTCAGATTGGGTGATGGGCCTCGCCAATCCTTTCTGGGCTGTCGCCGTAAGTTGCGGGTATGTGAGGTTGGACAAGAGAGTCTCCGAGTGGGTCATCGCGTTGTTATCCGATGAACTATATAGGGTGGCATAGTATTGACGAAAGGCGGTATTGATATCCCCTTGAGTAATGGCGCTAACCCCTTCTGAGGTATGTATTTCATTTATAACCACCGCTGGAGGGGTATCTCGGATCAACCTGGCAAGCAGAGGTCCAGACTTATCCGCTTCGGTGTGAGTTCGCCGCGAATATGTCTGATAATCAATGACACGCAGAGACTCTAATAGCTCTGCGTGTTTAATTCTAGCCTCCTGAAGTGGGGCCCGTTTGGATTCATCAGTCACTGAGTCTTGTTCCAACCTACCCATAGCATGTTCCACCCCCAGTAGGGACTTGTGAAGTTCCTGCCTGGCTCCCACAGTCGAGCTAATTGCTCTCCCCCGAACCACGACCTTGAAAGCGTCCCATTCAATCAGTCTAGTCGACGCCGTGTTACTATTTTCTGCAAAATAATTCTCAATGGTATCTAGCAGATCAGTGCGGAAGACAGAGTCTTCCAATATCTGCGGCCACATACGCCACGTGGGAACCGGAGTGGGTACCCTACCCCAGGTAAGAACAATCTCCAACGGGTTATGATCCGAAAACGTCTTTGGTAAATAT
Organism: Calotriton arnoldi; assembly: GCA_963921515.1. Lineage (NCBI taxonomy): Eukaryota > Metazoa > Chordata > Amphibia > Caudata > Salamandridae > Calotriton > Calotriton arnoldi. Next base: position 362,037 of record CAWUFW010010041.1, on the reverse strand, counting down.
GTAGCTTGGGGTACCTGCATAGCAATCCTGTTGGAACAATATATTCTATCTATCCTTGTGTGGAGTACGTGGACGGGGGAATAGAAGGAATATTCCCTGTGTGTTGGGTGTCGCATCCTCCAGACATCACACAGTTCCCACCCATCTGCCCAGTGCCTCAGTCTGTTTAAAAACACCCGCTCCATGCAGGGGCGGGTGCGACCTGTCCAGTGAGACATCCATTACTGCGTTACAATCACCTCCTACAATCCACGCATGTGATTCCCACCCAGCCAATGCAATATTTAACATATCCCAATATTTATCTTGATCAAAATTCGGGGCATATACAGTGCCAAGCACCACAGGTTGACCATCTAGTGTTCCTCTTACAAATATGTATCGCCCTTGCTTGTCTATCCTCTGTTCCAAAGCTAAGAATGGCACTCCATGCCTCACCCAAATTGTAGTACCCCTCGCATAGCTGGAGTACGTAGTAGAAAAAATGTGCCCTCTCCATTTCTTGCGGAGTTTCACCATCTCACTGTCCACCATATGCGACTCTTGTAGATATACGATCTGCGCCTTGCGGCGTTGCAGTTGCGCATGCACTCTATGGCGTTTTTGCACCGAACCCATGCCCCGAATATTCCATGTCAGTATGATATATTTACCCAGCGTATGCATCGTGGTGTAGGTAGTACTCGCTTAAAAACTAGCGTAGTGCTCGAGCTGCCTAGCCTATCTAGAGCTATAGCTATCCTGGGACCAACCCTACCCCCAAAAACCCCAATACTCGGTCTGGTCAAAAAACGATACCGGACCATATAACCCCACGGAACAAGAAAAAACATAATGGTTACGTAAAGCGCATTCGCCATGTGGGGGACATCGCTAGGGCTCTCCATGTGGTGCGACCTTCACTACAACAATACATGTAAGCTACCACGGAACCTGGGCCATACAAACATGTTACTTCACAAATAATCATACACATATTTCCAACACTCGTTATAGAGTCGTCCTGCAGTCGGAGGCACAATGCGAGCAGCGGCTACTTTAGCCGTATAGATCATTAATTAACTGTGGGGTTGCAGAAGGAAAAAGGGCCATACTGCCCTCCGAGTCCGTGTCGTGCGTTTCTTCATCTTCGGAGGAAGTCTTGGCCTCAGCTCTCGCGGCATGTGTAAAGGTGGCGGCTGCGACAATCGCCTGCGATTTGTTCCTCTGTATCTGTTGCGAAGTGAGATATGTCCACGCAGGGATCCTGCGCGATCGTCTGCCGCCACGACCAGTGGGTGCAACAGGACTGTTCCGAGTCTTTGCAGTGGAGTGAGAGGCAGGTGTTGCAGCATTGGTCAATTCCATCACCTCCAGCCAGTCGTCCACGTCTCCGGGACTCTCAAAAAAGTAAGCCTTTTGGTCGTGCAAAATTTTTAATCGAGCCGGAAAAAGAAGCGCATATTTCAGGTTTAAAGCTCTAAGTCTTTTCTTAACCGCTATGAAGGAAGAGCGCCGCCTCTGCACCAGAACCGTGTAGTCAGGATACAGTGATATCCTGGCATTCTCAAATTGTATCTGAGGCAGTTCGCGAGCCTTTTGCAGTAGAGTGTCTCTGTCGCGAAAGTTTAACAATTTTACTATAAGAGGTCGTGGGGGAGCCCCCGGTCTTGGTCGCCCGGTGGGTATTCTGTGCGCTCGTTCAATACAGTATTGCGTGGTAAGTCCCTCCGTCGTGACGTGGTCTTTGAACCATTGTTCCATATAGCGTGGTGCGTCATTCCCTTCGCTCCTTTCTGGCAAGCCAATGACGCGAATGTTGCTCCGTCGAGCTCTGCCTTCCGCATCCTCCACACGGTCTAGCAGGGTAACAACCTGGTCCTGCAGTTGTTTAATATGGGTCTCACTCTGTGCCTGACGCGGCGCCAAGCCCTCCAGCGACGTAGCGTTATCCTTCACCTTGTCCACAAGTTTCGTGTGGTCCGCCCGTAGCAAAGTAAGGCCAGTGGTCAGGGTCCCAATTTGCATCTCGATCGCCCTCCTGGAGTCCCTCACCTCCTGTAAGATCAGATCTAACTTGTCCACAGGTGCAGGTACAACAGTAGACGGGACACACCCAGGCGTGAGCGAGGCATCCACGTTCTCCGCGGTGTCCGGGACAGAGTCTGGGCCTCCCGGATCTTGTTGCTTTGCTCTGTTACGCCCCATCATGTGAGACAGGAGAGAGATAGTCAACACAACTGGCAGCAATAACAATTACCGGACACTTCAGGAGCAGTGCGCAAGTCGTGTGGCCCAGCAGACACCTCCGTCCACTTCCAGTAGCACCACACAGCAGCCCAGTCGCTGTTCGTTACAGCATAGTCTAGTGTCGGCCTCTACAGAACTCGTGGCACCACCACTGTACCTCCGGGTCAGGGTCTAGTTATGGCAGGGAGGTACAGCGGCAGGGGGGTGGGGCAGGGGACCGCAGGCAATCCACATCCTCAGCTTGGGGGGGCCTATAACTTGCACATCCGCAGCGCGAGGTGTGCCAAGCCCCACTCCTCATTGCCCATGTGAGGGCTCTACAGCGAAACCAAAGTCAATCAGGAAGGAAAGGAAACCGGCAACCAGCGGGGCCCACCCGGCCGCCGGTCCCCCCCTACCTCCTCCGTGCAGACGGATTCACTATTGCACGTCACTGTCCCCTGCTTCAGGCACTGTTGAGGGCCGGCTGCCGTCGCCCAGCTCCACCACCTCCGACACGCAGACCCAGGAGGGGGATAGGCCGCAACCCAGTCCCGGGCTCAATTACTCTGTCTTCCCCCAGTCGCAGTCACTCCCACTCCATAATGGCGTCGCATGCGGATCTCGCGGCACCACCTCCTCCGTGAACACAGTCCTGTCCCAGCGCTCGTCGCGCACAACTCTGGACCACAGTGGATCAGGCAGCAATTCCGCTTACCGGAGGTGTCCAGGTCTACTCGCACCGGGTCCCAAGCGTCTCTCCGCTATCGTCTGCGCAGTCAGGCACCGGGGTCGACACCTCCGCCCGTATCAGCGTTCCTCGACATCCACGCAACTCCGAGTCTTCGCATCACACCCGGCCAGCCACCCGCTCACCTACAGCCCCCGTCCTGCAGTCGACCTCAGGATATTTCAGGATTTAGCGGCTCAGGTCCGGAGCTCGTCTAGAAGACGTCCGCCATGTCTGGCTGCTAGCCACGCCCCCACCACCTTGAGAGACTAAAGCATTTTGCCTGGATTGGTACTCACCGAGATGGTGCATTGTGGGACTAAGTTGCTATTGATTCCTCTATGATTAAAGCTAAGAAGCTGAAACGCGTCAGAGATGATTAATCACGTACCGCCGCCCAAAAGCACAATAAATGCTCTTTTCAACCCTACCGGTGCCTCGGCCATTTTTTCATTATGCTGGCTGCAATCTGCGGGAGGCTTCGGTCCCGTGTCTTACCGAGGCTGCTCTGCTGGGTCATGGGCCCCCGCTTACGAAGAGAAGTTTGTTGGCATCAATGACGGGAGACTGACCCACTCCGATTCCAGGATTTATCAAATAATCACTTGATTGAAAGGAGAGGAGTAAGGGAACCAAGACGGATATTATATCGCTTCTTGTGATGTTGAAACGAGACATTTGCTAAGGTAATGCGGCGACACAGAAAAGCATCAATTTATTCATTTTTTGCACCTTGAGAGTCTAAAGCATTTTTCCTGGATTGGTACTCACCGAGATGGTGCATTGTGGGACTAAGTTGCTATCGATTCCTCTATGATTAAAGCTAAGAAGCTGAAACGCGTCAGAGATGATTAATCACGTGCCGCCGCCCAAAGGCACAATAAATGCTCTTTTCAACCCTACCGGTGCATCGGACATTTTTTCATTATGCTGGCTGCAATCTGCGGGATGCTTCGTTCCCGTGTCTTACCGAGGCTGCCCTGCTGGGTCATGGGCCCCCGCTTACGAAGAGAAGTTTGTTGAGATATATATATATATATATATATATATGTCCCAAAGTTGCCCAGAAAATGAAGCCGCACACCGCTGAAAAGGTAGGTAACAAGCCTTTATTTCTCAAGCATATTGGTTCCCCTCTGGAAAATCAATCCTTTGGCCTGACGCGTTTCAATGCTTTTGTGCATCTCTTCAGAGGCCGACATGGGGAAGGAATTCTCCGCCGCTGCACTCCTTCTGCAATGCAAAATTATTTCAATTAGCCTCCGGTGTGCTCGTGACATCACGTTTACTTTCAACATTGCTTGCTGGGGAATAATCGTCCATAATTAGCTGCAGCGGAGGTAACCCACCAGAGGGCGTTATTTGGCAAAATGAGACCTCATATCCCAGCGTGCATTTGAAAATGAACTTCCACCAAGGGAAGAGCACTGATAGCTCACTAACCACAAACACGCAGGGGAAATGCGGCAGCCATAAATCACCTCCGCTGACACGGCCTCTGAGGAGATGCAAACAGCGACATCGAAACGCGTCAGGCCATGGACTTCAAAGGGATGTTAAGCTGCCTGCTTGGTTCAAATGGAGTTTGTAACTCACCTGCAGCTGTGTGCGGCCTCAAGCTTCTGGGCGTTTTTGGTTTTATATATATATATATTCACTGAAAAAACCATAAGGTTTTAGGGACAGTTATAGTTAGTTGGACATTGCACTCGTACAAAACCCGTGAAATTCCCCCGTTATAGTTAGTTCAGCTAACTATAACTCGCGCCCCGCAATGCACTGCTGATGACGTCACATATTACATCACTCATGACATGGTCAGTGACATCACTGATGACATCACTGATGACATCTCAAATGACATCACTGATGACATCACTGATGACATCATCCAGTGACTGTGTGTTTCTGTAAAGTTTAAATATGTTTAATATATATAGGGAAAGGAGTATTGAAGAATGAGTGGGTGTAGAAGCGCCTGAATGGATGATTTAGTAGGTGCGTGACTGAGTCTATAAGTGAGTGATTAAACGTATCTTACTGGATGCATGGGTGAGTGACTAACTGTGTGAATGTCTGTATCCGTCTGTCTGTTGTTGTGTAAGCAACTGCATGGGTTTCTGACTAGCTAAATGAGTGTCTATATGGGTTATGGATTGGTTCTCTGAGTATCTGTATGGGTGCCTCAGTGTTTGTGTGGGTGGGGTGTGTGTGACTCTGTGCATAGATGTGTGAGTGGGTGATTCACTGGGTGCATGGTTTCAAGAGTGCGTCTGTGATGGACTGTATGGGTGGGTGAGTGTGTGTATGGGTGTGTTAGTGATTGAATGTATATCTCAGTGGTACATGTGTGAGTAACTACATATGTAAAAGGCAGTATATATGTGTGTTGGAGTATATAATGGCTATAAGTGAGAGTGTGTGATTGTGAGAGTGGCTATATGGATGAGTGTGTGCTTGCATCAGTGATTGCATAGGAGCGTAAGAATGTGCTAGTATTTTTATGAGTAAGTGAGCTGGTGTGTATAACTGTATAGGTGAGTAAATTGGAGTGTGATTAATTATTTGCATGACTGACTAGGTGTGTGAGTACCTCTATGGATGAGTTGCGTTGTGTGAGTGTTTATATAGGTGTATGAGTGCATATGATAGTCCTGTACTGAGTGACTGTAAGTATGAGTGACTGTACGGGTGAGTGAGTAGATGTGTGTGTGTAGACCTAAGAATCAGTGAGTGGGTATGTACTTATTGGTATTGGAGTGTGTATGGTTTTGAGAATGGCAGTCTGTAATTTAGAGTGGGTGTATCAAAACTTATATTAGGGTGTGAGAAGATGCATTAAATTCTCACATGGATGATGTCATCAGTGATGTCATCAGTGATGTCATTTGAGATGTCATCAGTGATGTCACTGACCATGTCATGAGTGATGTAATATGTGACGTCATCAGCAGTGCATTGCGGGGCGCGAGTTATAGTTAGCTGAACTAACTATAACGGGGGAATTTCACGGGTTTTGTACGAGTGCAATGTCCAACTAACTATAACTGTCCCTAAAACCTTATGGTTTTTTCAGTGAATTTCTAAGGTTTTTTAAATGCTAATTTCTAACTATAACGTGCCTGAAACCTATGGTTTTTTCAGTGAATTTCAAAGGTTTTTTAAATGCTAATTTCTAACTATAACGTGTCTGAAACCTATGGTTTTTTCAGTGAATTTCAAAGGTTTTTTAAATGCTAATTCCTAACTATAACATGTCTGAAACCTACGGTTTTTTCAGTGAATTTCAAAGGTTTTGTAAATGACAATTTTTAAATGTCTTAATTGTTATATTTATTTTTTTCATACTGATTTACTACATTTTTAGAAACAATTTTTTTTACATATTTTATTTTTTAAATTACATTGTAATTACATTATACATTACAAAAAATACTTTCTCAGAATGAATTACTATAGTTTAAATACTTTGCACATAGGCAATAGACTTTTAAGTACAGTAGTTACAGTTGTTGCAATGGGCAACACATTTTCAAACACAATGCAACATTCAGCTCAATGTGAATTTCTAGTTAAATGCAATTAGTTACTTTATGGATTACTTTTCTAACCACAGGACTGGATCCTAGATTCAGTCCTGGGACATCTCCTGTAAACAGTTGAGTAAAAGCGTTTTGGTTACAGTAGTGATTTTTAAGGAATATTATTGTATTTTAAAAGTTGACACAAACTTTTTCTCATAGAATCACCAATGTTATCCTATGGAAGGAAATTCACTTAGCAGGTAAAAACTGTTATCGTTACTTTTTCTTACTCAGTGTTGGATCCTGGATCCAGCACTGGTGCATCTCCTGTAAACAGTTGAAAGAATGCGTTTAAGTCATACAGGCGATTTTTAAGGAATATTTGTAGTTTGTGAAAATCGACACTTTGAAACTTTTCTGCTGAAAACCAGACAATGGATTCCTATGGAAGAAAATATAAGTTACTGGTAAGTACGGTTAAAATTACTTTTCAGGGTCAGTGCTGGGCTAAAAGATGCAGCACTGAGGTCTCTCCTGATAACAGGTGAGTAAATCGAAATTCGTATTTCGGCTGATTTTAGAGGAATATTTTAAAGTTCCAAAACTCCACACTTAGAAGAATTTCCAAGTGAAACCAGTCAATGTTAGCCTATGGAAGGAAATTCAAGTTACTGGTAAGTACGGTTAAAATTACTTTTCAGGACCAGTACTGGGCTGAAAGATACAGCACTGAGGTCTCTCCTGATAACAGGTGAGTAAATCGGAATTCGTATTTCGGCTGATTTTAGAGGAATATTTGTATGTTTCAAAAATCAACACTTAGAAACTTTTTCAGCAAAAAGCAGGCAATGATATCCTATGGAAGGAAATTCAAGTTACTGGTAAGTACGGTTAAAATTACTTTTGAGGATCAGTACTGGGCTGAAAGATGCAGCACTGAGGTCTCTCCTGATAACAGGTGAGTAAATCGGAATTCGTATTTCGGCTGATTTTAGAGGAATATTTTAAAGTTCCAAAACTCCACACTTAGAAGAATTTCCAAGTGAAACCAGTCAATGTTAGCCTATGGAAGGAAATTCAAGTTACTGGTAAGTACGGTTAAAATTACTTTTCAGGACCAGTACTGGGCTGAAAGATACAGCACTGAGGTCTCTCCTGATAACAGGTGAGTAAATTGGAATTCGTATTTCCGCTGATTTTAGAGGAATATTTGTATGTTTCAAAAATCAACACTTAGAAACTTTTCAGCAAAAAGCAGGCAATGATATCCTATGGAAGGAAATTCAAGTTACTGGTAAGTACGGTTAAAATTACTTTTCAGGATTAGTACTGGGCTGAAAGATGCAGCACTGAGGTCTCTCCTGATAACAGGTGAGTAAATCAGAATTCGTAGTTCGGCAGATTTTAGAGGAATATTTGCACAATGGTGAAGGAAGGGGGTGAGGCCTGAGGTGACATGTCTGCAAACACACCCAGTGGCGCGTTTTAAGTTGGAGAATTAATTCCTCCTCAATCCCGAGGGTCCCTAGGGGCCAAGTAGCCCACCAGATACCTCCAGTATGCGCCAGAAAGCTGCGTTTGCAGAGAGGTGTTCAGAGGCCACGCCCCTTTTTGCACCTCTTTGCAACGCAGCTCTGTGGCGCTTTCTGGACGTACCTGGTGGGCTAGTTGGCCCCCAGGGACCCTCAGGATTGAAGGGGATTTAATTCCCCATCTTAAAACACGCCACGGGGTCTGTTTGCACACATGTCACCTCAGGCACCGCCTCCCTTCACCACTGTGCAAACGCGCCCGTGGCGCGTTTTAAGTTGGGGGATTAACTCCCCTTGAATCCTGAGGGTCCCTGGGGTGCAACTAGCCCACCAGCTACCTCCATTAAGCGCCACAGAGCTGCGTTGCAGAGAGGTGTAAAAGGGGCGTGGCCTCTGTACACCTCTCTGCAAGGCAGCCCCTGGTGCATACTGGAGGTTCCTGGTGGGCTAGTTGGCCCTCAGGGACCCCAGTATTCAAGGGGAATTACTTCCCCTTCTTAAAACGCGCCAGGGGCGCGTTTGCAGAGTACTGCAAGGAGGGGGCGAAGCCTCCGGCACGATGCCGTTTTTTTTTTTTTTATGGGAGGGGGCTGCGTGGCCCCCTTCCCTCGGCCACTTTTGGCCCCGGGGACCCCATCCCCCGGGGCCTGAGCATTATTTTTTTTTTTTTTTTTAAACGGGAAGGGGGCCGCGTGGCCCCCTTCCCTGGGCCTCTATTGGCCCCGGGGACCCCATCCCCGGGGCATGCCCTCTTTTGAAATAAAAATATGGAGGGGGCTGCGTGGCCCCCTCCTCAGGCCATTTAAGGCCCCGGGGACCCCATCCCCGGGGCCGGCCTTGCCCTTATTTTTTTATTTTTTTTATTTGGGGAGGGGGCTGCGTGGCCCCCCTCCCGGGCCACTTATGGCCCCGGGGACCCCATCCCCCGGGGCCTGGCCTCTGGTTGGGGACTGTGGGGGGTCCCCAATCCCCCACAGTCCCGCCGGCTCACCGCGTCCTATGGGAGCCGGCATTGCTTTTCCACATGGGGAGCAGCTAAGATGCTGCTCCCCATGTGGAAAAGCTGATTGGTTTGCATTTTGAAAGAGACAGCAGGTTTCCTGCTCTCTCTTTCAAAATGCAAACAAGTTTGCTATGACAGGGCGGGAGCCGCGAGGCCCCCCTCCCTACATTTTGAAAGCCCCGGGGAGGTGGTGGTCCCCGGGGCTTGGGGGTCCAAAACGGACCCCCATTTTCAATTTTGTTAGTGCCCCGGGGAGGTGGTGGTCCCCGGGCGTGTGGGGGGGCTGGAGCCCCCCACACAGGTTAATTTAAAAAATAAAGAAGCCCCGGGGAGGTGGTGGTCCCCGGGCCTGCGGGAGGGCTCAGAGCCCTCCCGCAACTTTTCTAATAAAGCCCCGGGGGTGGCGGTCCCCGGGGCTTGGGAGGCCCTTAGAGGCCCCCCATACATAAAATAAACCCCCCAGCATGCCCCCGGGACTTGGCCCACCCGGGGGCGGTCGCCAGTAGATAGTTATAGTTAGGACCTATTATCCATAGGAAATCCGCGACATTCTATTTGAAATAACGTTGGCGCCGGTTGACGAATTTTCGCGAAAGTTTCCAACTTGTTGGGGCGCTCCGCTCCTACCCATAAAAGTCTCGGGTTGATTCGTCAAGCGGGGGCCGAGAAAAAAGGGGGGTCCCAAAACGCGTTTTCCCCATTCATTTTTCCATAGGAACCTTTAGTCGCAGCTACAGCCCGAACTGCTGAACGGAATTACACCAAATTTGGCAAAGAGGTAGCCCTTGGTTCAGACTGATGCCTTTGGCTTAAATGGTGTAAATCCGTTCAGTAGTTCCTGAGAAATTCACAAGTAAAGTCACATATATATCTATGGCCGAGTAGGGTCCGCGTACCCTCAGCGCACCCTGCGCGCACCGTCCCGATCACGAGCTGCATGCTAATTGGCTGTCAGCTGGCTGTCAACACTCCAAACCAGGAAGTGTTGGCAGCCATTTTGTCCCTCGGTAGAACCGAGGCACAAAAACAAGTGCGCAAAACGCACAAAGGGGGCAGGGTAGAAACACCCTGACCCCTAGGTCTGCTCAGGGGGTCCCACAAGGACCCCCTGGGCAGAAAAAAGCATTTTTTTTTTTTTAAATCGGCAGGATGCGCTCAGGGTGCGCGGATCCTGTTGATTAGAAAAAAAACCCAGAGGAAACAAGTGCGCAAAACGCACAAAGGGGGCAGGGTAGAAACACCCTGACCCCCTAGGTCTGCTCAGGGGGCCCACAAGGACCCCCTGGGCAGAAAAAAGCATTTTTTTTTTTAAAAAAATCGGCGGGATGCGCTCAGGGTGCGCGGATCCCGCCGAGAAAAAAAAAATCGAAGCGCGGTCTCTTGCGCTTGTTGTTAATTTGCCCCCGGGTGGGCCAAGTCCCGGGGGCATGGTGGGGGGGTTTAGATTTAATGTGGGGGGCCTCTAAGGCCCCCCAAGCCCCGGGGACCGCCACCCCCCGGGGCTTTAAAAACATAATGGTGCGGGAGGGCTATTGGCCCTCCCGCAGCCCCGGGGACCGCCACCCCCCGGGGCTTCTTTTTTTAAAAACAATTTTGACCTGTGTGGGGGGCTCCAGCCCCCCCACATGCCCCCGGGGCCGCCACCTCCCCGGGGCTGTGCACTGGATGGGAGGGGGCCGCGCGGCCCCCTCCTGGAGCCCTTGATGGCCCTGGGGACCGCCACCCCCAGGGCCGGCTCCTGCAGTGTCCCGGGGTGCCTACCCCCGGGACACTGCTGTTTGCAATGACAGGACGGGAGCCTCGCGGCTCCCGTCCTGTCATTGCAAACTTGCTTGGATATTGGAAGCGAGAGCAGGAAACCTGCTCTCACTTCCAATATCCAAAGCAAATTGCTTTTTCACATGGGGAGCAGCATGTTAGCTGCTCCGCATGTGGAAAAGCAATGCCGGCTCCCAAGGGACGCGGGGAGCCGGCGGGACTGTGGGGGTTTGGGGACCCCCCACAGTCCCCAACGGAGGCCAGGCCCGGGGGATGGGGTCCCCGGGGCCATAAGTGGCCAGGGAGGGGGCCACGCAGCCCCCCACTCCCTAAAAAAATAAAAAAAAAAATATTTAAAGGCCGGCCCCGGTGGATGGGGTCCCCGGGGCCTTAAATGGCCTGAGGAGGGGGGCCACGCAGCCCCCCTCCAAATTTTTAATTAAGAAAAAAAGAGGGCTTGCCCCGGGGGATGGGGTCCCCGGGGCCAATACAGGCCCAGGGAAGGGGGGCCACGCGGCCCCCTTCCTGTTTTTTTAAATTTAAAAAAAACAACTCCTCAGGCCCCGGGGGATGGGGTCCCCGGGGCAAAAAGTGGCTGAGGGAAGGGAGGGCCACGCAGCCCCCCTCCCAATTAAAAAAAAAAAGACCGGCATCGTGCCGGAGGCCCGCCCCCTCCCTGCAGCAGTCTGCAAACGCGCCCCCTGGCGCGTTTTGAGAAGGGAAGTAATTCCCCTTGAATACTTGGGGTCCCTGGGGGCCAACTAGCCCACCAGGAACCTCCAGTATGCGCCAGGGGCTGCGTTGCAGAGAGGTGTACAGAGGCCACGCCCCTTTTACACCTCTCTGCAATGCAGCTCTGTGGCGCTTTTGGAAGTACATGGTGTGCTAGTTGGACTCCACGGACCCTCAGGATTCAAGGGGACTTAATCCCCCAACTTAAAACGCGCCACGGGGCGCGTTTGCACAGAGGTGAAGGGAGGGGGCGGGGCTTCAGGTGACATGTGTGCAAACAGGCCCTGTGGCGCGTTTTAAGATGAGGAATTAAATCCCCTTCAATCCTGAGGGTCCCTGGGGGCCAACTAGCCCAACAGGTAAGTCCAGAAAGCGCCACAGAGCTGCGTTGCAGAGAGGTGTAAAAGGGGTGTGGCCTCTGTACACGTCTCTGCAACGCAGCCCCTAGCGCATACTGGAGGTTCCTGGTGGGCTAGTTGGCCCCCAGGGACCCTCATGATTCAAGGGGACTTAATCCCCCAACTTAAAACACGCCACGGGGCGCGTTTGCACAGATGTCACCTCAGGCCCCGCCCCCTCCCTTCACCATTGTGCAAATATTCCTCTAAAATCAGCCGAAATACGAATTCCGATTTACTCACCTGTTATCAGGAGAGACCTCAGTGCTGCATCCTTCAGCCCAGTACTGGTCCTGAAAAGTAATTTTAACCGTACTTACCGGTAACTTGAATTTCCTTCCATAGGCTAACATTGACTGGTTTCACTTGGAAATTCTTCTAAGTGTGGAGTTTTGGAACTTTATAATATTCCTCTAAAACCAACCGAAGTACGAATTCCAATTTACTCACCTGTTATCAGGAGAGAACCCAGTGCTGCATCTTTTAGCCCAGCACTGACCCTGAAAAGTAATTCTAACCGTACTTACCAGTAACTTATATTTCCTTCCATAGGAATCCATTGTCTGGTTTTCAGCAGAAAAGTTTCAAAGTGTCGATTTTCACAAACTACAAATATTCCTTAAAAATCGCCTGTGTGACTTAAACGCATTCTTTCAACTGTTTACAGGAGATGCACCAGTGCTGGTTCGAGGATCCACCTCTGAGTAAGAAAAAGTAACGATAACACTACTTACCTGCTAAGTGAATTTCCTCCCATAGGATAACATTGGTGATTCTATATGAAAAAGTTTCGAAGTGTCAACTTTTAAAATACAATAATATACCTTAAAAATCACTACTGTAACCAAAACGCTTTTACTCAACTGTTTACAGGAGATGTCCCAGGACTGAATCAAGGATCCAGTCCTGTGGTTAGAAAAAGTAATCCATAAAGTAACTAATTGCATTTAACTAGAAATTCACATTGAGCTCAATGTTGCATTGTTTTTGTAATTGTGTTGCCCATTGCAACAACTGTAACTACTGTACTTAAAAGTCTATTCCCTATTTGCAAAGTATTTAAACTAAAGTAATTCATTCTGAGAAAGTATATTTTGTAATGTAATGTATAATGTAATTACAATGTAATTTAAAAAATAAAATATCTAAAAATAAATAGTTTAAAAAAATGTTGTAAATCAGTATCAAAAAAATAAATATAACAATTAATACATTTAAAAATTGTCATTTACAAAACCTTTGAAATTCACTGAAAAAACCATAGGTTTCAGACACGTTATAGTTAGGAATTAGCATTTAAAAAACCTTTGAAATTCACTGAAAAAACCATAGGTTTCAGAAAAGTTATAGTTAGGAATTAGCATTTAAAAAAAAAACCTTAGAAATTCACTGAAAAAACCATAAGGTTTTAGGGACAGTTATAGTTAGTTGGACATTGCACTCGTACAAAACCCATGAAATTCCCCCATTATAGTTAGTTCAGGTAACTATAACTCGCGCCCCCGCAATGCACTGCTGATGACGTCACATATTACATCACTCATGACATGGTCAGTGACATCACTGATGACATCACTGATGACATCTCAAATGACATCACTGATGACATCATCCATGTGAGAATTTAATGCATCTTCTCACACCCAAATATAAGTTTTGATACACCCACTCTAAATTACAGACTGCCATTCTCAAAACCATACACACTCCAATACCAATAAGTACATACCCAGTCACTGATTCTTAGGTCTACACACACACATCTACTCACTCACCCGTACAGTCACTCATACTTACAGTCACTCAGTACAGGACTATCATATGCACTCATACACCTATATAAACACTCACACAACGCAACTCATCCATAGAGGTACTCACACACCTAGTCAGTCATGCAAATAATTAATCACACTCCAATTTACTCACCTATACAGTTATACACACCAGCTCACTTACTCATAAAAATACTAGCACATTCTTACGCTCCTATGCAATCACTGATGCAAGCACACACTCATCCATATAGCCACTCTCACAATCACACACTCTCACTTATAGCCATTTATATACTCCAACACACATATATACTGCCTTTCACATATGTAGTTACTCACACATGTACCACTTCGATATACATTCAATCACTAACACACTCATACACACACTCACCCACCCATACAGTCCATCACAGACGCACTCTTGAAACCATGCACCCAGTGAATCACCCACTCACACATCTATGCACAGAGTCACACACACCCCACCCACACAAACACTGAGGCACCCATACAGATACTCAGAGAACCAATCCATAACCCATATAGACACTCATTTAGCTAGTCAGAAACCCATGCAGCTGCTTACACAACAACAGACAGACGGATACAGACATTCACACAGTTTAGTCACTCACCCATGCATCCAGTAAGATACGTTTAATCACTCACTTATAGACTCAGTCACGCACCTACTAAATCATCCATTCAAGCGCTTCTACACCCACTCATTCTTCAATACGCCTTTCCCTATATATATTAAACATATTTAAACTTTACAGAAACACACAGTCACTGGATGATGTCATCAGTGATGTCATTTGAGATGTCATCAGTGATGTCATCAGTGATGTCACTGACCATGTCATGAGTGATGTAATATGTGATGTCATCAGCAGTGCATTGCGGGGCGCGAGTTATAGTTACCTGAACTAACTATAACGGGGGAATTTCACGGGTTTTGTACGAGTGCAATGTCCAACTAACTATAACTGTCCCTAAAACCTTATGGTTTTTTCAGTGAATATATATATATATTCATTTCATCTATCTTCTAAGCAAAGTATTTTTTGGACAATAAGAATTATTTTGCAAAGCCACATGCCCATCACATTTCTAATTATGTAAGAACTTATTTGATATTGTGTACCATTGGTTATCTCATGACTCATCAAACTTTATCAGATTGCTCTGAATTGATTGCATTGAGAATTTATATTTCAGAAAATGAAAGATATTTAGTATCTTGCTACAAAGAGTAGATAAAGCTTAGAAGTAATTTCTGTGAATTGTGTGTGGATTGAGAGAAAACACCTGTTGAAGCAGCGTAAATTGGAGTACTTTACTGTGACTTGAGAGAAATGAGAAAAATAAGAAGAGTGAATCTTACTGACCAGATATAACTGTGAATTGAAAAAAACAAAAAATGGAAAAAAACAAAAACAAGGGGTTACAAAATGGAATTGATTTAGGACTGCTATTTCATGAATTTTAGTCAAGTAATCATGATCATGTATTATTTGGAGAAAGTAGCGAATCTTGTACTTTACATATATGAAATATTTTAGTGTAAAAAAGGGCATTTGATACTTGACAACCGTTTAGAAAAACATGTAGTCTAGCTGTGAAAATTTACTAAAAAGTCAAGGGCACTTTAAATTGGACAATCCAGACGGCGGGACTCTATGGTCCTGTGGAAGGCAAACGCCGAAACGCATCGACTGTCCCTGTTGTAAAATACACTGTTGACGAAAAATAAAATTTAAGATGTCCCATTCCTGTAGTACCGTCTGATTTCTACCATGAATGGAGGACTTTGAAGGGTGGAATCGTTGGATACATTATATGCAGCAGCTGTGCTGCATAGAGCATGCACCCGACGAGGAGATGATATGTAAATGGAAGTAGCCTTTCGGGGCCTTTACCTAACATCAAAGTGAAGGAGTATAAAGCCGTAAGTGGCAGAACGCGAGCAGGGTTGTGCTGGGAGGAGTAGTTGGGTTGTAGCACTGAACCTAAATGCTTCAGAGGGGGCACGGGGTAGGTAGGGTCTCCCCATCTCTGTCCAGATGCAGCCTATAGGGCAGAAACCCACAAACAGCTGAAAGCCTACAACAAGCGCAACAGATCAGTGGATCAGATACAAGTGCACTACATTAAGGCATTAGAAAGTGAGAGGCACATGTCCAAGAACCCAGTTGAGAAAAATAAATTACTGGGGTAACAGTGTCTGGGATCATCCTAGAGATTTAAATGAATATTGAATATGATATAGGTATGTGTAATGCCCACACGCACCTCCAAAAATGCAGCACAGGGAAACAAGGAGTCCTAAGGATCGAAAATGGCAGAAAGGAGAAAATTAAGATCACAAAGGGCCAGTGAGATCTTTAATGATGACAAATCGGCTGGAGAAAATATAACTTCCAACAAAAAGAAGAAAATAAAATAACTCCCAATGTCATTATCAAGGAATTGGAGCTAGCGTGAACAGTTGAACAGTTGAATTAAACAAGTGGTGGGAATGACATCACTTCAAAAATATATTGAGTATAGAAGAATACCAAGAGGGCTGAGAATATTAATATTACCAACCATGAATGACTTAGATGGAGACCTTATAAAAAATTGGCAAGATGACACACATGAATTCTCCTTTAAATTAATGGAAACTTTATTTTTACACGCAGAAAGAACGTTGGAATTAATAACTGTCAAAATTAAAGAACTGGAACAAGAACTGGAAAAACATGTGGTTACGAAAGAAATAAAGAAGGCATTTGAACAACTGGAAAATAGAATAAACAAACATGAAGGTGAAATCGAGAAAAGAAAGGCAAGAAAATTTTATTGAGTTTGCATTGACTTTGCAAATGGGCGTATCTATACGTTTTCTTGAAAATATGATGGTTTGAGAAGCAGAATTGCAGTGGATAAAACCTTGGAAACTAAAGAAACTTTAGAGGCATCAGCAGATAGCTCTGAAGTGACCTCAGCAGATGAGGAATACAATCAGGGAAATCTGGATTATTCTGGGGAACTATGACTGGTTCGCATGAGCACGAGACAAAGAGGAAGAGAAAGGGAAGTGATTCCTGGAAAAGGCACGGGCAGAGGAAAATATAAATCAGAAGGGGCAGAGGAAAATGGAAAAGCAAAAGTAGAAAGTGAAAAGAGAAAGCAAAACCAAAAAAAAACAGTAAATCAAGAAAACCACATCATCAATTTGTCCAAAAAAACTTTAAATGAAGACCAGAAAAAAGTACATAATAAAGGACTTTCCTTCTGCTCGGATTCTGAGATGGACCTAGCAAATTTAAGAATTGATTTATATAATTTTTTTTTTTAAATTGAAGCTTAAGAAATACTTTTCAGCACACCCCACCTCAGAAGAAAGATCATTAAAAATATGGAATAAATCCAGCATAATGATAAATGGAATACCCTGCCTGAGAAAACTGACAACCTTGGAAGAAGAATTGGAAGGAATGGATAACATAATTCCATCCATAGAAATAACATATACACAATTTTGCAAAGATATGGGGATAGACACAGGAGAAGGAGGAGCAGTAGCTTAAAATTACAATCAACATTTTGTCCACAGTTAACCCCTGGAAAAAAGATTGATCTGTTCCAAGAAATGGATATAGAAGATCTGAACAAGCTAGCCCATAGAAATACAATGAAGAAAAGGTAAATTATCACCCCTGAAGAAATAATACCAATTAAAGAACTCAGGGAGGACAAGTAAATTATAATAAAAGCATCTGAGAATGGTGGAAATATTGTCATCCAGAATCGTGATAAATACTTAATGGAAGCTGAAAGAAATTGAGAAATAAACAACACTATGAAAAATTATAAGAAAATCCAGCATCAAACATCACTTCTGAATATCATAAGAAGCAACAAGAATGGTATATGTACGAACTGATTTATCATGAATAATTTAAATATTTAAAGACCAATCATTCAGTAACACCAACAATTCACTTTCTTCCAAAAGTACATAAAAGTCTGCAGAATCCACCAGAGCACCTCATAGTAAGTTTGATCAATTCATTGCTTGAGAATACCGCGAGGTTTGTTGACATCTTGTTAGCCCCATACATTACAGCTCTGCCTTCATATTTGCAAGATTCCTTGTATTTCCTAAATAAGATTCAGAACATACCTTGGAAAGATTTTTACTTAATGTCCACAATTGATGCGACATCTCTATATACGTCAATTAAACACAGGGATGGAATACAAGCCATTAAGCACTTTCAACGCGATAAATCAATTAGCTATTTGGAGCATTCAAATAAGCTGATTGAAATGTTGAATGTTTGTCTAACACACAATGTTTTTATATTCAATGGAGACTACTGCCTACAAAACAGGGCACAGCTACAGGGACTTCATTTGCCCCAACGTATGCTAAGCTTTTGATGGGATTATGGGAATCTGGACAGAGGAGAATCAAGAGGTACTGGAAAATGTAAACTTTGGACCAGATTTATTGATGATTTATTTGTAATCTGAGAGGGGGACAATGAAAGTTTGGAAACATTCATTTTGTCCCTGAATAAGAACAATCTTAATTTATTGTTCACTTATTCCATCAGCCCCAAGCAAATCACATTCCTAGACTTTGAAGTTTATGTGAAAGGAAGGTGCATCAGTATAAAAATACATAGGAAAAAACAGCATTCAACAGCATCCTTCATGGCAACAGTGGACATCCAAAAAGCCTCAGATGGAGCATTCCATTTGGGAAAATGCTAAGGGCTAGAAGGAACTGCTCGGAAGAAATAGATTTTGAAAAACAAATTTGATGAAATGAGAATGAGGTTCCTATCGAGAGGATATACACTGGAAGTCATTCAGAATGCCACGGAAAGAGCACAGAAGAAACCAAGAAATTAACTCTTAACACAGATAAAAAGAGACCCAGAAGAGGAGAGAGCTTGTCTGATTATGGATTAAAATATACAGCATAAAGAAATTAAGCAAATAATCAAGAAAAATTGGAGAGCATTGCAATCAGATGAGACTCGGAATAAATCATTGATGAACCACCCAAATATTACCTATAGAAAGGTGGCATAATAAAGGAGATCTCTTGACATGCAGTCATTATTTATGTGAGACTGTAAAAAAACGGATTGGTTAAATCAGCCAGGTTTCTGGAAGTGCACAAAATGCAAGGTTTGCGAGCATGGAATGATTCAAACTAGTTACAGACTGCACAATGGCAAAACTGAAAAGATCAAAGAACACATAACATGTAACGTGGATTTTGTAGTGTACTTTTTAGCCTGCCCACGTGGGAAATATTATGTGTAAAGTATCACTAAGAATTTTATCCACCTCAGAAGGATGCAAGGCTGAGCGGACCTGTGACCATGAGGTCGAACACAGGCCCCCTACAGTGGACGGGTTAGTCCACTAAGCCAACAGACTCAGCTCTAATATCACATCTGTTGTGGAAGGAATGACACAATTCAGTTACCAAATGCATTGCAAAGAGTGCTGTAGCCCAAGAGTCCCAAGTTATATTATGCTACCTAGGGTTGATAAAAATACAAAATAGGGAGGACCCATACAGTTCTACAAAATAGTATTAAGAAAAGAAAAAAGCTACTGTATATATTAATGCCAAAATGGACGGTGCATCTGCATTCTTCTTCTTGGAATGACAGTCTTGGGTGCAGAGCTGAACTGGTCCGGTAAGCAGGAGTGTTATGTAGCTTTCGTGAAGAAGAAGAGATGGCCTGTGGAATGCAAAAAAAGTGCATGCCAATATTGTAGAGTCAAGGAGAATGTAAGCTTTGTGGTGGATGAGGATTGAGAGGGCAGAGTATAGGCTGGTGCAGTCATATGCAATTAAATCAGAAGTGAGAAGAATCTTTTACCACTAATCCCGGACAAGTAGCTACATCTACCTGGATGATCACTCCCACAAGTGTGAATTGTGTTCGTCCATCTTGTGACGTGTTCAGTGACAGTCCCCCCAGACCACAACCACTTGATTAGAGTTTGATAGACATTTGAGCCAGCATACTTGTCAACATTTTCCAGTCAACACACCTCTCTCTAATCCACAGCAGTAGGCATCTTTGAGTAATGTTGCTTGTTTCCCATAGGCATTGTTTGTAACTTCCTGCTTCTGGCTGTTGGGATAGTCCTGTGCCTGTCTCTACTCAGAGCCCCCTCCCAACCCGAATAAGATAGATGTGCAGTTTTAATGAACAAGAAGAGCAAAAGAATTTGAGCATTTTGTGAAGTTTTGCAAACTAAACTGACTTGTCTCTAAAGAACCTGAAAAAAAGAAGTACAGGAAAAGACTGGAGGGGACCATGTAAATAATTATAGTGAAATGAGAAAGCAAGGCAATCATTCAGGCAGAATCACCCATTGGGCCCTAAACATCACATATGAAGTTTACAAATTAGTTGCAATATTCTCCCAGCCACCACATGAATCATGAATAACTCAATATATCACTCATTGGCACATAGTTACCTGTTTCAAGTGTGGTGCACTGCACATTTGTATATTTTATCTTCTCTTTTCCCATGGAAGCAACAAACAAGGTCAGTCTTGTATTATTATGATCTTTACTAATGGCGGGCAGCCCAGAGAGGGAATGAAGAAAAGAAGGATAGGGATGGGAGGCATTGCCTTCATGTTCTTTAGCAAATGGAGGATTCTTCTTCTGTGCACACTGGCATACCCCATACATGTGAATAAATAAGTCAGACACCAAATACATAAATGCTCTTTGATATCCCCCTTCTTTTTTCTTCTTCTAATTTTGCAAAGCAGTTTGACGATAATATTTGAAAATTTTGTTGTGGCCCTCTTTATCAGGGAAGTAGAGTGCAACCTCAAACTCAGGGGCTTTGCCCAGAAGTTTATCAGCAGCTAACACACTTGGTGCTCCACCATTGCCCTCATCCTCCTCCTATGCTTTTTCAGGAACAGTGTAATCTTGGTGTATGAAGTGTTGGTTCATTTCTATCATGGTCAGTCTCTTCACATTTTTAGGTGAGAGACTGGTCTTTCTGACTGTGACATTGCACTAGCTGCAATGAAAATGCTCTCAAAAGGCAACTGACTACAGGACAAGCCTCATACTTTATTGCCAGCATGCTGGGATAGGGCCATTGTCACATTTTTTCTTACCAATAGACGGGTTTTGTTCCAGGTAGACCTCTTTTGGGTCATCTAGATAGTCTTGGGCCATCCTCTGAATGATCATAGGTGCTGTCACTTGCTCAACCTCTGTTGCTTTCACCTATGCAATTGAATTAAGCCCTGACACTTGAAACCAATCCATTGCAGAGGATGGGTCAAATTCTTCTATTGCTGGTGCAGCTGGTGATAGTGGTGATGACAGTGAGAAAACAGCACTGCCCTCTCTGGAGGTTGAAGGCTGCACGCCAGAACATCTGCCCAGGCCTCTAACTGCCAGCTATTCTTCTTCCAGGTGTCTCGCTAGGTCAACAATCCAAGTCTTGTATTGTGAAACATCCCATTCTGAAAAGGAATGAAAGTGGCCAGTATTTTTTTTGTACTGTAGATCAAGTATTAGGGCACAAATGTACTCTTTGTAGGACATAATCTCTCTTTGCAGCCTTGTGTTACAGCCAAATGAATGATTAAGTGCTGAACCAACTCATATGCTTCTTCGTTCGCACTGGTGAACCTTCACAACACCTTTTTCACCTGGTCCTGTAACAGATGCAACAACTGGATTGCTTGGCTCATTGTACTATCCTCCTTGTTGAGTTCTAGTGTGAAAACCTCAAAAGGAGGTAGCATTTGTGTCTGTCACGTTTGCCCCGTTTGCCCACCTAGCTTGTAAGGCTCATCTAACTTGTAAGGTTGTGCCAGGGAAAATTGTAAACGAAACCTCCTTAAAATGTAGCAAGAAAGCAGTGCTTTTGAAGTTTAAGTGTATTTAAAGAAATACGAACAAATTTTTGGAATCTTTTCTTAAAGATTGAATTTAAGAAGAGACTATGGATTAAAGAAGGACATTAACAAAAGAAACAAAAAGCAGAATCAATGTAACTAAGTTTGTGTAGAAATTGTAGTTGTTTTCTTATTTTCACTCACTTAGATAATTGGTGGATACTGAAGTTTGGTGTTAAACAGATAGTAAGTATTATCTCCACAGTGACTTATAGCGAGTGTGAACTTGATGTATATGTATTACAACTTTGTGATGTTTGTTTTCCTAGCACTACAACCTCTGAAGAGCTTAGTGACATAAACTACGCCAAGTACACCACTACAGAACGTCATCACTACATCTACTACACAAGCATCCCTGGACGCTGTGCCTAACAACTTTAGCTCGCAGGTAGGAGTGGTTAACTAATTCAGGGGGTTTATATGTATGGAGAGAGAGAACTAATTTATAATTAGAAAATCAAAGCTGAAAGTGAGTTCTTGTTGCCTCGCAGGTCAACAACAAAGATTCTTCAGGCGTCCAGTATCCGGCCCTCCTCCTTGAATCCTACTGCGTATTCCTAGTGCATACAGTAGACATAGGTTATAAGGTAGGGTACTGGAAAGTTGGCCCATAACGTCTCTGCGAAACTCAACTGTGCGGACTCAGGTAAGAACGCATGGTTAAGTCTGACAGTGTCAGGCATTTGACTAGCCCCCATTTTTTCCATTTTCATGGTCATGCTTTTCCCAGTTGCATCCCCTTCTCTTTGAAAGACATAGTCAGTGATCAGTCTGTACTGCTCAAACAGATGTTGCAACATGTAGTAGGTCAAGTTCCAACGTGTTTGAACCTCCTGTATGAGGGCTTTAACCGATACTCTATTAGCACGCTGAATGATCCTCAACTGCTTCCGGACTTTAAAAGAATATCTTAAATGAGTGCAGATTCTTCAGCTGGTGGCCAGTATGGTGCTTTTTAGAGAAAGTCCTGCACAATCAGGTAGATGCAATGCACTAAACACAGGAGCCCAAAATTTCCACCATCTGCCACGGCCTTGACTATATTACTGCCATTGTCAATGGCAACAAATCTAATTTGGAGAACTCTGTGTTGAAGTTTTTCAAACACCTTGCTGTTAAAGTCTTCCAAGATGTTTGTGGCTGCATGGAATTTCTCCATGGCAAACATCGCTATTGTTGCATGCCGCCAAACATCCTTAAAACTTTCTTCAGCACAGAGACTTGCAGATAGCTGTTGCTTAACCCCAAAAAAAGAGATCCAGAGTTCAGAGAAACTCATGTAATCAGTTGCTTGACAACTGGTCCCCATGTCCGTCGTTAGGTGGATAGTGAGAACAGCACTCTGCTGCATAGCTTGGCCAACCGATTGCAGCACATTATGTGGAGCACTGGAGCAGCAACTAGGCAAAATAGTTCCAGCTGGGAACCTTGTATTTCGGGCAGATGGCCACCACAAATTCTAAAAATCCCACTCCTTCTACAAAAGAAAAAGGGAGCTGGTTCTGCCCCAACATTTTATCCAGCTTCCCATTGTCACATTGAGTGGTTGCATTAATAGGGCCCTCCTGTCCAAACATGCCCATAGTAGTACCTAGGATTTTTTTTCTTTTGTGGTGCCACTGACACAGGTAACTTCCGGAGAGAACCAGGAGGTACTAGACTCAATGTGTGTCTTGGGGGAATCACTACATGTGGCAGAGGTGTGTGTCTGAGTCTTGTGTACTTTGGAGGTTGCTGATGTGGGTTATGCTGGCACACTACAGGGGACAGGGCTGCTTTGTGTAATGCTGTCATCCTCTTCTTCCTCATGACCACCTTCTTCTTCTATCCCTGTGCACTCAGCTGCTTCCCCTCTCTCATCACCAGCTATATTTTTAAGTTGCTCCTCCCATCGGATTGTGTGATGTTTTCTCATATGGGATGCTTGGCCTCCAATACTGTAGTGCGAACCTGGCTTACCTCGATAAACACCCATGCGGCAAATGGAGCATATTGAAATGTTATTCTCCTGCATAATTATCGTAAAGAAGTCCCAAACTGGGGAGGAGAACTTATTTAATGTGCCACTGCCAATGACTGAAGAACTGGAGGTAGGTGGTGGTACCATTTTCCCCTCTGTAGGGCATACTTTCACTGTGATAGTGGTGGATGCAGGTCTTGACATGTGTCTCACAAATATGGAGGCCAGCGGTGGTGGTGGTGGAACCACATCCTGCTGAGCAGTTTGAATAGGAGGGGTCATCTTGGTGTCCTCTGAGCCACCCTCAATACTGACATTCACTGGCTCATCCAGATCACTGTCGATTTACATAATTCTAAGGCTTTCAGGAATTTTCCCTTTCTCTTGTCTTTTGGGTGTGTCTTTCACTCAGCCGGCGTCCAATACATATCCAGACCATCAGAAGAGGGGCTTGGAGTAGATGATAGACTACCCTTTCATTTTCTTGCTGGAGATGGTGAAGATATTGATTGTAAGAACAACATCTTGCTCTGCAGGAAGCTGATCCGCTTGTTCTGCTCCTACTTCAGGAAGAACTTTTTCTGGCTGTGGCTCCTGTTGTCCACTTTCCTGTGTTGATTTGGTACTAGTTTGAGGCTGAGACAAATTCAGTTCAGATTCACTTCTATTCACCGAGACTGCAGTGGCTGCATCACTGAGAGACATGTGCTTGGGCTTAGCCTTAGGTTGGGGTGGTGCTGTTGATGATGCAGGAGTGCTCCTCCCAGTCTTTTGCTGCCCAGAGGAGGGTGCTGCAGGTACACCATGTTTCCTGAAAAAGGTGGAAGCTTGCACGCCAGTGGTGGCACTATCCTCTTTCTCCTCCTCACTGACCACTTTCTAGGTAGGAACCCCCTTCTTTGGGGCCATCTTCAAGTTCTTTCTTAGCTCTGCCAGTTGCCACTTAGCTGCACCGGTGAAAGCAAAGGAGGACTCAGCTGGCGTGCGTCTCTTTCAGACTTCTGTCTGGCTGTACTGTGTGTGATGATGTCTCTTGTGCACCTAAAAACAAACAAACAAGTAAATAATTCAGTGAAACATGGCATTTGCAGTTTGAATCTACAGACAATATAATTTAGTGAGGTCACATCATAAATAATCAACAATAGTGTATCCATTCCAGACCATAATAGCATGATATTTCTATAATATACAGATAGAAAGTTTACTTTAAGTGCCTCTAAGGCCTATGAGACACCTGTGGCAGGCAGGGGGTGCAGGGGAAAAATTGAATAATCCTTAAAAAAAATATTGCTGGTGTGCGCCTATGGCCTATGGCAGGCGGCGGGTGTGGGGCAGGCCAGCAGAAAATGGAATAATCCTTAAAATAAATTATTGCTTGTGTGCACTTATAGCAGGGGTGCAGGGTAGGGGAAATGGAATAATCCTTAAAAAATGATTTCTGGTGTGAGCCTATTGCAGTCAGGGGGTGCTGGGAGAAATCAAATATTTGAAAAATATATTTTTGGTTGTCTCCTAGGGACTATAAGAAATCCTATGGGATGCAAGGAGTCACAGGGTAAAATGGGAAAAATGCATAGAAAACACTGTACATACATACTACAATCATGCTCAAACAAATTAAACTCACATAAGAGAAAAAAGAAACACATGAACAAAAACCAAAAAGGCATAGGCCTCTTCTATCAATATCCCTAGAAAATGGCTGTGAAAAGTGGAAGAAAGGGAACACCCTGGCTGCACAAAATGGCCGCACTAGCACATGGCCACCAAGGGCGAAGGCATTGACAAAAAGAAAACATGCATCCCTCTGGCAAAAGCAAAGCAAACTGGCTACAAAATGGCCGCAGGCCAGATGGCCATCAAGGAGAAAGGCTTGAACAACAAAGAACATATGCAGGTCTATGGCACAAACAAGGCACACTGATAGCAAAATGGCTACCGGCTACCGTCCAAATGACCAACAAGGGCAAAAGCATAGACAGCAAAGAACACATGCAGGCGATAAAAGCACATGCACTACACAAAACAAAATGCCCACCCTGCCACATGGCATCAAGAACAAGGACAAATTGGTGGCCTATGGCAAACACACACGTACAGTGGCCACACAAAAAAAATTACCACTTAGCCAGAACTTGGCAGGCAGCCGAATTGCACACAACAGTCTTGTTTTGTCTCCCAAGAAGCATTTGTTGATCATTTTGATCTGTGGAAACTTATCTTACAGTTGATTTTGAATATTCATTATCGGTTACTTTTATTTACACAAATTGTTGGCAAGATAATCGCTAATAAAGCACCAACACAAAACTGTTATATATTTACTGAGAGCCAAGATGGCCGACAGGTGAGGAGCTCCGGCCGGGAGCTCCCGGCTAGGGATTGCCTTTTTGGCTTAAATCCCCCGATTTCTTCTTCCTCCTTGCACCCTCTTACTCACCTGGGATCCTGTTCGACTGCGGTCCTCGTCTTCTCCAATCTCCCGCATATCGGCTCGAGATCTTCAGAGGATTACGGGATCGATGTTTCAGACTGTGGAGCCCGAGCAAACATGGCCGATGCCCGGTGGAGCTGCCGAGACAGCTATAGGGGAAATTGGCCCTGGTTTCACCGCCGCGGCCGTCACCTACCCAGCCAGACATCGGGCACAGTTTCTTCTCGCCTCTCCGATGTGTCTCCCTCTTCCTCCGCCTTCCTGATGATACACCGATTGAAAATTTCTTTCTTCCTGGGTGGCTGTTGGGGAAATGGCAGGGGATCTCTCCTCCGGCCGTCGCCTGCCGTCCTGAACTGAGACGTGGTTGCCTGGCATCCCGCTGTGCTGGAACGAGTATTAACGAGAACGCAGCAAAGAGAACTATGCGACACTGCTGCCCTGCACCACTGAGCTTGCTTCCTTTTTTTTCCTGAGTTGCTCGCCCTCCTGACCCCCAGCTGCCTCTCCTCTTCCTGGGACTGCTGCCTGGGCGCCCGTGCTGACTTCCCCTGCCGTGGATGACCCGGGTGAGATCGGCCACTTTCAACCTTACCTCCCTCCAGTACCTAGCTGCTGCCTTACCCATTCAGCTCTGCTTTTGGGGTAGGTTTTAAAATTCTGTATTTTTTAATCAGATTTTTATCTACCCGCAATCCCGCCATCTTGTTTTTACAACACTTGGGGTCCGTGTCCTTGGTTCCTCCATCTTGCGGTTTCGACTGTCCCCCTGACTGTTCCTTGCCACGGGCTAAATCCCTCTGCCTCCTGAGTGATCACTGCCCCTCTAAATCAACCTCACCCCTCTCTTTCTCGTTCGGCTTGGTGAGGCACCCCTTCCATTTCTAACTCTCTACCCGACCCAGTAATGAAGTCCGGCACCGGTGGTTGTGGATCCCTGGACCCCCTCCAGTTTTGTTCGACTTGCCTACTCTGACTTTTGGTATCCACGGAAGTTCTCTTCTCCATGACCGGTCGTCCTGACTTGATATGTATTCCCAACCCTTTACTTTTCCCCCGCTACCATCTATGCTCCTTGGACTTGTTTTCTATGTTATTCTTATGCTCTAGCAACGGATGTATTTTTGTAACACTGTCTTTCTCCATCCTTTGTTATGCTCCAGAAACTAATGTAAATATGTAACACTATTCTGTTGCAACCACTTCCTTATGTAAAGCGCTCTGATACCTCCGGGTCTAGCCAGCGCTATATAAACCTCTTCAAATAAAATAAAGCCATAAAAGAAAGGAGGCATGGTAAACAAAGAAGAAAACACTACAATTAATTCAGCAATGTCAAAAATGAAAATAAATTATCTGTCTACTTTAAAAATCCACCAACCTCAAACATCTCAAGAAGACATAAAAAATGCCCCCACCAAAATACTTTTAAACGTTGCAGAAAAACGTAAAATAAAAAAAATAAAAACATTTTGCATTTAATCCAAGGCCATCCTTAAATAAAGTGATGTTAAACAGAAAACATATACCACATAAACAACACCTGATTTATATATATATATATATATTCACTGAAAAAACCATAGGTTTTAGGGACAGTTATAGTTAGTTGGACATTGCACTCGTACAAAACCCGTGAAATTCCCCGTTATAGTTAGTTCAGCTAACTATAACTCGCGCCCACAATGCACTGCTGATGACGTCACATATTACATCACTCATGACATGGTCAGTGACATCACTGATGACATCACTGATGACATCATCCAGTGACTGTGTGTTTCTGTAAAGTTTAAATATGTTTAATATATATAGGGAAAGGCGTATTGAAGAATGAGTGGGTGTATAAGTGTCTGAATGGATGATTTAGTAGGTGCGTGACTAACTCTATAAGTGAGTGATTAAACGTATCTTACTGAATGCATGGGATAGTGACTAAACCGGGTGAATGTCTGTATCCGTCTGTCTGTTGGTGTGTAAGTGGATGCATGGATTTGCGAATAGCTACATGAGTGTCTATTTGGGTTATTGATTGGTTCTCTGAGTATCTGTATGGGTGCCTGAGTGTTTGTGTCGGTGGGGTGTGTGTGACTCTGTACATAGTTGTGTGAGTGGGTGATTCACTGGGTGCATGATTTGAAGAGTGCATCTGTGATGGACTGCTTGGGTGGGTGAGTGTGTGTATGGGTGTGTTAGTGAGTGAATGTATAGCTCAGTGGTACATGTGCGAGTAACTACATATGTAAAAGGCAGTATATATGTGTGTTAGAGTATTTAAAAGGCTATAAGTGAGAGTGTGTGATTGTGAGAGTGGCTGTATGGATGCGTGTGTGCTTGTATCAGTTATTGTATAAGAGGGTAAGAATGTGCTAGTATTTGTATGAGTAAGTGAGTTGGTGTGTATATAACTGTATAGGTGAGTAAATGGGTGTGTGATTAATTTTTTGCATGACTGACTAGGTGTGTGAGTACCTCTATGGATGAGTGGTGGTGTGTGAGTGTTTATATAGGTGTAAGTATGAGTGACTGTACGGGTGAGTGAGTAGATATGTGTGTGTAGACCTAAGAATCAGTGAGTGGGTATGTAGTTATTGGTATTGGAGTGTGTATGGTTTTGCGAATGGCAGTCTGTAATTTAGAGTGGGTGTATCAAAGGTTATATTAGGGTGTGAGAAGATGCATCAAATTATCACATGGATGATGTCATCAGTGATGTCATCAGTGATGTCATTTGAGATGTCATCAGTGATGTCACTGACCATGACATGAGTGATGTAATATGTGACGTCATCAGCAGTGCATTGCGGGGCGCGAGTTATAGTTAGCTGAACTAACTATAACGGGGGAATTTCACGGGTTTTGTACGAGTGCAATGTCCAACTAACTATAACTGTCCCTAAAACCTATGGTTTTTTCAGTGAATTTCTCAGGTTTTTTAAATGCTAATTTCTAACTATAACGTGCCTGAAACCTATGGTTTTTTCTGTGAATTTCAAAGGTTTTGTAAATGCTAATTTCTAACTATAGCGTGCCTGAAACCTATGGTTTTTTCTGTGAATTTCAAAGGTTTTTCAAATGCTAGTTTGTAACTATGCCTACAGAAGTAGGACATGTGAAGAAAGAAGAAAAAACGCACAGAAAGAAGCAAAAGAAATGTCGAAAGAAACAGAAGTCCACAAAGACGAAGAAAAATCCAGGAAGAAGCAAGACATGTGCAGAAAGAACCAACAGAGGAGCAGAAAGAGGCCTTGTTGCAAAATCATCCTGTGCCCACACCTTTTCCAGACGTGTACTGGTGGTAACTGACTCTGACTAACCAGGCCTAGAGCCAGTGCTATGGTAAAAGACACTTAGAATACAGTTAAAACACCTACATACACTAGGGAACACTATGCGTTGGGGTACCCCTGTGATTAGCATGACCTCCTCTGTAACTCCCTAGTACATAATAGGGCAGGGGATTAAAACTACCTCTTAAAACGCGCCATGGGCGCGTTTGCACACTGGTGTAGGGAGGGGGGGGGCCTGAGGTTACATGTGTGCAAACACGCCCTCTGGCCGTTTTAAGTTGGGGGATCAAGTCCCCTTGAATCCTAAGGGTCCCTGGGGTCCATCTAGCCCACCAGGTACCTCCAGTAAGCGCCACAGAGCTGCGTTGCACAGAGGTGTAAAAAGGGGCGTGGCCTGGACCACCTCTCTGCAACGCAGGCCTGTAGCGCGCACTGGAGGTACCTGGTGGGCTAGTTGGCCCCCAGGATCCCTCAGAATTCAAGGGGAATTAATTCCCCAACTTAAAACGCGTCAAAGGGCGTGTTTGCACACATGTCACCTGAGGCCCCGCCCCCTCCCTTCACCACTGTGCAAACGCGCCCCGTGGTGCGTTTTAAGTTGGGGTATTAGGTCACCTTGAATCCTGAGGGTCCCTGGGGCCCAACTAGCCCACCAGGTACTTCCAGTAAGCGCCACAGGTCTGCGTTGCAGAGAGGTGGTCAGAGGCCACGCCCCTTTTTACACCTCTCTGCAACGCAGCTCTGTGGCGCTTAATGGAGGTAGCTGGTGGGCTAGTTGCACCCCAGGGACCCTCAGGAAGCAAGGGGAGTTAATCCCCCAACTTAAAACACACCACAGGGCATGTTTGCACAGTGGTGAACTAGCCCACCAGCTACCTCCATTCAGCGTCACAGAGCTGCATTGCAGAGAGGTGTAAAAAGGGGCATGGCCTCAGAACACCTCTCTGCAACGCAGCCCTCTGGCGCATACTGGAGGTTCCTGGTGGGCTAGTTGGCCCCCAAGGACCCCCAGTATTCAAGGGGAATTTGTTCCCCATCTGCAAACGCGCCAGGGGGCGCGTTTGCAGAGTGCTGCAAGGAGGGGGCGTGGCCTCCGGCGCGATGCCAGTATTTTTTTATTTTTTTAAAGAAGGGGGCTGTGTGGCCCCTCTTCTTTTCTAATTTATTGGCCCTGGGGACCCCATCCCCCAGGGCCTGCCCTCTAATATATTATTTTTTTTTTAATTTTATTTGGAAGGGGCCCGCATGGCCCCCTCCCGAGGCCTTAATCGGCCCCGGGGACCCCATCCCCGGGGCATGGGCTTTTTTTTTTTTAAATGTTTCGGAGGGGGGCTGCGTTGCCCCCCTCCTCAGGCCACTTATGGCCCGGGGACCCCATCCCCGGGGCCGGCCTTTGTTTTTTAATTTTTTTATTAAAAATTCTGAGAAGGGGGCCGCGTGGCCCCCCTCCCGGGCCACTTGTAGCCCCGGGGACCCCATCCCCTGGGGCTGGCCCTCTCTGTTGGGGACCGTGGGGGGGTCCCCAATCCCGCACCATTTTGAATTGAAAGCCCCGGGGGTGGCGGTCCCCGGGGCTTGGGGGGACCTTAGAGGCCCCCCCACTAATTATTTTTATAAACCCCCGCATGCCCCCGGGACTTGGCCCACCCGGGGGCCAAATAACAACGTTTTTTTTTTCATGGCGGGATCCGCGCATCCCGCTGATTTAAAAAAAAAAAAATTTTTTTGGGGCCCTGGGGGTCCTTGTGGGACCCCCTAAGCAGGCCTAGGGGGTCAGGGTGTTTCTACCCTGCCCCCTTTTTATGTTTTGCGCACTTGTTTCTGTGCCTCGGTTCTACCGAGGAACAAGATGGCTGCCAACACTTCCTGGTTTGGAGTGTTGACAGCCAATTACCATACAGCTCGTGATCGGGAGGGTGCGATCCTCCGCGGCCATTGATATATATGTGATTTTACTTTTGATTTTCTCAGGAACAACTGAACGGATTTACACTATTTAACCAAAAGGCACGACTCTGAACCTAGGGCTACCTTTATGACAAATTTGGTGTAATTCCGTTCAGCAGTTCGGGCTGTAGCTGCGACTAAAGGTTCCTATGGAAAATTGAATGGGGAAAACACGTTTTGGGACCCCCCTTTTTTCTCGGCCCCCACTTGACGAATCACCCTGAGACTTTCAGAATAGGAGCGGACTGGAGCGCCCCACGAGTTTTGAAAATTTCGTGAAGATTCGTCAACCGGCGCCAAAGTTATTGGGAATAGAATGTTGCGGATTTCCTATGGAAAATAGGTCGACCGCCAGTAGATAATATATATATATATATATATATATATATATATATATATATATATATATATATTATCTACTGGCGGTCGCCAGTAGATAGTTATAGTTACAACCTATTATCCATAGGAAATCCGCGACATTCTATTTGCAATAACGTTGGCGCCGGTTGACGAATCTTCGCGAAAGCTTCCAACTTGTTGGGGCGCTCCGGTCCGCTCCTACCCTGAAAGTCTCGGGGTGATACGTCAAGCGGGGGCCGAGAAAAAGGGGGGTCCCAAAACGCGTTTTCCCCATTCATTTATTCCATAGGAACCTTTAGTCGCAGCTACAGCTCGAACTGCTGAACGGAATTACCCCAAATTTGGCAAAGAGGTAGCCCTTGGTTCAGACTGGTGCCTTTTGCTAAAATGGTGTAAATCCGTTCAGTAGTTCCTGAGAAATTCACAATTAAAATCACATATATATCTATGGGCGCGTCGGATCCGCGTACTCTCCCGATCACGAGCTGCATGTTAACTGGCTGTCAACACTCCAAATCAGGAAGTGTTGGCAGCCATTTTGTCCCTCGGTAGAACCGAGGACAGAAACAAGTGCGCAAGCGCACAAAGGGGGCAGGGTAGAAACACCCTGACCCCTAGGTCTGCTCAGGGGTCCCACAAGGACCCCGTGGGAAAAAAAATTTTTTTTTTTTTAAAATCGGCAGGATGCGCTCAGGGAGCGTGAACCCTGCCGAAAAAATCGAAGCGCGGTCTCCGCGCTCGATAGTTAATTGTCCCCCGGGTGGGCCAAGTCCCGGGGGCATGCTGGGGGGTTAATTTATGTGTGGGGGCCTCTAGGGCCTCCCAAGCCCCGGGGACCGCCACCCCCGGGGCTTTATGCATAATGGTGCGGGAGGGCTCTGAGCCCTCCCGCAGCCCCGGCGACCACCACCTCCCCGGGGCTTCTTTTTTAAATGAAAACCTGTGTGGGGGCTCCAGCCCCCCACACGCCCCGGGACCGCCACCTCCCGGGGCACTAAACATTTAAATATGGGGGTCCGTTACGGACTCCCAGAGCCCCGGGACCACCACCTCCCGGGGCTGTGCACACGATGGGAGGGGGCCGCGTGGCCCCCTCCTGGAGCCTGTGGTGGCCCTGGGGACCGCCACCCCCAGGGCCGGCTCCTGCAGTGTCCCGGGTGCCTACCCCCGGGACACTGCTGTTTGCAATGACAGGACGGGAGCCTCGCGGCTCCCGTCCTGTCATTGCAAATCTTGCTTGGATATTGGAAGAGAGAGCAGGAAACCTGCTCTCTCTTCCAATATCCAAAGCCGATTGCTTTTCCACATGGGGAGCAGCATGTTAGCTGCTCCCCATGTGTAAAGCAATGCCGGCTCCCGTAGGACACGGGAGCCGGCGGGACTGTGGGGGCTTGGGGACCCCCACAGTCCCCAACGAGAGGCCAGGCCCCGGGGATGGGGTCCCCGGGGCAAGTAGTGGCTCGGGAGGTGGGGCCACGCGGCCCCCTCCCCAAAGTTTTGAAAAATAATTAAAAAAAAAAAAAGGGTATGGCCGGCCCCGGGGATGGGGTCCCCGGGCCTTAAAATGGCCAGAGGAGGGGGGCACGCAGCCCCCTCAAAATATTAAAAATAAAAATAGAGGCCATGCCCCGGGGATGGGGTCCCCGGGGCCAATACAGGCCCGGGGAAGGGGGCCACGCGGCCCCCTTCCCGTTTTTTTTTATTTTGAAATTTAAAAAAGGGTAAGGCCCTGGGGGATGGGGTCCCCAGGGCCCAAAAACAGAAAAAAGGAAAGGGGGCCACACAGCCTCCCTTCAGGGACAAAAAAACAAAAACAAAAAAAACGATCGGGCCCGCAGGCCCCGCCCCTTCCTTCACCACTCTGCAAACGCGCCCCTGGCGCGTTTGCAGAGGGGAACGACTCCCTTGAATACTGGGGGTCCCTGGGGCCAACTAGCCCACCAGGAACCTCCAGTATGCGCCAGGGGGCTGCCTTGCAGAGAGGTGTACAGAGGCCACGCCCCTTTTACACCTCTCTGCAACGCAGCTCTGTGGCGCTTTTTGGAGGTATATGGTGGGCTAGTTGGACTCCGGGGACCCTCAGGAATCAAGGGACTTAATCCCCCAACTTAAAACGCGCCACGGGCGCGTTTAGCACAGTGGTGAAGGGAGGGGCGGGGCTTCAGGTGACATATGTGCAAACAGGCCCCGTGGCGCGTTTTAAGATGGGGAATTAAATCCCCTTCAATCCTGAGGGTCTCTGGGGGCCAACTAGCCCAACAGGTACATCCAGAAAGCGCCACAGAGTTGCGTTGCAGAGAGGTGTAAAAGGGGTGTGGCCTCTCTACACATCTCTGCAACGCAGCCCCTGGCGCATATTGGAGGTTCCTGGTGGGCTAGTTGGCCCCTAGGGACCCTCAGGATTCAAGGGGACTTAATCCCCCAACTTAAAACGCGCCACGGGGCGCGTTTGCACAGATGTCACCTCAGGCCCCGCCCCTCCCTTCACCATTGTGCAAATATTCTTCAAAAATCATCCGAAATACGAATTCCGATTTACTCACCTGTTATAAGGAGAGACCTCAGTGCTGCATCTTTCAGCCCAGTACTGGTCCTGAAAAGTAATTTTAACCGTACTTACCAGTAACTTGAATTTCCTTCCATAGGATATCATTGCCTGCTTTTTGCTGAAAAAGTTTCTAAGTGTTGATTTTTGAAACATACAAATATTCCTCTAAAATCAGCCGAAATACGAATTCCGATTTACTCACCTGTTATAAGGAGAGACCTCAGTGCTGTATCTTTCAGCCCAGTACTGGTCCTGAAAAGTAATTTTAACCGTACTTACCAGTAACTTGAATTTCCTTCCATAGGCTAACATTGACTGGTTTCACTTGGAAATTCTTCTAAGTGTGGAGTTTTGGAACTTTAAAATATTCCTCTAAAATCAGCCGAAATACAAATTCCGATTTACTCACCTGTTATCAGGAGAGACCTCAGTGCTGCATCTTTCAGCCCAGTACTAATCCTGAAAAGTAATTTTAACCGTACTTACCAGTAACTTGAATTTCCTACATAGGCGAACATTGACTGGTTTCACTTGGAAATTCTTCTAAGTGTGGAGTTTTGGAACTTTATAATATTCCTCTAAAATCAACCAAAGTACGAATTCCGATTTACTCACCTGTTATCAGGAGAGACCTCAGTGCTGCATCTTTCAGCCCAGTACTGATCCTCAAAAGTAATTTTAACCGTACTTACCAGTAACTTGAATTTCCTTCCATAGGATATCATTGCCTGCTTTTTGCAGAAAAAGTTTCTAAGTGTTGATTTTTGATACATACAAATATTCCTCTAAAATCAGCCGAAATACGAATTCCGATTTACTCACCTGTTATCAGGAGAGACCTCAGTGCTGCATCTTTCAGCCCAGTACTAATCCTGAAAAGTAATTTTAACCGTACTTACCAGTAACTTGAATTTCCTACATAGGCTAACATTGACTGGTTTCACTTGGAAATTCTTCTAAGTGTGGAGTTTTGGAACTTTATAATATTCCTCTAAAATCAACCAAAGTACGAATACCAATTTACTCACCTGTTATCAGGAGAGAACCCAGTGCTGCATCTTTTAGCCCAGCACTGACCCTGAAAAGTAATTTTAACCGTACTTACCAGTAACTTATATTTTCTTCCATAGGAATCCATTGTCTGCTTTTCAGCAGAAAAGTTTCAAAGTGTCGATTTTCACAAACTACAAATATTCCAAAAAATCGCCTGTATGACTTAAACGCATTCTTTCAACTGTTTACAGGAGATGCACCAGTGCTTAATCCAGGATCCAACACTGAGTAAGAAAAAGTAACGATAACAGTTTTTACCTGCTAAGTGAATTTCCTTCCATAGGATAACATTGGTGATTCTATGAGAAAAAGTTTCTAAGTGTCAACTTTTAAAATACAATAATATTCCTTAAAAATCACGACTGTAACCAAAACGCTTTTACTCAACAGTTTACAGGAGATGTACCAGGACTGAATCTAGGATCCAGTCCTTTGGTTAGAAAAGTAATCCATAAAGTAACTAATTGCATTTAACTAGAAATTCACATTGAGCTGAATGTTGCATTGTGTTTGAAAATGTGTTGCCCATTGCAACAACTGTAACTACTGTACTTAAAAGTCTATTGCCTATGTGCAAAGTATTTAAACTAAAGTAATTCATTCTGAGAAAGTATTTTTTGTAATGTAATGTATAATGTAATTACAATGTAATTTAAAAAATAAAATATGTAAAAATAAATTGTTTCTAAAAATGTAGTAAATCAGTATTAAAAAAATGTATATAACAATTAATACATTTAAAAATTGTCATTTACAAAACCTTTGAAATTCACTGAAAAAACCGTAGGTTTCAGACATGTTATAGTTACAAATTAGCATTTAAAAAACCTTTGAAATTCACTGAAAAAACCATAGGTTTCAGGGACGTTATAGTTACAAATTAGCATTTAAAAAACCTTTGAAATTCACTGAAAAAAACATAGGTTTTAGGGACAGTTATAGTTAGTTGGACATTGCACTCGTACAAAACCCGTGAAATTCCACTGTTATAGTTAGTCCAGCTAACTATAACTCGCGCCCCGCAATGCACTGCTGATGACGTCACATATTACATCACTCATGACATGGTCAGTGACATCACTGATGACATCACTGATGACATCTCAAATGACATCACTGATGACATCACTGATGACATCATCCATGTGATAATTTCATGCATCTTCTCACACCCTAATATAACCTTTCATACACCCACTCTAAATTACAGACTGTCATTCGAAAAATCATAGACACTCCAACACCAATAACTACATACCCACTCACTGATTCTTAGGTCTACGCACACATCCACTCACTCACCCGTACAGTCACTCATACTTACGGTCACTCAGTACAGGACTATCATATGCACTCATACTCCTATATAGACACTCAAGCACCGCCACTCATCCATAGAGGTACTCACACACCTAGTCAGTCATGCAAATAATTAAACACACTACCATTTACTCACCTATACAGTTATACACACACCACATCACTTATTCAAACAGAAACAAACACATACTTACTCTTATGCAATCACTGATACAAGCACACACGCATCCATACAGCCGCTCTCACAATCACACACTCTCACTTATAGCCATTTAAATACTCTAACACACATATATACTGCCTTTTACATATGTTGTTACTCGCACATGTACCACTGAGATATACATTCACTCACTAACACACCCATACACACACTCACCCACCCAAGTAGTCCATCACAGATGCACTCTTGTAATCATGCACCCAGTGAATGACCCACTCTCACATCTATCTACAGAGACTCACACACCCCACCCACACAAACACTCAGGCAGCCATACAGACATTCACCCAGTTTTGTCACTAACCCATGCATTCAGTAAGATACGTTAAATCACTCACTTATACAGTCAGTCACGCACCTACTAAATCAACAATACAGACACTTACACACCCACTCATTCTTCAATACGTCTTTTCCTATATATATTAAAAATATTTAAACTTTACAGAAACACACAGTCACTGGATGATGTCATCAGTGATGTCATCAGTGATGTCATTTGAGATGTCATCAGTGATGTCATCAGTGATGTCACTGACCATGTCATGAGTGATGTAATATGTGACGTCATCAGCAGTGCATTGCGGGCGCGAGTTATAGTTAGCTGGACTAACTATAACGGGGGAATTTCACGGGTTTTGTACGAGTGCAATGTCCAACTAACTATAACTGTCCCTAAAACCTATGGTTTTTTCAGTGAATTTCAAAGGTTTTTTAAATGCTAATTTGTAACTATAAGGTCCCTGAAACCTATGGTTTTTTCAGTGAATATATATATATATATATATATATATATATTATTATCTACTGGCGGTCGCCAGTGGATAGTTATAGTTAGGACCTATTTTCCATAGGAAATCCGCAACATTCTATTTGAAATAACTCTTGCGTCGGTTGACGAATCTTCGCGAAATTTTCAAACTTTATGGCCCGCTCCGGTCCGCTCCTACCCTGAAAGTTTCGGGGTGATTCGTCAAGCGGGGACCGAGAAAAAAGGGGGGTCCCAAAACGTGTTTTCCCCATTCATTTTCCCATAGGGACTTGGGGCACCTGGGGGCAAATCCGCGCACCCTAAGCGCATCCTGCCGATTTTTTAAAAAAAAAAATGCTTTTTTCTGCCCAGTGGGTCCTTGTGGGACCCCCTGAGCAGACCTAGGGGGTCAGGGTGTTTCTACCCTGCCCTCTTTGTGCGTTTTGCGCACTTGTTTCAGTGCCTCGGTTCTACCGAGGAACAAGATGGCTGCCAACACTTCCTGGTTTGGAGTGTTGACAGCCAATTACCATACAGCTCGTGATCGGGAGGGTGCGATCCTCCGCGGCCATTGATATATATATGATTTTACTTTTGATTTTCTCAGGAACAACTGAACGGATTTACACTATTTAACCAAAAGGCACGACTCTGAACCAAGGGCTACCTTTATGACAAATTTGGTGTAATTCCGTTCAGCAGTTCGGGCTGTAGCTGCGACTAAAGGTTCCTATGGAAAATTGCATGGGGGAAAACACGTTTTGGGACCCCCCTTTTTTCTCGGCCCCCACTTGACGAATCACCCCGAGACTTTCAGAATAGGAGCGGACTGGAGCGCCCCACGAGTTTTGAAAATTTCGTGAAGATTCGTCAACCGGCGCCAAAGTTATTGGGAATAGAATGTTGCGGATTTCCTATGGAAAATAGGTCGACCGCCAGTAGATAATTATCTACTGGCGGTCGCCAGTAGATAGTTATAGTTACAACCTATTATCCATAGGAAATCCGCGACATTCTATTTGAAATAACTCTCTTGCCGGTTGACGTATCTTCGCGAAATTTTCAAACTCGTGAGGCGCTCCGGTCCGCTCCTACCCTGAAAGTCTCGGGGTGATACGTCAAGCGGGGCCGAGAAAAAGGGGGTCCCAAAACGCGTTTTCCCATGCATTTTCCCATAGGAAACTTTAGACACGGCTACAGCCTGAACTGCTGAACGGAATTACACCAAATTTGGCAAAGAGGTAGTTCTTGGTTCAGAAAGAACCCTTTTGTTAAATGGTGTAAATCCGTTCAGTAGTTGCTGAGAAAATGAAAAGTAAAAAGTTAGTGATATCTAGGGACGAGTAGGGTCCGCGTACCTCTCCCGATCACGAGCTGCATGTTAATTGGCTGTCAGCTGGCTGTCAACATTCCGATTCAGGAAATGTTGGCAGCCATTTTGTGAACCGAGGGACAGAAACAAGTGCGCAAAGCGCACAAAGGGGCAGGGTAGAAACACCCTGACCCCCTAGGTTTGCTCAGGGGGTCCCACAAGGACCCCTGGGCAAAAAAAAATTTTTTTTTAAAAATCGGCAGGATGCGCTCAGGGTGCGCGAATCCTGCCGGAAAAATCGAGGCGCGGTCTCCGCGCTCGATGCTACTGGCCCCGGGTGGGCCAAGTCCCGGGGGCATGCTGGGGGGGTTAATTTTATGTGTGGGGGCCTCTAAGGGCCCCCCAAGCCCCGGGGACCACCACCCCCCGGGGCTTTATGTAGAATGGTGCGGGAGGGCACTGAGCCCTCCCGCAGCCCCGGGGACCACCACCTCCCCGGGGCTTCTTTTTTTCTTTTTTTTTTAAAAACCTGTGTGGGGGGCTCCAGCCCCCCCACATGCCCCGGGGACCACCACCTCCCCGGGGCTGTGCACTGAATGGGAGGGGCCGCGCGGCCCTCCTGGAGCCCTTGATGGCCCTGGGGACCACCACCCCCAGGGCCGGCTCCTGCAGTGTCCCGGGGTGCCTACCCCCGGGACACTGCTGTTTGCAATGACAGGACGGGAGCCTCGCGGCTCCCGTCCTGTCATTGCAAACTTGCTTTGGATATTGGAAGAGAGAGCAGGAAACCTGCTCTCTCTCCAATATCCAAAGCTGATTGCTTTCCACATGGGGAGCTGCATCTTAGCAGCTCCCCATGTGTAAAGCAATGCCGGCTCCCGTAGGACACGGGGAGCCGGCGGGACTGTGGGGGATTGGGGACCCCCCACAGTCCCCAACGAGTGCCAGCCCCGGGGATGGGGTCCCGGGGCAAGTAGTGGCCCGGGAGGGGAGCCACGCGGCCCCCTCCCCAAATTTTTTTTTTTTTTTAAAACGATCGGGCCCGCAGGCCCCGCCCCCTTCCTTCACCACTCTGCAAACGCGCCCCTGGCGCGTTTGCAGAGGGGAACGAATTCCCCTAGAATACTGGGGGTCCCTGGGGGCCAACTAGCCCACCAGGAACATCCAGTATGCGCCAGGGGCTGCCTTGCAGAGAGGTGTACAGAGGCCACGCCCTTTTACACCTCTCTGCAACGCAGCTCTATGGCGCTTTTGGAGGTATATGGTGGGCTAGTTGCACCCCAGGGACCCTCAGGATTCAAGGGAGTTAATCCCCGACTTAAAACGCGCCACGGGGCGTGTTTGCACAGTGGTGAAGGGAGGGGCGGGGCTTCAGGTGACATGTGTGCAAACAGGCCCCGTGGCGCGTTTTAAGATGGGGAATTAAATCCTCTTCAATCCTGAGGGTCCCTGGGGCCAACTAGCCCAACAGGTACGTCCAGAAAGCGCCCCAGAGCTGCGTTGCAGAGAGGTGTAAAAGGGGTGTGGCCTCTGTACATGTCTCTGCAACGCAGCCCCTGGCGCATACTGGAGGTTCCTGGTGGGCTAGCTGGCCCGTAGGGACCCTCATGATTCAAGGGGACTTAATCCCCCAACTTAAAACGCACCACGGGGCGCGTTTGCACAGATGTCACCTCAGGCCCCGCCCCCTCACTTCACCATTGTGCAAATATTCCTCTAAAATCAGCCGAAATCCGAATTCCGATTTACTCACCTGTTATCAGGAGAGACCTCAGTGCTGCATCTTTCAGCCCAGTACTGATCCTCAAAAGTAATTTTAACCGTACTTACCAGTAACTTGAATTTCCTTCCATAGGATATCATTGACTGCTTTTTGCTGAAAAAGTTTCTAAGTGTTGATTTTTGAAACATACAAATATTCCTCTAAAATCAGCCGAAATCCGAATTCAGATTTACTCACCTGTTATCAGGAGAGACCTCAGTGCTGCATCTTTCAGCCCAGTACTGGTCCTGAAAAGTAATTTTAACCGTACTTACCAGTAACTTGAATTTCCTTACATAGGCTAACATTGACTGGTTTCACTTGGAAATTCTTCTAAGTGTGGAGTTTTGGAACTTTAAAATATTCCTCTAAAATCAGCCGAAATACGAATTCCGATTTACTCACCTGTTATCAGGAGAGACCTCAGTGCTGCATCTTTCAGTCCAGTACTGATCCTCAAAAGTAATTTTAACCGTACTTACCGGTAACTTGAATTTCCTTCATAGGCTAACATTGACTGGTTTCACTTGGAAATTCTTCTAAGTGTGGAGTTTTGGAACTTTAAAATATTCCTCTAAAATCAGCCGAAATACGAATTCCGATTTACTCACCTGTTATCAGGAGAGACCTCAGTGCTGCATCTTTCAGCCCAGTACTGATCCTGAAAAGTAATTTTAACCGTACTTACCGGTAACTTGAATTTCCTTCATAGGCTAACATTGACTGGTTTCACTTGGAAATTCTTCTGTGTGTGGAGTTTTGGAACTTTAAAATATTCCTCTAAAATCAGCCGAAATACGAATTCCGATTTACTCACCTGTTATCAGGAGAGACCTCAGTGCTGCATCTTTCAGCCCAGTACTGATCCTCAAAAGTAATTTTAACCGTACTTACCGGTAACTTGAATTTCCTTCATAGGCTAACATTGACTGGTTTCACTTGGAAATTCTTCTAAGTGTGGAGTTTTGGAACTTTAAAATATTCCTCTAAAATCAGCCGAAATACGAATTCCGATTTACTCACCTGTTATCAGGAGAGACCTCAGTGCTGTATCTTTCAGCCCAGTACTGGTCCTGAAAAGTAATTTTAACCGTACTTACCGGTAACTTGAATTTCCTTCCATAGGCTAACATTGACTGGTTTCACTTGGAAATTCTTCTAAGTGTGGAGTTTTGGAACTTTAAAATATTCCTCTAAAATTAGCCGAAATACGAATTCCGATTTACTCACCTGTTATCAGGAGAGACCTCAGTGCTGCATCTTTCAGCCCAGTACTGGTCCTGAAAAGTAATTTTAACCGTACTTACCGGTAACTTGAATTTCCTTCATAGGCTAACATTGACTGGTTTCACTTGGAAATTCTTCTAAGTGTGGAGTTTTGGAACTTTAAAATATTCCTCTAAAATCAGCCGAAATACGAATTCCGATGTACTCACCTGTTATCAGGAGAGACCTCAGTGCTGCATCTTTCAGCCCAGTACTGATCCTCAAAAGTAATTTTAACCGTACTTACCAGTAACTTGAATTTCCTTCCATAGGATATCATTGCCTGCTTTTTGCTGAAAAAGTTTCTAAGTGTTGATTTTTGAAACATACAAATATTCCTCTAAATTCAGCCGAAATACGAATTCCGATTTACTCACCTGTTATAAGGAGAGACCTCAGTGCTGTATCTTTCAGGCCAGTACTGGTCCTGAAAAGTAATTTTAACCGTACTTA
Organism: Calotriton arnoldi; assembly: GCA_963921515.1. NCBI lineage: Eukaryota > Metazoa > Chordata > Amphibia > Caudata > Salamandridae > Calotriton > Calotriton arnoldi. Next base: position 319,721 of record CAWUFW010010041.1, on the reverse strand, counting down.
CCAGTAACTTGAATTTCCTTACATAGGCTAACATTGACTGGTTTCACTTGGAAATTCTTCTAAGTGTGGAGTTTTGGAACTTTAAAATATTCCTCTAAAATCAGCCGAAATACGAATTCCGATTTACTCACCTGTTATCAGGAGAGACCTCAGTGCTGCATCTTTCAGCCCAGTACTAATCCTGAAAAGTAATTTTAACCGTACTTACCAGGAACTTATATTTTCTTCCATAGGAATCCATTGTCTGGTTTTCAGCAAAAAGTTTCAAAGTGTTGATTTTTACAAACTACAAATATTCCTTAAAAATCACCTGTATGACTTAAACGCATTCTTTCAACTGTTTACAGGAGATGCACCAGTGCTGGATCCAGGATCCAACACTGAGTAAGAAAAAGTAACGATAACAGTTTTTACCTGCTAAGTGAATTTCCTTCCATAGGATAACATTGGTGATTCTATGAGAAAAAGTTTCTAAGTGTCAACTTTTAAAATACAATAATATTCCTTAAAAATCACGACTGTAACCAAAACGCTTTTACTCAACTGTTTACAGGAGATGTTCCAGGACTGAATCTAGGATCCAGTCCTGTGGTTAGAAAAGTAATCCATAAAGTAACTAATTGCATTTAACTAGAAATTCACATTGAGCTGAATGTTGCATTGTGTTTGAAAATGTGTTGCCCATTGCAACAACTGTAACTACTGTACTTAAAAGTCTATTGCCTATGTGCAAAGTATTTAAACTAAAGTAATTCATTCTGAGAAAGTATTTTTTGTAATGTAATGTATAATGTAATTACAATGTAATTTAAAAATAAAATCTGTAAAAAAAATTGTTTCTAAAAATGTAGTAAATCAGTATGAAAAAAATTAGTATAACAATTAATACATTTAAAAATTGTCATTTACAAAACCTTTGAAATTCACTGAAAAAAACGTAGGTTTCAGGCACGTTATAGTTAGAAATTAGCATTTAAAAAACCTTTGAAATTCACTGAAAAAACCATAGGTTTCAGACACGTTATAGTTACAAATTAGCATTTAAAAACCTTTGAAATTCACTGAAAAAACCATAGGTTTCAGACACGTTATAGTTACAAATTAGCATTTAAAAAACCTTTGAAATTCACTGAAAAAACCATAGGTTTTAGGGACAGTTATAGTTACTTGGACATTGCACTCGTACAAAACCCGTGAAATTCCCCGTTATAGTTAGTTCAGCTAACTATAACTCGCGCCCGCAATGCACTGCTGATGACGTCACATATTACATCACTCATGACATGGTCAGTGACATCACTGATGACATCACTGATGACATCTCAAATGACATCACTGATGACATCATCCACGTGATAATCTGATGCACCTCCTCACACCCTAATATAATCTTTGATACACCCACTCTAAATTACAGACTGCCATTCGCAAAACCATAGACACTCCAATACCAATAACTACATACCCACTCACTGATTCTTAGGTCTACACACACACATCCACTCACTCACCCGTACAGTCACTCATACTTACGGTCACTCAGTACAGGACTATCATATGCACTCTTACTCCTATATAGACACTCAAACAACGCCACTCATCCATAGAGATACTCAGACACCTAGTCAGTCATGCAAATAATTAAACACACTGCCATTTACTCACCTATACAGTTATACACACACCAGCTCACTTACTCATACAAATAGTAGCATATTGTTACGCTCTTATACAATCACTGATACAAGCACACACTCATCCATACAGCCACTATCACAATCACTCACTCTTGCTTATAGCTATTTATATACTCCAACACACATATATACTGCCTTTCACATATGTAGTTACTCACACATGTACCACTGGGACATACATTCACTCACTAACACACTCTTACACACACTTACCCACCCATACAGTCTATCACAGATGCACTCTTGAAACCATCCACCCAGTGAATCACCCACTCACACATCTATGCACAGAGTTGCACACACCCCTCCCACACAAACACTCAGGCACCCATACAGATACTCAGACAAGCATTCAATAACTCATATAGACACTCATTTAGCTATTCACAAACACATGCAGCCACTTACACAGCAACAGACAGACGGATACAGACATTCACCCAGTTTAGTCACTAACCCATGCATTCAGTAAGATACGTTAAATCACTCACTTATAGAGTCAGTCACGCACCTACTAAATCATCCATACAGACACTTACACACCCACTCATTCTTCAATACGTCTTTTCCTATATATATTAAAAATATTTAAACTTTACAGAAACACACAGTCACTGGATGATGTCATCAGTGATGTCATTTGAGATGTCATCAGTGATGTCATCAGTGATGTCACTGACCATGTCATGAGTGATGTAATATGTGACGTCATCAGCAGTGCATTGCGGGGCGCGAGTTATAGTTAGCTGAACTAACTATAACGGGGGAATTTCACGGGTTTTGTACGAGTGCAATGTCCAAGTAACTATAACTGTCCCTAAAACCTATGGTTTTTTCAGTGAATTTCAAAGGTTTTTAAATGCTAATTTGTAACTATAACGTGTCTGAAACCTATGGTTTTTTCAGTGAATATATATATATATATATATATATATATATATATATATATATATATATATATATTATCTACTGGCGGTCGCCAGTAGATAGTTATAGTTACAACCTATTATCCATAGGAAATCCGCGACATTCTATTTGCAATAACGTTGGCGCCGGTTGACGAATCTTCGCGAAAGCTTCCAACTTGTTGGGGCGCTCCGGTCCGCTCCTACCCTGAAAGTCTCGGGGTGATACGTCAAGCGGGGGCTGAGAAAAAGGGGGTCCCAAAACGCGTTTTCCCCATTCATTTTTCCATAGGAACCTTTAGTCGCAGCTACAGCCCGAACTGCTGAACGGAATTACCCCAAATTTGGCAAAGAGGTAGCCCTTGGTTCAGACTGGTGCCTTTTGCTAAAATGGTGTAAATCCGTTCAGTAGTTCCTGAGAAATTCACAATTAAAATCACATATATATCTAAGGGCGCGTCGGATCTGCGTACCCTCCCGATCACGAGCTGCATGCTAATTGGCTGTCAACACTCCAAATCAGGAAGTGTTGGCAGCCATTTTGTCCCTCGGTAGAACCGAGGACAGAAACAAGTGCGCAAAGCGCACAAAGGGGGCAGGGTAGAAACACCCTGACCCCTAGGTCTGCTCAGGGGTCCCACAAGGACCCCTGGGCAAAAATTTTTTTTTTTTTTTAAAAATCGGCAGGATGCGCTCAGGGAGCGCGAACCCTGCCGGAAAAAAATCGAAGCGCGGTCTCCCGCGCCGATGTTAATTGGCCCCTGGTGGGCCAAGTCCCGGGGGCATGCTGGGGGGTTAATTTTATGTGTGGGGGCCTCTAAGGGCCCCTAAGCCCCGAGGACCGCCACCCCCGGGGCTTTATGCATAATGGTGCGGGAGGGCTCTGAGCCCTCCCGCAGCCCCGGGACCACCACCTCCCGGGGCTTCTTTTTAAATGAAAAACCTGTGTGGGGGCTCCAGCCCCCACACGCCCGGGACCGCCACCTCCCGGGGCACTAAACATTTAAATATGGGGGTCCGTTACGGACCCCCAGAGCCCTGGGGACCACCACCTCCCGGGGCTGTGCACACGATGGGAGGGGCCGCGCGGCCCCCTCCTGGAGCCTGTGGTGGCCCTGGGGACCGCCACCCCCAGGGCCGGCTCCTGCACTGTCCCGGGTGCCTACCCCGGGACACTGCTGTTGCAATGACAGGACGGGAGCCTCGCGGCTCCGTCCTGTCATTGCAAACTTGCTGGATATTGGAAGAAGAGCAGGAAACCTGCTCTCTCTTCCAATATCCAAAGCCGATTGCTTTCCACATGGGGAGCAGCATGTTAGCTGCTCCCCATGTGTAAGCTATGCCGGCTCCCGTAGGACACGGGGAGCCGGCGAGACTGTGGGGGGCTTGGGGACCCCCCACAGTCCCCAACGAGAGCCAGGCCCCGGGGGATGGGGTCCCGGGGCAAGTAGTGGCCCGGGAGGGGGCCACACGGCCCCCTCCCCAAAGTTTTGAAAAATAATTTAAAAAAAAAAAAAGGGTATGGCTGGCCCCGGAGATGGGGTCCCCGGGGCCTTAAAATGGCCAGAGGAGGGGGCACGCAGCCCCCTCAAAATATTAAAAATAAAAATAGAGGCCATGCCCTGGGGATGGGGTCCCGGGGCCAATACAGGCCCGGGGAAGGGGGCCACGCGGCCCCCTTCCCGTTTTTTTTTATTTTGAAATTTAAAAAAAGGGGTAAGGCCCTGGGGGATGGGGTCCCCAGGGCCCAAAAACAGAAAAAGGAAGGGGGCTACACAGCCCCCTTCAGGGGACAAAAAAAAACAAAAAAAACGATCGGGCCCGCAGGCCCCGCCCCTTCCTTCACCACTCTGCAAACGCGCCCCTGGCGCGTTTGCAGAGAGGGACGATTCCCCTTGAATACTGGGGGTCCCTGGGGCCAACTAGGCCACCAGGAACCTCCAGTATGCGCCAGGGAGCTGCCTTGCAGAGAGGTGTACAGAGGCCACGCCCTTTTACACCTCTCTGCAACGCAGCTCTGTGGCGCTTTTGGAGGTATATGGTGGGCTAGTTGGACTCCGGGGACCCTCAGGATTCAAGGGGACTTAATCCCCCAACTTAAAACGCGCCACGGGCGCGTTTGCACAGTGGTGAAGGGAGGGGCGGGGCTTCAGGTGACATGTGTGCAAACAGGCTCCGTGGCGCGTTTAAGATGGGAATTAAATCCCTTCAATCCTGAGGGTCCCTGAGGGCCAACTAGCCCAACAGGTACATCCAGAAAGCGCCACAGAGTTGCGTTGCAGAGAGGTGTAAAGGGGTGTGGCCTCTCTACACATCTCTGCAACGCAGCCCCTGGCGCATATTGGAGGTTCCTGGTGGGCTAGTTGGCCCCTAGGGACCTCAGGATTCAAGGGGACTTAATCCCCCAACTTAAAACGCGCCACGGGGCGCGTTTGCACAGATGTCACCTCAGGCCCCGCCCCCTCCCTTCACCATTGTGCAAATATTCTTCAAAATCATCCGAAATACGAATTCCGATTTACTCACCTGTTATAAGGAGAGACCTCAGTGCTGCATCTTTCAGCCCAGTACTGGTCCTGAAAAGTAATTTTAACCGTACTTACCAGTAACTTGAATTTCCTTCCATAGGATATCATTGCCTGCTTTTTGCTGAAAAAGTTTCTAAGTGTTGATTTTTGAAACATACAAATATTCCTCTAAAATCAGCCGAAATACGAATTCCGATTTACTCACCTGTTATAAGGAGAGACCTCAGTGCTGTATCTTTCAGCCCAGTACTGGTCCTGAAAAGTAATTTTAACCGTACTTACCAGTAACTTGAATTTCCTTCCATAGGCTAACATTGACTGGTTTCACTTGGAAATTCTTCTAAGTGTGGAGTTTTGGAACTTTAAAATATTCCTCTAAAATCAGCCGAAATACAAATTCCGATTTACTCACCTGTTATCAGGAGAGACCTCAGTGCTGCATCTTTCAGCCCAGTACTAATCCTGAAAAGTAATTTTAACCGTACTTACCAGTAACTTGAATTTCCTACAAAGGCGAACATTGACTGGTTTCACTTGGAAATTCTTCTAAGTGTGGAGTTTTGGAAATTTATAATATTCCTCTAAAATCAACCAAAGTACGAATTCCGATTTACTCACCTGTTATCAGGAGAGACCTCAGTGCTGCATCTTTCAGCCCAGTACTGATCCTCAAAAGTAATTTTAACCGTACTTACCAGTAACTTGAATTTCCTTCCATAGGATATCATTGCCTGCTTTTTGCAGAAAAAGTTTCTAAGTGTTGATTTTTGATACATACAAATATTCCTCTAAAATCAGCCGAAATACGAATTCCGATTTACTCACCTGTTATCAGGAGAGACCTCAGTGCTACATCTTTCAGCCCAGTACTGGTCCTGAAAAGTAATTTTAACCGTACTTACCAGTAACTTCAATTTCCTACATAGGCTAACATTGACTGGTTTCACTTGGAAATTCTTCTAAGTGTGGAGTTTTGGAACTTTATAATATTCCTCTAAAATCAACCAAAGTACGAATACCAATTTACTCACCTGTTATCAGGAGAGAACCCAGTGCTGCATCTTTTAGCCCAGCACTGACCCTGAAAAGTAATTTTAACCTTACTTACCAGTAACTTATATTTTCTTCCATAGGAATCCATTGTCTGCTTTTCAGCAGAAAAGTTTCAAAGTGTCGATTTTCACAAACTACAAATATTCCTTAAAAATCGCCTGTATGACTTAAACGCATTCTTTCAACTGTTTACAGGAGATGCACCAGTGCTTAATCCAGGATCCAACACTGAGTAAGAAAAAGTAACGATAACAGTTTTTACCTGCTAAGTGAATTTCCTTCCATAGGATAACATTGGTGATTCTATGAGAAAAAGTTTCTAAGTGTCAACTTTTAAAATACAATAATATTCCTTAAAAATCCCGACTGTAACCAAAACGCTTTTACTCAACTGTTTACAGGAGATGTACCAGGACTGAATCTAGGATCCAGTCCTTTGGTTAGAAAAGTAATCCATAAAGTAACTAATTGCATTTAACTAGAAATTCACATTGAGCTGAATGTTGCATTGTGTTTGAAAATGTGTTGCCCATTGCAACAACTGTAACTACTGTACTTAAAAGTCTATTGCATATGTGCAAAGTATTTAAACTAAAGTAATTCATTCTGAGAAAGTATTTTTGTAATGTAATGTATAATGTAATTACAATGTAATTTAAAAATAAAATATGTAAAAAAAAATTGTTTCTAAAAATGTAGTAAATCAGTATTAAAAAAATGTATATAACAATTAATACATTTAAAAATTGTCATTTACAAAACCTTTGAAATTCACTGAAAAAACCGTAGGTTTCAGACATGTTATAGTTACAAATTAGCATTTAAAAAACCTTTGAAATTCACTGAAAAAACCATAGGTTTCAGGGACAGTTATAGTTAGTTGGACATTGCACTCGTACAAAACCCGTGAAATTCCACTGTTATAGTTAGTCCAGCTAACTATAACTCGCGCCCCGCAATGCACTGCTGATGACGTCACATATTACATCACTCATGACATGGTCAGTGACATCACTGATGACATCACTGATGACATCTCAAATGACATCACTGATGACATCACTGATGACATCATCCATGTGATAATTTCATGCATCTTCTCACACCCTAATATAACCTTTCATACACCCACTCTAAATTACAGACTGTCATTCGAAAAATCATAGACACTCCAACACCAATAACTACATACCCACTCACTGATTCTTAGGTCTACGCACACATCCACTCACTCACCCGTACAGTCACTCATACTTACGGTCACTCAGTACAGGACTATCATATGCACTCATACTCCTATATAGACACTCAAGCACCGCCACTCATCCATAGAGGTACTCACACACCTAGTCAGTCATGCAAATAATTAAACACACTACCATTTACTCACCTATACAGTTATACACACACCACATCACTTATTCAAACAGAAACAAACACATACTTACTCTTATGCAATCACTGATACAAGCACACACGCATCCATACAGCCGCTCTCACAATCACACACTCTCACTTATAGCCATTTAAATACTCTAACACACATATATACTGCCTTTTACATATGTTGTTACTCGCACATGTACCACTGAGATATACATTCACTCACTAACACACCCATACACACACTCACCCACCCAAGTAGTCCATCACAGATGCACTCTTGTAATCATGCACCCAGTGAATGACCCACTCTCACATCTATCTACAGAGACTCACACACCCCACCCACACAAACACTCAGGCAGCCATACAGACATTCACCCAGTTTTGTCACTAACCCATGCATTCAGTAAGATACGTTAAATCACTCACTTATACAGTCAGTCACGCACCTACTAAATCAACAATACAGACACTTACACACCCACTCATTCTTCAATACGTCTTTTCCTATATATATTAAAAATATTTAAACTTTACAGAAACACACAGTCACTGGATGATGTCATCAGTGATGTCATCAGTGATGTCATTTGAGATGTCATCAGTGATGTCATCAGTGATGTCACTGACCATGTCATGAGTGATGTAATATGTGACGTCATCAGCAGTGCATTGCGGGCGCGAGTTATAGTTAGCTGGACTAACTATAACGGGGAATTTCACGGGTTTTGTACGAGTGCAATGTCCAACTAACTATAACTGTCCCTAAAACCTATGGTTTTTCAGTGAATTTCAAAGGTTTTTAAATGCTAATTTGTAACTATAACGTCCCTGAAACCTATGGTTTTTCAGTGAATATATATATATATATATATATATATTATCTACTGGCGGTCGCCAGTAGATAGTTATAGTTAGGACCTATTTTCCATAGGAAATCCGCAACATTCTATTTGAAATAACTCTTGCGTCGGTTGACGAATCTTGCGAAACTTGCAAACTTTATGGCCCGCTCCGGTCCGCTCCTACCCTGAAAGTTTCGGGGTGATTCGTCAAGCGGGGACCGAGAAAAAAGGGGGGTCCCAAAACGTGTTTTCCCCATTCATTTTCCCATAGGGACTTGGGGCACCTGGGGGCAAATCCGCGCACCCTAAGCGCATCCTGCCGATTTTTTTTAAAAAAAAATGCTTTTTTCTGCCCAGTGGGTCCTTGTGGGACCCCCTGAGCAGACCTAGGGGGTCAGGGTGTTTCTACCCTGCCCCCTTTGTGCGTTTTGCGCACTTGGCTCTTTTTTTGTCGGCGGGATTCGCGCATCCCGCCGATTTTTTAAAAAATGCTTTTTTCTGCCCAGGGGTCCTTGTGGGACCCCTGAGCAGACCTAGGGGTCAGGGTGTTTCTACCCTGCCCCTTTTGCACTTTGCGCACTTGTTTCTGTCCCTCGCGAAGATTCGTCAACCGGCGCAAGAGTTATTTCTAATAGAATGTTGCGGATTTCCTATGGAAAATAGGTTTTAACTATAACTATCTACTGGCGACCGCCAGTAGATAATATATATATATATATATATATTCACTGAAAAAACCATAAGGTTTTAGGGACAGTTATAGTTAGTTGGACATTGCACTCGTACAAAACAAGTGAAATTCCCCGTTATAGTTAGTTCAGGTAACTATAACTCGCGCCCCCGCAATGCACTGCTGATGACGTCACATATTACATCACTCATGACATGGTCAGTGACATCACTGATGACATCTCAAATGACATCACTGATGACATCACTGATGACATCATCCAGTGACTGTGTGTTTGTGTAAAGTTTAAATATGTTTAATATATATAGGGAAAGGCGTATTGAAGAATGAGTGGGTGTATAAGTGTCTGAATGGATGATTTAGTAGGTGCGTGACTGAGTCTATAAGTGAGTGATTAATCGTATCTTACTGGATGCATGGGTGAGTGACTAAACTGTGTGAATGTCTGTATCCATCTGTCTGTTGTTGTGTAAGCAGCTGCATGGGTTTCTGAATAGCTAAATGAGTGTCTATATGGGTTATGGATTGGTTCTCTGAGTATCTGTATGGGTGCCTCAGTGTTTGTGTGGGTGGGGTGAGTGTGACTCTGTGCATAGATGTGTGAGTGGGTGATTCACTGGGTGCATGGTTTCAAGAGTGCATCTGTGATGGACTGTTTGGGTGGGTGAGTGTGTGTATGGGTGTGTTAGTGATTGAATGTATATCTCAGTGGTACATGTGTGAGTTACTACATATGTGAAAGGCAGTATATATGTGTGTTGGAGTATATAAATGGCTATAAGTGAGAGTGTGTGATTGTGAGAGTGGCTATATGGATGAGTGTGTGCTTGCATCAGTGATTGCATAGGAGCCGTAAGAATGTGCTAGTATTTTTATGAGTAAGTGAGCTGTTGTGTATAACTGTATAGGTGAGTAAGTTGGAGTGTGATTAATTATTTGCATGACTGACTAGGTGTGTGAGTACCTCTATGGATGAGTTGCGTTGTGTGAGTGTTTATATAGGTGTATGAGTGCATATGATAGTCCTGTACTGAGTGACTGTAAGTATGAGTGACTGTACGGGTGAGTGAGTAGATGTGTGTGTGTAGACCTAAGAATCAGTGAGTGGGTATGTACTTATTGGTATTGGAGTGTGTATGGTTTTGAGAATGGCAGTCTGTAATTTAGAGTGGGTGTTTCAAAACTTATATTAGGGTGTGAGAAGATGCATTAAATTCTCACATGGATGATGTCATCAGTGATGTCATCAGTGATGTCATTTGAGATGTCATCAGTGATGTCATCAGTGATGTCACTGACCATGTCATGAGTGATGTAATATGTGACGTCATCAGCAGTGCATTGTGGGGCGCGAGTTATAGTTACCTGAACTAACTATAACGGGGGAATTTCACGGGTTTTGTACGAGTGCAATGTCCAACTAACTATAACTGTCCCTAAAACCTTATGGTTTTTTCAGTGAATTTCTAAGGTTTTTAAATGCAAATTTCTAACTATAACGTGCCTGAAACCTATGGTTTTTTCAGTGAATTTCAAATGTTTTTAAATGCTAATTTCTAACTATAACGTGTCTGAAACCTATGGTTTTTTCAGTGAATTTCAAAGGTTTTTAAATGCTAATTCCTAACTATAACATGTCTGAAACCTACGGTTTTTCAGTGAATTTCAAAGGTTTTGTAAATGACAATTTTTAAATGTATTAATTGTTATATTTATTTTTTTCATACTGATTTACTACATTTTTAGAAACAATTTTTTTTTACATATTTTATTTTTTAAATTACATTGTAATTACATTATACATTACAAAAATACTTTCTCAGAATGAATTACTTTAGTTTAAATACTTTGCACATAGGCAATAGACTTTTAAGTACAGTAGTTACAGTTGTTGCAATGGGCAACACATTTTCAAACACAATGCAACATTCAGCTCAATGTGAATTTCTAGTTAAATGCAATTAGTTACTTTATGGATTACTTTTCTAACCACAGGACTGGATCCTAGATTCAGTCTTGGGACATCTCCTGTAAACAGTTGAGTAAAAGCGTTTTGGTTACAGTAGTGATTTTTAAGGAATATTCTTGTATTTTAAAAGTTGACACTTAGAAACTTTTTCTCATAGAATCACCAATGTTATCCTATGGAAGAAAATTCACTTAGCAGGTAAAAACTGTTATCGTTACTTTTTCTTACTCAGTGTTGGATCCTGGATCCAGCACTGGTGCATCTCCTGTAAACAGTTGAAAGAATGCGTTTAAGTCATACAGGCGATTTTTAAGGAATATTTGTAGTTTGTGAAAATCGACACTGAAACTTTTCTGCTGAAAACCAGACAATGGATTCCTATGGAAGAAAATATAAGTTACTGGTAAGTACGGTTAAAATTACTTTTCAGGGTCAGTGCTGGGCTAAAAGATGCAGCACTGAGGTCTCTCCTGATAACAGGTGAGTAAATCGGAATTCGTATTTCGGCTGTTTTTAGAGGAATATTTGTATGTTTCAAAAATCAACACTTAGAAACTTTTTCAGCAAAAAGCAGGCAATGATATCCTATGGAAGGAAATTCAAGTTACTGGTAAGTACGGTTAAAATTACTTTTCAGGACCAGTACTGGGCTGAAAGATACAGCACTGAGGTCTCTCCTGATAACAGGTGAGTAAATCGGAATTCGTATTTCGGCTGATTTTAGAGGAATATTTGTATGTTTCAAAAATCAACACTTAGAAACTTTTTCAGCAAAAAGCAGGCAATGATATCCTATGGAAGGAAATTCAAGTTACTGGTAAGTACGGTTAAAATTACTTTTCAGGATTAGTACTGGGCTGAAAGATGCAGCACTGAGGTCTCTCCTGATAACAGGTGAGTAAATCAGAATTCGTAGTTCGGCAGATTTTAGAGGAATATTTGCACAATGGTGAAGGGAGGGGGCGGGGCCTGAGGTGACATCTGTGCAAACGCGCCCGTGGCGCGATTTAAGTTGGGGGATTAAGTCCCCTTGAATCATGAGGGTCCCTAGGGGCCAACTAGCCCACCAGGAACCTCCAGTATGCGCCAGGGGCTGCGTTGCAGAGACGTGTAGAGAGGCCACACCCTTTTACACCTCTCTGCAACGCAGCTCTGTGGCGCTTTCTGGATGTACCTGTTGGGCTAGTTGGCCCCAGGGACCCTCAGGATTGAAGGGGATTTAATTCCCCATCTTAAAACGCGCCATGGGGCCTGTTTGCACACATGTCACTCAGGCCCCGCCCCTCCCTTCACCACTGTGCAAACGCGCCCGTGGCGCGTTTTAAGTCGGGGATTAACTCCTTGAATCCTGAGGGTCCCTGGGGTGCAACTAGCCCACCAGCTACCTCCATTAAGCGCCACAGAGCTGCGTTGCAGAGAGGTGTAAAGGGGCGTGGCCTCTGTACACCTCTCTGCAAGGCAGCCCTGGCGCATACTGGAGGATCCTGGTGGGCTAGTTGGCCCTAGGGACCCCAGTATTCAAGGGGAACTTACCCTTCTTAAAACGCGCCAGGCGCGTTGCAGATTACTGCAGGGAGGGGGTGGGCCTCCGGCACGATGCCGATTTTTTTTTTTTATGGGAGGGGGCTGCGTGGCCCCCTTCCCTCGGCCACTTTGGCCTCGGGGACCCCATCCCCGGGGCCTGGGCATTTTTTTTGTTTTATTTAAAAAAAAAAGAACGGGAAGGCCGCGTGGCCCCCTTCCCTGGGCCTCTATTGGCCCCGGGACCCCATCCCCGGGGCATGCCCTCTTTTAAATAAAAAATATGGAGGGGCTGCGTGGCCCCCTCCTCAGGCCATTTAAGGCCCCGGGGACCCCATCCCCGGGGCCGGCCTTGCCCTTATTATTTTTTTATTTTTTTATTTGGGAGGGGGCTGCGTGGCCCCCTCCCGGGCCACTTATGGCCCCGGGGACCCCATCCCCGGGGCCTGGCCTCTGGTTGGGGACTGTGGGGGTCCCCAAACCCCCACTGTCCCGCCGGCTCCCCGTGTCCTACGGGAGCCGGCATTCCTTTCCACATGGGGAGCAGCTAACATGCTGCTCCCCGTGTGGAAAAGCAATTGGTTTGCATTTTGAAAGAGAGAGCAGGTTTCCTGCCTCTCTTTCAAAATGCAAACAAGACTGCTATGACAGGACGGGAGCCGCGAGGCTCCCGTCCTGTCATAGCAAACTACAGTGTCCCGGGGTAGGCACCCGAGACACTGCAGGAGCCGGCCCTGGGGGTGGCGGTCCCCAGGGCCATCAAGGGCTCCAGGAGGGCCGCGCGCCCTCCCTACATTTTGAAAGCCCCGGGAGGTGGTGGTCCCCGGGGCTTGGGGTCCAAAACGGACCCCCATTTTCAATTTTTCTTAGTGCCCCGGGAGGTGGTGGTCCCGGGGCGTGTGGGGGCTGGAGCGCCCCCACACAGGTTTAAAATTTTTTTAAAAAGCCCCGGGGAGGTGGCGGTCCCCGGGGCTGCGGGAGGGCTCAGAGCCCTCCAGCACCATTAATGATAAAGCCCCGGGGGTGGCGGTCCCCGGGGCTTGGGGGCCCTTAGAGGCCCCCATACATAAAATAAACCCCCCAGCATGCCTATATATATATATCTACTGGCGGTCGCCAGTAGATAGTTATAGTTAGGACCTATTTTCCATAGGAAATCCGCGACATTCTATTTGAAATAACTCTTGCGTCGGTTGATGAATCTTCGCGAAATTTCCAAACTTTATGGCCCGCTCCGGTCCGCTCCTACCCTGAAAGTCTCAGGGTGATTCGTCAAGCGGGGGCCGAGAAAAAAGGGGGGTCCCAAAACGTGTTTTCCCCATTCATTTTCCCATAGGAACCTTTAGTCGCAGCTACAGCCCGAACTGCTGAACGGAATTACACCAAATTTGGCAAAGAGGAAGTTCTTGGTTCAAAAAGAACCCTTTTTGTTAAATGGTGTAAATCCGTTCAGTAGTTGCTGAGAAAATCAAAAGTAAAAACACATATATATCTGGGCGGAGCCTAACCACACATGTCATCGTGAGATCTGATTGGCTGTCAGCACTTCATCCTGGAATTGCTGGCAGCCATCTTGGGACCAATATAAATGATAGTACCCCATTGAAATGCATTGTAGTGAATCGAAGATTTTGAGGGTTACCAAAAGGAGAACTATAAAGGGTGATAACAGACTTTAGTTACATTAGAATTCATTTGTTGATGGTAGCATACTAATTTCAGGAATTGTGGTGTGTTCTAAGGTGATTTTACCCTGTGAAAAACCTTCTGCTGGGATATCATGAATCATGTTTGAGGAAAACTATTTTCACATGCTTGTCCCACACAGTTTTGGAAGGTGCTCCAGAAGCTAAAATGAGAGCATATTTTCTGTAAATTCACATTATCTTTCTCAGTCATGTGAGAATGAAGTCTGACATTCTCAGTAAAACATGTACATCCAACAAGGGCAGAGAATGTCAGTTGATTCCTTTGTGTTCTACTGCAGCTTCCCAGAGTGTTCTAAAGAACAACTAGAGCGCTAACAGTCTTACTTATGACAAAAGTATGGCACACCTGAAGCCATCTTGATTGGAATAAACTGGTAACACTTAAAACATTTAATTTAAAAAGGAACAAAATGATGGGGTTCATCTTGTCATAGAAATTATGGTTAGTGCTCTGGAAAGAAAAATTTGGACATGTTTCAAGTGTGATCTCAAATATCTTCCTGTTATATTTCAACAGGAGCAGCCTGTCAATTGATGCCTTTGTGTTCTACTGCAGCTTCCCAGAGTATTCTAAAGAACAACTAGAGCGCTAACAGTCTTACTTATGACAAAAGTATGGCACACCTGAAGCCATCTTGATTGGAATAAACTGGTAACACTTAAAACATTTAATTTAAAAAGGAACAAAATGATGGGGTTCATTTTGTCATAGAAATTATGGTTAGTGCTGTAGAAAGAAAAATTAGGACATGTTTCAAGTGTGATCTCAAATATCTTCCTGTTATATTTCAACAGGGGCAGCCTGTCAGTTGATGCCTTTGTGTTCTACTGCAGCTTCCCAGAGTGTTCTAAAGAACAACTAGAGCGCTAACAGTCTTACTTATGACAAAAGTATGGCACACCTGAAGCCATCTTGATTGGAATAAACTGGTAACACTTAAAACATTTAATTTAAAAGGAACAAAATGAGGGGGTTCATTTTGCCATAGAAATTATGGTTAGTGCTGCAAAAAGAAAATTTAGTGCATGTTTTAAGTGAGATCTCAAATCCTCTTCTATTTCATTAGAAAATTCTGACATGCAGACTGAAACAATCACTTTCAATACCAGCAGTAGACTTCCAGTTAACTCCTTGGTGAGCAGTAGCTTTACTACAGTGATCTAATGAACAACTAGAGTAATAACATTCTGAATTATGGCAAATGTGTGACACATCTGAATGCCTTCTTTATGGAATCAAAGTAAAAAACTGAAAGCATTTCCTACTGAGGAGACTGCAGTAAATGAGGAAATTAGGAAACTTCATAACAAAGAAGTCTTCCAAGATGGCCCACAGTGAAAAAAGAGCCCAAATGTAGCACAAATATTACCCAGATGTAGCCCACATATAGCCCAATGACAAAAGTGTGCAAAACACTTTTTATTTTTAGTTTTTTGCAGTTTTATGTAGTGCAGACTGGTCAGGTATTGGAGCGTTGCATCTTAAAACATGACCCCCTACACTACAAAAACACCACTGCACTACCCTAAACCCTAAAACACTATCCCAGCACGACCCCCTAGGACTACACAAGCACCACTGCACTATCCTAAACCCTAAAACACTACCCCCAGCATGACCCCCTACACTACACAAACACCACTCACTACCCTAAACCTTAAAACACTACCCCAACACCACTGCACTAACCTAAATCCTAAAACACTACCCCCAGCACGATCCCCTACACTACCCAAACACCACTGCACTACCCTAAAACATGACCCCGTACACTACACAAACACCACTGCACTACCCTAAACCCTAAAACACTACCCCCAGCACGACCCCCTACACTACACAAGCACCACTGCACTACCCTAAACTCTAAAACACTACCCCCAGCACGACCCTCTACACTACACAAACACCACTGCACTACCTTAAACCCTAAAACACTACCCCCAGCACGACCCCCTACACTACCCAAACACCACTGCACTAACCTAAATCCTAAAACACTACCCCCAGCACGACCCCCTACACTACCCAAACACCACTGCACTACCCTAAAACATGAACCCCCTACACTAAACAAACACCACTGCACTACCCTAAACCCTAAAACACTACCCCCAGCACGACCCCCTACACTACACAAGCACCACTGCACTACCCTAAACCCTAAAACACTACCCCCAGCACGACCCCCTACACTGCCCGAACACCACTGCACTGCCCTAAACCCTGAAACACCAGCCCCTGCACGACCCCCTACACTGCCCGAACACCACTGCACTGCCCTAAACCCTGAAACACATACCCTAGCACGACCCCCTACACTGCCCGAACACCAATGCACTGCCCTAAACCCTGAAACACCACCCCCTTCACGACCCCCTACACTGCCCGAACACCACTGCACTGCCCTAAACCCTGAAACACCACCCCCAGCATGACCCCTACACTGCCCGAACACCACTGCACTGCCCTAAACCCTGAAACACTACCCCCAGCAAGACATCCTACACTGCCCGAACACCACTGCTCTGCCCTAAACCCTGAAACATCACCCCCAGCAAGACCCCCTACACTGCCCGAACACCACTGCCCTAAACCCTGAAACACCACCCCCAGCACGACCCCCTACACTGCCCGAACACCACTGCACTGCCCTAAACCCTGAAAAACCACCCCCAGCACGACCCCCTACACTGCCCGAACACCACTGCACTGCCCTAAACCCTGAAACACCACCCCCTGCACGACCCCCTATACTGCCCGAACACTACTGCACTGCCCTAAACCCTGAAACACCATCCCCAGCACCACCCCCTACACTGCACGAACACCACTGCACTGCCCTAAACCCTGAAACACTACCCCCAGCAAGACCCCCTACACTGCCCGAACACCACTGCACTGCCCTAAACCCTGAAACACCAGCCCCAGCACGACCCCTACACTGCCCGAACACCACTGCACTGCCCTAAACCCTGAAACACCACCCCCAGCAAGACCCCTACACTGCCCGAACACCACTGCACTAAAGCCTGACAGACCACCCCCAGCAAGACAACCTACACTGGCCGAACACCACTGCACGGCCCTAAACCCTGAAACACCACCCCCTGCACGACCCCCTACACTGCCCAAACACCACTGCACCGCCCTAAACCCTGAAACATCACCTCCTGCACGACCCCCTACACTGCCCGAACACCACTGCACTGCCCTAAACCCTGAAACACCACCCCTCAGCACGACACCCTACACTGCCCGAACACCACTGCACTGCCCTAAACCCTGAAACACCACCCCCAGCATGACCCCCTACACTGCCCGAACACCACTGCACTGCCCTAAACCCTGAAACACCACCCCTGCACGACCTCCTACACTGCCGGAACACCACTGCACTGCCATAAACCCTGAAACACCACCCCCAGCATGACCCCCTACACTGCCCGAACACCACTGCACTGCCCTAAACCCTGAAACATCAACCCCAGCAAGACCCCCTACACTGCCTGAACACCACTGCCCTAAACCCTGAAACACCACCCCTACACTGCACGAACACCACTGCACTGCCCTAAACCCTGAAACACCACCTCCAGCAAAACCCCTACACTGCCTGAACACCATTGCTCTGCCCTAAATCCTGAAACACTAGCCCCAGCATGACCCCTACACTGCCCAAACACCACTGCACTGGCCTAAACCCTGAAACACCACCCCCAGCACGACCCCCTACACTGCCCGAACACCACTGCACTGCCCTAAACCCTGAAACACCAGCCCCAGCAAGACCCCCTACACTGCCCGAACACCACTGCACTGCCCTAGACTCTGAAACACCAGCCCCAGCAAGACCCCCTACACTGCCCGAACACCACTGCACTGCCCTAAACCCTGAAACACCAGCCCCAGCACGACCACCTACACTGCCCGAACACCACTGCACTGCCCTAAACCCTGAAACACCAGCCCCAGCACAACCCCCTACACTGCCCGAACACCACTGCACTGCCCTAAACCCTGAAACAACAGCCCCAGCACGACCCCTACACTGCCCGAACACCACTGTACTGCCCTAAACCCTGAAACACCAGCCCCAGCACGACCCCCTACACTGCCCGAACACCACTGCACTGCCCTAAACCCTGAAACACCACCCCCTGCATGACCCCTACACTGCCCAAACACCACTGCACTAAACCCTGAAACACCACCCCTGCAGCACCCCCTGCACTGCCCGAACACCACTGCACTGCCCTAAACCCTGAAACACCACCCCCTGCACCGCCCCCTACACTGCCCGAATACCACTGCACTGCCCTAAACCCTGAAACACCACCCCCAGCACGACCCCTTTACTGCTCGAACACCACTGCACTGCCCCAAACCCTGAAACACCACCCCCAGCACGACCCCCTATACTGCCCGAACACCACTGCCCTAAACCCTGAAACACCACCCCCTGCACGACCCCCTACACTGCCCGAACACCACTGCACTGCCCTAAACCCTGAAACACCACACCCCTACACTGCCCGAACACCACTGCACTGCCCTAAACCCTGAAACACCACCCCCAGCACGACCCCCTACACTGCCCGAACACAACTGCACTGCCCTAAACCCTAAAACACCAGCCCCAGCAAGACCCCCTACACTGCCCGAACACCACTGCACTGCCCTAAACCCTGAAACACCACCCCCAGCAAGACCCCCTACACTGCCCGAACACCACTGCACTAAAACCTGAAACACCACCCCCAGCAAGACCACCTTCACTGGCCGAACACCACTGCACTGCCCTAAACCCTGAAACACCACCCCCTGCACGACCCCCTACACTGCCCTAAACCCTGAAACACCACCCCTCAGCACGACATCCTACACTGCCCGAACACCACTGCACTGCCCTAAACCCTGAAACACCACCCCCAGCGCGACCCCCTACACTGCCCGAACACCACTGCACTGCCCTAAACCCTGAAACACCACCCCTGCACGACCTCCTATACTGCCGGAACACCACTGCACTGCCCTAAACCCTGAAACACCACCCCCAGCACGACCCCCTATACTGCCCGAACACCACTGCACTGCCCTAAACCCTGAAACATCAACGCCAGCAAGACCCCTACACTGCCCGAACACCACTGCACTGCCCTAGACTCTGAAACACCAGCCCCAGCAACACCCCCTACACTGCCCGAACACCACTGCACTGCCCTAAACCCTGAAACACCAGCCCCAGCATGACCCCCTACACTGCCCGAACACCACTGCACTGCCCTAAACCCTGAAACACCAGCCCCAGCACAACCCCCTACACTGCCCGAACACCCACTGCACTGCCCTAAACCCTGAAACACCAGCCCCAGCACGACCCCCTACACTGCCCGAACACCACTGTACTGCCCTAAACCCTGAAACACCAGCCCCAGCACGACCCCCTACACTGCCCGAACACCACTGCATTGCCCTAAACCCTGAAACACCACCCCCTGCATGACCCCCTACACTGCCCGAACACCACTGCACTGCCCTAAACCCTGAAACACCACCCCCTGCAGCACCCCCTGCACTGCCCGAACACCACTGCACTGCCCTAAACCCTGAAACATCAACTCCAGCAAGACCCCCTACACTGCCCGAACACCACTGCACTGCCCTAAACCCTGAAACACCACCCCCTGCAGCACCCCCTGCACTGCCCGAACACCACTGCACTGCCCTAGACTCTGAAACACCAGCCCCAGCAACACCCCCTACACTGCCCGAACACCACTGCACTGCCCTAAACCCTGAAACACCAGCCCCAGCATGACCCCCTACACTGCCCGAACACCACTGCACTGCCCTAAACCCTGAAACACCAGCCCCAGCACGACCACCTACACTGCCCGAACACCACTGCACTGCCCTAAACCCTGAAACACCAGCCCCAGCACGACCTCCTACACTGCCGGAACACCACTGCACTGCCCTAAACCCTGAAACACCACCCCCAGCACGACCCCCTATACTGCCCGAACACCACTGCACTGCCCTAAACCCTGAAACATCAACTCCAGCAAGACCCCCTACACTGCCCGAACACCACTGCACTGCCCTAGACTCTGAAACACCAGCCCCAGCAACACCCCCTACACTGCCCGAACACCACTGCACTGCCCTAAACCCTGAAACACCAGCCCCAGCATGACCCCTACACTGCCCGAACACCACTGCACTGCCCTAAACCCTGAAACACCAGCCCCAGCAAAACCCCTACACTGCCCGAACACCACTGCACTGCCCTAAACCCTGAAACACCAGCCCCAGCACGACCCCTACACTGCCCGAACACCACTGTACTGCCCTAAACCCTGAAACACCAGCCCCAGCACGACCCCTACACTGCCCGAACACCACTGCATTGCCCTAAACCCTGAAACACCACCCCTGCATGACCCCTACACTGCCCGAACACCACTGCACTGCCCTAAACCCTGAAACACCACCCCCTGCAGCACCCCCTGCACTGCCCGAACACCACTGCACTGCCCTAAACCCTGAAACACCACCCCCTGCAGCACCCCCTACACTGCCCGAACACCACTGCACTGCCCTAAACCCTGAAACACCAGCCCCAGCACGACCACCTACACTGCCCGAACACCACTGCACTGCCCTAAACCCTGAAACACCAGCCCCAGCACAACCCCCTACACTGCCCGAACACCACTGCACTGCCCTAAACCCTGAAACACCAGCCCCAGCACGACCCCCTACACTGCCCGAACACCACTGTACTGCCCTA
The DNA here is from genome assembly GCA_963921515.1 of Calotriton arnoldi. Classification (NCBI taxonomy): domain Eukaryota; kingdom Metazoa; phylum Chordata; class Amphibia; order Caudata; family Salamandridae; genus Calotriton; species Calotriton arnoldi. Next base: position 298,620 of record CAWUFW010010041.1, on the reverse strand, counting down.
AACCCTGAAACACCAGCCCCAGCACGACCCCCTACACTGCCCGAACACCACTGCACTGCCCTAAACCCTGAAACACCACCCCTGCATGACCCCCTACACTGCCCGAACACCACTGCACTGCCCTAAACCCTGAAACACCACCCCCTGCAGCACCCCCTGCACTGCCCGAACACCACTGCACTGCCCTAAACCCTGAAACACCACCCCCAGCACGACCCCCTTTACAGCTCGAACACCACTGCACTGCCCCAAACCCTGAAACACCACCCCCAGCACGACCCCCTATACTGCCCGAACACCACTGCAATAAACCCTGAAACACCACCCCTGCACGACCCCCTACACTGCCCGAACACCACTGCACTGCCCTAAACCCTGAAACACCACCCCCAGCACGACCCCCTACACTGCCCGAACACAACTGCACTGCCCTAAACCCTAAAACACCACCCCCAGCATTACCCCCTACACTGCCCAAACACCACTGCACTGCCCTAAACCCTAGAACACTACCCCCAGCATGACCCCCTACACTACCCGAACACCACTGCACTACCCTAAACCCTAAAATACTACCCCAGCACAACCCCTACACTACCCGAACACGACTGCACTGCCCTAAACCCTCAAACACTCCCCCAGCACGACCCCCTACACTACCCGAACACCACTGCACTGCCCTAAACCCTAAAACACTCCCCCAGCACGACCCCCTACACTACCCGAACACCACTGCACTGCCCTAAACCCTAAAACACTCCCCCAGCACGACCCCCTACACTACCCAAACACCACTGCACTGCCCTAAACCCTAAAACACTACCCCCCGCATGACCCCCTACACTACCCAAACACCAATGCACTACCCTAATCCCTAAAACACTACCCCCGCATGACCCCCTACACTACCCTAAACCCTAAAACACTACCCCCGCACGACTCCCTACACTACCCAAAGACCACTGCACTACCCTAAACCCTAAAACACGACCTCCTACACTACACAAAACCACTGCACTACCCTAAACCCTAAAACACTACCCCCTACACTACACAAACACCACTGCACTAACCTAAACCCTAAAACACTACCCCCAGCAGTACCCCTACACTACCCAAACACCACTGCACTAACCTAAACCCTAAAACACTACCCCCAGCAGTACCCCCTACACTACCCAAACACCACTGCACTACCCTAAATCACTACCCCCAGCACGACCCCCTACACTACCCAAACACCACGGCACTACCCTAAACCCTAAAACACTACCCCCAGCACGACCCCCTACACTACCCAAACACCACTGCACTACCCTAAACCCTAAAACACTCCCCCAGCACGACTCCCTACACTACCCAAACACCACTGCACTACCCTAAACCCTAAATCTACCCCCAGCATGACCCCCTACACTACACAAACACCACTGCACTACCCTAAACCCTAAAACACTACCCCCAGCACGACCCTCTTCACTACCTAAACACAACTGCACAATTTGTTACAGGCGTTGCAACGCAGGCCTGTGGTGCTTACTGGAAGTACCTAGTGGGCTAGTTGGGCCCCAGGGACCCTCAGGATTCAAGGTGACCTAATCCCCCAACTTAAAACGCACCACGGGGCGCGTTTGCACAGTGGTGAAGGGAGGGGGCAGGGCCTCAGGTGACATGTGCGCAAACACGCCCTGTGGTGCGTTTTAAGTTGGGGAATTAATTCCCTTTGAATCCTGAGGGACCCTGGGGCCAACTAGCCCACCAGGTACCTTCAGTAAGCACAACAGAGTTGCGTTGCAGAGAGGTGAAAAAGGTGCGTGGCCTCGGAACGCCTCTCTGCAACTCAGCTCTGTGGTCCTAACTGTAGGTACCTGGGGGCTAGTTGGGCCCCAGGGACCCTCAGAATTCAAGGGGACTTAATCCCGCAACTTAAAATGCGCCACGGGGTGCGTTTGCACACATGTCACCTCAGGCCCCCCTCCCTTCACCACTGTGCAAACGCGCCCTGTAGCGCATTTTAAGAGGTAGTTTTAATCCCCCTGCCCTATTATGTACTAGGGACTTGCAGAGGAGGTCATGCTAATCACAGGGGTACCCCAACGCATAGTGTTCCCTGGTGTATGTAGGTGTTTTCACTGTATTCTAAGTGTCTTTTAGCATAGCACTGGCTCTGGTTAGTCAGAGTCAGTTACCACCAGTACCCGTCTGAAAAAGTTGTGGGCACAGGATGATTTTGCAACAAGGCCTCTTTCTGCTCCTCTGTTGGTCCTTTCTGCACATCTTTTGCTTCTTTCTGTTCATTTTTCTTCTTTCTTCACATGTCCTACCTCTGTAGGCATAGTTAGAAACTAGCATTTAAAAAAACCTTTGAAATTCACTTAAAAATCATAGGTTTCAGGCACGTTATAGTTAGAAATTAGCATTTAAAAACCTTTGAAATTCACTGAAAAACCATAGGTTTCAGACACGTTATAGTTAGAAATTAGCATTTAAAAACCTTTGAAATTCACTGAAAAAACCATAGGTTTTAGGGATAGTTATAGTTAGTTGGACATTTCACTCGTACAAAACCATAGAAATTCCCCGTTATAGTTAGTTCAGCTAACTATAACTCGTGCCCCCGCAATGCACTGCTGATGACGTCACATATTACATCACTCATGACATGGTCAGTGACATCACTGATGACATCACTGATGACATCTCAAATGACATCACTGATGACATCATCCATGTGATAATTTCATGCATCTTCTCACACCCTAATATAACTTTTGATACACCCACTCTAAATTACAGACTGCCATTCTCAAAACCATAGACACTCCAACACCAAAAACTACATACCCACTCACTGATTGTTAGGTCTACACACACATCCACTCACTCACCCGTACAGTCACTCATACTTAGTCACTCAGTACAGGACTATCATATGCACTCATACACCTATATAAACACTCACACACCGCCACTCATCCATAGAGGTACTCACACACCTAGTCAGTCATGCAAAAAACTTAATCACACACCCATTTACTCACCTATACAGTTATACACACACCAGCTCACTTACTCATACAAATACTAGCACATTCTTACGCTCTTATACAATCACTGATACAAGTACACACTCATCCATACAGCCACTCTCACAATCACACACTCTCACTTATAGCCATTTATATACTCCAACACACATATTTACTGCCTTTCACATATCTAGTTACTCACACATGTACCACTGAGATATACATTCAATCACTAACACACCCATACACACACTCACCCACCCATACAGTCCATCACAGATGCACTCTTGAAACCATGCACCCAGTGAATCACCAACTCACACATCTATGCACAGAGTCACACACACCCCACCCACACAAACACTCAGGCACCCATACAGATACTCAGACAATCAATCAATAACCCATGTAGACACTCATGTAGCTATTCAGAAAGCCATGCAGCCGCTTACAAACCAACAGACAGACGGATACAGACATTCACACAGTTTAGTCACTAACCCAGGCATTCAGTAAGATACATTTAATCACTCACTTGTAGAGTCAGTCACTCACGTACTAAATCATCCATTCAGACACTTATACACCCACTCATTCTTCAATACGCCTTTCCCTATATATATTAAACATATTTAAACTTTACAGAAACACACAGTCACTGGATGATGTCATCAGTGATGTCATCAGTGATGTCATTTGAGATGTCATCAGTGATGTCACTGACCATGTCATGAGTGATGTAATATGTGACGTCATCAGCAGTGCATTGCGGGCGCGAGTTATAGTTAGCTGAACTAACTATAACGGGGGAATTTCTATGGTTTTGTACGAGTGAAATGTCCAACTAACTATAACTATCCCTAAAACCTATGGTTTTTTCAGTGAATATATATATATATATATATATTATCTACATGGCGGTCGCCAGTAGATAGTTATAGTTAGGACGTATTATCCATAGGAAATCCGCGACATTCTATTTGAAATAACGTTGGCGCCGGTTGACGAATCTTCGCGAAAGTTTCCAACTTGTTGGGGCGCTCCGCTCCTACCCTGAAAGTCTCGGGTTGATTCGTCAAGCGGGGGCCGAGAAAAAGGGGGTCCCAAAACGCGTTTTCCCCATTCATTTTTCCATAGGAACCTTTAGTCGCAGCTACAGCCCGAACTGCTGAACGGAATTACACCAAATTTGGCAAAGAGGTAGCCCTTGGTTCAGACTGGTGCCTTTTGCTTAAATGGTGTAAATCCGTTCAGTAGTTCCTGAGAAAATGAAAAGTAAAGTCACATATATATCTATGGCCGAGTAAGGTCCGCGTACCCTCAGCGCACCCTGCGCGCACCGTCCCGATCACGAGCTGCATGCTAATTGGCTGTCAGTTGGCTGTCAACACTCCAAACCAGGAAGTGTTGGCAGCCATTTTGTCCCTCGGTAGAACCGAGGCACAAAAACAAGTGCGCAGAACGCACAAAGGGGGCAGGGTAGAAACACCCTGACCCCCTAGGCCTGCTCAGGGGTCCCACAAGGACCCCCTGGGCAGAAAAAGCATTTTTTTTTTAAATCGGCAGGATGCACTCAGGGTGCGTGGATCCCGCCGAGAAAAAAAAAGAAACAAGTGCGCAAAACACACAAAGGGGGCAGGGTAGAAACACCCTGACCCCCTAAGTCTGCTCAGGGGATCTCACAAAGACCCCCTGGGCAGAAAAAAAGCATTTTTTTTTTTTAAAAAATCGGCGGGATGTGCTTAGGGTGCGCGAATCCCGCCGAAAAATAAAAATCGAAGCGTGGTCTCCCGCGCTTCGATAGTTAATTTGCCCCCGGGTGGGCCAAGTCCCGGGGGCATGGTTGGGGGTTTAAATTTAATGTGGGGGCCTCTAAGGCCCCCAAGCCCCGGGGACCACCACCCCGGGGCTTTGAAAAATAATGGTGCGGGAGGGCTCTTGGCCCTCCCGCAGCCCCGGGGACCGCCACCCCCGGGGCTTCTTTTTTTTTAATTTTTGTCCTGTGTGGGGGCTCCAGCCCCCACACGCCCGGGACCGCCACCTCCCGGGGCACTAAAGATTTGAATATGGGGGTCCGTTACGGACCTCAAAGCCCCGGGACCACCACCTCCCGGGGCTGTTGAAATGGTTGGGAGGGGGCCGCGCGGCCCCCTCCTGGAGCCCTTGATGGCCCTGGGGACCGCCACCCCCAGGGCCGGCTCCTGCAGTGTCCCGGGTGCCTACCCCGGGACACTGTAGTTTGCTATGACAGGACGGGAGCCTCGGGGCTCCCGTCCTGTCATAGCAAGCTTGGTTTGCATTTTGAAAGAGAGAGCAGGAAACCTGCTCTCTATTTCAAAATGCAACCAATTAGCTTTTCCACATGGGGAGCAGCATGTTAGCTGCTCCCCATGTGGAAAAGCAATGCCGGCTCGCGCAGGAGGCGGGTAGCCAGCTGGGACTGTGGGGGATTGGGGACCCCCACAGTCCCCAACCAGAGGCCAGGCCCCGGGGGATGGGGTCCCCGGGGCCATAAGTGGCCAGGGAGGGGGCCACGCAGCCCCCTCCCCAAATTAAAAAATTTAAAAAAAAGGGCAAGGCCGGCCCCGGGGGATGGGGTCCCCGGGGCCTTAAATGGCCTGAGGAGTGGGGCACCGCAGCCCCCCTCCAAATTTAAAAAACACAAATCGAGGGCATGCCCCGGGGATGGGGTCCCCGGGGCCAATACAGGCCCAGGGAAGGGGGCCACGCGGCCCCTTCCCGTTTTTTTAATTTAAAAATAAATAAAATGCTCAGACCCCGGGGATGGGGTCCCCGGGGCCAAAAGTGGCCAAGGGAAGGGGGCCACGCAGCCCCCTCCCATAAAAATTTATTTTTTTTAAACGACCGGCATTGTGCCGGAGGCCCCGCCCCTCCCAGCAGTACTCTGCAAACGCGCCCCTGGCGCGTTTAAGAAGGGGAGTAATTCCCCTTGAATACTGGGGGTCTCTGAGGCCAACTAGCCCACCAGGAACCTCCAGTATGCGCAGGGGCTGCGTTGCAGAGAGGTGTACAGAGGCCACGCCCCTTTTACACCTCTCTGCAACGCAGCTCTGTGGCGCTTTTTAGAAGTACATGGTGGGCTAGTTGGACTCCAGGGACCCTCAGCATTCAAGGGGACTTAATCCCCCAACTTAAAACGCGCCACGGGGCGCGTTTGCACAGTGGTGAAGGGAGGGGGCGGGGCTTCAGGTGACATGTGTGCAAACAGGCCCCGTGGCGCGTTTTAAGATGGGGAATTACATCCCCTTCAATCCTGAGGGTCCCTGGGGGCCAACTAGCCCAACAGGTACGTCCAGAAAGCACCACAGAGCTGCATTGCAGAGAGGTGCAAAAAGGGGCGTGGCCTCTGAACACCTCTCTGCAACGCAGCTCCCTGGCGCATACTGGAGGTACAGGTTGGGCTAGTTGGACCCCAGGGATCCTCATGATTCAAGGGGACTTAATCCCCCAACTTAAAACGCGCCACCGGGCGCGTTTGCACAGATGTCACCTCAGGCCCCGCCCTCCCTTCATCATCGTACAAATATTCCTCTAAAATCAGCTGAACTACGAATTCCTATTTACTCACCTGTTATCAGGAGAGACCTCAGTGCTGCATCTTTCAGCCCAGTACTGATCCTGAAAAGTAATTTTAACCGTACTTACCAGTAACTTGAATTTCCTTCCATAGGATATCATTGCCTGCTTTTTGATGAAAAAGTTTCTAAGTGTCGATTTTTGAAACATACAAATATTCCTCTAGAATCAGCCAAACTACGAATTCCGATTTACTCACCTGTTATCAGGAGAGACCTCAGTGCTGCATCTTTCAGCCCAGTACTGATCCTGAAAAGTAATTTTAACCGTACTTACCAGTAACTTGAATTTCCTTCCATAGGATATCATTGACTGGTTTCACTTGGAAATTCTTCAAAGTGTAGAGTTTTGGAACTTTATAATATTCCTCTAAAATCAGCCGAAATACGAATTCCGATGTACTCACCTGTTATCAGGAGAGACCTCAGTGCTGCATCTTTCAGCCCAGTACTGATCCTGAAAAGTAATTTTAACCGTACTTACCAGTAACTTATATTTCCTTCCATAGGAATCCAATGTCTGGTTTTCAGCAGAAAAGTTTCAAAGTGTTGATTTTCACAAACTACAAATATTCCTTAAAAATCGCCTGAATGACTTAAACGCATTCTTTCAACTGTTTACAGGAGATGCCCCAGTGCTGGATCCAGGATCCACCACTGAGTAAGAAAAAGTAACGATATCACTACTTGCCTGCTAAGTGAATTTCCTCCCATAGGATAACATTGGTTATTCTATGTGAAAAAGTTTCTAAGTGTCAACTTTTAAAATACAACAATATTCCTTAAAAATCACTACTGTAACCAAAACGCTTTTACTCAACTGTTTACAGGAGATGTCCCAGGACTGAATCTAGGATCCAGTTCTGTGGTTAGAAAAGTAATCCATAAAGTAACTAATTGCATTTAACTTGAAATTCACATTGAGCTCAATGTTGCATTGTGTTTGAAATTGTGTTGCCCATTGCAATAACTGTAACTACTGTACTTAAAAGTCTATTGCCTATTTGCAAAGTATTTAAACTAAAGTAATTCATTCTGAGAAAGTATATTTTGTAATGTAATGTATAATGTAATTACAATGTATTTAAAAAATAAAATATCTAAAAATAAATAGTTTAAAAAATGTAGTAAATCAGTATCAAAAAAATAAATATAACAATTAATACATTTAAAAATTGTCATTTACAAACCCTTTGAAATTCACTGAAAAAAACCATAGGTTTCAGACATGTTATAGTTAGGAATTAGCATTTAAAAAACCTTTGAAATTCACTGAAAAAACCATAGGTTTCAGGCACATTATAGTTAGAAATTAGCATTTAAAAAACCTTACAAATTCACTGAAAAAACTATAGGTTTTAGGGACAGTTATAGTTAGTTGGACATTGCACTCGTACAAAACCCGTGAAATTCCCCCGTTATAGTTAGTTCAGGTAACTATAACTCGCGCCCCGCAATGCACTGCTGATGACGTCACATATTACATCACTCATGACATGGTCAGTGACATCACTGATGACATCACTGATGACATCTCAAATGACATCACTGATGACATCATCCATGTGATAATTCGATGCATCTTCTCACACCCTAATATAACTTTTGATACACCCACTGTAAATTACAGACTGCCATTGTCAAAACCATAGACACTCGAACACCAATTACTATATACACACTCACTGATTCTTAGGTCTACACACACACATCTACTCACTCACCCGTACAGTCACTCATACTTATAGTCACTCAGTACAGGACTATTATATGCACTCATACACCTATATAAACACTCACACACCGCCACTCATCCATAGAGGTACTCACACACCTAGTCAGTCATGCAAAAAATTAAGCACACACCCATTTACTCACCTATACAGTTATACACACACCAGCTCACTTACTCATACAAATACTAGCACATTCTTACGCTCTTATACAATCTCTGACACAAGCACACACTCATCCATTCAGTCACTATCACAATCACACACTCTCGCTTATAGGTATTTATATACTCCAACACACATATATACTGCCTTTCACATACGTAGTTACTCACACATGTACCACTGGGACAAACATTCACTCACTAACACACTCTTACACACACTTACCCACCCATACAGTCTATCACAGATGCACTCTTGAAACCATCCACCCAGTGAATCACCCACTCACACATCTATGCACAGAGTCACACACACCCCACCCACAAAAACACTCAGGCAGCTATACAGATACTCAGAGAACCAATCAATAACCCATATAGACACTCATGTAGCTATTCACAAATCCATGCATCCACTTACACACCAACAAACAGACGGATACAGACATTCACACAGTTTAGTCACTAACCCATGCATTCAGTAAGATACGTTTAATCACTCACTTGTAGAGTCAGTCACTCACGTACTAAATCATCCATTCAGACACTTATACACCCACTCATTCTTCAATACACCTTTCCCTATATATATTAAACATATTTAAACTTTACAGAAACACACAGTCACTGGATGATGTCATCAGTGATGTCATCAGTGATGTCATTTGAGATGTCATCAGTGATGTCATCAGTGATGTCACTGACCATGTCATGAGTGATGTAATATGTGACATCATCAGCAGTGCATTGCGGGGGCGCGAGTTATAGTTACCTGAACTAACTATAACGGGGGAATTTCACGGCTTTGTACGAGTGCAATGTCCAACTAACTATAACTGTCCCTAAAACCTATGGTTTTTTCAGTGAATATATTATCTACTGGTGGTCGCCAGTAGATAGTTATAGTTAGGACCTATTTTCCATAGGAAATCCGCAACATTCTATTTGAAATAACGTTGGCGCCGGTTGACGAATCTTCGCGAAAGTTTCCAACTTGTTGGGGCGCTCCGGTCCGCTCCTATCCTGAAAGTCTTGGGGTGATTCATCAAGCGGGGGCCGAGAAAAAAGGGGGGTCCCAAAACGTGTTTTCCCCATTCATTTTTCCATAGGAACCTTTAGTCGCAGCTACAGCCCGAACTGCTGAACGGAATTACACCAAATTTGGCAAAGAGGTAGCCCTTGGTTCAGTGTCGTGCCTTTTGCTTAAATGGTGTAAATCCGTTCAGTAGTTCCTGAGAAAATCAAAAGTAAAATCACATATATATCTGGGTGGAGCCTAACCACACATGTCATCGTGAGATCTGATTGGCTGTCAGCACTTCATCCTGGAATTGCTGGCAGCCATCTTGGGACCAATATAAATGATAGTACCCCATTGAAATGCATTGTAGTGAATCAAAGATTTTGAGGGTTACCAAAAGGAGATCTATAAAGGGTGATAACAGACTTTAGTTACATTAGAATTCATTTGTTGATGGTACCATACTAATTTCAGGAATTGTGGTGTGTTCTAAGGTGATTTTACCCTGTGAAAAACCTTCTGCTGGGATATCATGAATCATGTTTGAGAGAAAACTATTTTCACATGCTTGTCCCATACAGTTTTGGAAGGTGCTCCAGAAGCTAAAATGAGAGCATATTTTCTGTAATTTCACATTATCTTTCTCAGTCATGTGAGAATGAAGTCTGACATTCTCAGTAAAACATGTACATCCAACAAGGGCAGAGACTGTCAGTTGATTCCTTTGTGTTCTACTGCAGCTTCCCAGAGTGTTCTAAAGAACAACTAGAGTGCTAACAGCCTTACTTATGACAAAAGTATGGCACACCTGAAGCCATCTTGATTGGAATAAACTGGTAACACTTAAAACATTTAATTTAAAAAGGAACAAAATGATGGGGTTCATTTTGTCATAGAAATTATGGTTAGTGCTGTAGAAAGAAAAATTAGGACATGTTTCAAGTGTGATCTCAAATATCTTCCTGTTATATTTCAACAGGAGCAGCCTGCCAGTTGATGCCTTTGTGTTCTACTGCAGCTTCCCAGAGTGTTCTAAAGAACAACTAGAGCGCTAACAGCCTTACTTATGACAAAAGTATGGCACACCTGAAGCCATCTTGATTGGAATAAACCGGTAACACTTAAAACATTTAATTTAAAAAGGAACAAAATGAGGGGTTCTTTTTGAAATAGAAATTATGGTTAGTGCTGCAGAAAGAAAAATTAGGGCATGTTTTAAGTGAGATCTCAAATCCTCTTCTAATTTATTAGAAAATTCTGACATGCAGACTGAAACAACCACTTTCAATACCAGCAGCAGACTTCCAGTTAACTCCCTGGTGAGCAGTAGCTTTACTACAGTGATCTAATGAGCAACTAGAGTGCTAACATTCTGAATTTATGGCAAATGTGAGACACATCTGAATGCCTTCTTCATGGAATCAAAGTAAAAAACTGAAAGCATTTCCTACTGAGGAGACTGCAGTAAATGAGGAAATTAGGAAACTTCATAACAAAGAAGTCTTCCAAGATGGCCACCAGTGAAAAAAGAGCCCAAATGTAGCACAAATATTACCCAGATGTAGCCCACATATAGCCCAATGACAAAAGTGTGCAAAACACTTTTTATTTTTAGTTTTTTTGCAGTTTTATGTAGTGCAGACTGGTCAGGTATTGGAGCGTTGCATCTTAAAACATGACCCCCTACACTACAAAAACACCACTGCACTACCCTAAACCCTAAAACACTACCCCCAGCACGACCCCCTATACTACACAAGCACCACTGCACTATCCTAAACCCTAAAACACTACCCCCAGCACGACCCCCTACACTACACAAACACCACTGCACTACCCTAAACCCTAAAACACTACCCCCAGCACGACCCCCTACACTACCCAAACACCACTGCACTACCCTAAACCCTAAAACACTACCCCCAGCACGACCCCCTACACTACACAAGCACCACGGCACTACCCTAAACCCTAAAACACTACCCCCAGCACGACCCCCTACACTACACAAACACCACTGCACTACCCTAAACCCTAAAACACTACCCCCAGCATGAACCCCTACACTACCCAAACACCACTGCACTAACCTAAATCCTAAAACACTACCCCCAGCACGACTCCCTACACTACCCAAACACCACTGAATTACCCTAAAACATGACCCCCTACACTACACAAACACCACTGCACTACCCTAAACCCTAAAACACTACCCCCAGCACAAGCCCCTACACTACACAAGCACCACTGCACTACCCTAAACCATAAAACACTACCCCCAGCACGACCCCCTACACTGCCCGAACACCACTGCACTACCCTAAACCCTGAAACACCAGCCCGTGCACGACCCCTACACTGCCCGAACACCACTGCACTGCCCTAAACCCTGAAACACCACCCCTAGCATGACCCCCTACACTGCCCGAACACCACTGCATTGCCCTAAACCCTGAAACACCACCCCTTCACGACCCCTACACTACCCGAACACCACTGCACTGCCCTAAACCCTGAAACACCACCCCCAGCACGACCCCCTACACCACCCGAACACCACTGCACTGCCCTAAACCCTGAAACACTACCCCCAGCAAGACCCCCTACACTGCCCAAACACCACTGCACTGCCCTAAACCCTGAAACATCACCCCCAGAAAGACCCCCTACACTCCCCGAACACCACTGCCCTAAACCCTGAAACACCACCCCCAGCACGACCCCCTACACTGCCCGAACACCACTGCACTGCCCTAAACCCTGAAACACCACCCCCAGCACGACCCCCTACACTGCCCGAACACCACTGCTCTGTCCAAAACCCTGAAACACCAGCATCAACACGACCCCCTACACTGCCCGAACACCACTGCACTGCCCTAAACCCTGAAACACCACCCCCAGCACGACCCCCTACACTGCCCGAGCACCACTGCACTGCCCTAAACCCTGAAACACCAGCCCCAGCACAACTCCCTACACTGCCCGAACACCACTGCACTGCCCTAAACCCTGAAAAACCAGCCCCAGCATGACCGCCTACACTGCCCGAACACCACTGCACTGCCCTAAACCCTGAAACACCAGCCCCAACACGACCCCCTACACTGCCCGAACACCACTGCACTGCCCTAAACCGTGAAACACCAGCCTCAGCACGACCCCCTACACTGCCCGAACACCACTGCACTGCCCTAAACCCTGAAACACCACCACCAGCACGACCCCTACACTGCCCGAACACCACTGCACTGCCCTAAACCCTGAAACACCACCCCTGCATGACCCCCTACACTGCCCGAACACTACTGCACTGCCCTAAATCCTGAAACACCATCCCCAGCACGACCCCCTACACTGCACGAACACCACTGCACTGCCCTAAACCCTGAAACACTACCCCCAGCAAGACCCCCTACACTGCCCAAACACCACTGCACTGCCCTAAACCCTGAAACATCACCCCCAGCAAGACCCCCTACACTGCCCGAACACCACTGCCCTAAACCCTGAAACACCACCCCCAGCAAGACACCCTACACTGCCCAAACACCACTGCACTGCCCTAAACCCTGAAACACCAGCCCCAGCACGTCCCCCTAAACTACCCGAACACCACTGCACTGCCCTAAACCCTGAAACACCACCCCCTGCACGACCCCCTACACTGCCCGAACACCACTGCACTGCCCTAAACCCTGAAACACCACCCCCAGTACAACCCCCTGCACTGCCCGAACACCACTGCACTGCCCTAAACCCTGAAACACCACCCCTGCACGACCCCCTACACTGCCCGAACACTACTGCACTGCCCTGAACACTGAAACACCATCCCCAGCACGACCCCCTACACTGCACGAACACCACTGCACTGCCCTAAACCCTGAAACACTACCCCCAGCAAGACCCCCTACACTGCCCGAACACCACTGCACTGCCCTAAACCCTGAAACATCACCCCCAGCAAGACCCCCTACATTGCAAGAACACCACTGCCCTAAACCATGAAACACCACCCCCAGCAAGACCCCTACACTGCCCAAACACCACTGCACTGCCCTAAACCCTGAAACACCACCCCCAGCACGACCCCCTACACTGCCCGAACACCACTGCTCTGCCCAAAACCCTGAAACACCAGCCCCAGCACGACCCCCTACACTGCCCGAACACCACTGCACTGCCCTAAACCCTGAAACACCAGCCCCAGCACAACCCTGTACACTGCCCGAAGACCACTGCACTGCCCTAAACCCTGAAACACCAGCCCCAGCAAGACCCCCTACACTGCCCAAACACCACTGCACTGCCCTAAACCCTGAAACACCACCCCCTGCACGACCCCCTACACTGCCCGAACACCACTGCACTGCCCTAAACCCTGAAACACCACCCCTCAGCACAACACCCTACACTGCCCGAACACCACTGCACTGCCCTACACCCTGAAACACCACCCCAGCACGACCCCCTACACTGCCCAAACACCACTGCACTGCCCTAAACCCTGAAACACCACCCCTGCACGACCCCCTACACTGCCGGAACACCACTGCACTGTCCTAAACCCTGAAACACCACCCCCAGCACGACCCCCTACACTGCCCGAACACCACTGCACTAAACCCTGAAACACCACCCCCAGCAAGACCACCTACACTGGCCGAACACCACTGCACTGCCCTAAACCCTGAAACACCACCCCCTGCACGACCCCCTACACTGCCCAAACACCGCTGCACGGCCCTAAACCCTGAAACACCACCCCCTGCACGACCCCCTACACTGCCCGAACACCACTTCACTGCCCTAAACCCTGAAACACCACCCCTCAGCACGACACACTACACTGCCCGAACACCACTGCACTGCCCTAAACCCTGAAACACCACCCCAGCACGACCCCTACACTGCCCGAACACCACTGCACTGCCCTAAACACTGAAACATCACCCCCAGCAAGACCCCTACACTGCCTGAACACCACTGCCCTAAACCCTGAAACACCACCCCCAGCAAGACCCCCTACACTGCCCAAACACCACTGCACTGCCCTAAACCCTGAAACACCACCTCCAGCACAACCCCCTACACTGCCTGAACACCATTGCTCTGCCCTAAACCCTGAAACACTAGCCCCAGCACGACCCCCTACACTGCCCAAATACCACTGCACTGCCCTAAACCCTGAAACACCACCCCCAGCACGACCCCCTACACTGCCCGAACACCACTGCACTGCCCTAAACCCTGAAACACCAGCCCCAGCAAGAGCCACTACACTGCCCGAACACCACTGCACTGCCCTAGACTCTGAAACACCAGCCCCAGCAAGACCCCCTACAATGCCCGAACACCACTGCACTGCCCTAAACCCTGAAACACCAGCCCCAGCACGACCCCCTACACTGCCCGAACACCACTGCACTGCCCTAAACCCTGAAACACCAGCCCCAGCAGGACCCCCTACACTGCCCGAACACCACTGCACTGCCCTAAACCGTGAAACACCACCCCTGCACGACCCCCTACACTGCCCGAACACCACTGCACTGCTCTAAATCCTGAAACACCACCCCCTGCACCACACCCTACACTGCCCGAACACCACTGCACTGCCCTAAACCCTGAAACACCACCCCCTGCACCGCCCCCTACACTGCCCGAACACCACTGCTCTGCCCTAAACCCTGAAACACCACCCCCAGCACAACCCCCTTTACTGCTCAAACACCACTGCACTGCCCCAAACCCTGAAACACCACCCCCAGCACGACCCCCTACACTGCCCGAACACCACTGCCCTAAACCCTGAAACACCACCCCTGCACGACCCCCTACACTGCCCGAACACCACAGCACTGCCCTAAACCCTGAAACACCACCCCCTGCATGACCCCCTACACTGCCCGAACACCACTGCACTGCCCTAAACCCTGAAACACCACCCCCAGCACGACCCCCTACACTACCCGAACACCACTGCACTGCCCTAAACCCTAAAACACCACCCCCAGCACGACCCCCTACACTGCCCGAACACCACTGCACTGCCCTAAACCCTAGAACACTACCCCCAGCACGACCCCCTACACTACCCGAACACCACTGCACTACCCTGAACCCTAAAATACTCCCCCCAGCACGACCCCCTACACTACCCGAACACGACTGCACTGCCCTAAACCATAAAACACTCCCCCAGCACGACCCCCTACACTACCCGAACACCACTGCACTGCCCTAAACCCTAAAACACTCCCCCAGCACGACCCCCTACACTACCCAAACACCACTGCACTGCCCTAAACCCTAAAACACTATCCCCGCATGACCCCCTACACTACCCAAACACCAATGCACTACCCTAATCCCTAAAACACTACCCCCTCATGACCCCCTACACTACCCAAAGACCACTGCACTACCCTAAACCCTAAAACACTACCCCCCGCACGACTCCCTACACTACCCAAAGACCACTGCACTACCCTAAACCCTAAAACACAACCTCCTACACTACACAAACACCACTGCACTACCCTAAACCCTAAAACACTACCCCCTACACTACACAAACACCACTGCACTACTCTAAACCCTAAAAACTACCCCCAGCACGAACCCCTACACTACCCAAACACCACTGCACTACCCTAAACCCTAAAACACTACCCCCAGCAGTACCCCTACACTACCCAAACACCACTGCACTACCCTAAACCCTAAAACATTACCCCCAGCAGTACCCCCTACACTACCCAAACACCACTGCACTACCCTAAACCCTAAAACACTACCCCCAGCAGTACCCCCTACACTACCCAAACACCACTGCACTACCCTAAATCACTACCCCATCACGACCCCCTACACTACCCAAACACCACTGCACTACCCTAAACCCTAAAACACTACCCTAGCACGACCCCCTACACTACCCAAACACCACTGCACTACCATAAACCCTAAACACTCCCCCCAGCACGACTCCCTACACTACCCAAACACCACTGCACTACCCTAAACCCTAAATCTACCCCCAGCATGACCCCCTACACTACACAAACACCACTGCACTACCCTAAACCCTGAAACACCACCCCCAGCACAACCCCCTTTACTGCTCGAACACCACTGCACTGCCCCAAACCCTGAAACACCACCCCCAGCATGACCCCCTACACTGCCCGAACACCACAGCACTGCCCTAAACCCTGAAACACCACCCCCTGCATGACCCCCTACACTGCCCGAACACCACTGCACTGACCTAAACCCTGAAACACCACCCCCAGCACGACCCCCTACACTACCCGAACACCACTGCACTGCCCTAAACCCTAAAACACCACCCCCTGCACGACCCCCTACACTGCCCGAACACCACTGCACTGCCCTAAACCCTAGAACACTACCCCCAGCACGACCCCCTACACTACCCGAACACCACTGCACTACCCTAAACCCTAAAATACTCCCCCAGCACGACCCCCTACACTACCCGAACACCACTGCACTGCCCTAAACCCTAACACACTCCCCCAGCACGACCCCCTACACTACCCAAACACCACTGCACTGCCCTAAACCCTAAAACACTACCCCCGCATGACCCCCTACACTACCCAAACACCAATGCACTACCCTAATCCCTAAAACACTACCCCCGCACGACCCCTACACTACCCAAAGACCACTGCACTACCCTAAACCCTAAAACACTACCCCCGCACGACTCCCTACACTACCCAAAGACCACTGCACTACCCTAAACCCTAAAACACGACCTCCTACACTACACAAACACCACTGCACTACCCTAAACCCTAAAACACTACCCCCTACACTACACAAACACCACTGCACTACCCTAAACCCTAAAAACTACCCCAGCACGAACCCCTACACTACCCAAACACCACTGCACTACCCTAAACCCTAAAACACTACCCCCAGCAGTACCCCCTACACTACCCAACCACCACTGCACTACCCTAAACCCTAAAACACTACCCCCAGCAGTACCCCCTACACTACCCAAACACCATTGCACTACCCTAAAACACTACCCCCAGCAGTACCCCCTACACTACCCAAACACCACTGCACTACCCTAAATCACTACCCCCATCACGACCCCCTACCCTACCCAAACACCACTGCACTACCCTAAACCCTAAAACACTACCCCCAGCACGACCCCCTACACTACCCAAACACCACTGCACTACCATAAACCCTAAAACACTCCCCCCAGCACGACTCCCTACACTACCCAAACACCACTGCACTACCCTAAACCCTAAATCTACCCCCAGCATGACCCCCTACACTACACAAACACCACTGCACTACCCTAAACCCTAAAACACTACCCCCAGCACGACCCTCTTCACTACCTAAACACAACTGCACAATTTGTTACATGCGTTGCAACGCAGGCCTGTGGTGCTTACTGGAAGTACCTGGTGGGCTAGTTGGGCCCCAGGGACCCTCATGATTCAAAGTGACCTAATCCCCCAACTTAAAACGCTCCACGGGGCGTGTTTGCACAGTGGTGAAGGGAGGGGGCGGGCCTCAGGTGACGTGCGCAAACACGCCCTGTGGTGCGTTTTAAGTTGGTGAATTAATTCCCTTTGAATCCTGAGGGACCCTGGGGGCCAACTAGCCCACCAGGTACCTTCAGTAAGCACAACAGAGTTGCGTTGCAGAGAGGTGAAAAAAGGTTCGTGGCCTCGGAACGCCTCTCTGCAACTCAGCTCTGTGGTCCTAACTGTAGGTACCTGGGGGATAGTTGGGCCCCAAGGAACCTCAGGATTCAAGGGACTTAATCCCGCAACTTAAAACGCGCCACGGGGCGCGTTTGCACACATGTCACCTCAGGCCCCCCTCCCTTCACCACTGTGCAAACGCGCCCTGTAGCGCGTTTTAAGAGGTAGTTTTAATCCCCTGCCCTATTATGTACTAGGGACTTGCAGAGGAGGTCATGCTAATCACAGGGGTACCCCAACGCATAGTGTTCCCTAGTGTATGTAGGTGTTTTCACTGTATTCTAAGTGTCTTTTTGCATAGCACTGGCTCTGGTTAGTCAGAGTCAGTTACCACCAGTACCCGTCTGAAAAAGTTGTGGGCACAGGATGATTTTGCAACAAGGCCTCTTTCTGCTCCTCTGTTGGTTCTTTCTGCACATCTTTTGCTTCTTTCTGTGCGTTTTTCTTCTTTCTTCACATGTCCTACCTCTGTAGGCATAGTTAGAAACTAGCATTTAAAAAACCTTTGAAATTCACTTAAAAAATCATAGGTTTCAGGCACGTTATAGTTAGAAATTAGCATTTAAAAAACCTTTGAAATTCACTGAAAAAACCATAGGTTTTAGGGACAGTTATAGTTAGTTGGACATTTCACTCGTACAAAACCATAGAAATTCCCCGTTATAGTTAGTTCAGCTAACTATAACTTGCGCCCGCAATGCACTGCTGATGACGTCACATATTACATCCCTCATGACATGGTCAGTGACATCACTGATGACATCACTGATGACATCTCAAATGACATCACTGATGGCATCATCCATGTGATAATTTCATGCATCTTCTCACACCCTAATATAACTTGTGATACACCCACTCTAAATTACAGACTGCCATTCTCAAAACCATAGACACTCCAACACCAAAAACTACATACCCACTCACTGATTCTTAGGTCTACACACACATCCATTCATTCACCCGTACAGTCACTCATACTTACAGTCACTCAGTACAGGACTATCATATGCACTCATACACCTATATAAACACTCACACACCGCCACTCATCCATAGAGGTACTCACACACCTAGTCAGTCATGCAAAAATTAATCACACACCCATTTACTCACCTATACAGTTATACACATACCAGCTCACTTACTCATACAAATACTAGCACATTCTTACGCTCTTATACAATAACTGATACAAGCACACACGCATCCATACAGCCACTCTCACTATCACATACTCTCACTTATAGCCATTTAAATACTCTAACACACATATATACTGCCTTTTACATATGTAGTGACTCGCACATGTACCACTGAGATATACATTCACTCACTAACACACCCATACACACACTCACCCACCCAAGCAGTCCATCACAGATGCACTCTTGAAATCATGCACCCAGTGAATCACCCACTCACACATCTATGTACAGAGTCACACACACCCCACCCACACAAACACTCAGGCAGCCATTCAGATACTCAGAGAACCAATCAATAACCCATATAGACACTCATGTAGCTATTCGCAAATCCATGCATCCACTTACACACCAACATACAGACGGATACAGACATTCACACAGTTTAGTCACTAACCCGTGCATTCAGTAAGATACATTTAATCACTCACTTATAGAGTCAGTCACACACCTACTAAATCATCCATTCAGACACTTATACACCCACTCATTCTTCAATACACCTTTCCCTATATATATTAAACATATTTAAACTTTACAGAAACACACAGTCACTGGATGATGTCATCAGTGATGTCATCAGTGATGTCATTTGAGATGTCATCAGTGATGTCATCAGTGATGTCACTGACCATGTCATGAGTGATGTAATATGTGACATCATCAGCAGTGCATTGCGGGGCGCGAGTTATAGTTAGCTGAACTAACTATAACAGGGGAATTTCTATGGTTTTGTACGAGTGAAATGTCCAACTAACTATAACTGTCCCTAAATCCTATGGTTTTTTCAGTGAATATATATATATATTACCTACTGGCGGTCGCCAGTAGGTAGTTATAGTTAGGACCTAGTTTCCATAGGAAAAGCGTTTTTTGATTTGCCAATATCTTTGGCGCCGGTTGACGAATCTTCGCGAAATTTTCAAAACTAGTGATCAGCTCCGGTCAGCTCCTGTCTTGAAAGTTTCGGGGTGATTTGCCAAGCGGGGGCCGAGAAAAAAGGGGGGTCCCAAAACGCGTTTTCCCCATCTTATTTTACATAGGAAACTTTAGACAAAGCTACAGCCCGAACTGCTGAATGGAATTGCACCAAATTTGGCAAAACGGTAGCCCTTGGTTCAGAAAGAATCCTTTTTGTTAAATGGTGTAAATCCGTTCAGTAGTTCCTGAGAAATTCAAAAAATAAAAGTTTCAAAATCAATTTTCCATAGGAAACTTTAGCCAAGGCTACAGCCCGAACTGCTGAACGGAATTACACCAAATTTGGCAAAAGGTAGTGCTTGGTTCAGAAAGCGCCCTTTTTTTTAAATGGTGTAAATCCGTTCAGTAGTTGCTGAGAAATTAAAAAAATAAAAGTTTCGATATCTAGGGACGCTGTGGATTCGCGAACCCTCCCGACCACGAGCTTCACTGTGATTGGCTGCCAACACTCCAAACCAGGAAGTGTTGGCAGCCATCTTGTGACTCGGTAGAACCGAGTCACAAGAAAACAGTGAAACAAAGGTGAAAAACAAGAAAAGGGGGCAGGGTAGAAACACCCTGACCCCCCAGGCCTGCTCAGGGGGTCCCACAAGGACACCCAGGGCCAAACAAAGCATTTTTTTTTTTATAATTTCGGTGGAATTCACGTTGGGGCGCGAAATTATTAAAAAAATGAAGCGCGGGCTTCTGCGCTTCATTTAAATGAGGCCCCCGGGTGGGCCAGGTCCCGGGGGCATTGCGCAAATAATAATAGGCCATAAAGCTCGTGTGTCGTCATTGACGGTGTTTCTGGGTGCTTTAACTGTATAGGGTATCTTAACAGCTGCACGTTATAATATGTAAAGTGTATTTGTATAAGTGGATCGAGGTACCCTTTCTACTCCCAGAAGCGCTTCTGGCATCTACGATTCTTATTGACTGGAGTCAGTCAAAGAGGTCTGTTGTTCTTAATTCTGGGCTAGAGACAGCTTTAGCAGTTTGCCAGCCGCGTGTTTCTGAGAAATACATACACTGTTCAATCAATCAATCAGGGGTTTGTTAAAGCGCGACTACTCACCCGTAAGTGTCTCAAGGCGCTAGGGGTGGGGGGGCAGGTTCCATCCATCAAGGAGGGGGTCTGTCGAAGAGCCAGGTTTTGAGGTTTCTTGCGAAGATGGGGAGCGATGTTGTCTGTCTGAGGTGGAGCGGAAGGGCGTTCCATGCTTTGGCCGTGAGGAAGGAGAAGGAGCAGCCTCCCAATCTGGTCTTTCTGGTGTGGGGGACCACGGCGTAGGAGAGCTGGGCTGATCGTAGGGTCCTTTGGGGTGCGTGGAATTTGAGTCGGCTGTTCAGGTATGCTGGTCCGGTGCCGTGGAGGGCCTTGTGTGCGTGGGTGAGCATCTTGAAGGTGATTCTCGCCTCGACAGGGAGCCAGTGGAGTGTGCGCAGGTGCTGGGAGATGTGGCAGTGTTTTGGCAGGTTGAGGACCAGTCTTGCGGCGGCGTTCTGGATGTTCTGTAGCTTGCGGGTGAGGTTTTTGTTTATTCCGGCATAGAGTGCGTTGCCGTAGTCGAGTCTGCTGGTGACCAGGGCGTGAGTGACGGTCTTTCGGTGTTCGAGGGGATCCATTTGAAGGTCTTACGAAGGAGGCGGAGGGTGTGGAAGCAGGAAGACGAGACAGAGTTGATCTGGCGGTCCATTTTGAGCTCGGAGTCCAGGATGATTCCCAGGTTGCGTGCGTGGTCCGTGGGGGTTGGCGGGTTTCCGGGGCGGGGGGCCACCAGGTGTCGCTCCAGGCATCGGGGTTTGTGCCCATGATGAGTACTTCTGTTTTGTTGGTGTTTAGTTGTAGGCAGCTGTTTTTCATCCATTTGGCGACGGCTTCCATGCCTTCTCGAAAGTTGCGTCTGGCGGTGTTGGGCTCGTTGGATAGGGAGAGGATGAGCTGGGTGTCGTCTGCGTATGACACGATGTTGAGTCCGTAGGTTCTGACGATGGGGGCGAGTGGAGCCATGTAGACGTTGAAGAGCGTCGGGCTGAGGGAGGAGCCCTGGGGGACTCCGCAGGTGGTAGGTGTGGGGTCCGAGAGGAAAGGGGGAGTCTGACCCGCTGCGTCCTGCCGGAGAGGAAGGAGCAGATCCAGTCGAGGGCCTTGTCCTGGATTCCTGCATCGTAGAGTCTGCGTATTAGGGTGCGGTGGGAGACTGTGTTGAACGCCGCTGATAGGTCGAGGAGGATGAGGGCTACTGTTTCTCCTTTGTCCAGTAGGGTGCGGATGTCGTCTGTTGCGGCGAGGAGGGCGTTTTCCGTACTGTGGTTTTTTCTGAAGCCGGATTGGGAGGAGTCGAGGATGTTGTGTTCTTCAATGAATGTGGCGAGTTGGCTGTTGATGGCTTTCTCGATGACTTTCGCTGGGAACGGGAGCAGGGAAATGGGTCTGTAGTTTTTGAGGTCGGTGGGGTCCGCTGAGGGTTTCTTTAGGAGGGGGTTGACCTCGGCGTGTTTCCAGTCGTCGGGGAACGAGGCGGTCGCCAGGGAGCGGTTGATGGTGTGGCGGAGCATGGGTGCGATGGTGTTGGCGGCTCTGTTGAAGATGTGGTGTGGGCAGGGGTCCGTGGGGGCCCCTGAGTGGATTGACTTCATTGTCTTCAGTGTGTCTTCGGTGGTGAGGGCTGTCCAGTCGTCAATCGCTGGTTTCCGGGTGTCGGGGGTGGTTGGTGAGGGTTCAGTGTGTTGGTTGTCTTCGTCGAAGTTGTCGTAGATGCTCTTGATTTTGTGGTGGAAAAAGGTGCTGAGTTTGTCGCAGAGGTCTTGTGAGGGAGGGATGTCGGTAGACTCGCTAGTGGGTTGGGCAAACTCCTTGATGATGCTGAAGAGTTCCTTGCTGTTGTGCGCGTGGGTGGAGATTCTGTCTTCAATCGCTTTTTTCCTCGGTTCTCTGATGAGTTGATGGTGGGCGTCGGTGGCGGCTCTGAAGTTGTCGTGGGCTTCTGTGGATTTGGTGTTCCTCCAGGCCTTTTCGAGGCGGTGGCATGTGCTTCTGGACTCTCGAAGTTCAGTGGTAAACCATCTGGCTTTCTTGGCGTGGGTATTGTTGTTTTTCTTGAGGGGGCTATGGTGTTGGTGCTGTCCGAGATCCATCTATGCAGGGTTCGGGCTGCGGTGTTGGGGTCGTCGTTTTCCGCGATGGTTGGGGTGGAGTTGTTGAGTGAGGAGGTGAGCTGGTCGTCGGTGATTTTGGTCCAGTTTCTTTGTGGAAGCAGGTGCTGGTGTCTGTGGATGGTGGGTGTTCTGAAGGTGAAGTGGACGCAACGATGGTCGGTCCATGGGAGTTCGGTGGTGTGGCTGAAGGTGATGGAGTTTCCTGTAGTGAAGAGGGGGTCGAGGGTGTGTCCTGCTGAGTGTGTGGGCTCGGTCACGATCTGGCGCAGTCCAATGTTGTGGATGTTGTCCAGGAGGGATGTGGTGTTGGGGTCCAGTTGGTTGTCGAGGTCAAAGTTGAGGTCTCCCAGCAGGGTGTAATTGGTGGATGCGATGGCCTGCGGGGAGATAATGTCCGTGATGGAGTTGGCGAAGGGTCCGCGGGGTCCAGGGGGTCGGTAGATGAGGGTTCCTCGGAGGGTGGCAGTGGGGCTGGCCAGTATCTTGAAGTGAAGGTGTTCCATCAGTTCTGTGGGCTCGTCAGGGAGTGTGCTCAGGCGGAGGCTGGATTTGTGGACGATGGCGATTCCTCCTCCTGGGCGGGTGGGGCGGTCCTTCCTGGAGATCTTGTATCCTTGGGGGATGGCGATGGCGATGTCCGGTCCCGAGGTGGTGTTGGTCCAGGTTTCGGTGAAGAACGCTACATCCGGGGTGGTGCTGTCGAGGAGGTCCCAGATTTCTGTGGCGTGTTTGTGGAGGGATCGGACGTTGAGGAGGATGCATTGCAGGGTCTTTGGTTCGGTTGTGTTCTTGTGGGCGGGTTGTGCTGGATCCGTGTTCTTGGCGGTGCTGCAGGTGTGCCGGCAGCGGTGACAGCTGAAGGGTCTGTGGGAGTCGGCTGGTGATGCTAGCTTGCAGTTGTTGTTGCGGCCTGGGTTGAGTGCGTTGAGTGCTGCTGGGTCGTAGCGTTGGCGGGGCGGAGGTCCAGGGTTCCTGGCGCTGGTCTCGGTCGGGTCGCGGACGGGCGCAGACGGGCTTGCCTTTGACGCGCCTTCGCCACTGGACCACCAGGGATGAGGCGCAGGGAAACCTGCGGGTGGAGGAGGGCCTCGATCACCAACCCTCGAGAGTGCAGGGGCAGGCCTCACTTAATGGTGGAGCTGCGAGGGTGGGAGAGCAATTTCACTGACAATGAGTCAGTGGTCTTGCTCGCCTGTCCCCGCAGTGGCCGCCATTAAGTAGGGGTCTGGGAGGGCTGGACAGCTGGGAGGCGGGAGTGGGGAGGGGAGCTGGTTTGGACCGATCACGCTGGGGGGGAGGGGCCGTGGGGGCAGCAGCGGCGGAGAAAGGTAAAGGGAGGAAATAAGGGATAAAGAAAAAGGGAAAATAGGCAGAAATAAGGCACAAAAGAGCAGAGATGCAGAAAAGTGCAGAAAGGTGAAAGATAAAAGAGGGTAGAAAAACGAGTGAAAACGAGTGAAAGGGCAGAGCGAGAGGAAGGGAAAATGAGCAGAAATAAGGCACAAAAGAGCAGAGATGCAGAAAAGTGCAGAAAGGTGAAAGATAGAAAAGGGTAGAAAAACGAGTGAAAGAGCAGAGTGAGAGGAAGGAGACAGAGGTCCACTGGACCACCAGGGATGAGGCGCAGGGAAACCTGCGGGTGGAGGAGGGCCTCGATCACCAACACTCGAGAGTGCAGGGGCAGGGGCAGGCCTCACTTAATGGTGGAGCTGCGAGGGTGGGAGAGCAATTTCACTGACAATGAGTCAGTGGTCTTGCTCGCCTGTCCCCGCAGTGGCCGCCATTAAGTAGGGGTCGGGAGGGCTGGACAGCTGGGAGGCGGGAGCGGGGAGGGGAGCTGGATTGGGCCGGTCGCGCTGGGGGAGGGGCCGCGGGGGCAGCAGCGGCGGGGAAAGGTAAAGGGAGGAAATAAGGGATAAAGAAAAAAGGGAAAATAGGCAGAAATAAGGCACAAAAGAGCAGAGATGCAGAAAGGTGAAAGATAAAAGAGGGTAGAAAAACGAGTGAAAACTAGTGAAAGGGCAGAGCGAGAGGAAGGGAAAATGAGCAGAAATAAGGCACAAAAGAGCAGAGATGCAGAAAAGTGCAGAAAGGTGAAAGATAAAAGAGGGTCGAAAAACGAGTGAAAACAAGTGAAAGGGCAGAGCGAGAGGAAGGGAAAATGAGCAGAAATAAGGCACAAAAGAGCAGAGATGCAGAAAATTGCAGAAAGGTGAAAGATAAAAAAGGGTAGAAAAACGAGTGAAAGAGCAGAGTTAGAGGAAGGAGACAGAGGTCCACTGGACCACCAGGGATGAGGCGCAGGGAAACCTGCGGGTGGAGGAGGGCCTCGATCACCAACACTCGAGAGTGCAGGGGCAGGGGCAGGCCTCACTTAATGGTGGAGCTGCGAGGGTGGGAGAGCAATTTCACTGACATCGAGTCTGCTCAGGTGTTATTCACTGTTTGCTTGCCTGCTGCAGAGCCTTTCACGCTTGTGCTCGGGGGCAGGCGGCGGCCGTGCCAGCTGGCCGGGGTGGGAGAGGGCGGGGCAGGCAGAGCTCGCGCATTGTTCTTGTTCACCTACCCGTGCACTCTTGTACCTCGGATCCTGCAACTGAGGAGGAGACCAGGGAATAACGTGGAATGACTGCGAAAATGCAAGACGGTAGGTCAAGAAACAGTGACACCTTGTGGCAGCTTGATAGAACTGCTGCCCTTGCTACAGGCCACTGCTGCGATGCCATGCTAATCTGTGCCATTTGTATGCAAGAGCGGGATAATGCGCCTGTCGCTGCTCAGTATCGGAATGTATCACGCTGACGAGGAACTTCGTGACATCCTCGTATATAAATAAAACCAGCAATGGCATCTGAAACTGCTAAATTACATCACTATACATTTGTTATTCACCCTTCCTCCCTCGCTTCTCCACTTTTTCTCTCTTTGTTAACAAGTTTTCATCCTTTCGCTTATCTTCACATTTCCCGCCATTATTGTCCTTCCTGCTCTGTCTTTCTCCATTTTGCTGGCTTCCACTCCCATTTTACCATCCCTCCCTCCTTTTTCTTGTGCGCCCCCTTTATGTCTTTCTCCACCCCTCCCCCTTCCGCTCTTCCCTTCCCCAGACCCTCTCTGATTTGCTTTGCTCCTTCTCGTCTAATTTCGCAGCTCACACATCCTGAAGTCAACCCTCCCCTATTATAAAAATCCCCCGTCGTTGCCACTTCTGTTCCGCATCGCTCCCTCTCTCTCTTCTCCATCCCTCCGCTCACCCATCACGCTGCCGACCTCTCTCCATTAAAGCCTCCTTTCTTGTCACTTCTATTCACGCTCCATTCCTCGTCTCTTGCGTTCTTCCGCCCCCTCCCTCTTGTCTCCCCAAGTCCTCCGTCCGTTCCTCTCACCACCTCCCCTTCCTTCCACACCCTCCCCCCGCCTTCCTCGCCCTCTTCCTCTCCACCCAGCCCTGTCCCTGGGCGTGACCCGCCCATCCTGCGCTATCTCTCGGTAGATGGCCTTTGCAGGATGGCGAGAGTTGGCAGGTGCCACGGCTGAGCGCCGAGCCGGTGCCCGTGTCTCCATAGCAACAGCTGCACATGTCCAGGCAGTGCAGGAGGGGCCGGGCCTGGGTGGGGCTGTAGTCTACCCTGCTCTCTTTATCAGGCAGTGCAGGAGGCCTGGCGCCAGATGGGGCCATTCCCACCCAGGCCTGTCTGTCAAACGGCCTTTCCTCGGGTTGGGTCACTTCCGGCCTGGCCTGGCTGTCAGGCAGAGCATCAGGGCAGATTTCATGTAAACTCAGCAGGTAACAGGCCGCTGATGGGCCTGGGCCCTCCCGCAGCACGAGCTCACTATAGCCCGGTGGGATCACTCAGTGGACTCCTGCTTGTATCTGTGTTTCACTGCTTGGCCACAGGTCTGAAACAGGCTGGTCCACTCACCCTTTCATCTTTGCAAGAGCGATAACATGAGAACCTCTGGCTTAGTTCATTCTAAGTATCTTTTATAGAGTGGCCAGGAGAGGTTATACCGTTTTATGTTCTTAGCAAATCACAGTCTGCATTTTCAATATATGGCTTGAGCACCTTCACTCTGAAAATGAATCCAGTGCTACCGGTGAATATCTCACCCTGACCTGGCAAATGAGGGGACAGTCTCTCTCTTTCTTTCTTTCGCCATAAAAGCAATGCAGTTTAAAGAATTGGAAAAGAAAGCACAATAAAATGCGGCTGGAAAATGTGTATTTTTTTCTCCCTTGGGTTTCGGATCCTACGGGGGTTCGCACTGAGCGCCGCTGGGGATCCGCTACTCGGCCCCAAAAAAAAAAAAACTGACCAATTTTTTTGCCCATTAGGAGTTCCTCAGGGACCCCTCCATGTGTCCTATAGGGTCAGGATACCTCTATCCTGACACCTTATGTTATTTTTCACCCCCCCTCCGACCCCCAAGCCAACTGAGAAATAAAATAGCGGCTGCAACTTACCTTTCAGGTTGTGGCCAGCCAGTCAGGGCCTTGCTTTCGCCCCTTGATCCACAGATCCCCCGCTGGTAGATCCGCGAAGGATCGTCGTCCCTAGATATCTATATTTTTCATTATTTTATAACTACTAAACAGATTTACACAGAATTGGAAAAAGGGTTCTTTCTAGACCAAGAGCAACCTTTCTGCAAAATTTGGTGTAATTCTGTTCAGTGGTTTAGGCTGTAGTTATGTCTAAAAAATGCAAAATCCCCTTAGACATTGCATGAGGAAACAGCGTTTTGTGACACCCCCTCTTTTTCTCAGCCCCCAGCCCCGGGGACCACCACCTCCCCGGGGCTTTCTAAATGAAGGGAGGAGGGCAGCTCAGCCCCCCTCCTGGAGCCCTTGATGGCCCTGGGGACCACCAACCCCCAGGGCCGGCTCCTGCAGTGTCCCGGGGTGCCCACCCCCGGGACACTGCTGTTTGCTATGGCAGGGCGGGAGCCGTGCGGCTCCTGCCCTGTTATAGCAAACTCTGACAATGAAGCAAAGCATGTTGGCAGCTCCCCTTGCCCAAAAGCAATGCCGGCTCCCGCAGGAGGCGGGGAGCCGGCAGGAACCGTGGGGGCATTGGGGCTCCCCCACGGTCCCCAACGGAGTGGCTAGGCCCCGGGGATGGAGTCCCCAGGGCCAGAAGTGGCTCGGGAGGGTGGCCACGCGGCCCCCTCACCGATTAAAAAAATAAAATAAAATAAAATATATAAAGGCACAGCCCCGGGGATGGGGTACCCCGGGCCAATAATGGCCTCATGAGGGGGGCTGCGCCGCCCCCCTCCTTTTAAAAATATATTAAACATGTGGCCATGCCCCGGGGGATGGGGTCCCCGGGGCCAAAAATTGGCCTCGGGAGGGGGGCCATGAGCCCCTTTCCCGATTTTTTTTTTTTTTTTTAGAAAAAGGGGTCAGGCCCTTGGGGATGGGGTCCCCAGGGCCCCAAAAAAGTTAAAAAAGGGGTGCCACACAGCCCCCCTTGTAAAAAAAATAATTTAAAAAAAAGCTGGCATCTCGCTGGAGGCCACGCCCCCTTTCTCCACCACTCTGCAAATGCGCCCCTGGCGCGTTGTTAGTTGGGGAATTAATTCCCCTTGAATTCTGAGGGTCCCTGGGGGCCAACTAGCCCACCAGGTACCTCCAATATGCGCCACAGAGCTGCGTAGCAGAGAGGTGGTCCAAGGCCACGCCCCTTTTTACAACTCTCTGCAACGCAGCTCTGTGGCGCTTACTAGAGGTGGGCTAGTTGGCCCCCAGGGACCCTCAGAATTCAAGGGGACTTAATCCCCCCAATTTACAACGCGTTTGCACAGTGGTGCAGGGCGGGGCCTGATATGACAAGTGTGCAAACACGCCCCCTGTCGCGTTGTAAATTGGGGGATTAAGTCCCCTTCAATCCTGAGGGTCCCTGGGGGGCCAACTAGCCCACCAGGTACCTCCAGTAAGCGCCACAGAGCTGCGCTGCGGAGAGGTGGTCCGAGGCCATGCCCCTTTTTACACCTCTCTGCAACGCAGCTCTGTGGCGCTTACCGGAGGTACCTGGTGGGCTAATTGGCCCCCAGGGACCCTCAGGATTCAAGGTTACTTAATCCCCCAACTTACAACGTGCCAGGGGGCGCGTTTGCACAGTGGTGCAGGGAGGGGGTGGGGCCTGATATGACAAGTGTGCAAACACACACACCACCTGGCACAGTGTAAATTGGGGGATTAAGTCCCCTTGAATCCTGAGGGTCCCTGGGGGCCAACTAGCCCACCAGGTACCTCCAGTAAGCGCCACAGAGCTGCGTTGCAGAGAGGTGTAAAAAGGGGCGTGGCCTCGGACCACCTCTCTGCAACGCAGCTCTGTGGCACTTACTGGAGGTTCCTGGTGGGCTACTTGGCCACCAGGGAACTTCAGGATTCAAGGGGAGTTAATAGGGATGTTATAGTTAGAAATTAGCATTTAAAAACCATTGAAATTCACTGAAAAAACCATAGGTTTCAGGCACGTTATAGTTAGAAATTAGCATTTAAAAACCTTAGAAATTCACTGAAAAAAACATAGGTTTCAGGGACGTTATAGTTAGTTGGACATTTCACTCGTACAAAACCATAGAAATTCCCCGTTATAGTTAGTTCAGCTAACTATAACTCGCGCCCCGCAATGCACTGCTGATGACGTCACATATTACATCGTTCATGACATGGTCAGTGACATCACTGATGACATCACTGATGACATCTCAAATGACATCACTGATGACATCACTGATGATATCATCCACGTGAAAATCTGATGCACCTCCTCACACTCTAATATAACCTTTGATACACCCACTGTAAAATACAGACTACCATTTTCGAAACAATCGACACACCAATACCAGTTACTACATACGCACTCACTGATTCGTAGGTCTACACACACATCCACTCATTCACCCATACAATCACTCATACATGCAGTCACTCATCAATACAACACTATCATATGCACTCATACACCTATACAGACACTCACACACCACCACTCTTCCAGAGTTACTCACACACCTAGTCAGTCATGCAAAGAATCAATGACACTTCCATTTACTGACCTATACAGTTATACACACACCACATCACTTATTCAAACAGAAACAAATGCATACTTACTCTCTTATACAATCACTGATACAAGTACACACTCATCCGTACAGCCACTCTCACAATCACAGACTCTCATGTATAGTCATTTATATACTCCAACTCTCACATACACTGCCTTTTACATATGTAGTTACTTGGAGATGTACCACTGAGACATCCATTCACTCACCAAAACACCCATACACACACTCACCCACCCATACAGCTGTTTCCACATACACTCTTGAACCCATACACCCAGTGAATCAACCACTCAAACATCTATGCACAGTCACACACCTCCCACCCACCCACCCACACGCACCCATACAAATAATCAGGCAGCCAATGGATAACCCATATAGACACTCATGTAGCTAATGACCATGCCATGCAGCAGCTTATACAACAACAGACAGACTGATACAGACATTCACACAGTTTAGTTACTAACCCATGCATTCAGTAAGACACATGTAATCACTCACTTAAACAGTCAGTCACGCACCTACTAAATCCTCCATCCAGACACTTATACACCCACTCATTCTTCAATACACCTTGGCATATATATAATACATATTTAAACTTTAAAGAAACACACAGTCACTGGATGATTTCATCAGTGATATCATCAGTGATGTCATTTGAGATGTCATCAGTGATGTCATCAGTGATGTCACTGACCATGTCATGAATGATGTAATATGTGACTTCATCAGCAGTGCATTGCGGGGGCGCGAGTTATAGTTAGCTGAACTAACTATAACGGGGGAATTTCTATGGTTTTGTACGAGTGAAATGTCCAACTAACTATAACGTCCCTGAAACCTATGGTTTTTTCAGTGAATATATATATATATATATATATATAGCAGCAAGTCCTCTCGCATTGCGGTTAAAACAGATGAAGAACAGGAGCCCGGACCACAGTTTTGTGCGAAGCAATGAGTTGTTTATTGCAGCTCAATCAAACCTCAGCCATGACGCATTCCGGGTCACATAAAATATTAATGTAATGTTCTCTAATGGCAGAACAGTGGAGAAATGGTTCAATGACCGCAAGTGTCGGGTCTGGGATCTGATTGCAAATATCACTATATTTACATTGCTAAAGGATGCTTATTGGTCCTAGACTTGCAGCTAGAGACTTAGAGGACTGGATCAGAAGTCTCATCAACTCAAACAGTTTGGATGGACTAGGGGGTGGCTTGGATGCAAGGAGTGACACTGACTCTGGCAAACACCTACCACCATTCATCAACACAGTCTGTAAACTAATGAAAAATGTTGGCCCATACAACTTAAACTCAAATATATCATGTTGAATTCATGTGTCTGTATTTTACTTTTACACATGATGTGCATGTCATGTGAGACACTGACTTAGTCCAGCAGTGGTACCCATTCACAAAGTGTAAGTTGCATGTGTGGATCAATGCACAGTAAAGGAGGTCTTTACCCATGTCTTTGAGGAAGGTTCCATCTCTGTCTTTGTTCTCAAAATTCTCATACTGCATGTCATTGAACCACAACCCCAATGCTACATGTCCATGTGTTGAATTTCAAAAGTATTATTCAGTGCATGTTATGTCACATTCAGGGCATGTTGTATCTATTTTAGTGCATGTTATATTTATTTCAACATGTCACATGCATTTCAAAGCAGGTCATCATCATTTCAACAAATGCTAAATTTATTTATACATGGGAATTGTTTATTTCAACATGCACTTATTTCTTTATATGCCACGTTTAGCTCATGTTTCATATCTTCAAGGATTCAATTATTAATTTGAATGCATATCATTCATTTTTGTATGGGCCATATTCATTTCAAAAGGTGCCATATTCATTTCAACGTTTCATAGTCATTTCAACACTTGTCATTAATTTCAAAGTATGCATTTCAGTTTGCGCCATATTTATTTAAACAAATGTTATATTATTTTTGGTGTAGGTTATAATCATTTTAAGGCATGTCATATTCTGTTAATGGAGGTCCTGCTACTTTCAATGCATGCCATATTCATTTCATTGCATGCTATTCATATCAGTGTAAACCATATTTATTTGAAAGCATGTCATATTCCTTTGAGGCTGGTTCATGTTAATTTCAGTACATATCATAAATGCAAAATCTATTATATTTATTTTAAAGTGGGTCATATTTATTTCAATGGATGCCATTCATTTAATCACATATAATTTTGATTTTAGCAATTATTATAGTTATTTTTTAAGTTTTCATATAATTTCAATACATCTTGTTCTTTTTCAATACATGCCATCCTAATTTCAAGGTATGTCTGTTGGGACGGAAAAGCCATCTGCATGGTAAAAGATGTGTACCCTTGCCCTGAGTTCCCAACTGTACTGTTGTCTGGATCCCTAATGCTGATTTTTGTTGTCATAGGCAAACATGGATCATGCAGGTGTGCCATGACATAGACCTGTCTCATGGACTGTGATCTTTTTGGACTGGGAGGGGAGACAAAAGCGGTACCCTCAGAGTGGTGGAAGGCTACCCTCTTTACCTAAGAGTTAAGTAGCATGAGCTCGTGGTGGCAGCATACCGTATAGTTAACAGTAGGAGTCAAAAGGTCCTTTTTACTCTGTATCACCGAAGTGATTAACTCATCCTTGGCCTACACCAGGTATGTGTAGAGTGCTGTGCAGTGCAGCAGTAGTGGCTCTGCACTGGATGAGTTTGTTCCTTGGAAGGGTACAGTACATGGACAGAGCAGTTTTGTGCAGTACATCAATGGTGAGTGCATGTACTGGGTAGATGTGTGTATGTCTGCTATATTAGTGTGTGTGCTGGCAGCATGTGTGTGTTTGCAAATAACACACCATAGTACAATACAGAGAAGTTACCATACTGAACAGTGTATGCAGATTGAAAGACAGGCGGCACGTATGTGTGTCTGTGGTGGCACAATACATGAAGGTAACAGTGCTGGCCAGCATGTGTCCTGTGTATTTACACTGAGTGCAAGTGTGCCTGCAATGGACCTTGGGTTCCATTTGGGAAGCCCGGCAAAGATGAAGAGTAGAGAGATTTGTGTATTGCTACATTCCTGTAGGCTGGATGGGACACACTGGAGGAAAGGAGAAAGAGACTCCCCCTTTTAACTTCAAAATGGTGCTCTTTGATTCAGTGATAGATCACATGGAAGGGGCCTGAACACATCTCAGGAAGGAGATGGGGCAAATAAAGAGTGCGGCTGGGCACACAGGATTAACATTTTAATGCACATACAACCATGGCTAACATCCAGGTGTGAACCATAGTCCCTCCCATGGCCTGTGTTGTGGGGCTATCAGCTTTAGAGCCTCTCCTGGTGTGACAGACAGCCATTCAAGAGCAAAGAAGACAAAGAAAGGTGTGGATTTTGTAAAAAGTAGAACCCCTACATAAAACTTCAAAGAATCAGACCGTAAATCACATTTGGTGTCAGGAAATGGAAAATAAGAAAAGGAGGTTGAGACCCCAAAATTTATCATCTGCCAAGCAGCCAGATGGGCTGTGTGAGAAACGGAAGCTCTGCACGGGGACATCACCCTGGGAAACCAAGACCACCTACACTGGAGCCTGGAACACCAGCACCTGCCTGTTTGCTAAGATCAGCGTCCCCTGTGAGGAACAGTAGAGCATTATAGGAGAGCATTATAGGAAGCAAGGTCCAGTGGGAAACCCTACTGAGGCGACTCCCTGTGTGAGGTGTGAGCATAACGTTGTGCACTGATCAGATCGTTGCCCATGTTCAGGATTGATTCAGCAACTTCCATATGCCAGCAGAGGGCTGCCGTGGGCTGAGCCGTGCATCGAGCACTGTGTGGGGAGTGTCAAGCCTGTAGTGCCTTGTTGCGATGACCTCGTAGGCCAGAGAAGGCTTTCATTGAAGCAATTGTTTGACCAGCGTGACAGCACTCTTGAACGCCTTAGTGGTGTGCCCGTAAGCAAGGAGGGGCTGCTCTGATGAGGGTGATTGCATAGGAGGAGTCTGCGTTGTGTCCAGTGGTACAGTTGCAACACCGTATGCCATGATGGGCTGCCAGTACTAAGTTGCCAAAGAGTTCTGACCATTGCCCGGGACAAGAGTGAGGCTGAAAACACCTGGTCGAGTGCTGCATTTTTAGATCTTCCCCTGATCGACCCCCGATGACACCAATGAAGACATCACACCCTCGCTGGGCCCTGGTCGGGAGCTGGAAACCATGCCCCTCTGCCCGATGTGGGAAAGACTGGTGTACCACGTCTATGCAGACTGGGAGCTTCTTTGATTACTCGGGAGAGAGCCTGCGTCTGCTGGGTGCTCGGTATCTCGAGCAGCCTGACTACACTAAACAGAATCAGAGCTTGCGAGGGCCCCTGGTCAGGGGACCCACTGACATGGTGACCGCTTCCCTGCTGCAGGAGAGGGTAAGACTTGAATTGGGTCTGTTTGGCCACAAGGGATTCGCTGCTGAAGGTACTGCAGCATCTTGGATACTTTTGACCAATTCCTAAGAGTCAAAGGGGAATTCTTGAGTACGACCAACTAGTGAGCATTCCCAGTGAATAACCCTGACCACATTACGAGGAAGAGGGTGGGACAGGGATTAGCCTGACAAACACTAGAGCCCCGACCTCAAGGGGATTGTGTTGTTGCTTACGAATGTTGTTATTCCTTTGCATGTGTAGAGTTAGAAATAAAATACTTCTTTTTCATATGAAAGCAAGTATTTGACTGGAAATTGATTTATTGACATTACTGTATGCACTTTGAGTTATGAGTCGTGTTCACTAATCTGTATCTACACCCCCCCCCCCCCAAGGCAGGCTTTGACTGCTCCTCCACAGCTACCACTGAGTGTCAAGTGTGGAAGGGGTAATTGGCCCAGTTGCTCAGGATCCATAGTAGGCTGGGTCCCGAGACATCAGGAGTAAAAGGCCTCAACCATCAAGGTTGGGCCTAGTAGCCCCTGCGTGCCCTGCGGCCCTCTGAAAGGGGATCTGACAATGTTCTTTTCCAAACAATGCATTCTATATTCATTTCAATGCATGTCCCAATTATTTTAGCATATCACAATTATTTTAACATTTGTCAGATTAGCTTCTCATTCCTTTTAATGTCTCATATTCATTTCAATGTGGCTCATATTAATTTGAACATGTCTCATATTCATGGTCCTGTGCATTATAGTGATTTTCAAGTGTGTCATATTCAGTTGAATAGGAGTCATATTAATTTCAATGTGCATCATATTCATTTCAACACCAGTCAGATTCATTACAATAGGCATAATGTTTATTTCAAGGTGTGTCATACTCTTTTCAACTTAATTTTAAAATACTTTATATTTACTTTAACATGTCACATTTATTTCAATGAAGGTTAGATTAACTTAAGCACATCATACTCATTACAACATGTGCCATATTCCTCTTAACATGTCAGCCAGTTCAATTAATGTAATTGGGGCATATTATCAAGGGCCTTATCGCCGCGTTAGTGGCAGTTTCCTGCCACTAACGCGGCGATAATCTTATCGCTCTATTACCAAGCTGTCACTAACAGCCGTTAGCGGCAGCTTTCTGGCGATAGCGTCCAGATTTTAGATCGCCAAGCATGCCAGCGATATTTATCGCTAATGACATGCAAGGTAGGCGTTCCATCGGAAAAACGCACGCTAACACCACTTCGCTATATTATCAAGGATGGCCCGGACCCGCGAAGCGATAAAAAAACTGTTGCTAAGGCCCGTTAGCTGCAGGAACTTAAGACCTGAAAAAAGCTGGTCTTAAAAATGGAGATAACACTTGGGGCCTCATTACTGCAGGTTTTGTGCAGGACAGCGCTGCAAGCAATGTTGCAGCGCTGCCCTGCGACAAAACTACAGTGCAGGAATGCGCACAATCAATAAAATAGTGCGCATTCCAGGGCCCCAGTCATGAAAAATTTTGCTGCGCTGCGACAAGACAGCGTTGCAACACTTCTCACTACGCCCTTCTTCCAACAGCATGGATGCGCTGTATTCGCTGGACAGCGCTCCATGACGCAAGTAATGACAGATACGTCAGGAATCCTGACGTATCTGCCTGCGCTAAAGTCACGCATTGCTGCAGTTGTGTCACAACCATGATGCAACTCCAGCAATGCATGGGGCCAGCCTATCCCTGGGGCACTGCCTCACCCTCACGCCTGCCATCAGGCAGGCGGAAGGTACTGACGCAGTGCCGTTCATGAGGGGTGCCCGAATGTCGGCGATGTTGGAGATCCATCCGTAGTGGTTGCGCGCTGCGGTGTCATCGTTTGGAAGCATTGGTGGAGTCCTGGTGCGGACCGAGTTGATGAGACATCCTTTGGTGCCCTTGATCCAGCTGCGAGGGGGGTGCATGATGGCGGTGGCGTCCGGTGGGCAAGGTGAAGATGTGATGTTAACAATGATGGTCGTTCCAGGAGAGTCCGGTGTTGTGGCTGTAGTTGAAGTTCCCGCTGGCGGAGGTGACGTGCTCGACCATGTGTCCTGCTATGTGGCTTGTTGGGGTGACTTGCCGCTTGCGTCTGATGTAGGGGACCTTCCCCAGGAGGGGGTGGTGTCCTGGTCACTGGGGTTGTCCAGGTGGAACTTGAGTTCACCGAGTAGGATGTCGTTGGTGGATGGGAGACCATGGGGTGCAATGAGGTCTACAATGGTATTTGACAATGGGGGGCCATGGTCGGGGGGCCTGCACATGAGGGTGCCGCAGAGGATGTTCTTGGTCTTGGTCCGGATCTGGGAGTTGACGTGGTCCATGGTCACCCTTGGGTCGTTAGAGTGCGTGGTCAGTCGGAGTGTGCTTCTGTAGGTGATGGCAATGCCTCCTCCTTGACGGTCGGGTTGCTCCTTGCGGGTGATACTGCAGTCGTCAGTGATGGCGAAGGCGATGTCCGGTACGGAGCAGAGGTTGGACCTGGCAGGCGAGGTGGCGTCCAGGGTTGATGGCGAGGAGGGTGCTGGCGTCGTAGTGGTGGAGTGTCCAAGAGGAATGCTCCTTGGTGCTGAGCGCGGTCCAGGGGCAGACGGACGCAAACGGCGTAGCCCATGGGTTGCCTTTGGCACGGGAGACGACCATTACAACGCAGGAAGTACATCGTTAACAACGCAACTCCGACAACGCAGGTGCCTTAACATCGCATTTGATTACAACGCATTGTGAGGTCAGTAATGGGGTAATTTAAAGTTATTCGGGTGGGTATGGGTATTGTATGTAAAATATGAAAATTGGGGGTGTTTTGGGGTAAAATATGAAAATTGGGGTGTGTTTTGGGGTAAAATATGAAAATTGGGGGGTGTTTTGGGGTAAAACATGAAAATTGGGGTGTGTTCTGGGGTAAAATATGAAAATTGGGGTGTGTTCTGGGGTAAAATATGAAAATTGGGGTGTGCATTTGGGTCAACTTTTACTT
This sequence comes from Calotriton arnoldi, assembly GCA_963921515.1. Taxonomy (NCBI): domain Eukaryota; kingdom Metazoa; phylum Chordata; class Amphibia; order Caudata; family Salamandridae; genus Calotriton; species Calotriton arnoldi. The sequence goes on along the minus strand of CAWUFW010010041.1, from coordinate 260,429 downwards.
TTGGGTGTGTTTTGGGGGCACAAAAATGGATTCCAGGGTTCACGTTTGGGTTTGGGGTGCTAAGGTTAGTTTAGGGTTGCACTCCCTGAAGTGGGAATAGTGACATTTATGTATCCGCTATGCAACACCTACCCTACTGTTGCGATGTGCCTAGTATTAGTATGCCCTGGACTGTAATGCGCTGTTATGGCATGCGTTGTAAGTACGTAAGTGCCTTTGGCACATGAGTGGTACGACCGCTGTGCATGGGCGCACAGCGGATGCCATTGAGAAGTGCTGCGGGGGGGTGTTAGAAATGGGGGTCTCTAGTTGGCAATGGCTGGCCACTGTCCAAGTAGGGACCCTTCTTCCTAAGTCAGAGTAAGAGGGCTACCCTCCTTGATACCACTGCTCAACCCTGTGGTAACGTAGCACGAGCAGGTAGGCTTATCTCAGAGGCAGGGTGTGAAGCATTTATGACCATACACAGTAACACAGTGAGGAACACTACAGAGGTACACCACACAAGTAGTTATAAAAAATAAGTATCTTTATATAAAGGCAGATTTATCACAAGACCAATAACTGTAAAAGCCACAATACTGTCATAAATAGGATAGCTGTTGAAGGGCTGTCAAAGATAGTTCAAAGGTTGCAAGAATAAGGTTCAAATTCAAGGCAGGGGTCTCTGCGCCCCTTTCTCGTTCAGAGGTTGCAAAAATAAGGTTCAAATTCAAGGCAGTGGTCTCTGCGACCCTTTCTCTCATAAGACTGTCAAAAATAGGATGGCTGTTGAAGGACTGTCAAAAAATAGTTCAAAGGTTGCAAAAATAAGGTTCAAATTCAAGGCAGTGGTCTCTGCGACCCTTTCTCTCACAAAGTACCTGGTTTTAGTAGCAAAACCAACAAAATGTCGCAAAGAAGTGGTAGCGATGATTCTCGGCACGCGAGGCCGGCGATGCGTTGAAATCCTTGCCGCAAGGGAGGATGATGCGCCGATCTGCGTGATGCGTGCGGAGACACTGCGACCAACTTCTACACGCTAGGCCGCCGATGCGATGACTTTCTTGCCGAGCACCCAGCGGCAGCAGCGCAATGATTTTTCCAGCGCTCTCGTCTGCAGCGGCTCGCAAACGTGCGTTAGCGACGATTTCCAGCACTCTTTTCTCTGAAGCAAAACTAGAGGCCCTGGAACTCACAGGAGCCTCATCAGCAGATAGCAATCCTCGCAGGGAGGAAGCAGGAGGTTGGTGGTGGAGTCAGATGTGCCTGAGACTCCAGCAGGAGGCTAGCTCTTTTCCTAGCCCTTGGGTAATTGCTGTAACAAAAATAAAAGCTCTCTCAAGAGTTCCTTTTCCTCTTCTTCAAGGTCCAGTGGTCACTGCTGCAGGCCAGTGCAAGAAACAACACACAAGCACAGGGACAGTCACTTCCTGCAGATTCCTCCAGTGGCACGGACAGAGTTTCCTCTCCAGATCCAAAAGCAATACAAATTGTAGGGGTTTGAGCACAGATATTTATACCCCAAAAGTCTTTGTTCTCAGAAGCTACAAGTCACTGAACCTAGCCAGAACCAGTTCTGCTCAGGCCTGGAGCACTTTGTTTACCAGGCTGCATCCTTCCTTTCAGAAAGAGGGGGTCTGCTAGCAGACACACAGTAGGAGGTGGAGCCAGCATTCACTTTGCCAGGCACAGCCCTATTCAGGTCAAGGAGCCATCCCTCCCCACACTCTAAATGCAGATCTCTCTATTCAACCCAGGTCTGACTCAGCCGGCCCTGCCCCTCTAAAACCAGACAGCCAATACACATAACAGCAGAGCACACTGGAAGACTTAGGCAAGAAAATACCTACTTTCTAAAAGTGGTATTTTCAAACACAGAATATAAAAATAAACTTCACTAAAAGATGTATTTTAATATTCTGAGCTCAGGCATACTAAATTCGTTTTTCTACCATGTTCCTGGGGTCAGTTAGGACTATAGAATGTAATAGTCAAACTGCCCATTCTAGCCTATGAGGAACAGGTAGCCTTACAGTAGTGAAAAACGAAATGGGGCATAATTCACTACCAGGACATGCTACACACACCAAGGCATGTCCTACCTTACACATACAATGCACCCTACCATAGGGGTGACTTACAAGATGCCAAGGGAAGGTTCAGGGGCTGGGAAGTGGGTGCACTTCACAGCCAAGATGGCAGTTCTGGACTGCACACAGACACTGCAGTGGCAGGTCTGAAACACACTTTACAAGCTGCTTCTGTGGGTGGCACACATCAGTGCTGCAGGCCCACCAGCAGCATTTGGTTTACCAGCCCTGGGCACACATAGGCCACACTACTAGGGACTAACAGGTAAACCAAATAAGCCAATCAGGGATATACCAATTCACATAGACATATTTACAAAGGGAGAGCATATGCACTTTAGCACTGAACAGCAGTGGTAAAGTGCCCAGAGTCATAAAACCAACAGAAACAGGTCAGCACAAATACAGGAGGCAGGCAAAAAGTTTAGGGGTGACCCTGCAAAAAGGGCCATTTACAACACAACCCCCTTCCAGCCAAAACGCAGGGTAGACCAATCACTACTTTGATGGGCTTCCCTGCTTCGGGCGATAGAACACGGAACTGGCCCGCAACTGCAGGGGCATATGCCAGCTCTACTCCAATCTGAACCCTGGTGGATCCCTCTGTCCACACTCCTAGGGCCCACTAAGATAACCACTGGGGAACTCTTCCCCTCACCTGTGGACACCACCTGTGCAGCATCTAACCTTAACTGGTCCCCAGGTGTGTCCCAACAGATAAACAACAAGCCCCAGTAGTCACTGACAGTAGTCAGTGATGAAATCCAAGCCCTATACCTCTCAGGGCTCTCAAACTTTTGTGGCATCAGAGAGTGAGGGGCAGTAACCCCAGGTGCCTGGCACCTTTTGTACACTCTCCCTCCTGTCAGGTCAGGCAAAGCACCCGGACACTGACCCACCAGCCCTGGGCCTGTACCCAGCGGCTGGGCCAGAGACTGGGGTGGGCTCTCCCACACCCGGTCCTCCTCTTTGGGGCTCGGTACCCTCCCACCTGGAGCGATACCCCCTTCCAGAATTGTCAGGGCACCTGTGGCAGGGGCCCTGCACAACTCACCCACCAGTTCAGGGGTTCTATCCTGCAACTGGTATCCCAGCCTAGGGTCTGTACCCTTAGACTGGGCGGAGGTCAGGGGTGAGGCTGCCCTCTCCACGCCCCCTTTACTGGGGCCTGGCACCCTCCCACCTGGAGAGGTGCCCCCATAACACAAACCGGGAGGGGCACTGTTAGCAGTTGCCCCTTCCTCCAGATCAGGGGGACACCCTGAACCTGGCCCCCCAACCTAGGGTCTGTACCCTTGGGCTGGGCCTGTGCCTGGCAACCCAGGACTTCTGGGGGCGTACACCAAGTCCCCCCAAGGAAAATACACTCTTCCACTAGTTCAGGGCCTTGTCCCTGCAACTGATCCATCAACCTGGAAAAACCCTCAGGTGGTACTGGGGTCAGAGGCGAGGACTCCCTCCCTCTGCACCCCCTTCCAGCATACTGCACCCTCCCACCTGGAGTGGTGCTTTTAGAAAAGAAAATGGTCGGGACACTGCTTACAGTTGTCCCTCCCTTCAGGTCAGACTACACCTGGACCTGACTTACCATCCCAGGGACCAACCCCTGTGGGTGAACAACTGCCTGGCCAACCAGGACTTCCTGGGGAGCACACAGGCCCCCCTCAAGGGAAACACACCCCTCCACCAGTTCAGGGCCTGGACCCTGCAACTGACCTACCAACCTGAAAAAACCCTCAGGTTGCACCGGGGTCAGAGGCGAGGACTCGCTCCCTCTGCACCCCCTTCCAGCATACTGCACCCTCCCACCTGGAGTGGTGCTCTTAGAAAAAATGGTCGGGACACTGCTTACAGTTGTCCCTCCCTGCAGGGCAGACAACTCCTGGATCTGACTTACCAACCCAGGGACCAACCCCTGTGGCTGAACAACTGCCTGGCCAACCAGGACTGAAGTGGTGTCACCATGGTCACTCCTAGGGGCTCAGCCCTTCTGACTGGCCCCTGACCCACTGGCTCTCCCACTGGGGACTCCTTCCCCCTTTTATCCCTCAGACTGGACTTCCGTACCCTCCCCCTAGGAGTGGCACTGCCAGGCACAAGAACTGATGGAGGCCTGACTACAGGCACTCCCAGCTCACCTAACACTGGGGTACCCCCCACAATGGACGGTCCATCCAGACAGACTAGGCTCCCCACCTGGTGTTCCCTCATGGAACCATCCAGTCCTGGGGACTGAGGCTGGGGCACTTCGGGACCTATCCCAGTCTCACTCCTGCTCCCACGAGACAGGATGTGAGGCCCTACAACCTCCTCACAACAAGGGGACCCAGCTGTAACACTCCTAACCTTTCCCAGCACTCTGGGTTGGAAAACTTCTGAACCACTTCTCTTAGGGTCATTCCCTAATGCCTCTACAGAGCCTCTGGTACTCACCCAGAGGTCTACCTCCTGCGCAAGTTCCCTAGGATCAGAGAACTCGCACTCTAACACATGTTGGTTTAGCTCTGGAAAATAGGAACTCACAATATGCTCTCCCACAATTGGATTACACCGTTCCACGCAGGTGCTAACCTTTACCTCACAATCCAGTGTCTCACACACGTACCCCACACCACTCTCTTGAAATGGGCGAGACATTAACTGACTGTCTCTATCACTCAACCCACACTCTTCTGGGCGGTCCTCACACTCATACACCAGGACTTCAACCACGGGGAACCCCTCTCCCTGCACCTCTCATCCAGAGTCGGTAGAGTATCCCTCCTTTCACTAGGACTATGGGCCCCTGCGCTAGTTCCCCAATCCACCTCAGGGACACTGCATATTAATGGAGCTACCTCATATCCTTGAATCCCCTGGTGTAGATCAACACCCTCCTTCAAGTCAGGTGCTACATCTCTGGGTGGGTGTACTACATTGTCATCACTATATACTTCAATTTTGCTGCCACCACTGGACCCCACCCTCTCTGGGGAATCCAGACAATTAAAACTGCGCTCCAGGGGTAACCTACCCTCTTGAGCTAACTTCTCCTTTTCTGCTATCTGCGCTAGGTGCGCCTCCAGCTGGGCAATCTCTATTTGGAGCCTCTCCAATTCCAGCTGGTACTCCCTCTCCCTCTGTCTGCCCAACTCCTCTGGGGACCATGAAGGGGATTGGGTGCTACCCTGTGCACTAGATCCAGCAAGGGACTCCCTACCTATGGGACCTTCCCGCCTGTCCACCAACTCCTCTGGGGACCCTGAGGGGAATCTGGCACTACCATAGGCACTAGACTCATCAAGGAACTCCCCACCTATGAGATATTCCATAAAACTTTCTTCCTCCTCTTCAGACTCTCCAGAGCCACCCTCAGACCAACTACCCTCTTGGTAGGTGTACTGGGACTCCAAGAATCTCCATCTGTCTTGTTGCCAAAGTCTCAGGGATGTCTGCAGGGATAGCTGAGTCTCCTTCCTACTCACTGCTAAGCCCCTCTCCTCACAGAACCCCTTAGCTCCTCTAGACTGTAGGTTAACAGATCATCTATATAAAAGGTAGGTCTCATTTCAGTAAGACCCATTGTAGCAATAACTGGCAATATCAATAATAAAAAAATAGGCTTGCCCGTTGTAACAATCACAGGCAATATCAATAAAAGATAGAAGAAACTTCTCAAGAAAATGTATGCGGGTAAAAAATCACCGGCAATATCAATAAAACATAGGCTTGCCCATTGTAACAATCACGGGCAATATCAATAAAAGATAGAAGAAAACTTCTCAAGAAAATGTATGCGGGTAAAAAATCACCGGCAATATCAATTACAATATAGGATCCAACAATTCTCAAAAATGTATGCGGGTACTATCACCTGGCAATATCAATAAAACATAGGCTTGCCCATTGTAACAATCACGGGCAATATCAATAAAAGATAGAAGAAAACTTCTCAAGAAAATGTATGCTGGTAAAAAATCACCGGCAATATCAATTACAATATAGGATCCAACAATTCTCAAAAATGTATGCGGGTACTATCACCTGCAATATCAATAAAAAATAGGCTTGCCCATTGTAACAATCACGGGCAATATCAATAAAAGATAGAAGTAAACTTCTCAAGAAAAATGTATGCTGGTAAAAAATCACCGGCAATATCAATCAAAAATAGAATTTAAAAATAACTTCAAAAATGTATGTGGTTGCGTTATGGCCTGCACTCACTAGTAGTGTACACTATAATTATTGTATGCGATTATAAATGCAAGTCCAGATCCTCACCGCTGACCACCAATGTTAGAAATGGGGGTCTCTAGTTGGCAATGGCTGGCCACTGTCCAAGTAGGGACCCTTCTTCCTAAGTCAGAGTAAGAGGGCTACCCTCCTTGATACCCCTGCTCAACCTTGTGGTAACTTAGCACGAGCAGGTAGGCTTATCTCAGAGGCAGGGTGTGAAGCATTTATGACCATACACAGTAACACAGTGAGGAACACTACAGAGGTACACCACACAAGTAGTTATAAAAAATAAGTATCTTTATATAAAGGCAGATTTATCACAAGACCAATAACTGTAAAAGCCACAATACTGTCAAAAATAGGATAGCTGTTGAAGGGCTGTCAAAGATAGTTCAAAGGTTGCAAGAATAAGGTTCAAATTCAAGGCAGGGGTCTCTGCGCCCCTTTCTCGTTCAGAGGTTGCAAAAATAAGGTTCAAATTCAAGGCAGTGGTCTCTGCGACCCTTTCTCTCATAAGACTGTCAAAAATAGGATGGCTGTTGAAGGACTGTCAAAAAATAGTCCAAAGGTTGCAAAAATAAGGTTCAAATTCAAGGCAGTGGTCTCTGCGACCCTTTCTCTCATAAGACTGTCAAAAATAGGATGGCTGTTGAAGGACTGTCAAAAAATAGTTCAAAGGTTGCAAAAATAAGGTTCAAATTCAAAGCAGTGGTCTCTGCGACCCTTTCTCTCACAAAGTACCTGGGTTTAGTAGCAAAACCAACAAAATGTCGCAAAGAAGTGGTAGCGATGATTCTCGGCACGCGAGGCCGGCGATGCGTTGAAATCCTTGCCGCAAGGGAGGATGATGCGCCGATCTGCATGATGCGTGCGGAGACACTGCGACCAACTTCTGCACGCTAGGCCGCCGATGCGATGACTTTCTTGCCGCGAGGGAGAAGTCGATGCGACGATCCTGTTGCGCTGTGCGATTGTGTTGCGATGCGAAGAGATGACGCTCCGCGAGGGAGCGACGAAAACCGGTGCGATGCGAGGAAAATGGCGGACGCACGGCTTCCGCAAAGCGATGTCTTGAAGCGATGATTTCTTTAGGGGTTGCGAGCGCTCGGCGACAGCAGCGCGATGATTTTTCCAGCGCGTCTCAGCTGCAGCGGCTCGCAAAGGGGCGTTAGCGATGGTTTCGTGTTGCGAGCACCCAGCGGCAGCAGCGCGATGATTTTTCCAGCGCTCTCGGCTGCAGCGGCTCGCAAACGTGCGTTAGCGACGATTTCCAGCACTCTTTTCTCTGAAGCAAAACTAGAGGCCCTGGAACTCACAGGAGCCTCATCAGCAGATAGCAATCCTCGCAGGGAGGAAGCAGGAGGTTGGTGGTGGAGTCAGATGTGCCTGAGACTCCAGCAGGAGGCTAGCTCTTTTCCTAGCCCTTGGGTAATTGCTGTAACAAAAATAAAAGCTCTCTCAAGAGTTCCTTTTCCTCTTCTTCAAGGTCCAGTGGTCACTGCTGCAGGCCAGTGCAAGAAACAACACACAAGCACAGGGACAGTCACTTCCTGCAGATTCCTCCAGTGGCACGGACAGAGTTTCCTCTCCAGATCCAAAAGCAATACAAATTGTAGGGGTTTGAGCACAGATATTTATACCCCAAAAGTCTTTGTTCTCAGAAGCTACAAGTCACTGAACCTAGCCAGAACCAGTTCTGCTCAGGCCTGGAGCACTTTGTTTACCAGGCTGCATCCTTCCTTTCAGAAAGAGGGGGTCTGCTAGCAGACACACAGTAGGAGGTGGAGCCAACATTCACTTTGCCAGGCACAGCCCTATTCAGGTCAAGGAGCCACCCCTCCCCACACTCTAAATGCAGATCTCTCTATTCAACCCAGGTCTGACTCAGCCGGCCATGCCCCTCTAAAACCAGACAGCCAATACACATAACAGCAGAGCACACTGGAAGGCTTAGGCAAGAAAATACCTACTTTCTAAAAGTGGTATTTTCAAACACAGAATATAAAAATAAACTTCACTAAAAGATGTATTTTAATATTCTGAGCTCAGGCATACTAAATTCGTTTTTCTACCATGTTCCTGGGGTCAGTTAGGACTATAGAATGTAATAGTCAAACTGCCCATTCTAGCCTATGAGGAACAGGTAGCCTTACAGTAGTAAAAAACGAAATGGGGCATAATTCACTACCAGGACATGCTACACACACCAAGGCATGTCCTACCTTACACATACAATGCACCCTACCATAGGGGTGACTTACAAGATGCCAAGGGAAGGTTCAGGGGCTGGGAAGTGGGTGCACTTCACAGCCAAGATGGCAGTTCTGGACTGCACACAGACACTGCAGTGGCAGGTCTGAGACACACTTTACAAGCTGCTTCTGTGGATGGCACACATCAGTGCTGCAGGCCCACCAGCAGCATTTGGTTTACCAGCCCTGGGCACACATAGGCCACACTACTAGGGACTAACAGGTAAACCAAATAAGCCAATCAGGGATATACCAATTCACATAGACATATTTACAACTGGAGAGCATATGCACTTTAGCACTGAACAGCAGTGGTAAAGTGCCCAGAGTCATAAAACCAACAGAAACAGGTCAGCAAAAATACAGGAGGCAGGCAAAAAGTTTAGGGGTGACCCTGCAAAAAGGGCCATTTCCAACGGGGGGCTAGACAGCTGTGAGGTGGTAAACGCAGAAAAGAATACTGGATAGGGCATGGACGCGGGGATGTGTGTGTGAGCGGGTGTTGTAAATATTTCAATGAGGGAAGTCTTACCTCGAAGCCGGGCCCCGTGTCTTCGTAGCTCCTGCTCTCCTGCGTCTGCTTCCAGGAACAGGAAGTCGGCAGCCAGGCTCCCTCCCCTGAGTTAATCACAACACTGCGATGCAGCAGTGGGATTGGTAATTGGCAACGGGACAAGGCATGCAGCCAGGGGCTGGAGGGGTGGGCATGTTCTCCATGCAGGCTGTGATGCAGCCTGCATTGCGAACACAGAAGTGTGCATGACTGCTTTGGGCGGCCTGAGTGGGCCGATCAAACAGTCATTGCGCACTTGAGTGGGCATGCCACTCCGCCCATGGCCTGCTCCGTGCTTGGAGCAGTCCTACCCACCCTCCCACCCCCTAAGGATACATAGCATGATAACATCAATAAGTTATCATCATGTGATGATTGTCCCTCTTCTGCACTGCTTGAAGGCAGTGGGGCAAGGCTCATCCGCCATAGCGGATGAGCCAACACTGGGGGTGCATAATCTACGTGTGATAGGCCTGAGTGACTCGCCCCCCGGCACTCCTGCGCTACGCGTCCCACCTTCTCCTTAACTGGACAGGACCTCTGACCACGGCCAGGGACGTGCTCTCTCCCTCCGTAGCTCCAGCTGCTGTGCTGTGCATCTGCCCTAGGCAGGACTCAGTGCAGGTAGGGGTTCGAGCCTCGGCTCCTGGCTAAGTTGCGCCCTTCTTGTGTTTGCCCCATTGTCTCTCTGACTGCCTTTCATCATTGTGCTTGTATACTTTTGTGCTATTTATTCTCATTTCACTTATTGTGCCTTAGTTTGTTATTGTGCCGTTCCACCCTCTCTGCCCGTTTGTTCCTGCTTCCCCACCCGCCGCTGCTGCCCCCGCGGCCCCTCCCCCTGCCGATTCATGCTCCCACCTCACAGCTGTGCCTCCCTCCCCTATTTAATGCCGTCCGCTGTGCGGCCACCTCGAAGGAACTGGAGCAAGATCACAGAAAAACACCTCAACACCACCCTCCTCCACGACCGCCCCTCCGCCACGACCGACGCCAACTCCACAGCCAAAGAACTACACAGCTGGATCTACAGCTGCGCTGACAAGCTTGCACCCCTCTGCCACCCCGTCAAACAACACCCCCTGAAGCCCACATGGTTCACCACCATACTCCAAGAAGCCAGGCACTCCTGCAGACGCCTCGAGAAACTAATGCGGAACAGGAAAACCACCAAAGACCAGAACAACTACAGGCACGCCATGAATGAATACCACCAGCGCATAAGAGCCACCAAGCAGACATTCATCAAGAACAGAATCCACACCAACGCTAGTGACGCCAAGGAACTCTTCAACATCATACAGCATGTCACCAAACCACCCAGCAAAGCAACAGGCGTCACACCTTCCCAGGACCTCTGCAACAAGCTCAGCTCCTACTTCCACATAATAATCAGGGACCTCTACGACAACTTCAGCGAACAGACTCCGGTCTACACCCCCCTCCCCACCACCGACAACCAACCGACCATCACCAGCTGGAAAACCGCTACTAACGGAGACACCTCCACGACCATGAAAATCACCCACTCAGGAGCCCCCACGGACCCCTGCCCGCCGCACATCTATCAAAGAGCCGCCACCGCCATAGCACCCGAACTAGGCCAGACCATCAACGACTCCCTCGAATCCGGCATCTTCCCCGACGACTGGAAGCTGGCAGAGGTCAAGCCCCTCCTCAAGAAACACTCGTCAGACCCGACGGACCTGAAACACTGCCGGCCCATCTCTCTCTTTCCCTTCGCAGCCAAAGTCACCAAGAGATTCCTCAACGCCCAGCTGACCACCTTCATCGAAGAGAACGCCATCCTTGACTCCTCCCAGTCCGGATTTTGCAGCAACCACAGCACCGAGACCGCCCTCCTCGCTGCCATCCATTACATCTGCATGCTACTCGACCAGGGCCACACTGCGGTCCTCATCCTACTAGAACTCTACGCAGCCTTCGACACCGTCTCACACCGCACTCTCGCAGCCAGACTCCACGACGCCGGTATACGAGGAACCGGCCTTGACTGGATCCACTCCTTTCTCTCCAGCAGAACCCAAAGGATCAGACTCCCACCCTTCCTCTCCGAACATACAGAGATCAACTGTGGAGTACCCCAAGGATCCTCGCTCAGCCCCACGCTCTTCAACATCTACATGGCCCCCCTCGCCACCATCGTCAGACAGCATGGGCTCAGCATAGTATCTTATGCCAACGACACCCAGCTCATCCTCTTTCTCACAAAGAACCCCAAATACACCAGACTCAGCTTCGAAGAAGGAATGAAAGACGTCGCAGCATGGATGAACGACAGCTGCCTAAAACTGAACTCAGAGAAGACTGAGGTCCTCGTCCTCGGACCCTCCCCCACTGCATGGGACAGCTCCTGGTGGCCCCCTGCGCTCAGGGACCCACCCACCCCGACGGACTATGCCCGGAACCTCGGCATCATTCTAGACTCCTCCCTCACCATGACCAGCCAGACCAATGCCGTTGCATCCACCTGCTTCAACTCCCTCCGCATTCTCCGCAAGACCTTCAAATGGATCCCCCCAGAATGCAGAAAGACCGTCACCCACGCACTCATTACCAGCAGACTGGACTACGGTAATGCCCTCTACAGAGGATTCAAGAAAACCCTGCTACACAAGCTCCAAACCATCCAGAACACCGCAGCCAGACTCATCCTCAGAACACCACGACACAAGTGTATGACCCAGCACCTACGAGACCTACACTGGCTCCCCATCGAGCAGGGAGTAACACTCAAGCTACTCACCCACGCCTCCAAATCCCTCCACAACATCGGACCCAAATACCTCAACGAAAGAGTCTCCTTCCACGTCCCCAAAAGGAACCTCCGCTCCGCCGACCTGGCCCTGGCAGACACCCCACGCATCGGCAGAACAGCTAAGACCTGGAACGCACTCCCAGTCAACGTCAGACGCTCCCCCACCCTGCACACCTTCAGGAAGAGCCTCAAGACCTGGCTCTTCGAATGATCCGGAGCTGCACCCACCCCCTCCCCAGCACCTTGTGACCCTCACGGGTGAGTTGCGCGCTCTATAAACCCCTGATTGATTGATTGATGGACATTGACACCGTGGCGCAATCCACTGCACTCTCTCCAAAATCTGTGACTCAGCCAGCAGGAGCCTGAGCCAGGTGTGATTTCACCAGGCTGGGTTCAGCAGTCGCCGCCTAGTCCGCTGGTGGACCTCCCGATGCAGTTGATGCAGCAGGGCTCCCTTAGGCATGTAGTTGCAGCGCTCACACCACACAAGTTCGGCGTAGCACAGGGGTCTCACCCTCCACAGAGTACGGCCAGCCAAACATCATCCGGCCTGTGATGCAGGGAGACGCCACCCACCATTGGTAATCCACTCTGTGCACCCCGGTGTAGAGGTGGATTGTAGTATTCAATGCGGACCTCACTACGTTGGTGCGCAGGAGCGCCTCTACCATTAACTGCTCCAAGGGGCGCAAGGCGGTCTCTCACACAGGTCAGCAACGTGGCTCCATGCGACCTGCCAGACTTCACCACCGGGTACAGGCAATCGTCATGCTTCGATGTCTCCCACCACGGATTATCGACTCCACAGATCCTCCACATCCCACTCCAGGCTCCAGACGCAGGTCCAGCAAGGCATCCAGGTTCCAGACGCAAGTCCAGCGAGCCATCCAGGTTCCAGATGCAGGTCCAGCGAGGCATCCAGGCTCCAGACGCAGGTCCAGCGAGGCATCCAGTCTCCAGACGCAGGTCCAGCGAGGTATCCAGGCTCCAGACGCAGGTCCAGCGAGGCATCCAGGTTCCAGACGCAGGTCCAGCGAGGCATCCAGGTTCCAGACGCAGGTCCAGCGGCGCATCCAGGCTCTCATCCTGGTCATCCTGGATGTTGTGTGGCTTGAGGGGGTTGTTGATGTGTGCTGCACTTGGCCCTGGCTGCTCCAATCTGCATTACAGTTTTTTTTGGGCATCTTTTCTATGGGTGGTGGACTGATAGGCTATTTTTAACAATTGGGTTAAGATTACTCATGTTGGGCTGCCTAGCGTGCGTTTTTTTATTGCTGATGGGCTTATCGCTAGATTTCGCCCGCTAACGCTAGAATTTCTATCGCCATTGCGCTATTGCTAACGGCATTTTTATCCGCTGATCCCTGAAACTATCGCCTGTTAGCGACGTGTTGGTAATACGTCGCTAACAAGGCGATAAATATCAGGGATAGACGGCGATGAGAAAACTGCTGCTAACTGGGGTTAGTGGTAGTTATCGCCATTCCTTGATAATATCCCCCATTCTTTTTAGTGCAAATCATATTCATATCAGTGCTTGCTGTATTCTTTTCTGTAAGGGCCATATTCATTTCAGTTTGGTTAGCATATCATAGTATATGTTTTAGTCAGTTTAGTCTCTGGGCCACTCATTCAATAACTAAGTAATGTATTCATTTTCTGTGCATCTGATTTACTTTGTTACATGGTATCTTATTTCTCTAAAATATCATATTTGTTTTGAAATATGTTATATTCATTCAGGAGTGTGTTATATTATTTTGCTATGTGCTAAGCATTTCAGGAAATGTCATATTTGCTGTAGTTTTGACAAGAAAAGATTCCCATACGTATTCTACAGCAGGTGACAAGTTAGCGATTACCACCTTCAACTACAAGTTATGTGACCTCAGGCACATTTCTTCACCTTTGTGTGTAGTAACCAAATGTTGGTTTACTTCTCTGCAGGATTGTAAATAACTGACCCACTATCTTCACCTAAGCACACGACTGTGATCAGAGTAGATCTAAATATCTGTATTCAACGATTTAGAAAATTAGTCATTTACATTTCTACCATTCATGATTGTTTGAGAAAGACCAGCAGAAATCTACTCACATCTTCATATTTGGGTGCAACATGTGTGTTGAAAGGAGGTAATAAGCCAATATGACCATCCATATTCCCAAAAGATTCAGGGGCAGATTTACAAGAAACTGACGCATCTGTAGAGATGCGTCAGTTTCCCTGCGCCAGCCTGCGATGCCCCTGCGCCACCAGGGATGCGCCGTATGTACAATACAGCGCACCATGGGGCAAGGATTGACAGATGCGTCAGAAATTCTGATGCATCTGTTGGCCCAAAAGTCACGCATTGCTGGAGTCGTGTCGCAAGCACGACGCAATTCCAGCAACGCATGTTGAGGCCTATACTTATTGTACTGCGTCACTCCTTATGCCTGCTTCAAGCAGGCGTATGGTTTTGACACAGTAGCGTCCTAGAAGTGGCGCAGTGAAATCTTGTAGATTTCACTGCATCACTTTTACAAGGCTTTCCTGCGTTGGAACGCCCATCCTGCATACATTATACCTGAGGCAGGTATAATGTGACGAAGGGCTTTACTACGTGACGCATCTCCCTAGATCTGTCACATTGTAAATTGGCTGCAGTGTTTACGCCACCGCTGCATTAAACAAATTACGCATCAGCGGCGCAAAAGTGTCGCAAAGGGCTTGTAAATCTGCCCCTCAATTTTTATCAAGTCAGTGAACAATTTAATTCTTAAAATAAAGGTAAAATGCCAGAAGCATAACAATCAGTGGCGGCTCCCCCATTGGGGCGTGGGGGCGTCGCCCCACTGCTTTCTCGCCGTGCGAGAAGGCAGAAATATAAACGGTAAAAACTACCATTTATGTTTCTGCCTTCTCGCATTGCGAGAAAGCAGAGGTGCCTCTGTGCCTGGTTGGGGGTGGGCGGGTGGGCGGTCCTGCTCGAGGGCAGGGGGGGAGTGGCTTGCCCACTGTTGTGGGTACTGACTGTTTGGTCAGCTCCAGGGCCGACCAAACAGTCAGTACCCACAACAGTGGGTAAGCCACTCCCCCCCTGCCCTCGCGCAGGACCGCCCACTTTCCCTTTTTCTCTATGCAGAGAAAATGTCCCGGCTGGGGCGCTCTCCTGCTGCGCCTACCAATCACAACGCTGTGCCCTCCCTCGAGCATGCCGGCCGCCGCTGGTGTGCATGTGCCCAATCGTGCAGCAGGCTTGGTTACCATCCACAAAGCAAGATCTGGTCTATATTTGTTTCCAAGATCATTAAGACTTAATTAGAACCGCATTCACTAGCAGCGAAGCCTCCGTTATATAGACGACATTTACCTGGGGAGCAGTCGCTACACCAAGTTCGTAATAGGAATGGCGGGAGGCGTAAAACTGGCGTCGTTCTCGAGAGATTTTGGCATTAAATGGATTGCATTAGGCAAGTCCTCGCTCCATTTTATTTTCCACTTGAAAAAATCAAATCTTATTTAGGCCTGCAGCGAGCGGGCGTTCCGTGGCACCGCTGTTATCTATCACAACCAGGGCCGGACTGGGAACCGAAACCGGCCCTGGCATACTGCTCGCCTGGCACCCCCTGGGGTGAGGGGGGGTGCAGCCGAGCAGTTTGCGAGGGCCTGTTTCAGACGATTTTGTTACAGGGGGCTGATATTTCCGACCCCCGGTAACGAACTCGGCCCGCAGGGGCCCAAATCCGGCCCCCACCCTAGCGGCCCAGTCCGGCCCTGATCACAACTCAGAGTATGTTTGCTTTCAGCAGTAGGCTCCTGTGCCGCCGTCCAGACGTGCACCCTCACCACAGCTACAAAGTACATATAAGCATGCATACTAAAAAGCAAAGGAGAGCATTGGCAAACAAGCAATGTGCCCAATCGTGCAGCAGGCTTGGTTACCATCCACAAAGCAAGATCTGGTCTATATTTGTTTCCAAGATCATTAAGACTTAATTAGAACCGCATTCACTAGCAGCGAAGTGTTTAAGTGCCTTTAGGGGAGCTGTGATCAGTCACGCTGTACTACTGTCTCAGTGTGGCTCATGTTACGGCTGCACTCCTGTCTCCACCAGTCACTCTACTTTGTAGAGGAAGTAGGTACTGGTTTTACATTAAAAGTGTTTTACCTTGTATTGCGATCGCGAAAGATTTTTACAGCCACAGACTCTTACTCTGGAGTTCTGGCAATCCTCTCCGTCCTCCTCTCTCCCTTCTTCTTCTTATCCCTGCTCTCTCCCTTCCTCTCTATGCTCTCTCCCCCTCTATCCCTCATCTCTTCTTTCTCTCTCCCTCCTCCAGCCCCACATAGACTGACTCCTGCCACTCATTAATCAGGTGCAGGCGGGTGGGTTGTCCATAGCGCCAGCCTCGCTCTAACACTCTAAACTCTCTAGGAGCTAATACCTCTCACTTTACTGAGATAGGGCAGGTGAGTCGTCCATAGCTCCAACCCAGCCCTCCTCTTGCCCTGTGTCACGCTGCTCCCTGTAAACGTGAGAGCAGGAGTACTGCAAAGAATAATTAAAGCGCCAAATGCACTGTGCTAGCAACAGTAATAATTTAGAAAGAATGACGGTATCACCATGTGAATGGAAATTAAACCTCTGACCTTCGTTTGTTGTTGTCTATGCTTTGATGCAAGGAAAACAAGGATTTGATTTCTGCTGAACTGTGAAGCGCCCAATGGGGGTTTCTTCTAGTCCAAGGTAGGCCTGTTTAAAATGTTGGCAATTGGTTTGTCTGCAGGGAGCGCCAATGACATTCGTGAGCTACTTATCTTTAACTTGCATTTTCAAGAGCAGCCTATGTACTGTTAAATGAAGTGTAACGTGCATCTGGCGATTATTTTCAACCCTATTGTTTTAAAATAATGCAGTCAGGCTAAATGGATGGCATGGGTGGAAGCAGGAATGAAGCACGATATGGGACAGTTTTAAATGTGTTTAATTATTTCAAGTCTACATATCCTAATTACTTTTATAAATATTCTTGCTTTCTGAAATGTGGTTTAACTTGCACCATTTGGTCCTTTTTTTTTTGTTGTTCTTCAAAATTTCCTTGGCGTGAGGGTCCCGCAGTTCCCCTTTAGTCAATCAGGCTCGCTTACGACACAACACACATTCAGACCCTTCCTTTACGCCTCACCACTTTCAAATGTCACCAGCCACCACTGATAACAATTAAAAGGCACTGTGAACACAGGGCTGCGATTTTCAACTACAAAGGTGCCCTAGATTTCAAAGAAATTGCATAAGCACTATTTCATCGAAATCCTGTTTTAAAATGTATTTAATAAAATAGTGAAGCTAAATTCTCTTTTGAAAGGTTGCATAAGTTTGAGAACTAAATGATCATAATATTGTCCAACAATCTTCAGTATTATGAATGTTTGCCTTAATTTGATTTGAATTCTTCCAAAGCGCAGTCAAATACCCGGAAGCGTCTTGGCGCTAAGTAACAAGGCTGGAAGTGCAGCCACAGCTTCTATTGCCAAAAAAGCTATGTTCTTAGAGACTTTCGAAATCTAATAAGAGATGGAGCTGTTTTTATTTCCAGAGGGAGCAGACTCCAATTCCGTGCAGCACAAACCACAAAACTCCTACCTCCCCAAGATGATAGTTTAAAGGGGGAATTACCAGATTACTGGCTGAACTTGAGCGAAGAGTCCTCTCTGGGACATACCTTTTGAGTTTTTCCCACAGGTAGGCTGGACCTGATCCCTGAAGTGCTTTGTATGTAATGTACAAGTTCTTAAAAACTATGCACTTCTGTATAGGTAACTAATGTAAACTATTGATGGTCAGAGAGGCAGACTGGAATCTAGAAATTTTCATCAGCATCCTGGCCGCTGAGTTTTGAAGAATCTGAAGTTCGTTCAAAGAAACCTTTGGAAGATTTTGATACAGCCCATTATAATAGTCCACTCTAGATAACACAAGGGCTATGACAACTGTCTTCAACAAGTCAAACTATAGAAACTGCTCAATTTTCCCAATAATGTGTAGCATGTAAAAAGAGATGGAAATCACCTTATTGACTTGTTCCCTGTAGGTAAGTCTGTCATCAATCAAGATCCTAAGGTTTTTTTTCTTTTTTGACTGGTAATGGAAGAGTGCCTAACTCAGCTGGCCACCAAGAAGGGAACCAGAGGAATGTTATTACCAAATAAGGTAACTTCTGTCTTTGAAGAATGTAATTTGAGCCAGTTGTTATCCATCCATAGCTTCACTGCCCTCATACAGTTCCAGAAAATGTCACTCAAGTCTGGGCCCTTGCTGGAAAGGGAAACCACAATCTGGGTGTCGTCAGCATAAGAAACTAATGACAATCCAAAGGATTTCACTGAAGATGCCAAAGATGTAACGTAAAGATTAAAAAGAGTTGGGCTTAATGACGAGCCCTGTGGAACCCCACAAGGTAAAGAAAAGGGTTCTGATACAAAGCCATCCAGGGTGACAGATTGAACTTGGTCTGTCAAAATAGATTGCAGTAAAGAGAGAGCAACACCATCTATCTATAAGCAGTCTAACCAGTCAATTAAAAGATCATAATTGACCGTGTTGAATGCTGCAGACAGGTCGAGTAAGATAAAGGCTGCATTGCCGTCCCTATCTACTGATGCCCTGATTGCCACAATTAGAGCTGACTCCGTGCAATGACCTTTATGAAAGCCAAACTGTGGCCATCCAGCAAATGATTGTGGTCCAAAAAGGCAGTCATCTGAGAGTTCACCGCCTTTTCAATCAGCTTGGCCAGAAAAGGAAGCTTTGATGTATGTCTATAACTATTTGGATCAAGAATGTTTGAATTAGATTTCTTTAACAGCGGAAGAATTGAAGCAAACTTTCACTGTTTAGGAAAAAGACCTGTCCAAAACATAGCATTGAAAATCTTCATTAATTGAGAAGCCACTAGGTCAGGCGCAAGCTGAACAATCTTGGGGGGACAAGGGTCCGAGGGGGAGCCTGCCTTAGTGGTAAGAATAGCTTGTTTAAATTGCTCCTCAGAAAGATACTCAAATTCTGTAAATAGGATCTTACTTTTATCCCTCGGGCAGATATCCTTACTTATCAGATTTGTAGATGCGTTAAAGGAAAATCCATTGAAGACGATCTCAACTTTGTTCTGAAAGAACTGTGCTAATGAGTCACAGAAATCTTGATTATAACCTGCCGAATTTATTATGGCAGTAGAGGGAAGTTTGGTGACTACTTGAAACAAGGCTTTTTCAGAGCAGCAAGCTGATTCGATAGATTTAATATAAAAGGCCAATTTTTCGGTAAGAATAAGTTTTTTATATTGTGCAATCAAAACTTTATATTTTTCTTTTTCTATTGGATCGTAGGTTCTTCTCCAAATATGTTCCTGTCTGTAACAACATTGCTTGGCGACTGAAAGTGACTCACCAAACCAGGGGCTGAAAGCTTACTTCTCTTTGAAGTCTTAAATTTTACAGTGGCCAATTTATCAACTGCGGCATTTAGCCAAGCTGAATAAATTGTCGACATTAAATTTATGTTGTTGATCTCTTCTGGCTGTGTCTTGGCAATAATAGAGTTGAGTTCCAATGCTTGAACGAAGTGCCAAGCCTGAGATACTGTTGATTTTACTGAGACCATGGTAGAGGGACTTTTGCTTAAAAGCGTAATCTCCCAACTGACTACACTATGGTCCAATCAAGTTACAGGAAAGATTGCTGGGTTGGACAGGACCGGATTGTTTGAAAATATGCCGTCCAATGTATGGTCAGCTAAGTGTGTAGCGCTACCCACTCGTTCAAGACCCAACCCCAATAAGGTAGCTACTAATACTTCTGTATCAGGGTCCCTCTGATTTTCTAGGTGAAAATTAAAATCTCCTAGTAGTGTAAATTCTGATTTAGACAGAGAGGACTCCAGAAGGGAACCTATTGCTTAATAAAACAAGGCTCTTGGTCCAGGTGAACGATATATAAGAAGACCATTGAAAGATTGGGTTTTTGTTAGGTCAAAATTAAAAAAGAAACCTTCATATTCAGCAGATGGGGCAGGGGTAAACAAATATAATATATTGTGGTATAAAACCGCAATCCCTCCACCCATTTTGTGATCTCTATCCTGCCTATAAATAGCATACCTAGGTGGGACCTGTACTGTCATCTCAGGACCAGAGACTGATCCGCCCTGGTTTCTGTTACAAAAGCTAGGTCTAGCTGGTGTGTGTCTACATATTCGGGAAATTCAAAATTATGTTTAACCAAAGACATAGCATTAATTAATGCACATTTAACCTTTAAAACGGGGTTCAAGGAGGTATTTGTCAAATCCAGAGTCAAGAAAGAGGATAAAGACACCTCATTGTGAGTGGTGGCATGAACAAATTTGGTAAAACAAACTTGACAAATATCCCAGAGAGTTGTCAGGGCTGAGTTTAGGGCAGTTATAAACCTCATTACAATTTAAGAGCCAGCAAGGCATCTCTCGGTTAGCTCAGCTGCCCCATATTGCCGGAATTCAACTGACCAGGGGGACAGGCCATGGACCTAGTCCGCGCTTGGACCGAGCCCAGGGCCAGTCCCCCTGGTCAGGCGCAGACAGGCTTGCCTTAGTCAAACTATAGACCTGTCCCATAATAATACAAGCAAGGGCTGGGAAAAGGAACAGCGGTTTTGGATGTTTATATGCACAGAATGCATACTGTCTGCTTCACAGATTAGCCACATTCATCTGCAGTGATGTCAGACTTTTCATTTTAGTTCGTGATCTATCAATGTCTTTTCAGCATATAGAACAGCTTCATCACATTACTGTGTCAGATCCAAGCCAGGGACGAGTTAAGAATGTACACTCAAGCATGTCCCAGCCCATAACCCTACTACCATGTCAGCTGCAGCCTCAAACAGAGGAGAACTCAATGTGAATCTTGCTGCAGGCCCTTGGCTGAAGTGACCTACACCTGTTTAGCTTTCATGGAAATGCTGACTTTTATACTTTCCTGTCTGGCAAGGAAGAACACTTCTTTTTGGCAGAGCAGAAGTGAACTAATGTTGCAATTATAGGACTCCCAACAGAAGGAGCAGGTCTGCATTCGAAATAAAAGTAGTCCTCTTGTGCAATCACTTGTTTGGCATGCAGCGTGCGGCTTCGAACCAAAGAGGAGAGTCAATCACGATGCAGCTCTGTTCTAGACTTCAAGCATCAATTGACCATCAAGGGAAAAGCTAGGATCCTCAGATCAGGTGAACCAAGCTCAGTCAGCCCATTACATTGAAACCCAATCCATCCCCATATGCGCTCCTGGCATTAATCAAGATACAAAATATAATAAACTCCCTCCTTTCCACAAAGTCACATTTAAAAAGACTGTATATAAAGAATAACTTTCTCATTCAAAAATTCCAATTAAGATATTTAAAGTCCATTTGAGAAAAGCGTAACAGGTCAATTAGTAGGGTGTGGGTCTTTCTCAACATTTTAATTTGCATTAGGTAATGCAGTTTGGAATAAAGTTCTGTGGCCATTTAGGCCTTGAAGAAACTGGTATGTACATATGACAGCACCTCATTTATTCTTAAATGTCCCTTTAAATGGCAATCAAGTATTTATTTATATATTTTGATGCTTCTTCAGCAGGCTGGTTTCCACACAAGAGTGCTGGATTTATGTCTATACATTTTTAAAGATATCTGGGCATACCAATGCAGTTTTTGGGTACAGTGGGTGCGAGCATTTAGTGAACAACCTCATACAGAAGTCTTGAATCTTTTGCAATTAAAGGGCCCTATTCACAAGAGTAAACTCGAACACAAAGGAGAGTTTGTGATTGAATTAACTTGTTTTACTCCTGCCAAAAATTCACAAAGGGATTTCCGGCAGATAAACACGAATGTATGATGATACTAACGCATGCACATCACAACGCGGTATGTTACATCGCTGGTCTTGATTAACGCAAAGTCGTTACATCGATTTGCGCTGGAGGGCGTTGACTTAGGAATAGTGTGAATTACTATTCCAACTCCAGTCTACGTACAGTAGGGAAGGTGTTGGAATAGTAATTCACACTATTCCTTAGTCTAGAGCGCCCTCCAGTGCAAGTCGATGTAACGACTTGCGTTGTGAAAACCACGATGTAAACATACCGCGTTGTAATGGTTACGTGGTAAAGGATGTTTCCCGATAAACACACTTACGTTTGCGGAGATCTCTGACATAAGATATACGGCCAGATGTAAGACTGTTTTTTGCTGTCGCAAATAGGAAATCGGCCCGTTTGCGACCGTAAAAAAGGTCTGTTCAATGTACAAACCCTATTTTGCGAGTTGGTAATCTATTACCGACTCGCAAAATAGGGTTTGCGACTAGCGAAATAGGAAGGGGCGTGTCAAGGGCATCCCTTCCTAATAGCGAAGCGCGCTTCTATGTACAATTGTTTTGTGACCGCAATTGCGGTCGCAAACACTCGCAGCCTACCACCCACTTCAAGTAGGTAGTAAGCCACTCGCAAACGGGAAGGGGTCTCAGGGAACCCCACCCCCTTTCTGACTGGCAGCGATAATATTTTTTAAGAGCAGGTAGTGGAGCATTTGACCACTCCCAATAAATTTTACTATTTTCCAAGAAGGCCTTCATAATCAAAGTTTAAAAAAATGCATATGGTGATGTAGGACGAAATTTATTTGCAATTAAACTGAGAAATGTGTTTAAAGGAGCAATTCTATGAGGTTTATCCAACACAGGAGAAATCTAATATGCTCAGAATCCATCTAATGATATATGTAGATCTCTGATTAGTATGGAGAAAGTAATGACCAAAAACATCATGCCTATATGTGCAAGTGCCATGCTAAAATGGCGTCTTAAGAAACCAATCAAGATAAGCAGGTTGGGAGGATAGTTTGGGAATAGAGTTTCACAGCCAAAATGGAGCACAGCTTGTGTACAAGTGAGTAAAGTTCCACTAACACTAGACTTAAAAATAATGCGGTTTAGGATACTCCCTAGAAGATACATCACCTCTAAATACTGAAATAAACAGATCCATCATGACCATGGTCATGCTCCAGATGCAGATCAGAGGAAGCAGGTTTCTGACATGTGTCCTAGAGATAGTACAAGACGTTTTGGCACAATTTACCTGGTAAATTATGAGATTTACAGGGTGGTACTTTACTGTAATTCTAAAATATGTCATTAAGGGGGGCTACTTCTATACAAGAAATTAGATAAATCTGTGACAAAATTAATTGCCTTAGCTTGTGTTCTATAGGTGATTACTTGCTAAAATTGCAACTCCAGAATTCACAACTTGGCTGCAGGATCTTGTACGTACGTTCACATGCTAAAGTCTTTGACAAGACAGGAAGTGATCATTGGGGAAATGGATCCCTTTAAGACATAAGCACTTCATGTTTATTCTCTCTGAAGGAATCTGATGTAAATAAGACTTTACGTTCCTCAGATCTTCTGTTTAACCCCAAATGAATAGCCTCAGAACTGTTACAATCGTTGAATGTATGTGAAAAGTGTTACTATGTAATTGCTTCAATTCAGCTTAAGCTTTGGGAAGGACTTGTGACATTAGTCATAACAGATAGTGTACATTATAGCCCATTGTAGTTGTTTGGCTGTGCAAGGGTGTTCAACTTTTCCAACAAAAATGGGTGTGCTCTCCTTGCTTGCCACTTCTGGCAAAAATAGCATTATGATATTGGTCTGCTCCCCATCAACAAGGGGCAAGTGTGGACTTTTCTTGTATTTATAAGGATTAGTTGTGGCACCCTCAGGTCTTACCTCACCGTATTGGAAGAACCAGCCTTATGTTGGATATTCACAAAGAGAAGAAGAATGCCATGATATGTTTCTTGCTCTTTTGTGATTGATGCACTTTGTTGCAAAGTCATCCTTGTGCCCTCGGCACACCCCATTTTTTTGCTGACAAGTACTGGTGGTAACTGACTCTGACTTTCCCTGGGCTCTCTCTAACCAGGGCCAGTGCTATGTGGAAAAGACACTTAGGGGCTTATTTACAAGCTCCTTGCGCCACTTTTGCATCACTTTTAACATGGGAAAAGTGATGCAAAAGTGGCGCAAGGGGCTTGTAAATCTGCCCCTTAGAATATAGTGAAAACCCCTATGATTGGCATGACCTCACCTATAAGGCACTAGTTCAGAATAGGGCAGGGGGGTCAAAACTTCCTTTAAGTCCCTAGTACATAATAGGGCATTGCAGTTTAAAGGCCAGCAGCCCTTTCTGCACTTGCATGTGTGCACTGCTGAGCCCTGAGGTCAGTTTGAAAGCCGCCCTGTGTTGCAGGGCTGCTTTTAAAATGCAACTTGTGCTCAAACTCGACTTTGGTATCTGGGGCACTCAAACATTAATAAACTACAAAGTTTGGACATATTAGGTACCCCCAGGGTCTCCCCTGGGTGTCCCAGTGGTTGCAAATCAGGTATTTATAAGGAGGACCCTTATAAAATAAGTTGCATATGCCTTGGGTTTAGTGAAATTGCACATTTTACTACCCCCATTGTAGTAAAGTGCTTCCCAAAATCGACTTTTGTGCTAGGAGCACTGTGGAGTTAGGATCTGCAAAATCTTTACATATTCAGAACCCTAAAGTCTCTCCTATGTATCCCAGGGGTGTGGGTCCTGTATATATATAGGCAGGGTCCCTATAAAAGATGCTTTATAAGCCCTGATGTTGGAAAAATTGCCCAAGTCATTTTCCCCATTGCAACTCCCCAACCACACAGGTTAACATGGCAAGAAGTTATTAAATAATAACTAAGATCAAGGATGTCATAAAAATATCTTTCAAGGACTTCCTAGAATGGTATTGATAAATCCAACAATATGCTTTGTTGAATTTATCCTAAAATGTACAGACAAGAAGTTATAAGACTTTCTTGTCTGTAAGCCAAAATTCAGCCTTCCAGTGGTCTGTCCTGATTGGTCTGAGTTAAGTGGATTAGCCAGGCTGCCTTGATGAGGTGATAAGTAGCCCCTGGGGTTAGAGAGCCATTCTTGGAGTGCAGGGTTCTGCTACATAGGAATGCCAGAGCAGGGGGAGGGGTTGCAAACAATAATCTTCAACAGAATGAGGAGACAGGCAGGAGAAGCTAGTTTAATTTACACCCCTACTCTTTGAACACAGCCAAAAGGCAGGATTAAGGAAGGAATGAGCAGATGCAAGGGGGAGGGACAATATGGAGCCGAACCATCCTGAAGGTTGGCTTAGCCAGCTCTTGTCTCTCTGCTGAAAAATAAACCATGTTGAATTTTGGGGAAACTGTGCTGTCTGGGAGACTAAAGTGCCACACTTTGGAGGATATGGTCATACTCTGGGTTGTGGCCCTGCACCTCATTGGACAGGAGTGCCCTCCTGCTTGACCCAGAAAACTTGGAATAAGTCTCTTAGAGGGGCAGAGCATCTCAGATCTGCTGCTTGAAACTTAAGGAAGAAGAAGGGTCAATGCTGGAAGTTTGATTTGCACCAACCACGACCTGCACTCTGACTGACTGCTCCTGCTGCACAATCTGGAACTACAGCCCAGTGGATCAAACCTGCTTCAAAAGGACTAAATATTGGACTCTCTGCAAGCTACAGGTTAACAGAGCTCACCTGGACCACCAACACCAAGAATCCCCAGCCTGGAGTACTACCAGTGGATTTGTAAGGGTTTTGTCCAGGTGGATTATGGAAATTGAAGTCCCAAACTTTCAAGGGCCATCTTGGATCTTCCAGACCCTTGGAATAAGTTTTGGACACGTTAAGACCCTCAAAGGAACTTCAGGAAGAAGATCCAGAAGTTTGAAGAAGTTTGGAGCAACTTTGGAAAAAAGCTCCATAAGTGGACCAACTCAACCTGGCCAGCTAAGCCGGAGACCCTCAACAGCATGCCAACCTGCTGTCCAGGTTTGTCCCACTGAAAAGCTCCATAGGTCCAACTACTAGAGTATGACTGGGAGTTAGTGAAAACCCAAGTCAGTGAACCCTCACCGAATCTGGTCTGGTGAAGAGCATCGAGGGACCCCAAAAGAAAAATCTCTGTAAAAGTTTCTAAGTCCGAATGTAGAAAAGGTGACAGAGACCAACTGCAAGAGTCAAGCCGCTCACCTTCAACCGCGAGTCAGCCTAGACCCCTGGTTCATCCCGCTGGAAGGCTCCGGAGGTCTGACTTCCATAAGCTTGACTGGGAGCTCATCACAAAGCAAGCCAGTGAACCCTCACCAAATCCGGAATGGCTGAGAGCTTCGAGGGACCCCAGGAAGAAAAGCTCCAGAACATTTTCTAAGTCAGAAGGAAAAACTTTGACGGAGACCTGCTGCAAGGGGTATCCGCGCAGGGCTCTATCATGGTCAGCCTGAAACTTTAACTTTGTCCCGGTCTAAGGTGACCAGATGTCCCAATAGGGGATATAGGTTCCTATGTGCTATATAGTGCTAAATCTTTTTAAAAAATCATATCTCCAATTCCCTACATTGGATCTTTTTCGTTTTGGTATCATTTTAAAGATAAAACTATTTACTATTTTTGTAAATTGGTGTTAGATTTATATTATGTCATGTGCCTTAATTATTTACTGAATTTGTGTTTTTAAATGCTTTACATACCTGTCTTTGAAGTTATGCCTGTCTGCTCGCAGCCAAGCTACAAAGAGTGAGCATGGGAATAATTTTCTAAGACCTATTCTGATCCCCAGACTGTTAGTGGCCTTGTTGCCAGTGGCAGATGCATATTTGCCACTACTAATAACCCACTTTCCAACACACTGACATGGGCATAATTTAGGGAGTCGCAGATGTGACCCCTGGCTTGCTCCCTGCGACCCCTGGCACTCCTGTGCTACCCCTGGACTGAAGCACCAGGAAGAGAGTAAGCAGGACATTTTTGTACAGAGATAAAAGCAGCTTTGGGATTCCAATAGCAGTTGTTACACGCTGCGAACAGGCCACAGTTGAAACTTGCAACTGTTTCAACTTGTCTCACCAGCTAAGGATTTGCTAAAGTGTTGCCTAGCAACACACCCTTCAAGGCCTCCAAGACTCAAGACTCCAGCAGGCAGGAAGATACTTCACCTGCAGGCTCTGGGTTGGATGGGACAGTGTTGAGAAGGATTTATCAGGACTCCTGACAATAGTCTGTACCAGTCATCCTGTGCAGCTGAACTCCAGCTGTTCCTTTCCACCAATGTACAGCGCTGCCAATATCCTTGCTGACAGTCAATGTAGGTGGTTTCCTTTTTTCATTTACAATAGCATATAGGTTTAGATATTGCTAATATGTGACGTGTCCATGTTTACAGCATGTTTGGGTGTGTCATGTAATTGTCTTGTGTGTGACACTTTACTTTAAGTGCCATTTTATTACAAGTAAAACTAAGCAGTGATGCATTGGTAATGAGGTAAAGGTCAGCAATGAGTGCCGTTCACCTCTTCACCCTGCTATGCAATTTGAGACAGCATATTGCATTATTTGTCTTGTTGCTTTTCTTTGTATGAGTTGCAGGTTTAGATACCCTCACTTGCTAATAGTGTGCCACATTTGGCAGAGATAACATATTGTTACTAAATTATAAGGCCAAGCAGTAGTGGTGGGGATGTCTCAGGAGAGTATGGGCAGATTTGCATTACCATCTATGCCCAAGCAAAAATAATAAGTTATCACCAATTACAAACAATAACTTGTTTGCTGGAGGTTCCCTAGGTATGGAGTGGAGAAATCGACTAAACAGAACATGGGGTCAGATGTACAAAAAATGTTGTGGTCGCAATGCTTGTAATTCGCAAAACTAACTGCAGAGCTCTCTTTGTTAGGCATTAAACCCATTTAGTGAATCAGTACACGGTTACCGAATAAAAAATGGAATACATAATAAATCACTATATATAAAGGGCATGTTTAGGACGTCCCTTCTAAACTCCAAACCTCCTTCAATGTATCAATATTTTGTGACCAAAATCTGATCTCAAAACATTGAAAAGTTACTGATGCTTAAGTTGGGTTAGTGACCCATTCGCAAAAGGAAAGGCATCCTCTTATGACCCCTTCACCTTTGTGAATGGTTATGAAAAAAAGTTGATGTGGCATAGGCAGGGGATACCCAAACCTTCCAAAAATCTATTTTTTTTAAAAATGAAGACCTGTTTCCTTTAAGGAAAACAAACTGCATTCTAAAAACTTTTTATAAAGCAATTACAGACACAGCGGTCTTCTGACCCCAATAGGCCATTTTTACTGTGATGGCCACCAATTGGAGTGAGCCATATTTGCAATCTACTTCATGAATAGTACTGAGGTAAGTCAGTTTGTGGCCCACTGACCATGGGAATTTTTGCCAACCGACATATTAGTGCATGGGTTGCTTTGTAAAATTCTATTTGTTTCGCAAAAAGTTGGTGGTTAATTTGCAACCACTTTTTACAAATTGAATTTTTGTAACTGTGACCCAATGTGTTTTTATGTTTTCAAAGGGAAGATGCTTAAAAATTTAAATTGCTTTTAAAATTATCTAATTCTTAGCACACTGTTGATGTTGATTTTACCAGTTTGCAGGCATTTTCTTTTCTTTTTGCAGTTTTATAAACATGAACTCGGCCCAAGGGCACTGGAATGGTTTACATGAGCACCACTTACATTCTACAAAGTCAGATTCGTTTTTCAGGAACCAGGAGATTGAGTGATATGGTACTGATATGCTTAATAATTTATAGTTGGTGTAAAAGGAGCTATATCTCTGGAATGATGTGTCAGTGGTACACAACAGTCTAGTGGTGCCCCTTCACTGGTGCACTCAGATAGCACATCAGTCATTGTAAAAGGCTTGATGATATGCCCTGCTGCCTTTGTTGGTGATGGTTGCTTGATCAGTGTGGGTGGCTGGTCCAACAGTTACTTCAAAGTCAAAGGCGCTTACTTACCAGGCTGTGTCAGGCCTTGCGTGCAGGACACTGTCAGTGCTGTGAAGCATGGTCACTTGCAATTCCGTCTGTGGTTTGCCGGTTGCTACAATCCTGGACTGCCTCATGAAGTCTGTCAGTGTCCCAAGCAGCAATTTACAAGTGTTGGAGGGCAACACACTGCTTGTGGTGGGCCAGGCCAATAGTGATTGTGGCTATCAGATGCTTGTCATTCAGAGGTCCCGCCTGCCCTCACAATACCCTTTCTTACTTTGCAGGGAACTTTTCCTTATGGTGACCTGGCAGTGCCATTGATCAAGTCACTCCACTGATCATACTTCTCAGAGGGTGGATGCTCTTCTTGGCTATAAAGCAGACGTTTCACACTTCCATGGTTATTTCCTCTCATGACTGTCCTGTCACTTGGTGGTGGCTGAGCAGCATAACATTTGTGGGTATGGGCCATTCTTGAAACAATTATCACTTAATCAGTTCCAGATGGAGGAGCTAAGACTGCACAGTCGCTGTCCAACTAGAGATGAGCCTCACACTAAATGCCAGCGCGATAACCAGGGTATGATGTAACACTTGAGTCCAAGCAACAATGATGTATCACCACCCTGTTGAGAATTAAACATTCTACCACTGTGAGGCAGAGAAAGAGGAATACATGGAACACATTCAGCTCTGTTTACTCAGCTGGAACTTCGTGACATCTTCTGTCTTTGTGCCAATGTGGACAAATTAATCAAATGTATCAGTCAAACCCAAGGTGTGTGGCACTTGGCAGGGCTGCTTTACAGCAGTGTGTGTTTATGTCACTCCTGCAGCGCTACAATAGCAGCTAAGTTTTCACTGTGATAATGTGTCACATTTTAATGTTTTCATTGGAGCTTATGACGTCTTACATCGGACACTGAGTGACACAATCACTACAGGTGTGTAAGATTGAGAAGGGGAGCATCACATTAATGTGGGGCAGTAATTGGACAATGAGGGATATTCTTGACAGCATAGTATGGGCCTCTGGCAAATGATGGCTGACCCTTGGTGTGTGCTGGCTACATCCCTAACATGGTAGCAGCCCAGTTGGTACAATTTTATGACTAAAATAGGCTTGTTCCTCTTCTAGCAACTTATTATTTTTATTTTATTAAAATTGAAGCTATTGGCTAATTTTTCACTTATTGTACTTTTTATTATTTCAGTGAGGTCACTTTTTGTGATGTCATGAGAGGCAATGGCACGACATCACTTCCTCGTATGTGGACAAGAGTAAGGTTTTGTGATATTACTTCCTCTGATGAAATCACAGGTC
The DNA here is from genome assembly GCA_963921515.1 of Calotriton arnoldi. Lineage (NCBI taxonomy): Eukaryota > Metazoa > Chordata > Amphibia > Caudata > Salamandridae > Calotriton > Calotriton arnoldi. Next base: position 230,322 of record CAWUFW010010041.1, on the reverse strand, counting down.
AAAGGGCATGTGATGCTACTTCCTCTATTCCTGGCAGTTGGTGAATCCACGTCCATGTGCTCTGATAGCATAGCCCTTCTGTGTTGTTTATAACATGAAAAGAAATAAGACGCAACCAGGAACTTTACCTTTGGCAGTTCAGGAGGTGTGAGCTTGATGGTAATGAACTGTCGTGGGGGTAAAGTAAATTTTGCTTACTGTGCAGTGTGGTAGGATTCTAGACCATTTGAAATCGATAAAAAGAACTAAAATGGAGAGAGAGGAACTGACTGCATCCGGTATATGCTGTCTGGACAAACATTTTTGAAGCAAAGATGCTCAAGGAGGAGGAAATAACCCTGATTCACTCGTGAGCAGTCCTGGCTAAAATGTTGAACCCAGCCTCACCCCCTTCATCCTCTCTCAACTCTCTTTTCTCTCTGTCTGTCCGCTTCCTCTTCTCATTTACCTGCTGTACTTAGCAAAGGAAGTAGGAACAGGGGGCAGAGTCCTCTGTCTCCAACAGTCCCAGCTCACCGGGCATTGCCCGATTCAATAAGTGGGCAAGTGGGCAGTCCGGCCCTGCTTGTGAGCATTCACCAGTGAGAAGATCCAGACGTGTATTTGATTCATAAACCCATCCTTTTTGTTTTCAGAAACGGGACTCTGTAGTGTCGCGGTCTAGTCTCCCGCTGTCACGTGACTCCCGCAAAGCCGGCTGGGAGTGACGGGAGGCGGAGACAGGGATGGTGAGATCGCGGCGCGAACGAAGTTGACGGCTCTCCCTGATGCCGAATAAAGAAGTTAATCGCACGCACGTTTCGTGTCCTCATTCCAGGAGGGCAATAAGCAACTTTACAGTGGCGACGAGGCGGCAGACCCACAAGGCCATTTCCAGCCACCGTTTCTGCAGGGAGAGCCAGTAAAAGCACGGTGGTGGGCGCAACCGGTCCAGCAAGGTGGGATTGAGGCGGAGGCAGCCGGTCATCACTGCTTGAGGCCCTCGGCGCGCATATCGGCGCGCGCCTCCCGCCCATTCCTCAGCACCTGCTTCCACTACTGGCCCCAGGGGGGCTGTGGGGCCGCGCCACCCCCCCACGCAGGTGTGCCCCGCAAGGGACTCCACGGCCTCTCCTCCGGCACTGCAACACCGGCAACACGCCAGCCAGCACGAAGAGTACCTGGTCCTCCCACCTGCATTGCCTACCACGAAGCAGCAGCGTCAGTGAGTACACTGCAGCTAGCGAGCCAGCACAGGAGGCACCCTGCTCACAGTCACACTTGCCCGACTGCAAAGCCGTCAGCGTCAGCGAACTGCACCGGGGGCACACCCAGCGTCTTCAGCCCCAAAGCAAGGCGCCCCGCCTTCCACGCCACCCACACCATGTGCGCACAGACCTTCTCCTTAACCAACCCAGTCCCCTTCCTACCTAAACCGGGAGAACCAGCCATGAAATGGGCCGACTGGAAGGGGTATTTCCTTAACTACCTCTCAGCGCTGGAAGATGAAGGGGAGGAAGCGTTCTCCAGTAAGCGCAGGAAGAAAATCCTCCTGCATAATTTGGGACCAGAAGGCCTGCGCGTCTACGAAAACATGGTGAAGAAACCAAGGGCTTCTACTGACGACGATGTCTTCCAACATGCATTAGAAGACCTAGACAACCATTATCAGCCAGTAATTTGCACAGCCATCGACCGGTACAATTTTTTCCAACACAAACAGACCGAGTCGGAAACGGTGGAGGACTACGTAGCTGCCCTCAAGAAGCTGGCCATCAACTGTAAGTTTGGGACCCTGCACGATGATCACATAAGAGACCAAATCATAATGCACACTACCCACTCAAGCGTCCAGGAGAAGCTATGGGTCAGTGGCGAAGCGTCACTCCCGGAGATCATCGCAATAGTCAAGAGAGCCGAGTTGTCCAAACGGTGCACACTCGCCGCCAAGAAAGAACATGTCCAACAGCCCACAGTGTGCAAGGTGACAGACCGGAGGGTCCCAAACGCGAAACCCACGGCCAACCCAGGCTCCATCTCCAGCAAGCAACCTATGCCCAAATCCAAGGGACCCAGCCGCGCTCCGGCGGACCAGCAAGGAACCTGCTACAGATGCGGCAGCCACTCTCACATGGCAAACGATCGGAAGTGCCCGGCATTCCATGTCAAATGCTCCTTCTGTGGAGTCACTGGACATTTCGGCAAAGTCTGCAGACGGAAGCCCAGAAGCGCCGCAGTCAAATATGTGCAAGATGACTCTGACGACCAAGACGGGGCGGACCAATCCGACCAAGATTGCATCCTTTGCATCGAAGAGCAAATCCTGGGCATCGGCGGAGTCGCCAAGAAAAAACCCTCCTGCATGCTACTGATCGGGGGCGTCCAGATCGCCATGGTGGCGGACTCAGGCTCTCCCTACACGATCATCCAAAAACAGATTTGGGACAAAGACTTTGCCCAAGTGGTGGGGGACCATCTTCATCCCACTGACGTTCACCCAGTCACGTACACAGGAGAGAGAATCCCAATGGTGGGGTTCCGGCGGCTCCCGTTTGAGTTCAAAGGCAGGCACACGACAGTAAAGTTGTACGTTGCACAGAAAGGCCCATCCGTCCTTGGGTGGGTGGACCAGGGAGCGCTGGGCATACAACTCAACCCAGGCGGCGACACACAAGTGCTCCTGATGGACGACCCATCCACGCCAGCCTCGTTGAAAGCAGAGTTCCCTGCAGTTTTCAGCGACCACATCGGGAAAATGTCTAAATTCACCCACAAGATCATGCTCAAAGAAGGAGCCGTGCCAGTATCCCACAAAGTCAGGAATATCCCATTTAACTGCAGAGAGGCCGTACAGCTAGAACTGAAACGGTTGGAAGACGACGACATCATTGAACCAATAGAATGCGCCAAATGGCTTACGCCCTTGGTGGTGGCGCGCAAACAGAACGGGAAGATACGTCTTTGCATTGATCTCCGAGAACTCAACAAAAACATCATCGTTGACAGGTTCCTGTTGCCCAAAATAAATGAACTACTGGCGCAGACCAAAGGGGTCAAATGGTTCTCCACCATCGACCTCAAAGCTGCATACCACCAAGTGTTGCTCCATCCATCGTGCAGAAAGCTCACCTCTTTCATCACGCCCTTCGGCTGCTATAGGTTCAGACGGTTGCCCTTTGGCCTCGCATCCGCGGCGGCTGTCTTCCAAAAACTCATGCACACACTCTTCAAAGACATCCACGGAGTCCTCTACTTCCAGGACGACATCCTCGTCATGGGGAAGACCAAGGCCGAACACGACGACATTCTGCACACCGTACTGCGCACGCTGGCAGCCAACGGTCTCACGCCGGAACTCGAGAAGTGCAAGTTCGGCTTACGCAAAGTGACCTACCTGGGACACGAGATCAGCGACGCAGGCATCTCCCCAAAAATGGCAAATGTGGAAGCCATAATGTCCGCGCCCTCTCCTAAAAGCAAAGAGGACGTCCGCTCGTTCCTGGGGCTGGCGGAGTTTTATAGCAAGTTCGTCAGGAACTTCGCAACCAAAAAACACAGCTTACGTCAACTGCTGAAAGAAAATAATGCCTTTTCCTGGTCCGCAGAATCGGAAGCGGAATTCTCTGCCATCAAAGGTGACATTTGCGGGGCGATTCCCTTACACGGATTTGACGGCGCCACGCCCAGCATCCTGACCACGGACGCCAGTGACAAAGGGTTGGGAGCAGTCCTCTCCCAGAGAGCAGCAAATGGTTCAGAGACCACGGTGGGGTTTCCCTCGCGATCCCTCACTCCCTGTGAGGAGAAGTATAGCGTGATCGAAAAGGAGATGTTGGCATCCATCTGGGCGATGGAAAAATTTCGACAATATCTGTGGAGATCAAGATTCACGCTCCGCACAGACCACAAACCCCTAATAAAAGTCCTCACTTCCAGCGGCAACGTGACAGCCACCCCACGCATTGCAAAAATGACACTGCGTCTCTTGGACTTCGTGTACGACATGGAATACATCCCGGGTCCCCAGAACAGGGTGGCAGACTTCCTCAGCAGGGCAGTGGCCATGGAAGGAGCAGTCACACAGTCGGATTGGGACGAGTACAGCGTTGCATTCATGACGGATCACGAACACACCATCAGTGCCCAGGACTGGGAAGAAGCCTATGCGAAGGACACAGAACTCTCACAGGTCAAATTGTATGTCACGCACGGCTGGCCAGAGAAGAAGCACACAAAGGACAACTTCAGGAAATACTGGGAGGTCCGCGACGAACTCTCTATTACCGATGACTCGGTATTTCTGCTGCGAGGCGACAGAGTGGTGCCCCCGGAAGGGTTGATCGACCGCATACTCCACATCACCCACAAAGGCCACCTGGGCATCGTAAAAGCGAAAAGAAGAATGAAACTACTGTACTGGTGGCCAGCCATGGACAACCAAGTGGAGAGATTCGTGCGAGCATGCGAACATTGTGCCAGAGCTGATAAAACACTCACCACCATGAGACCCCCCATGGGGGAGTTCAACACCCCCAACAACCCCTGGGAGGACTTGTCCATTGACATTGTAGGTCCCATCCTGGATTCCTGGGGCACGCCTAAACACCTCATCGTCTTAGTGGACCGATACTCGAAGTGGCCTGAGGTCGAAATCTGTGAATCAGTAGACTCTGACACCGTCATTACATTCCTCACCAACATCTTCCTGAGGGAAGGCATTCCCAAAACCATCACCAGCGACAACGGGCCCCAGTTCACTTTGGCCAAATGGACAGCCTTCACCAACCGAAACGGTATCCAGACTAGGCATACCCCCGTCTACCACCCAGCAGGCAACGGCCAGGTGGAACGCTTCAACCGGGTGATCATGGGCTCGGTCCAAGCAGCCATCAGTGCCAGAAAGAACTGGGGAACCGAAGTCAGGAGCACTGTGTGGGTGTATTGCATCACTCCCACCCTCACAGGCTACAGCCCGTTCAAAATCTGGAGAGGCAGAGAACCTTTTACCAGAGACAATACAGCCTGGATGAGCATGCGGCTCCAGAGCAAATGGTCCCCGGCCATCGACCGGAGTAACATCGAGAAAGCCCAACGCATCTATAAAGCAAATTACGATAAGAGGCACAACGTGCATGACGTCACGCTGACGGAGGGCGACTGGGTCAGAGTCAAACGGGGCCACCCAAGACAAAAAGGAGACAGCAAATTCAGCGAGCCCCTACGAGTTGTGGGCCTGTACACACGCTCGGCTTTGTTGAGCGACGGCAAGGTGTGGTCACAATCCAGAATGGCCAAGTGCAACAAAATCCTTCATTGGGGCACGGACAGTAGCAACACCTACGCCAGCGATCTTGAAGAAGGTACCAGTGCCACGGGGGAAGAAGCACCGACCACAGAACCAGTGAGAGAGGACGTAGAGATTGCCAACAGGAGTGAGACCGGCACCCCGGAAAACGACGAAGGACAGACTACCAAGCGGCAAACACTGCATCTGCCCAGCCAGAACATAGACTGTGCCGGTACCTCACATGAGACATCCAATACCCAAGGTAGAGGCCAGGAGGAGAGTACGAGGACTGCCGGATCCAGTGGAAGAAGAGAGCGAGGGATCCAAGCACCCGTCACGCACACCCGCACGGGCCGTACAGTGAAGCTTCCGAAACGGTTCAGTGAATTTCACTTGTGAACTCTCTCTCTCTCTCTCTCTCTCTCTCTATCTCTCTCTCTCTCTCTCCATCCCGTCTATCCAGTTATAGTTCATATTGTCATTGTTGGTAAGGGGGAAAATGTGTAGTGTTGCGGTCTAGTCTCCCGCCGTCACGTGACTCCCGCAAAGCCGGCTGGGAGTGACGGGAGGCAGAGACAGGGATGGTGAGATCGCGGCGCGAACGAAGTTGACGGCTCTCACTGATGCCGAATAAAGAAGTTAATCGCACGCACGTTTCGTGTCCTCATTCCAGGGGGGCAATAAGCAACCTTACAGACTCTTGCGACCTGCCATTGGAATATCCAGTTTTTCAAGCACATCCCACTTCACCTTATTTTCTTTCGGTTCCTTTCCAACAACCTTTTCTAATTTATAAATGACAAGCTCATATGTTCGGCAACTCTCTGGCTCATCATGGAACTTAAAACACTTGCCCTTCTCACGGGATGATACTCACTCATCTTACCTCCACTTTGTGTATCTTCTGCCCATAAATACCATTTTAAACTGATCAGCGGCGCAAGGAAGAGCTATAATAAGTCAGACCCTTCTAAACCAGGGAAACTTCACCATCAGGCGAACGAGTACGGAGAGCAGAAAATTAAAACTTTCCATGGAACAGTATGTATAATAAAAATGAAAAATATGTCTGTATAATACTAATAGCGACACTGCAAATGTGGTGCATTTCTTTGCCGTGAAGTTAAGTTAAATTATTCAGTGGGGGAAATGTACATGTAATAAATTACATGTATTCAGGAAAGAAAATGACAGCATTTTTATTGATGCAGCTCATGAAATAGTATGCATGCGCTCTACTCGTAAACTTCACTGGTGGTTTAACATTTTCACCTCAGTGGAAACCTGTCAGCCGTGTGAAATAAAGGCCCACCAAACTGCACCCATGGTTTCAAAAACACATGATCTCATCTTTGTTGTTTTGGCATGATGGCCGTGCCATTTAAACAAAATGCAGAGGATCACTTCCGTGTCAGAGGTTAAGCGGCAGCTGTGATATGACACTGACGGAAGGATAGACTTTCGACGGCGGTACAGTAGGGGGAATAAACGTGGAGACCAATTTATGGCTAGTTTTAGCAGCGGAGGGAATAAAAGCAGGTTTGTGTCCATTGGCACGCGCGGTCTGTGATATCAGGGTGATGTCATTCTTGCAGGTGGCCACTTTTTCCAAGTCAACTTCAAACCTGCGGCCCTGTTTTTGTTTACTTTTCCTTTCTGCAGAGGAAACGGTCAGTGAGTTCGCTCGCACCTTTGTGCCTTATTAGCACTGAGTCACCCAGGGAGGAAACTGGCTGGCCTTGGCACTGACCGAGGGTACACACAAACTCCCAGTCGCACTGAGAGCACACGCAAGCGAGGCTACTGTTTGAGCAAGAACGCACTTCCAACCCTCACTGACATTTCTTCCAAGCAACAACATATTTCAGTTTATAGGGAACGCATGGTAACGGCTTTCACGGGGCAGGCAAGGTCTCAGTTTACCATTTCAATGATATTACGTGCTATGCCTTGCATTCTGGTACTTTGTAAACTTGTGCTTACTTTATTGGCCTGAGACATAAAAAAAAGTAGTAGATTTGCACCTATTGAAGCACTCCTATGAACGGATACAGGTTTACCACTTTTTGGAAGTCAAAAAGATTGGCAAAAGTACAAACAAAAGCTTTGCCAGTCACTGCTTCCGGCAGTGTCACGTGGACAGTGGCATCCCCTCACTGTGGAATTATGCACACAGTATACAGTTCTTTATTGAAGAAAGCCAACCGACTGTGCAATTGTGCATTTTTTTATTTTCCCTTTTTTTTCTGCACAGGGAAAACATTTTTCCTGTGGAGAAGTCCCTTCCCCTACTCTCTCGTGTAGGTTTGGGGTGTTCAATTCCTCTTCGAACCGTGGAAGTTTACTTATTCTAACCTTTGCCTCTGCGAATCTTTGACAATTCACGGGGTAGAAAAGGGCCAGATAGCAGTTTGCGAATGCTATAAGCTCACAAGTGTGTGAGCATTCACAAATTCTCAAAGCAAACCATGCCTTGATCGACCCACTTTCTATCCCTTTACTTGTACAACTTTACTGCTCCCTATCCCTTCATTACTGTGTAACTGTATTCAAACAATTACACAGATATAAATGTATTTCCATCTTCTAAGCATCTTTTTTCGAGAATTAAATTGAGCCAGTTTCAGCTCTGATCATAGGGGTATTTCTGAAAATGGCTTCGGAAATCGGGCTTTAACTGCAGAGCCCAAGTGCCAGAATACAAAAACAACAGGCAAAAACAGGTCTGTAAGAGTTGCTCATGCTTGACTTAGGACAGCAAGGGATTTCCATATCTGAGTTTCACTATGTTCACCTCTATGAATGAGCCCTTCTAAGAATGCTGCCTCATTGTCACCCACTCCTTTGTTAAAGTTCATCTCGAAGCATAGCCACACTTTTGAATTCTGCTGGAATTTACTTACAGTAATGAATCAATGTGCTTCCTATTTTGGTCTGCACTCAATGGTTTAGCTGTCTGGCAAGGCGTTATGACAGCAAAAACAAACATAAAAAGGATTTAAATTAGCCCCTTTAGCCATTGACTTGTTTGGGGCGAGGCCCTTCAAGCGCTTGCTGTATGGATTCTCCAACACATTTGGATCCGAAAGTTTATATTAATCCTTATGAGTGACGTGTAAAAAAGTTCTCCATGAAGCCATTATTTTTTTAATGTGGCATGATTTAAATTAACATAATTGAGCCATTCAGCCCTAAAGATATGCCTGCGTTGAGGTATGATGGCTGCTGCACGCCTCCTGTCTCATATCGTGGCTGCTGACACCTTCATGGCCATCACAGAGCCTCTAACTTCCGGTGTACAAAAGGTAATGGTGGAGTCCCCTACTTCTCCAACCTCTCAGACAGGGCTAGAAAATGGTTGCTTTAGACGGAAACTGTGGAACCACAGGAAGCTGACCCCAGTCTCCACAGAGGAGGAGGTTGCATGTTTGAGAGCTGAAGGCAGTGGGCTGGAAAACGCTTGCCATCCTGCTTTCGTTCTGAAAGCTTTCACCGAATGCCTTTCTGAATTATAGCAGAAGAGTGACAGTGAGAGTCAAGAGACGGTCAGGCTTTAATAAATAAATTAACATACCTGCATTGTATGGCATGACATGCATGGGCTTCCCTGAGTGGCTCTGCATCATGCTCACAGCCTTAATGACCATTCTAACATGTTCACAGACCTGCACTGTGTAACTTTGCCTGAAGTTCCCATGGACATTTTTTGATTCCAGACCATTGAATGCACATGTCAGGCAGCTATGTTTTCATTAGAGAAAGCCCTCCCTCACAGCCCCATCAGGTTAAAGAATGTTGGGATGTGAATGTCCCCCGAATTGTGCCCATTGGTGTTCCAATGCTCACAGTATCCAACAGCGAGTATCTGGTATCTTTCTTTTCAAATTTTAGGCCAAGCCTCACTGTAATGTAGTGTTAGGTGAAGGTCTAGGCCCGACTCTTGACATGAGTGAGGTCCTGGCGCTGTCCTGTGACATGGAGGGGCACACAAAGCCTGGCCTCATTTAAATGACAGTGGACTGCCGCCCATGTCATGCACTTACATGCAGAGTGATTGTAGAAGCATACCGTGGGTTGTGAACCAGAAATTGTAACCAGACCTTCTTTTTTTTTTTTTTTTAATAATTTTTATTGAATAATAAAGCAGGTACCAGGAACACAGTCAACATAAGGGATGAACTAACATGGTAAAATATACAATAAATGGAAGCAGTAATACAGAATATAGAAGAACTGAGATTATGAACTATAACCTTATGCAACAATTTAAAGGGACATAAGATTGTGGTACCGTACAAAGCAATAAGTATCAGGATAATTTTTTAGAATAATAATGAGAAAAAAGAGAGAGGTAAGAAAAGAAAAGAAGGAAGACAAAGGAATAGAATGAAAAGAGGAAAGAGAGGGAAAAAGATTAACAGGTAAGAACTAGTGTAAGTAAGAGTGTGTAGATAGAAAAGCAGTAAAGGGTAACCATAATAAGTCAGACTTAATTCTGTGGGCTACAGAAGAAGACGAAACAGTGGAAATCCTATGTTCAACACAAATAAGGTTCCACCATGTTAACATGCATATTTTGGAACTGTCTTTCCAACAAGTAAGAATAACTTTAAATGCAAGAGCAATGAACAGATCAAACAATTTTAGCTTACGTACTGTATCATGAGAATCAAATGACATGGAACCAAGAAAAACATTTTGAAATGATAAGGGAATATTTAGATGGAAAATCGTGGAACATTTGGCCCAGATGGATTTCCAAAATGTTTGGATAGTGGGACAATAGAAAATCAAATGAGATAGTGTACCATTGGTAGAAAGGCATGACCAGCAAAGGGGAGAATAGGATGGGTTAATTTTGTGCAAAAATACTGGTGTTCTAGCAGCTCTATTGTAAAGAAAAAATAAAGATTGAGTGATAGTAGCAGCTCTAGAGGTGGAAAAAAGTTTATGCCATAGTTTGTCCCACTTTTGAGGAGAAAGGGTAATGGACAGATCAAGTTCCCAAGCTAGTTCAATGGGGGATTTTGGTCTTTCAGAGATAGGAGAAGATAAGAGTTTATATATAGATGAGGCTTTGGGATTAGAGTCAGAGGAGATGTTGTATAGAGGGGTTAAGGGAATAAACAGAGTGTCGTTGATAGAAAGGTTTTTAGATGAAAGAAATGATTGAAGTGTCTGTGATAATTGAGAGTATTAAGATAAACAGCAAGGGGCCGATTCACAGAACTAATCTGAGATAAAATCCTAAACTTACTACTTTTGGTATTCACAGAAGGCATTTAGTAGTAGTAAAGTTAGGACTCCTAACTTTACTACTACTAAACTGAGGCAAAATCCTAACTTTACGACTTTCGGTATTCACAAAAGGCATTTAGTAGTAGTAATGTTAGGAATCCTAACTTTACTACTACTAAATGCCTTTTGTGAATACCGAAAGTCGTAAAGTTAGGATTTTGTCTCAGTTTAGTAGTAGTAAAGTTAGGAGTCCTAACTTTACTACTACTAAATGCCTTCTGTGAATACCAAAAGTAGTAAGTTTAGGTTTTTATCTCAGATTAGTTCTGTTAATCGGCCCGAAGAGGGTAAGTCATAAAGGTCTTGCAATTTATTAAAAGGCAAGACAGAATTATGGGATATAAGTTGGTGAACATATAAAATATTCTTCTCTTTCCAGTGTTTGAAGTAGAATGATTTATTACGAAACCTAATAAATTTATTGTACCAAATAGAGGAGGCAAGGAAGGCCTGGTTAAAGTTGGATCCATCCATAAACAGCGAGTGTAGCAATTATTGGGAGTGTTTTAAAATAGGATATTTAGAAATGAAGGTACAGTTGGACATAAAACAGATGTTATGGAAAGAAAAGTCATGTAATAGAGAACGTTCAAAATTAATCCAACTAGGTATTGGAGCATCATGGTATTGTCTATTTAATGCATATACTTGTCTGATTAGAAAAGCAGTGTGATATAACTTAAAATTGGGAAATCGAACACCCCCTTCATTCTTTGGTTTGATTAATTTAGTTAAAGCAATGCGGGCGGGTTTATTGTTCCAGAGAAATTTAGTACATATGGAATTAATTTGATTAAAATAATAATTGTGAATTTTAAAGGGTAACATAGATAGCAGAAATAAAATAAGCGGTGCAATCATCATTTTAATGGTATCCAACTTGCCCCACCAGGACAGATGTAGAGGGGACCATGAGGAGAGTAAATTTTGAATCTTAATTTTCAAAGCAGTAAAATTATGGGTAAGAGTGTGGGGAATGGTAGGAGAAAACCATATGCCGCGATATTTAATTTTTGTTGGACACCATTTAAAGTTGGTGTCAGAAAACATGAATTGATAACAAAGAGAATTTAAAGGTATAATTTCAGTTTTAGAGAAGTTTAATTTGTATCCAGATACTTTAGAATATATGTCAATCTCCTGTAAAAAAGGGGGGTAAGGAGGTTAGGGGTTTCTAAAGGTAAATTAAGATATCGTCTGCAAAAGCAGACAATTTAATTTCATGGGAATTTTGAAGAAAACAAGTTATCAAAGGGTTATGGCGAATACGCTCAAGGAGGGGTTCAAGATATAAAAAAAATAAAAGAGGAGAGAGGGGACAGCCTTGCCGTGTGCCTCTATGTAAATTAAAATAAGGAGATATAAGACCATTAACATGTACACATGCACGGGGATCGGAATATAATAACTTAATAAATGAAATAAATTTGGGGCCGAAACCGAACCATTGAAGAGTTTTGAACATGAATTGCCAATTTATACAATCAAAAGCTTTTTCAGCGTCAAGAGATAATGCTGCGAGAGGATCAGAGTAATTACTTCCCAGGGTGAGAATATTAGATAGCATTGTCTGAAGAGAGTCTACCCTTAATAAAACCAGATTGGTCAGGATTAATAAGTTTGGGAATAACCCCTTCCAATCTAGAGGCAAGAATTTTTGCAAAAAATTTGCAGTCATAATTAATTAAGGAGATTGGGCGATAATTTTGGCAAAGGGAGAGGTCCTTCTCGGGTTTAGGGAGAATTACAATAAGGGCATCAAGAAAGGAGCCTTCAGGGTTAGAATGCAGTATAAAGGAGGTAAAAAGCTAAAGTAAGTGTGGAGCCAAAATAGATGAAAAGGAGGTAATGAGCTTAATAGAGAAACCATCAGAACCAGGGGCCTTAGCTCTTTTAAGGATTTAATTGCATCCAGTATCTCCTGAAGAGTTATATCTTTTTCCAAGAGATCCATATCATCCGGAACAAAACTAGGAGAAGGGAGGCCATCAAAAAATACCTGCGTGTCATTTATGGTGGGATGAGTGTCGTCCATATATAATGTGTGATAATAGGTCTGGAATACTTTAACAATATCTGAATCAGAGTGCAATAGAGTGTTACTATGAGTATCGCGAATAGGGCCAATGGCTTTCCTTTCTGATTTGACTTTTAAATAATTAGCCAACATTTCACCCGCTTTGTTTTGACCCCCATGATATTTAGATTTTATCTTAAGTAGGATATTGCAAGCATCGGTTGTGGCCAATTTATTCAGGTCAGATTTAGCTTTAATTAGATCCCGGAGGTGAGTAGGGGATTTGGAAGTATAATAAGAGTGTTCAAGGGTCTTAATATCATTAAGGGAGGAAATGTATTGGGAGTTTAGTGACTTTTTCTTTCTGGCAGTGTAGGCGATGGTGAAAGCTCTAAACGAGGCTTTAAAGGCATCCCAGTTGTTATGGGTAGAAGTATCACTTGGCTTGTTAAACTGGAAAAATTCCTGTATGAAGGAAGTAGCATTTAGAATAAAAGTTTGATCAGATAATAAAGAATTGTTAAATCTCCATCTAGCCTGTTTGGGAACGGCAAGGGACAGGTCAAGGGAAACTGAGACTGGGGCGTGATCTGAGATAAAAATAGAACCAATCTCAGATGATTGGAGCAAGGGTAATAAAGATTTTGAAATTAAAACATAATCAATGCGAGACATACTATGGTGGACATTAGAAAAGAACGTGAATTCATAACAGTCAGGGTTACTAGTTCTCCAGGCATCATAGAGTGGACGAGAAGCAACAGCAGATTGGAATGCTTTATGGGATTTATCAGGTTTAAATTTGCAATCTGATTTTCTGTCAGAAAAAAGGTCAAGCCAATTATTAAAATCTCCAGCAACAATAATATTGGGGTTAGTAATTGAAGATAATTTTAGTTTAATATTGTGCCAAAAATCAGGGTCAGGCTTAACCGGTCCATAAATATTAAAGAAGGTGACAAGTTTATTATGGACCGTGGCATGAAGTATTACCTATCGTCCACTCGTATCATTTTCAGTTGATACAATTTGTAGTTTTAAAGATTTATGGCAAAGGATGGCAACGCCACCTTTACGATTTATAGCTGGTGAAAAAACAACTTGACCCACCCATTGACGCTTGAGTTTAAGAGATTCAACATCATTACAGTGGGTTTCCTGCAAAAAGCAATCTGACAATCAAGCTTTGATAAGTGAGAGAGTACCTTTTGACGCTTGACGGGATGACCCAGACCACGAACATTCCACGATACAACATTAAACATAGTAATGTTTGAAGAACAGGGGGATAATCACATTGATGACGAACTGCAAGATACAACAGAGAAGATGAAAGACACTGGTCATAGAAATCAGGAAACATACTAAAAATAATAAGAACATAAGAGAGCAAATAAAACGATCATTTACAAAGATAATAAAAGAAGGGAAGGGTGACAGGTAAGGGAGGGGAAAAGAGATCGAAAAAACTGAAAAAGGAAAGATGGAAAAGAAATGAAAGAAATAGAGAAATGCAAGGACAGATCAAGGACAAGGAGCCAGATCTGAAGTATAAAGAGAAGGAAATAAGAGTTGGGCATGGCAGCACTCGAGAACAAGAACAACAACGGGAGAAGATGGAGCTTAGGGAGATAAGGAAGTGAGAGATTTAAAGAATTATAAATATGATTAGGCCGCATAGGACATAGTGAGGGTATAAAGAACAAAGACCACAGCAAAAAGATAACGAAAATGTGAGCAATAACGAGTCAAATGAACTAAGAGCATTGAGCATTGGTATCCATAGGCATTTTGGTAACGGAATGCAGAAACTGTCTTAATTTAGACGGATCCTCAAATGAACGAGAAACACCTTCATGAGTAATCTTGCAGAGACAGGGATGAAGGATGCCATAACGAATGTTCATAGATCTTAATTGCGGGCGAAGAGCTAGGAATTCTTTACGTCTGGCATTGGTAGCGTTGGAAAGATCCTGTGATATGAAAATGTTATGACCAGACAAGACAGCGTTTTTCTCTGGCAATTTTTAATACATGCATTAGGTCAGTGAATTCTAGGAAAAGCATAATAATCCCAAGGGGTTTATTGGAGTGAAGTTGAAGACGACCAAGACGATGAGCCCGCTGGATGTTGAGGGGAGTCGAAGATTGAAGGTTGAGGAGATCAGACAAAAATTTCTTTAAAAAAGAAAGAAGATCCTGACTCTCAATATGTTCAGGTAGTCCATATAATCGAAGGTTGTTCCTTCTGTTACGGTTTTCTAAATCCTCTGTTTGAATTTTAAGCTTATAGATTTCTTGTTCCAATGAGGGTATTTTAGTAGGCACGTCTTGAGGATTACTTATGCGTTGTTCCATTTCGGACATTTTACTTTACATGCTGATCCGTCGGTCCTCAATCAATTGTAGTTTTTCATTAGTGGTATTCATGAATGGTTTTAGTGCACGCAATTCATCTCAAATTGAATCCAAGACCGGATTAGAAGAAAACTGGACCGGGGATGGAGGATCGTTTTTGACTCTTTTCAGTTTAGCGCCAGATGAAGATGTCTTCGTGAGGGAGACTGAGTCACTAGCCATTTTGATCAAATGTACTTGCCGGTGAGGAAGTTTTTTAGAAGTAGGGATCCTTCCCATAAAAACAGGTGCACAATTATATGTATCTCAGCAGGGATATGAAGATGAAAGAGTCACAATGCTGATGAATGATATAGCCAAATCCCAGATGACGGGACTATGGTATGTAGTAAATTGTAAAGTAGAAATTATTGGAGGAGCTCCCAAGCTTGTACAAAGGCAGAAGATGCGATGTGAAGTGATTACAGAGGAAATACTATACAACGTATGAATACCTATTCACATCCACTCAAGCTCGAATCATTTGTGAGAAACCTAGGTTAGACTGGCCCAATATAAAGTAGAAGAGTAGCAATGAAGACATTGTACTAAATTTGATGTCTCCTTCCATGAGAAATTAGTACAATTCAAGCAACATGCCAATCAAAGTAAAGGTAGGGATGATGACAGTCCCAATTCCTCCGCACCATTCGCTTCTAACATTCGAAGGGAAGCTTACTGGAGCCCGCCAACACAGATGTGTGTCCTCATACATCAGGGGGTGCATTCATCATGAAAGATGCAAGACGAGGTTATTAAGTGGCCGAAAGAACACCTTCGTATAGTCCATAGGGCAATGAAGTACAGTTAACAGCCACAGTCCTGTCAAGTGTTGAAGACACGCACCCATAAAAACATCTTCTGATAGCTGTCTCTGTTGCCGGATGTAGCGACCCTCAAGTACTGAAGCAATTAAGCCTGAAGCAGTTTTTCATAGACATACTGCTCATCAAGACATTTGGGCTCGCTAAAGGAATGAGCAGGACGCAAAGAGAAAGACCCCCAAAAAGTAGGCGTCAGGAGGAAGCATCAAGCGAAGTTGGAGGCATATATAATTGGCTCTGCAGGGAGTGAGAGGTCCGTAAACATCCACATGAGGAGAAATGTGCACAGCTGGAGGGTGGTGCAAGCAAAGGATATGCGCAGCTTGAGTCTGACCTGTGGTAACTTTCCTGACTCCTGTGGCTGTGAGTTATCACTCTCTCAGTGAAAATATGACTTTAAAAAGCCATAGTTGGGAAGTCGTTTTGCCCTCAGATAACTTCTCAAATGACGCGAGCGCCACGCAAACAAAATGGCGTCCACTTGCGTCAGGAAGATGCAGTCACGGTAAAGGCAGCCGTATTGTAAGAATTATACTCACCCACTACCGCAAATATGAGCCGCCATATGTCGGGAGGTTTATCCAACGTTGAAGGTGCGGGAGGAGGTCATTAGACGGAGCTCAACTAAACGCTGCCATCTTGCCGAGCGCGCAAGCCACGCGTAACCAGACCTTCTTAACTGCATCAGTCGAATGGAGGCCTACTTCCCCACTTTTGTAAAGTTCTGCTTCTATGCGCTAACACAGCTCCTAGTGCTAACATCCCATGTATATTTTGTGCATGTGCATGTATGTAACGTGCAGAATATGCATCGTCTGTGTGAGTGACCCAGAGTAATGGAGGACTGAGAGTTCAATTTTGCAAGCCTCTGACCTGTTCCTGTGCAGGTGAGTTTTTTCCCCAACCAGTCGAATTCTACTGTTGACATTCCTGAAGCTAGAAGGAGTAAACGCTGATACTGACGTGGGGAAAGAGCTGACTGGTGTCCTTCAGAAATTTGATTTGGCCCTTTTACTGTGAGAAGCTGCTATTTAGTCTTTCTGAGCACTGCCATATCGTGGATTGCGGATGTAAAGGGTGAAACTGCAGTCTCTGTTGTAAAGGGTAAGAAGAATTCTTTAAGTGAGGCCATCATTTCATGTGTTTCCTGATCACTCTAAGTGTGTCTATTGATGAGCTACATGCAGAATACTCAAGCTGGAGACAACCCTGCAGGGAGGCGAATCCCTCTGCGAAATGACTGCATCTGGAGAGCAGCCTAGGATGACAGATGAAACGGCCACCACAATTCAGTTCTTAAAGTGCAGATAGGAAATCCACATCTATGTTAAATGTATAAAATGGGAGCAGCTGACTCACTTGCTGTTCTACTTCTAAGTTCTTCTTCAATCAAGGAATGGAATGATCTGCAGAGTGCTCAGAGACTTCTGTGCAACTGGAACTGATGTCTGCTGACTGCCAGTTTCCCAGAGTGAAGGGACATCACCTTGAGTCTTGCTTTGCAGGAAGAAGTTGAAACACTGAACTGAAGTCCCTTAAAGCCAAACTGCAAATTATTTTTTATTTTTTGGGGAGTTTTATATAGCTCAAACTCGACCCGAAGGTATCAGAGGTCTTCACATGAGCACCAGTTGCGTTACAGATGGACACACATTCATTTAGTTAGGCAGGAAAGAGCTTGCCAGCCCTACAGAAGTGAGACTGACCTGTATCCCCCAAGTGCTCTCTGGATCCACTGGCTGATGGAAGACTAAGGTGAACCGTCTGTGTGCCCTGAGTGTATGGGCTGAAGACTCTCTGTGTGGACAATTGACGGAGGAATCATGGGCAGCAGTTGTCACCGCAGTCCCAGTAAATATGATTTTTTAAAGTTTTAAATAAAAATATCAGCAAAAAGTGTAAAGCACCACAATGTCATCTGGTTACGCTTGACCTTACCTAGAGCCGATTTAAGGCCAACCACAATGGAGCGCAGGTTGGGTACAGAAACAGAGTTCATTCCAGTTGGAAGCTTTATCTTTTAACTTAGTGGCTGAAATGAAAATAAAACATATTCGACGGTGCAATGCAGCAGGCTGTGGCTGAGAAGGGCTCCATGAGGCTGGACAGCCATCAGACAAGGTCCCAGTGAAGCCATTGACTATTGGTGGAAAAGCTCTGAGCTGAAGAAATTCAAAATTCGATCCCAAGGAAGACAGGTCCCTTGCTGCTAGATACATTTGGCGCTGAAGAGTTCAATGTGTAGACTTAGTCACTTTTTTTAGCTTGGATTCCACTAGCAGGGCAAGGACGAAAGATGCAACCTTGTCCAGGGCATCCCACTGAAATGGATTTGCTGCTGTGGAAAAGCTCAGATTACGAGCAACCTAAATATTGATCCCAGCAGCAACGCACCATCTTCGGATTGACTTGGCAAATTTGCCACAGTCCTCCAAAGATCTTTGGAGTCAAAATGTTTCTAAATCCCAGGTTTTTCACAATGTGAGGAGGAGTACACTTTGACAAAGCCAAGGGTCTCAGGAGCTCCAGAACAGTATTTGGGGGTAAAGACTCACTCCAGCTGAAGCCATGCTGGTCCAGGGCAGGTCCAGTTGGAACCGGTCAGCTGCTTTTCAGGCAAAGGGCTTCAAGCAGCTTGTTGTGTCTCTGTAGATTAACAGGAGGTCAGCTGATTGACCCTTGGAATACACTTCCTTGCCGTGGGACAAATGGGAGCAGATCCAGCCTTTCAGGTTGCCTCACAGGTCTCAACAGTAGGAGCAGTCCTCTTTCTATCTTCCACTGGTCCATTAGTGTTCTGAAGTGTGTTCCTGTGGTGCCACATTTCTGCCTGGCAATAGCCTGCGTGTGTGTGTGGGGGGGGGGGTTAACTCCTGGCCCCTCCTCAACCAATAAAGAAAAAGTTCCCAGAGGTAACCCTACCCACATTTGCAGCAGCTCCTGCGTGCCTTACGGCAAACAATCCCACAGTGCCAATTTCAGCCTAAAGCCAATGTGGCAGAATCTTTCTTCCCCCGGGCCTAGCTTCTTTGCCTACCTTAGAGGTGTAGCCATGGAAATGAGCAACCCCTCCTCTGGGGTCACTCAAAAATGGTTCTTGGATGAACCCCCTTCCCACTGGGATTGGAGCATGGCTGTCTAGAGGGGCAAAGGATGGGGGCAGGCCCTGGTGTTAGCTACATCTGCCTGTAACGGGGTAGGCATCTTTGAAGTTAATTAAGCTCCTGGGCACTGCCTAAATGGTCATCCTGTTAGAGAAACAGAACACCTCCCCAAACCTCAAGGCCTTTGCCTCAGCTCTGGGAGCAAGTTCACATCTCATCAAAGGGGCTATTCAGCTCCTGGTTGTCAGTCGGAAGCTCACACAAATAGGCTTCTGGCAGCTTCAATCAGGGCAAAGGCAACTTTTTAAAGTATTTTATTGTATTGTATTGTAATTGCATTTATATAGCGCAAGTACCTTTTCCAAAATGTTTATTATAGATCTGACTTTATCGGTGACTTGGGCTTATAGTAATCATTTTAAAAAGTCCAAGAATTAACTTTGTTGAAGTTCCCTAGGTGAAGATACTAATATTACAATTTAATATTTAATCCTGATGCTTTCCAATGGAACAGCTAACCCTGTCACAGTGCAAATAGCTTTTGGGGCCCTGTCACGGTAAGGGTATGTTTAACTTTTAGCATTTACATGTCCAACTTTTAAATACCATGCATCCTAACTCATGGGCATTAAGGGCTACTTACGCTTTGTACAATATACTAAGGATTTAGAAGGAAGATAAATATGCCTAATAGGATTTTAGACAATTTTGACAGGTTTTTGGGGTCAGAGCAGATACACTGGGGCATGGTTTGCAGAGTCCCATTACATAAAGTCTAAAAACCAGCAGCATCAATCCATATGAGTGGCAAGAATCATGCAAAAAGAGAAATTTTCTTACAGTCTCAAACTCCAGTTCTGCCAAAAATTGCTGAATCTGAATAATCCAAACCCGAATCGCAGATAGTTAAATTAAGTGGGCTTATTTACTGCATACAAAAAATACAATAGAAGGATATCTTGAACAAAGGAACTTAATACCAGACTGGCCACATTCTTGCTTGAGAAACTACTATGATTAGAATGTAATGGTTTTGTTGGGATTGACATCTTTAGCATGGTTTTCCCCTTCTTTTTGCCTTCAATCCTCCTGTTTTTGCTGACCTTGTTTTTCTTTCTTTTAGGTCTATCCACACTTTACCACTGCTAACCAGTGCTAAAGTACTTGTGCTCTCTCCTTTAAACATGTAACAATGGCTTACTCCCAAGAGATTGGGTAGTTCCCCACACATTCAGCTGGAGGGACACAGTAGACCTGTCATCCTTAGAGTGGTCTTACCTCAAACTTTTTGCCTTCCTCCTGTATTTTTGCTGACCTTAGGACTCTGCGCACTTTACCACTGCTAACCAACGCTAAAGTGCATGTGCTCACTTCTTAAAAAGTTGTTAACATTGGCTTAAACCCAATTGGCATATTTAATTTACTTGTAAGCCCCTAGTAAGGTGGTACTACATGTACCCAGTGCCTATAAATTAAATGCCACTAGAGGGCCTGCTGCACTGATTGTGCCACCCACTTAAGGTGTCTTCGGCCTTTGCAGGCGGGACTACCTTCCACCACAGAGTGTGTACCGCGACACTCCATTCTGACCCTTGGCTAATGACCAACCACCAGGGGAAACATGGGTTCTGTCTCCACCAGCTGCTGGCCACGGAGGTGATGGTTCCCACTGTGCAGTCTAGTAAAGAGAGCCACAGAACTGAATCTGATCTGAATCAGGGCCTGCAGGGTGGAACGGTCTACTAAGGAGCAACTGGCCCAGGTAAGGAGAGCAGTGCTAAGCTTGCTGGTGCTGAACCAGAACATCGAGCGGGTGGGATTGCCTAGCAGTCCCAGGAAAGAAGAGTGCAGCAGGCGGGACCCCACAGCAGGAATATTTGGAGGAATCCCTACGAATCCCACAGTGGCCTGCTTGCAATACTGGACCCCGCAGATCTGAGACTTCAGAAGTAAGAATCCCACAGAAGAAGGGGAGAAGTCCCAATCAAGGTGCAGAATCTGTCCCCGCATATTCACCCTCCTTTGAGGGACTAGAGTATAGTCGACTTACACAGGCAGTATGGGGGAGGAGAATCCGGACGCCAGCTTCAGGGACTACTAGTCCCAGGGTTCCCAGCTCTGCCCCAGTTGGACGAGGACACAAGGTGGGGCCATTTTAACCAGCCAAGCCCGGGCCATCATCAAACCGAGGAGGCTGGGCCGGGCTCCCTCCCCTCCCTCGTTGTTCGCCGCCTTTTAGCCTTCCCTTAGGCATATCTTAAATGTGCCAAGGCTGGTCTGGGAACTTTGTAGTGCTTATTTATTCATGCACCCCCGTATCTTAGTACTTTTGCAGCTAGGGAGGTGGCAGCTTGTCTGTAGTATTAAATGCCTAGTTTCTGACTACTGTAAGTGTGTGAGGTTACAACATGGGCAAACGCAAGTTGGGGACATCTATTTCAAACAAAGCCACATACTCTACTCTGGATGGCTTTATTGAGAGGGCAGTGAGAGTTATTGATAAAGAAATACAGCTCCTGGAAAGTTGTCTCTCCCTTGCTGTTGATAGCCATGAACAGTCCCCATATACTGGCCTCAGTGACCTGCTCGCCCTACCAGGAAGGATTCAAGGTAGTAGATTTTGCCCTAACAGTTCAAATCCCTCATATTGCCCCCTGCAAAAAGCCAAAAACATGGGAAATAGTCAAGATTGGTTGACCAAATATTACTTTTGCTGCCACCTTAACACTGACCTTTTCCCCCATTACCATGAACACAGTGTCTCAGCATTCCTGCACGATCTCTCCTCAACCACTACCTGTACCGATATCTGGAGTGTCCTTATCTCTATCATGCTCTGAACTCCCCCAGCAATCCCAACCCCAGGTTGACTATCTGAATATGCTAGCCATGGATGGTATAAAGGGCAGTACTATAGTGTTTCATTTACCACCCGTCACTTGCCCTTATGTTGTTATTCTGGCCAACGTCCCTAGATTGCCACCTCAGCTGACCAAAAGTACTGAACAGTTAATGAATAAGGTCACTCATTGTGTACACTCCAATGTCTGGTGCACAGCTCGCTTTTTTTTGTCATACTGTTTGTTCGATGAGTGGGATGGATGGGAACCATTGAAAAGGAATGTTTGGGGGATTGTTTTATAGCCAATTTTGCTAACCCGTTTGTTGCAGGGGAATTGATTCAGTCCTCCTAGTTGGGTCTTACCTACAAAGTGCAGTCAAGGTACTACCACTGGGATATTTCTATTGCGATCTGGATAAGAGGTCCGGAGCTTCAAGAGAGTTGACTACCCCGTCACAACATAGGCTGCACTCTCTCCTGTGCCCACCAACAATTGTTTTTCTGTCCTGGCTGGGAAGTGCAACATTGATTGACGTAAGGGCTCAACGTTAACCTCTTTAGCCGAATACACCGCTGATATCACTACCACTTATAGGGTGACCGCTGAGCCTTCTGATAATGATGTGGTTGCGGAGAAAGACAATTGCTTTATTTGCATCTTCAGGTATCTTGTCTTGAAGTTTTCTAAGCTCACTCAGTGTTGTCTGTACAACAACAACAACAATAAAACTTTATTCGGTCAACAGACCATAAAAGTACAATAAATAAGTACAACCCAGTGAAAATTTAAAATTCTTATATAAAAAAATAAAAACCTTCACAGCATTAAAACACAACAGGTCATCACTGTAAACATAGTCTCCTTCTGTCATGAATTAAAAAAATTACCATAGTACTGCCTGCTGTTCAATTCGTAATACCTAGAGCAAGGATGCGGCAGACCATTGAAAAATGTATTACAAAAGGAAAGGGAGGTGGCCTGTTTTAGTTGTGCTACTGCTAGCATAAAAAAGGATAAAAAATAGAAAAGGGACCTAAAAGAAAGTGGCCAGAGTCATGAAGTCATCACAAGCAGGTACAATTCCCTCTCCGGCATGATCTAGGCATATTAGGAAAAGGTCAAGGTTAATCTCAGGGCCTTCCTTCTAATCCCCCAAGAGTGACCCAGGAACTTCACAATTGCGCACACAAATAATGGTTTTGTATCTGATTTTAGTATGCGCAAGGCTGTATTAGAATCGCGAGTTCCGAGTTGATTTCAGATGGGGAATAACCATTTGGCCCTTGGTTTAGTGTATGCAGTGCAAGCGAAAAGAACATGGCCTATTGATTCGGTCGGGGCAGGGCAACAAGGGCAGCCTTTGGTTTGGGCAGCATTGCGTAGCCAAGAATTTGTAAATACATTTACCGGCAGATTGCTGTGCCTAAATTGTATGTAAAGCTTCCTATCGGCCGGCACCTTGATAAAATCGAGATAATTTTCAAGGGAGCAACTAACTTTAAAATCTTTAAATTACTCGGGTAATCT
Source organism: Calotriton arnoldi (assembly GCA_963921515.1). Taxonomy (NCBI): domain Eukaryota; kingdom Metazoa; phylum Chordata; class Amphibia; order Caudata; family Salamandridae; genus Calotriton; species Calotriton arnoldi. Next base: position 207,046 of record CAWUFW010010041.1, on the reverse strand, counting down.
ACCCTGCTTGCTGTCACTAAAATCATTCTGCTCAACCCAGTCCCAATACAGCACTTTGATTTGTTTTTTAGTAAGAGGTGGTGGGTACTTAAGGCTATGCCCTGTTAGCCCAATGCAAAAGATAAGGTTTCTGATGTGCTTAATCCAACCTATTGTATTCGATGAGTCTAAAGAACAAACCTCATTGAAAGCAGCTGCATATGAGGACAGTTCTGGAGTGGTGACAAGCCTCTGCCAGAATAGAAGCAGTCAAAGCTTCACTGAATCCTTAATTGATTTAATGTCCATATCGAGTTTTAGGGGGCAGAGTGGTGTGCTCAATGGGAGGGACATCAAGTTCTGAGGAATTTATTCTCAGTTGCTATGAGATCACTTGATTTTTCAAAGCCCCAGAGCTCTGCCCCATACAGGGCGCTGCTCACAGCCCTACAATTATATAAATTCAGGGCTGGTACAACTGGTTTTGTGTGGGAACTAAAGTGTTCCTTCCTTAGAGCCTCAGTTACCTGTGAAAATTTGAGGTAGCTCTTATTGAGATGTTGTTTCCAGGCCATACCTTCAGACAGTTTAATATCCAGATAGTAAAAACAGCTCACTCTCTCTAGGGGGATGTTATCTAAGGTCAGGCGCTCTTTGAAAGATTTATGGGTATTCAGCAGCATCAGTTTCATCTGTTTGGTATTTATTTCAAGGCCCCTCTCATCGCAAAAGGACTTAAATCAATTTAATAAGCTTTGCAGGCCCATAGGTGTTTTAGAGACAGGAAGGGTATCATCTGCAAAAAGGAGGGTTGAAATGTTCTGATTACCTAGGGAGGGGAGATCCGCTGGGATTGCGTATAAACATTTGACCACTTGGTTGATATATAGCGAAAACAGAGTAGGAGCCAGGACGCAGCCCTGGCTGACCCCTTGCTGGTAACTTGGCCCTGGCTGCCACATCTTAGCCTGGCATAGTTCTCCTCATGTAGTTTTATTAGTTGCCAGGATTTACAGGGGCATGCCCATCTCCTTGAGCGCCCGCCAGAGCTTGTCCCTGGGCACAAGATCGAATGCTGACTTAAAATCCATAAACGCTACATAAAGACTCCCCTTACCCAGCAGTACCACCTTCCAATAGAGGAGAAGGAAGCGAAAAACCTGATCTATTGTTCCCGTTTTCTGGCGGAACCCTGCTTGGAGTGATGACAGAATGTGGTTCTCATCCATCCAATAGGGGATCTTCACTAGAAGGGAACAGCAGCAAACCTTTTGGACGCAATCGATCAGGCTAATAGGCCGATAATTGGCTGGATTGCTTCTGTCGCCCTTTTTGAAGATGGGGATCACTTCAGCTCCCTTCCACGATTTGGGGATGCCCCCCCCCCGCTGGCAATGTCGTTAGAAAGTGCCAATATATATGAGGCCCAATTGTCTCTGTCAAAGCGAAAAAGATCTCCCGGAATGCCATCCGGTCCAGGTGCTTTAGCAGGTACAAATGCCTCAATAGAGGCTAAAATTTCCATCTTGGTGAACAAAAGGCCCAATGTAAGATAAGATGGGTCGGAGGGAAATAACCCCAGATCGTGGCTGGGGAAAAAGGTGTACAAGGCACCGAAGTGCTCATACCACGCATTAGGTGAAATGTTGTTAGCAAGCGGGGGCGGATTTTCAAAATTATCCTTTCCCACGAGAGCCCAGAATTTCCTTGTATCTGATTGGGAACAAGCCTCCCCAAGTTCTTCCCACCTCTTCTCATCCCAATCTCATTTGGCCCTTGCTTGGGATAGTTTGTATTGCCTCCTTAGATCGCGTATCAGGGGTATATCCCTGAGTCTAATAGTTGTGGCCAAGCATCTCCTTAGGGACCTGCATTCCTTTGTAAACCATGAATTTGCCTTGTTTGCTCTTCTCTGTTTTGGACCATGATTTTGGAGATGGACAATAATGTTTCAAGCCAGATGGTCAAACAACTTTGGGTGAAGGGCACTGATGTTCACTGATGGTGTCAGCTCATCTGGTGGAGATTGTATCTCTGCCAGGTGCGCCTCGAGGTCTCTTATTAAGATATTAAGTTTGGACTCATCCTTCATGATGGTGGGCCATTTGAGGCAAAGTTTATCATTCAACGGTATCACCTCTTTTGTTACCAATTTGACAGGTGCTATGTTGCCCTTATCATCCCGCGGGTGTTCAAGCGTCAGACTTAATAAGTTATCGTCACTTTCGCAATTTTTAGCTATGGCCATATCGATTACAATTGGCCATAGCATAAGGTCCACAAGAATATAATCTATATGACTGGCACCATTTGGGCCAATGAAGGTCAGCCCCCCTCCTCTGTCAGAACAGGTTCTTCCATTCGTGGCCCGCAGCCTGTGTTCTAGGGTCAGTGCATTCATTTGTAAGGCTGCTTGGGACCATTTCTTTATTGGTGGAAGATCAAGGTACGGAACTGACCACAGTTTATCCTCCTCATTGACCTCTTGAACGTCTTCCCTGTCAAGGGGCTCAAATGTTACATTGAAGTCGCCACCCACAATTAGAGGATATACAACTCGCCTTGTATCCAACATCTCATCTAAAACTTGTACGGTGGGAGATTTGCCCCCTCTAGTGCTCCTCGCATAGACATTATAGATGTCTAAGCTCTTTCCTGTGATGCCCCTTAGCCTAGCCACAAGGATATCAGGGTTATCAGTAGGGAGCTCTTTAATGTCGCAGTTTAGTGCAACACTGACCAGAGTTAGCAACCCTCCTGAGGGACGGCCTTGCTTAGATGATACTGCCAATTTGTGAAGGGTCATGAACCCTGGAACATATATGGGGTACAGATATCGTGCGAGTCGATGAGCTCGAGCCATTGGGGTAGGCATAATTTGCCCCTTATTCAAGCCACATTCCATGAAGCTATTTTGAGCTGACTCATACCTGTGGGCTGTGATTGTTCCAGAGTGGCAGGTACGACGTGGGCCTCAACTTCCAGAGCTGTGGTATGATTACATGTGGCTTTGTTTTTTAACCTGATTAGCATCTCCCATGTGTAGGGGCCTCTGTAGGGTAGAATGAGTGTGTTCTGTGCCAATCGTTGGCTCGGTTTCTAAATGTATCCCCACAGAAGAAGGGCAGGCAAAGTTGGGGGCAGAGTCAGGGGTTCTAGCTGCAACATGTTTGTGTGAAAACCCCGATTGTAGTCAGTCGTTCTGAGATAGGGGCGAGGATATGGATCCCCTTGGTGGCTTCAGATTGGACGTGGGCTGTTCAACATAGCTAGGAATGTGCAGCTTAAGTTGGATATTTGAGGCAGGTGGGGGGCAAGTCCTAGCTTCCAAAGCAATTAGGTTGTGCACTAGGCTTCCATCCACAAGTATGAGTTCTACTGCGTCTACAGTACTGTTAGTCAAGACGCATCTTCTTGCTCTAAGAATATCGGGCCAGATGTACGACCCGTTTTTGCATGCGCAAACCCTACAGGGCCATGTACAAACGCTATTTAGCGAGTCGCAATTTATTTGCGACTCGCTAAATAGCGTTTGCGACTCGCAATTAGGAAGGGGCGTTTCAAGGGCGTCCCTTCCTAATTGCGACTCTGAACCCTATGTATGACTGTTTTGCGACCGTAAGTGAGGTCGCAAAACAGTCGCAATTTACCACCTACTTCAAGTAGGTGGTAATGCAGTCGCAAATGGAAAGGTGTCCCCAGGGGACCCCTTCCCTTTGCAAATGCATGCGAAAAATATTTTAAGGGCAGACAGTGGTCCCAGGGACCACTGCTCGCCCTTAAAAAATGAAACTAAAACATTTCATTTTTTTTTTTTTAAATGCATCCCGTTTTCCTTTAAGGAAAAAGGGCTGCATTTAAAAAAAAAAGCTGCTTTAATTATAAGCCGCTCCAGACATGGTGGTTTGCTGAGCCCAGCAGGCCACCATCCCTGGGAGGGCCAGCCATTCACAATGGGGTCGCAAAATGCGAGTGCCTCATGAATATTAATGAGCCTCGCATTTTGCGACCCCATTGGGAATCGCTAACAGTGTCTCTGACACTGTTGTACATTTGGAATTGCAACTCGCAAATTGTGACTCACTGTTTTTCGCAATTTGCGAGTCGCAATTCCAAATGGTCGTACATCTGGCCCATCATCCCTTATCACAGACCTGCACCCCCTTATGTGCCTGATCCAGTGTATGGTTTTATTCTTAATGGACTCATCATTCTCGTATTTAGCGAGTTTATCGGCCTTGGGTACATTGATCATGTAAATTACATGCCGATGACGGCTAGGGGGAATTGGGGGAGGCCGAGGAGGGTTAAATGCCTCACCACCTCCTTCTCTAGAGGGAATTGTTCGCTGCACAGGTATCATCATGTGTGGTGTGGTTCCCTCTATTGTCTCCCTATCCCCTGCTTGACTTTTCACCGATAGAGGTAATGTTCTCGGGGGGCCCATGCCACAATAGCCTATAATTGCTAGTCGGGGGTACAGGGGTAACGGTCAGGGCGTTGCGTGTAGGTTGTGGGGGGTGTTGTGGGAAATGTTTCAAATTCGCATCTATCCTCAAAGAATCTACAACAGGCAATGTCGCAGGACCGATCGATCCTTCTATTCTAACGAGCAACTTGCAAATGAGATCGGTCAGAGACCCTATTGTTTCTTGCTCGGCAAGGATTTCCTTCTGAAGGTCTAAGTTGGAGAGCGGTAGTTCGGAGTCCTCCGTCTCTCCACGCCTAGTCCAAGAAGTCATGTCTAGCCTGCTAGCCTCTGTGTCCTCCCTAGCTACCTGGACCCCACTGATGGTAGAAATGTCCGGTAATTCCAATTGGTCTGTGAGGGGTGAAAATCTGTTGCTGCATGGAAAGTCTGCTGTGGTCACAGATGGAATACTATTAGCACTGGGCAAAATCATATGAGGTTCCTTGGTGGCTTCCAATAGCTGTTTCTTAGTGGCTGCCTTCTTGAACAAGCTCGGAATTCGTCCGGGGCTTTGATTTGAGGAGTTGACAAGAGTGTGTAGGGCCTTAGGCTTGGGGACACTGCTGTCAACGGATGGTTCGAGAAACCCCTCACACTCAGACAATAAATTGTCAATATGGTCCAACACGCCCCCCCCCGCCACAGGGCTTGAGTGACAAGCTCTCTTTTTAGTTTTTTCCTATGTACGCCTCCCAGCCCTCCCTTGGTTACTTTCCTTTTTCCCATAACGCCCTCATGCCAAATGGGAAAAGAAGCAGCGACCAGAGCAGAGAAGAGAAGGCCGGTTGTATCTTTGGCTAACTCTAAGGTGATACACAGTACCTTATGAGCGATGAAAGTCCATAATCCTCTGTAGAAAATTTCAGGGGGTGGCCCAGCCCAGCCTCATCCAGGCTATCAATTGCTTTATAGCTAAACCGCCATCGGTACCTCCTGCCTGGCCAAAAGTGATAATTTGTTAGCTGGAATATAGCTGTTCTTCGAATGAAGAACTGGGTAGAATTTATTATCTCCTTTGACATAGTTATGCTACAGGACACTTGGGTCCAAGGGATTCATTTTGTGATGGTATTATCTGTTTTTCTGTTCCTGCCTTGCCCTCTGTGCCCAGGAGGGCCTGTGCAGGATTAGCCATTTGGTTCAAAACTACCCTTGATTGTACTGCATTGCCCATTCCCACAAATAGAGGACTAATCCAGACATTTCAAATGAAATTGTCTAAAGTTTTTGGTGTAGTTCTAATTAATTTTTAAAATGATAACTTCTTTATTAATGACAATCCCAATTTTGCATCTCTCTTTGATTTTGTTGGTGATCTTGAGCACAGCCCTAACAACAGAGGTATTGATTGATATGAATATTATTCTTGTGGGGGATTTTAATGCAAAACTGGCTATGGGGTAGAAGGACCAGAGGAACACATTTTTTAGCCTGATTACTTGGATAGCCCAATTGGGATTACTGACTGTAGAAGGATGATGTTGCATCCGTAGCTGCTCAAGTTTGACCTTCATAATGCGTTGGAACGGGTAGCACCTCAATGCCTATCGATTGCGACTTTTAACAGGGTTGCATATGTCAATAACTAACTATATTTTTCCCACCAGGAAGCACCTTAAATGTATTGTGGATGGGTCTGTATACCCTAGCATTGATAGCAATCATAATCTGCATATTATTACTCTGGAATGCCATGAGACTTGTTCTCTGGATATTGCTATAGGGCGTACTAATGTCCGCCGAAGGGATCAATCAATCAATCAGGAGTTTATAAAGTGTGCTACTCACCCGAGAGGGTCTCAAGGCTGGGGGGGGGGGTGGAGGGGTGGAGGGGGTGCAGCTCCGGATCAGTCGAAGAGCCAGGTCTTGAAGCTTTTCCTGAAGGTGTGTAGAGTGGGGGAGCGTCTGATGTTGACTGGGAGCTCGTTCCAGGTCTTTGCTGCGACGTAGGAGAAGGCTCTTCCACCTGCTCTGGTTCTACGCATGTGTGGGGTCTCTGCCAGGGCCAGGTTGGCGGAGCGGAGGTTCCTCTTGGGTGCGTGGAAGGAGACTCTTTCGTTGAGGTATTTGGGTCCGATGTTGTGGAGGGATTTGTAGGCGTGGGTGAGTAGCTTGAAGGTTACTCTCTTCTCGATGGGGAGCCAATGGAGGTCTCATAGGTGCTGGGTTATGTGTTTGTGTCGTGGGGTTCCGAGGACGAGTCTGGCTGCGGTGTTCTGGATGGTTTGGAGCTTGTGTAGCAGAGTTTGTTGATTCCGGCATAGAGGGCGTTACCGTAGTCCAGTCTGCTGGTTATGAGTGCGTGGGTGATGGTCTTTCTACATTCAGGGGGGATCCACTTGAAGGTCTTACGGAGAATGCGGAGGGAGTTTAAGAAGGTGGAGGCGACGGCGTTGATCTGGCGGGTCAAGGTGATGGAGGAGTCTAGAATGATGCCGAGGTTCTGGGCGTGGTCCGTTGGGGTGGGTGGGTTTCCGAGGGCAGGGGGCCACCATGAGCTGTCCCATGCAGTGGGGGAGGGTCCGAGGACGAGGACCTCTGTCTTCTCCAAATTCAGTTTTAGGCAACTGTCGCTCATCCAGGCTGCGACGTCTTTCATTCTTTCTTGGAAACTGAGTCTGGTGTCTTCGGGGTTTTTTGTGAGAGAGAGGATGAGCTGGGTGTCGTCGGCATAAGATACTATGCTGAGTCCATGCTGTCTGATGATGGCGGCGAGGGGGGCCATGTAGATGTTGAAGAGCGTGGGGCTGAGCGAGGATCCCTGAGGTACTCCACAGTTGATCTCTGTAGGTTTGGAGAGGAAGGGAGGGAGTCTGATCCTTTGGGTTCTGCCAGAGAGAAAGGAGCGGATCCAGTTGAGGGCGGTTCCTCGTATATCGGCGTCGTGGAGTCTGGCTGCGAGAGTGCGGTGTGAGATGGTGTTGAAGGCTGCGGAGAGGTCTAGAAGGATGAGGGCCGCAGTGTGGCCCTGGTCGAGTAGCATGGGGATGTCATCGGTGGCGGTGAGGAGGGCGGTCTCAGTTCTGTGGTTGCTGCGGAATCCAGACTGGGAGGAGTCAAGGATGGAGTTCTCTTCAATGAAGGTGGTTAGCTGGGCTTTGATGAATCTCTCAGTGACTTTGGCTGCGAAGGGAAGGAGAGAGATGGGCCGGTAGTTTTTCAGGTCCGTCGGGTCGCCCGAGGGTTTCTTGAGGAGGGGCTTGACCTCTGCCCGCTTCGGGGAAGATGCCAGATTCGAGGGAGGCTTTGATGGTCCGGCCTAGTTCGGGTGCTATGGCGGCGGCGACTCTGTGGTAGATGTGCGGTGGGCAGGGGTCCGTGGGGGCTCCTGAGTGGGTGTTCTTCATGGTCGTAGTGGTGTCTTCAGTGGTGGCAGGCTTCCAAGTGGTGATGATCTGCTGGTTGTTGGTGGTGGAGAGGGGGGTTGGGTCCGGCATCTGATCGCTGAAGTTGTCGTAGAGGGCCTTGATTTTCAGGTGGAAGTAGGCACTGAGCTTGTTGCAGAGGTCCTGAGAGGGTGTGACGTCCGTGGCTTCGCTGGGGGGGGTTTGGTGAACTACTGTATGACGTTGAAGAGTTCTTTTGCGTTACTTGCGTTGGTGTGGATTTTGTTCTTGATAAAGGTCCGTTTGGTGGCTTTTATGCGCTGGTGGTATTCATTCCTGGCGTTCCTGTAGTTGTTCTGGTCTTCAGTGGTTTTCCTGTTCCGCCAGAGTTTCTCGAGGCGTCTGCAGGAACGCCTGGCTTCTTGGAGGTCGGTGGTGAACCAGGCGGCCTTCAGGGGGCGTTGTTTGACGGGGAGGCGGAGGGGTGCGAGCTTGTCAGCGCAGCCGGCGATCCAGCAGTGTAGTTCTTTGGCTGCGGAGTTGGCATCGGTCGTGGCGGGGGGGTCGAGGAGGAGGGTGGTGTTGAGGTGTTCCTCTGTGATCTTGCTCCAGTTTCTTCGTGGCGGGCGCGGGGCGGGTTTGGGTGCGGTGGTGGTGTTGAAAGTGAAGTGTACGCAGTGGTGGTCTGTCCAGAGGGGCTCAGTGGTGTGACTGAAGTTGATGTTAGTCCCTCCTGCGAAGATGGGATCGAGGGTGTGTCCGGCTCTGTGGGTGGGGGTGGTGACTAAGGGTGGGCGTAGTTCGCGAAGTAATGCTTCGCGAAGCTACGCAAAGTGCAGTTCGCGCTACGCAAGCTTCGCGTAGCACTACGCGAACTGCGTAGCGCACTGTTCGCAATGATTGCACAGTGCCGGATGCTTGTCCGCACTGTGCAATCATTGAAAACGGCAACTTGCACAGTGCGAGCTGTCTTTTACTGCTGCTCGAGTAGATTTTTACTCGAGCGGCAGCTTTCAACGCTGACTGGTAGTTTCTCATCGCGAGCGGTCGCGAGCATACGCGACCACTCGCAATGAGAAACCTGACCTCCCGCGTTGAGAATCTCGCCGGGAGGTTTATTTTCCACGCTCGCGATCGGCAACTTGATGTTGCTGATCGCGAACGAGGAAAAGTCTCGCCGGGATGTCATTTTGCTTGCTCGCGGTCGCCAACTTGACGTTGAGGACCGCGAGCAAGCAAAAAATGACCGCGGCACTACGCTACGCTACGCTACGCGTGTTCCGCACTGTGCTACGTGCACTCGCGTTGTGCGAAGTAGCGCAAGCTTCGCAAACTACGCGAGCGTAGCGTAGCACTTCGCCCAGGGTTAGTGGTGACGAGCTGCTTCAGTCCGAGGTTGGCGAGGTTGTCAAGGAGGGTGGTGGAGTCGGGGTTGCTGCGGTTGTCGAGGTGGAAGTTTAGGTCTCTGAGGAGAATGTAATCCGTGGAGGCGATGGCATGGGGTGCGACGAGGTCGGCAATGGAGGTGGCGGAGGAGGCGCGAGGCCCGGGGGGGTCTGTAGACGAGGGTCCCGCGTAGCGTGGTTCTGGGGCTGGTTTGGACCTGGAAGTGGAGGTGCTCTGTGTTGGAGAAGGGGTCGTTCGTGCTGGAGGTGGAGAGTCAGAGGGGATAATGGTTTAAGGCTCGTATGGAGGACTGCAAAACTTTGTGATGTCCAGCTTAGGGTTTGTGCCAACCACTTGGATTTGCTTTATAACTGTCTTAACCCGACTCTAGGCCCAACCTGTAATGTGGACTCTTTTGCAGCCCTGGGGCATATTATCAATTCTTTCATTTCAAAGCCCAAGAAACACATTAATACAGGTGATCAATCCTGGTTTGATAAGGCATGCAGGGAGGCCAATAGATGCTTGCTTAGGGCCTTGAGGGCCATAATAAAGGACACCAAGACAGTTGCAGTCTGTAGAAGAATATATAAGCAGTTATAAGTAGTAAGACATCGGAGCTGAGGGAGGAAGCATGGACAAATTTGGTCTCCACCTGTAGGACTAGAAATTCCGGCTTGTATTGGCACACTGTTAATGATAACAAACTCTTTAATGTCCCTAATATTAGCACATATGAATGGGTGGCCCATTTTAATAAAGTTTACCACTCGCTTGACTTAGCCACTGTGTTATTAAACCTGTGGTATTAACCTTTCCCCTTGGAATCGAATTCACTGTTGAAGAAGTGGCCGAAGCTAGGAGATGTTCAAGAATGCCCTGTGAATAAAGCCCCTGGGTCAGATGGGGTGCTGATGGATTTATATAAGTTACAAGTGGACCTATGGGCACCCCTAATTACAAATTACACAAACAAAGCCTGCAAGAATGCCTGCTTGAGTCCTGGCATTCAGCCATCATCATCTCCATTTTTATACCAGGGAACCATGCATCCCCTAGTTGTTAAAGACCAATTTCTCTACTGGATTTCTCTGTGAAAGTCATTGGTAGGGTCATCTGTAATAGAATATCGTGGGCCACTCATAAAAAATTTGAGCTGCCATGCAATATGGCTTTAGAATCGGACTGGGCATGCAGGATCAGTGCCATAATTTGCATCTATCAATTAGCAAATACACAATAGCTAAGAGTGGTCCTGTTTATTTAGCCTTTATTGACATCTCATGCGCATTTGACAGCGTGGGAGCTGTAGATCACCGTGTTGGTTTGGCTGCAGGGGAGGACTGCAGGAACCACGCTGAATTGCGGCAGGAGCCGCGTCAACATCCCGCGCCAGCCGGCGCTTTAAATCCCTGACTTGCCTCCCGCAGCGCGGGACGCGCGCGGGCGAAGCCCAGGCCAAGGGCGGGCCTGTGTGTTCCCGTCCGAGACCGGTCGAGGCTGGGCTGGGCCAGCCCTCTAACTTATGAAAACTGCAGTGAGACTTTTCCACCCATTACTGCTTACGATTGAACGCTCCGGGGGTTGTAAGTGGCAATAGCTGCTTGTCACCTTCCCTCAGGAGAGCACGTGCACAATGAGCAAGGCTAAACATCTAACAGGGAAGGGTGTGGTGGGAACACTTGATGCTTTCCTGCAGAGAGCAGAATCTACACTGATGCACGAAATAGCACTGACCGAGCGGAGGTTGTCTCTAGAACCCTTGGCGAGGTCTCCTCAAACGCCTCGGTTACGTGCAACGCTCCACGACCCTATCCCCTCTGGACGTACGGCCGGTGGAAGCATCATCACCGACATCCTTGGCTCCGGTGCCTCTGGTGGGGAATGCTCATGTCTGTAGCCCAGGACAACAACCCCTATTGTGGAAAATCCCATAACTGCAAGGACTCGGGGCAGAAGTTAAAAATCAGCCAGACGAGACCGCATCAACCGCCCGCAAAGAAAAGAAAAGGTCAGGGCTCAGTTAGACAAGGTAATATAGAAGGGAGAAATCAAATAACTGTCTCTGCGCAAGTAATCCCTCACTTGAAGGAAGCTAGTACTCTAACGAATACTCTCCATGACTATGACCATGACCTTAACAACGGAGAACTCTGGAATAAAGTCAAGGAAATCATTACTGAACTATTAAAACCTGTCATAAATAAGTTGGACATCATGGAGAAGCGGTTAGTTAATATAGAGAAAGGACTGCTTACCCAGATAGCGCCATTGAGTACCCATACCCCCCAAATATCGATTTACATCAGCTGGTAGAGGATCAGACGCCCGTATCTCGGGTGAGCGGGCATAGCGATACGAACCGCAGAAACCACACTAACATAGGGCTGTACCCCCCGATAATAACAAACGTCTCTGCCGGTCCATCTCATCAGGGAACGGGGAAAGATAGGATGGCAGAACATAGGAAGGGGGGTCTACCGCACCCACAGATAGAGTCCTTGGGGAAAGCTCATCAAGGTCGTCAAGGTCGTCAAGGTCGTCAAGGTCGTCAAGCAGATGGAGGGGATCAAGTTGCTAAAAAGGAAAATGATACCCTTTTATATCCACAAACACCATCGCAAACACGACCCCCTAAGACTCTACATTTACCACCAGATGCGACTCCGATAACTGTGGTGTTGGTCAATGTCCCGCCTCTCCCATTTGGAGAAGTAGAACATTGGCAGGCACTAAGAAATAAGGCCCTAAACTTTTTGTCGGGGAAAACAGGAATTAATAGCAGACTTTTCTCCGAATTTAAAATGGCTCGGCGAATCGCTCTGGGTGGGGAACTCTGCGAAAACCCTGACTGGTGACTGCATAGTATTATCTTTTGCTTCACGACAACTGGTACGAATGATTATGGAAAGCGTGGGTAATTGGCCAGTAAGGAGCACTGGTATTAGTGTGGTTCCGCTGGGTTTCTTTTATTGCCCCCTAAATTAGTATGGCCCAGCAGAGAGGATGGTCTCTCAACTGGTCCCCTGGCGTATGTTTACACGGTACCTACTTCTAACCATTTTCAGGCGATAAACAACCTGGAGGAGATAGATTGACTATGTAATATATCTACGTTAAGATCAGGGGAAATAGCAGCTTGTGATAATATCTATACAGGGCACCCGAACAGGGGGAATGACGTATCTTTTCCCCTAACTCTAGGCCAAGTAGCGACTCCACCGAAAATATCTGTCCCAGTAACTCCTACCGCTGAACAGGCGGTGGCGAGTGACCGCAAAATTGATATAGGGGTTCGGATATTAATAATCTTAATTGCACATTGTGCCCAGGTAAGGAAAGCTGTGTAATTTCCCCCTCTGCTATAACTTGGAACATTTGTGCTTGGAATATAGCAGGGTTGCGCCCCAAGATTGATAATAAAGAGTGGGTTGAGTTCATACAAGATCTGGACATCATAAGCCTCCAGGAAACGTGGTGCTTAGAACCGATACATATCAATGGCTTTAAAACGTATAATAGTCAGGCCATGAAAGGTAGGGGGGGGAGACCAAAAGGAGTGCTGTGTACCTATGTCTCCAACCGCCTTAGTGTGGACAAAATTATATTCCATCAAGGAGATTGCCATTTCCATATTATTGAAATTGTATGCAGAAGAACCCACTCCTTGATTGTGATAAATTTCTATAATAATGCCCCGATAGAAAATCTTAGCAGTGTGATGAAAGAGTTAAGTGGGAATATAAGTACCATTCTTGAAACAGGCACCAGAGATAATATGATTATAGTTCAGGAGATTTAAACTGTCCACCCTGCCCAAACAGGGATCCTAAGATGTGTGGTTTGGCCCAGATTGGAGATGAATCTTGTACTCATTTTAGTCACTCAAGGGCAGGAGACTGCTTCAATGAATTCCTGCACATATTTGATCTCAGTATAGTAAATGATCTTTTAACTCCTTTTTACCTCTGTCATACACCTTTAACGGTCGAGGCTACCGTTCTATAATAGATTACATGTTAGTCTCTCACCCCCATTCATCAAGGCTCAAAACCTTTAAGGTAGGGGACATAGCAATAAGTGATCATTTTCCCCTTTGTTTATCACTTACGCCCCCCCTGATCATTCATGATGAGCATAAGAGTAACAGAGGCATTATTTTGCCAGGAGATCTAGTATTAAATCAAATAAACGGATATTCTATCCGATGGTCTAAGGTGGACCCCGTGGCTCTGACTAAACAACTGATCTTCACTAGCAAACATGCGATGGATAACTGTCTGAATGAGCATGCCCCCTGCGATCAGATAGTACAATCCTATTTAGAATTATCTAAAGAGGTGAAGAACCTCTTGTGGGTTCAATAAAAAAAAAATAAACAGAATACTGTGGGTTGGTTTGACAAAATTTGCTCGCAAGCCCATTCCAAGCTAAAGACGGCATTGCATAAAAATCCGAGGTCTATCCCTGAAGTCAAAGCAGCTAGGTTTGATTACAAGAGAGCAGTTAAGGCAAGAAAGAGATGCCTAAGGGAAGAGGCATGGGAAGCACTCCAAACGGCGGCACGGCAGAAAAACAATGTGGCTTTTTGTCGTATAGTTAGATCCCCCTGTTTGACCCCGGCTGAGGGACCCTCTATAGAGATAGCGATCGCAGAAGAGGACTGGGTAACTTTTTTCTCTAATGTATATAACGATAACTTGGATGATGACCCTAAATGGTGTGGGAATAAAGGCTTTCAAGAGGCCATCCACCTAGAAGCAATGCAGGTGACATTAGAGGAAGTGACTACGGCTCTGTCACGGAGCAAGGGAGGTAAGGCCCCAGGACCCGATGGGGTCCCAGTTGATTTGTTTAAAGATAATGTCAATCTGTGGGGTCCTGTAGTTACTCAGGTAATTAACGCTAGCCTTAGGTCAAAACCGCCCAACTCCTGGGCAGAATCGACCATAATTCCGATATTCAAGAAGGGGAGAGAACTAATCCGGGGTGTTATAGACCTATCTCCCTCCTTGATTCAATGGTGAAAGTGATAGGGCGGATTATATTAGAGCGATTGGAAATATGGGCAGACGAAGCAGGTATCCTCTCGGACCTACAATATGGTTTTAGAAAAGGACTGGGCACGATTGAGCAAAGCCTGAATTTATCAATGCTAGTAGGGAAGTACACAAGGGCAAAAAAGGGCCGTCTGTTTATGGCCTTTGTGGATTTAACGGCCGCATTTGACTCAGTGAGACATTGTAAGTTATGGAAGATCTTAGTCTCACTGGGTGTGGACCAGAACATAGTAAATTTTTTGCAGCAATTGTATAGTGATGCGGCAGCTAGGGTCAGATATGGTAAGGGAGGCGAATGTACTAAAGCATTTCCAATTAGAAGGGGGGTCAGGCAGGGTTGTGTCCTGGCCCCCTTCCTTTTTAATTTGTACATTAATGAACTAGGGAACGAACTTCTCAAGAGCGGGCTAGACTTTCCTCAGGTGGGAGGTCGCTCGTTACCTACCTTACTATATGCCGACGACGCAGTATTGATGGCTCGTACGCAGAATGGTCTCCAAAGGGTTTTAGTTAGTTTTAACGATTTTATGAAGAATCTGGGTTTAAATATTAATATTACTAAAACTTTTATAATGAATTCTGGTCATAAGAAATTTAGAGGTAGAGGCAGGGAAATATACCTGGAGGGTAAAAGGGTATCTCAGACTCTAAGTTTCTCATATTTGGGTATATTATTCAATGACGATGATACTTGGGCAAAAACTGTAACTGCAAAAAAATTAGCCTTTATGAGAACCACTAGTGCACTTGTTACTTTTTGTAGGAATCTGGGACGTAGGCCACCAGCTGAAATTATACAAATTTACAAGGCAAAATGTCTCTCGGTGGCTGTGTATGGAGCAGGGGTTTGGGGTTTTACGAACACACACGAGTTGCAACTAGTGGAAAATGCTTTTCTACTTTTTCTGTTATCGGCCCCGCAAAGTACTTCCACTTTTGTGTGCCATGAGGAATTGGGTCTTATGTATGTCTCAGATCTAATTAAATTGGAACCCATACTCCTCTGGCACAGAATATGGACTAGGGAGCAGACTGTGTTAAATAGAACCATCATGCAGGACATAATGAGACTGGAGGGGGTTCATTTGATACCGTGGGTGAAGTACGTGAAAACATTTTTATCAACATTAGGCCACCCAGAGTTTTATACAAACCCCGCCTCAATGTCCAGACTCTCTAGAAAAGATTTAAAATTAATGGGCTTAGCATATTTGGGTGATGTAAGATCGGCAGGAGAGCTATTGAAACCTAGTGCCCTGCAACAACAGCTAATACGCACTTCGGAGGGGTTGGAGCCCTATTTGTCATTTGTTTCTAGCGGGTTTGATAGAATGATATTATTTAGATTTAGGATGGGTACTATCCACAGACTCCTGTCTTTCCCGAAAATGAATGACTGGTCCCGTACTTTACCCCTCTGTCCGTGTGATTCGCAGTCAACTCAATCTACATCACACGTGATGTTCTTTTGTAAATTTTATATGAAACAAAGAAAAAGTTACTGATCCCAGTTTTAAAAGCTTATGGCCTTAAACAGTGTCGCCCAGCACTAATCCGCCTGCAATTTTTGGAAAATGTTCATATTGCATGGAGGATTGCATTATATATTAAAAGAGTCCTACGGCTTAGAAAAACTATGATCTGGGATAGCAATGAGATGATGGGTCAGGATCGAGATTCTTGATTAGGACTTTGGATATACATTTTTAAATGTATTAACTGTTATGATTGTACCCAATAAGTGTTATGAACTTGTTTTTATGTGATCTTTTATGTTTCAGGTGATAAGTACATTGGACACATATCTTTTTAACGTATTAGTATTTATGATTGTATGTAATCAGTGACATGAATTTGATTTTATGTACCTTTTATGCTTTTATGATTGTCTTTGTAACAGTCGAATAAAGCTTTTATTGATTGATTGATTGACAGCGTGGTCAAATCAAAATCATGGGACATGCTAGAGTCCCTGGGGTTTGAATGTGGTCTGTTGTCTTTCTAACAGTCCTTCACCTAGATCTTACAGCATCTTTTAGATTCGAGCCCAGTGATGAGTGCACAGAGAGTATTGGCCTGGCATTGGTGTTCGGCAGGGATGTGTTTTGGTGCTTTTCTTAATTTTACTAGGTATATAAAAGGGCTGGACTTAATTTGAGTTAATAAGGGCAGGGACAAGCCAACTGTGAATGGTCGGCCTGTCCCTGTCTTTCTATACACGGATGACATTGTTTTGTCTAGAACATCCAATAGGCTCCAACTACTTTAAGATGCCTTTGTTAGTTTTATCGATCACTTAGACTTTGTCACTAACTTAGCTAAAACGTTTGTCATGGCTTGCGGCCAAAAGGATCTCAAGTATTGTTGCATCGTGCTCGCTCCAGGGTACCCCAATTGCAAACATACATGAATTTCCTTGCTTGGGGGTCACATTTGACTCTCGGGTGTCTTGGGTGCCCCTCCCCCAAATAACCTTCTCCATAGATTCCCTCACGACTACCCTCAAACGGTGCCCTACATCTCTCCATAGCCCCTCTCTCACATGCAATTCATTTGTTTTATAGCGCTACTCAGCACACTTTACATGACACACAGATTATACAAAGACAACGAATCATACATGTGTAAATCAGTGTACTTAAAATGTTATATAAAACAATGAGAATTACAAGGTGAAGGGCCCACGCCATCCATTAGTGCTTAATTTGTAAAAAAATAATAAGAGCCAGGGCTCTTGTCAGGAGGCCACTGCACCTTGCATCACACATTGCCCCTGCCATGCTGCCAATGATAGTAAAAACACAATACTAACCATCACACTCCTAAAAGTGTGACAATTTGGACTATTTCAAGCCCCCAAAGCTATAATAATGGCTTTGGTGGCAGGTAATAGCCATTTATTTTTAATGCATATTGAATTATCATTTTACTGTTGTTGTGGCCATCTCTAAATTAGCCAGACAGCGTCACCTTGCGGCAGACTGACAATTAAGCAATGGTGCCGAGCACCGGAAACCACGGTTCAAATTAAGCACTGCCATCCAAACTAGTAGGCAGTATATTTTAAGTGTGTTTGGTCTGGGGAAGCGCATACTCAAGATTTACAACATACTGTTGGGGTTCGCTTTACTAATACAAATGTATTTCTACCTAAATTAACTCTTTTTTTTAGCAACATTAGGGCAATGAAAGACTGGAAAAAAACATAGCATTCTAAACTATACCAT
Source organism: Calotriton arnoldi (assembly GCA_963921515.1). Classification (NCBI taxonomy): domain Eukaryota; kingdom Metazoa; phylum Chordata; class Amphibia; order Caudata; family Salamandridae; genus Calotriton; species Calotriton arnoldi. Next base: position 189,597 of record CAWUFW010010041.1, on the reverse strand, counting down.
GGAGTTTGCATGCAGCTCTTTGATGACAGTTCGTAGGTCCCTGTGCTATATTAGGATTGTAACGTATGAACTGCAAGTAACAAAAGCATCTTTGTGACAAAAGCAGTAACTCACTGATCTATCCACATTATATACAGTTCTATGATCTGCATCCTACACGTTCTTTGCAGCAGGCATGATAACCCTCCAAACAACAAAACTCCGATCTCTCTCCAGCAGTAACATCAATCAACAAAGTTATCATTACATTTTTATTGTTGCCTGACAACTACTGGGCTCAGGAAACTGTGCAGCAGGTGCTTTTAAACCCATAAGTTATGTCTAAACTTAACGCCCCACCCCCCCTCTGAGCGCATTACCAGGTATGGCTGCACCACCCTAACGCCATCCCTGATCTCAAAAGCTCACTGACTCTGATGGAGTACGCAGGAGTTCAAGCCTCTCACCCAACATCTTCGATCTCTACACAAATTCCCAATGAGCCTTACCCACTGACATCAAGATCCATCAATATACCAACAACACTCAACCCTGCCTTATAGTCTCCACACACAGTGGCCTTCAGAGACTCATATCCTATCTTAAGTTAATGGAAACTTGGACGTCAAGCACATATCTAAAGTTGAAACTGACAAAGATGTAGTTACTACCTTTCTCCAAAGCATCGAGCACCCACAGGCAGGGACATCTTAACAGCATTATAGGCCCCCGGGCAAAGCAGTGCACTGGGCCCTGCCTAAACAACCACTCTCAAGAATAAAAATGTTTAACGGAAAATTTGTGTTAAATTCTGGTCTGCATGGGGCCTCTATGCTCGTGGGGCCCCAGGGCAACTGCCCAGCGTGCCCAGGCGTTAAGATGGCACTGCCCACAGGTTCAAGCATATCTTTCAGATGTGAATCAAGACGACTTCACCCATCATACAATGCAAAGTCACTTGTATTCACTCTCAGCCCAAACCTAATCCGCGGAGGACACATGCTTCTGAAAGAAAGAAAAGAAAATATTCCTGCCTATGTTCACACCTGGATTGAGGCAACCCCTTCATCAACATTCACCCAGCACCACTCTGTTGCCCATTAAAGGTATCCTACATGCCGCAACATACTTAAGGTCTCAAACAATTTGCCAACATGACCTCAAGCTAAGTGATTTATATTGGCTCCATCTCCGGGATATTATCTTCAAAAACAGCTGGAAGAAGGCAGGCTTTTTCAGTCCATGCTTCTATGATATGCAACAACATTCTTACCTGTATCAAAATTGCTTCAAACTTCCTGTAATTCAGAAAAAAATAGACAACACGCGTCTTCAAGGGCAATATCCTCTCACACAACAGGGATCCACATATTATCTGCCTCTTGGTTACCTTGATGTTTTTCACCCCAAGCCTTCATCTCCTGCTCCGCACTCTACTGCTTCTCAACTGTGCTTGTGATATTCATATACTGGTGGTACATATATACATACATGCCACCAGGTTGTAACTTGATGGCCATTGGACAAGTCTAAGTCGACCTGAGCTGAAAAGATAAGCAAGGCTGTGTGGTTTCTTGATCACTACGGACTTTTTCTTTTGCTTCTGACAAGCATGGACTTTTGTTTCAAGATATTAGTACCCTCTCTCTAAACAGTGCCCCCACTCAGTCTTCTAAGTGCTTCATCTTTACACATGGACAGAGTAATTTCTCTGAACTTTAGCAACATTTGTGAGTACTCATAAAGACGTGAGTTCCACACCATTCTTTTAATTAAGTGCAATTTTGATGACAAATTAAATTCACAGCTGATGCCTGACTTTCAGATAGTCATCAATCTAAACTATATATTCACTGCGTCTGTCACATGTGGATTTCATCTCTTATAATCAGCTTTTCATTTTCCTAACACTTCACAGGTCCTTTGTTGACAGAATTCACAATTCACCAGTTCACCAGTGCACTTTGCTCTTCACTGCATTTTCTTGTTCTTCGGTTTAGTCCTTTAATACCCACAGTTCTTCGTTGCCGGCTGATTCAGATATGACACAGATACTCCCAATCTTGGAGCACATGAAAACGTCACCATGGTAGTGAACAGCTTTAAGGTGTGCTAAAGTACCAATACTTCATGATGCCTATATCAGAACTAATAATCACCCTCAGCAAGAAGGGGCAGATTTACAAGCCTTCTGCGCCACCAGTACGTCACTTTTCGTGACGTACTGGTGGCGCAGGGGCTCCTCGATATTTACAAGGAGAGGAAAAGCCACCATGCGTGACTTTTCCTCTCCTTGTAAATACGGCCACTTCACACGCAGCACTTTGCGGTGAAGGGCTGCTCCATGGGTGCTGCTGTGGGTGTTCCCACGCAACACCCATGGAACAAGACACATCTCCAGAATTACGAGAAATCGTAACTCTGGAGATGTGTCTGAAAGCTACGCCACCCTAGAGGTGGCGTAGCGAGGCGCACTGAGGAGAAATGTTTTCATTTCTCCTCGTTTTACCTCTTTCAATGCGTGCTGCATTCTGCAGCACGCATTGAAAGAGGAAAAGCCTGTACTGATTGTTTTTGTGCAGAAAGGTGCCCCTTCCTGCACAGAAACAATCTCCCCATGGCGCAGGCATCCTTGCACCATGGTGCAAGGGTGCCTGCGCCGGCGCTTGGCAGCTGTTTGTGCGCCAGCGCAGGGGAGAGCACAGGAATGCGACATATTCTTGTAAATATGTCGCATTCCTGTGCTCTGAAAGTGCCGCAGCGTGGCGCAGCCAAAGGGCTTGCAGCGCCACGCTGCGGCACTTTCTTGTAGATCTGCACCGAAGTCTTTTAAAGTGGCAACACCTACAGACCGAGCAATTGCACCTGTGATTGCTTCTGAGACAATATTTGCCCCGCTTGCAATGCTGTTTTGACACAGACACATTTTTGCTTCTATTTGTCATCGCCAGGCATCGGGGGTTTACCATATATATTAGTTAAAATTTATTATTTTGATTATATCGTGAGCAATGCAAAATCTCATTGCTTTCAGGCACAGAGGCATTGCTTTTGGATATGCATAGTCACGGTTGCATAGTTGCAGAGGATACATGAAATATTTAGGTCGTGGTTGCTGAAACCATGGCTTGGCCGTTATAATTACAATGGATTTGCACAGCTTAACGTGTATCATATAAAGGGCCCACGAGGCTTTGACATAATGCACTATACAAAATGCAGAGAGGAAATTTAGCCTAACGGCCAGAGCTGCATCATTTGGAACAGGGTAACCAGGTCAGAGACAGAGTCCCAGAATCAGCTCACCTTCCTCTGATTTTTTTTGTTGTTGCAGATTTATATAGGGCGAACTCGACCCGAAGGTATTGGAGCGCTTTACATGAGCACCAGTTACGTTACACAAGGACACATTCATTGTCTGGTAGGAACATATAGATTAAGTGATTTGCCCAGAATCACAGGCTGTTGAACCTACATCGAGGCTGGAACCTGGTTCCCCAGCTCCATAGTCCGCAGCTATAGCCATGAGACCACATCCTCTCTCCAATTATGGCCAAATAACTTATTCTCCCCCTACCTAAAATAAATTAATAAATAAATGAATGAATGAATGAATGAATGAATGAATAAATAAATAAATAAATAAATCTGACCTTGGGTAATGTAGTCTGGTGCTCGTGTAAAGAGCTTTCCTGACCTTGGACCAAGTTTGTGGTATATAAAACTCCAAGAAAAAATGTAGTAGAAATATATGTAGGCGACCTGGGGTAGGAACAGAATTCATTAATCAAGGGCTTAGAACAGGAGGTCTTGAGTCTCAATCTGAAATGCATCCGTAATTGGGGAGATGAATTCCAATGGGCAGGTTCTTCCTGCGCACTGCTGATCCAGGGACGTCATTTAGGGTTTGAGCTGCACGCCTGGATTGCTCCGTGCATCCCCTGGCACAGCTGGGTCTGGTGGCTTAGTGGACTAATGCATCCACTGCAGCAGCCTGTGTTCGACCTCACAGTCACAGGTTCAAATACTGGCGTGTTCACTCAGCCTTTCATCCATCTGAGGTTGATAAAATGAGTACCATTGAGTTGGGTAACAATAAACATCTGTCATTCAGCGCCTTGAGACCCTTGGATGATAAGTGCGCTTTACAAATACACGATATGTTATGTTCACTGCCTTTGCAAACCCTTGGCCTCAGAGGTCCAAATCAGTGGCAAGAACACAAGGCAGCTCCACATCTCTTAGTTTCTGCCTGTTGTTCATTATACTAATAGTGCAGATTATTTTTTTATTCACTGCTAGTGTGTTAGTGATTGTGTGTGAGTGAGCGTGTGTTTGTGTGTGAGTGAGCATGTTTTTGTGTGAACATGTGTGTCTGTAAGTGTAAGAATGTGTGTGTGTGTGTGTGAGAGTCAATGGCAGGTAGTGAGTGGCAATGTGTGAGATTGAGGTCCGGATTTACTATTATTTGACGCAAGGCAACGCTGCACTAAAATTGCTGTACTGCCTTGCATCAAAGGGAGCGAGAAAGAATGCATAATACCGTACGTTGCATTTTTCCTCTCCCCGTGTGCTGGTGCACTTTTGGCAGCCATGCATCAATGCATACTCCTTTGAGCAATATTACAAGGCTGTGTGCATTCTCTGAAGCAAAGATTATGTAATGGAAGGGCGTCTTTTTCAGCACAAAAACTATGCTGTAAGCTTTTTCCCACTCTGCTTGTGTGCTATACAATGCACACGCATGCAACGTTGGAAAAAGAGGAAAATTAAAATATTTCTCTTTGGTATGCCTGCCTCGAGGCGGCATTAGATTTTGCTGCAAATTCCTGTCTATCTTTGTGTACAGATAGGGAATTGCACCAAAACTCATGAGTGGTTGCAAGGGAGGGCCCATGCACCACCCATAGAATGCTCACTTGATGCAAAGTAATGCATAGCAGCACATAGCACAACTTTGCATTACTTTGCAGTACTATCCAATGTGAATCCTGATTTGCATTGGATAGTAAATACACCTTAACAGTCTGTGCTGGGTTTGTGTGGATCAAAACTGATCCAAACTCAGCGCAAAATGTTAGTTGTGAGTTGGTTAGAATGAGTGACTGTGAGAAGTTGGCCTGGTATATGCTGTTCACTAATTAAAGTGGACACCTTGCACCAGAACAATTCGACTCTTATGGTAGATAGGTTTAAGACAACCTTTATAGAAAGCTATCCTAGTGGTAGCTGTGGAGAGCAGCCTTCAGGCTAAGTCTTGAAGGAATGTAAAGCAGCTTGTTTTACCACACAATCTCTTGAATCACCAAATGAAAAGACACCACACAGGTATATATATCAAATATATATGTATTTATTAATAAACACTCTCTACTAATCTCTTTATGAGATTAGAGGATAGGAACATATGTACAAGTCAAATATGATTAGGATAAGTTTAGCACAATTGAATATTACAATCTTAGTTTGCTAGACCTAGGTCTAGGGCATCTAGAATCGCGGGACCCCCAAGAACCACCCCAAGTAGTTGTAGGAGACCCACAGGGGACGGACGCGGTGACCTGGCACCAATGCGAATCCTGTACGAGTCTATGCACTCAGACGCGATTGAAATATCAATGTTAAAGGTCCCTTGCGTGTTCGAGACGAACACACCGATCAGTCCTTGTACGAGTCGAAGGACGCGGTTACAGATGGTATTGCAAGGGAGTTGGACGCGGTGTGTCTAACACAGACGCGAACCAGGTACGAGTCAGTGCGATAGTCGCACTTGGAAAGTTAGAGTTTTGGGACACTTCGAGGGAAGCTACAAGCAAGTCACTTACAGGGTAAGTAGTTCTAGGGCCCACACCCACAGGAGCACCGTAGTGCTGAAGTTACCTCACCCAGGGGAGCCGGGTGCATAGGTGTTCTTTGGTGTCAGGTCGCGGCGTCGTTTTCAATGGGAGCCAGTGAAGACTTGCTGCTTGCGGCGACAGGAGAAGTGTCCGGAGGAATCCAAGCCTGGATTTGGAGGATGGAAGACCTGAAAGCAGAGGGGACAGTGTTCAAAGTCACTTGGCAGTGACTCGGGGCAAGGAAGATGAATGCCCACCGTCGTCGCAAGATTCAGGTCGTCCGCAGTTGCCTTGATTCTTCAGCCACGAGGTCCAGGAGGTGTCGTCGACAACCAGGAGCTGGATTCAGCGTGTCCCACAATGTCTGCAGCTTACGGCGGGGTCGGCGACTCGATTGGAGCCACCAAGCCTTGGTAACAGCAAGTCTCAGGGAAAGTGTGAAGAGACAATGGCACAGACCAGCAAGGTCTGTCGGGCTCACCCAGCAAGGGTAAGTCAGGGCAGGCCTGGAGCAACCAGAGGAGCCCTTCGGTTTCTTTATAGAGTCTTCTGGAGACCCACAAGCTGGCTGGCAAGGGATCGCAAAGACGCCTCCTGAGGATCTGCTCACAGGGGCCCACGGTCACTCGGGATGTGGTAGGCCTCTGATCTTAGGAGGGATTCCTGCTAGAGGCTGGCACCACACGTGGTCCAAAGCACAAGTTTGTGAAACGTTGTGAAGGGGTTGCACTCGACAATAGTGCACAGTACCCAGGGGTCGCGGTTCCTCGTTAGTCTTGGGGTCCACTGGCCTCAGCTTCGCTGGGGACTCACGATGGCCTTTGAGAAGTCAGGAAATCTACTTCTTGGGCTGCAGGGACTTCGGACTCCGGCGGGAGCAGCGTAGTTTGCAACCGTCGTTTGTAGTTTTTGGTGCCTGCCAAGCAGGGGAGTCACTCCTTGACTCCAAGGGAGATTCTTCAGTCTTCCAAAGGTAGTGGAACGTCGAAGGTCCGGGATTCTTCTTGTAGAGCGTCGTCCAGGAAAATCTAGGGTGCAATGCACAGGTTCCCCCTCTTATACCAAAAGAAGGGGAGGGACTAGCTCTATGACCCTACCTATGGGAGGGTCAGGGGAGTGGGTGGCTACACCCACTTCCCTTTGTCCAGTTTCGTGCCAGAGCAGGGACAGGTAGCCCCTGAGCCGGTTTGAACTGGCATATGCACAGAGGAGCCTTCTGCTCCCCCAGTGCAGGACTTCAAAGCACTCTAAGAGTGCACCCACCCAGCCCCAATACACTAAACCCTGTCTGGAAGGTGGTCACACCCCTTGGGACAGGATATCTATTGTTGGGCTTCCTCCACTGCGAGTGTTGGTCATCAGCAGGAGGGCAGCCCAGTGTCTGTGACTGGTGGCATCCATTTTGTGATGCCAGGGCTCTGCAGGATTCTACCGCGTTTCCACAGTAGCTACATGTCTATCCCTCTAGAAGGGTGGAATGCTACCCCCGCCGCCAGGACTGGTGGGGGGTAGTATTCCAAGGTGTTTGACACCAAACACGACATGTTTCGATGCAGCCATTCCAAAGTTAGCATTTTACCGCGAGGATATAATGCACTTAAAAGTATATGGTTTAACCGCATCCACAAACAGCACCAGAGAATGGACTCTGAGAGCTGCAGAGGGGCCCTGCTCAGGCAGAGGCACCCCCTCACATAGAAGCCAAGCACCCTGCCCTCAGGATTGATAGGGCCTGCCTTAGGGGTGACTGATAGGTTTATATGTGTGTGTAGGAGAGATATAGGGGACCTATATCTCAGTGAGGGGTGCTAGCACTTCCTCACCCAGGCTGCAGTAGCAGGCCTGTGGTGTCAGATTTAGTCTGCTTCCCAGGGGTGGCATAATACATGCTGCAGCCCCTGGTAGGCCTGTGAAGTACCTATGCCCTTGGTACCTAAGGTACCATATACTAGGGACTCATAAGGTACCACAGTATCCAATCACTAGTGCACCTAGAGTGCACTCCAAGTCGTTTAGAGAGAACAGAGAGGCTGGGGCCCTGATTAGCAGGGGCCCAGCCAGACTATAGCCAGAAACCAGTGTAAACATCAGAAAAAAGTGGGGGCAACATAAGAGGCAGATCCTACTCTCCTACACAACCCCCCCAAACGCAGGGACACTAAACTAACCTTGACCAGTTGAGTCTTCGTGTTCAAAGTGGAAATACCTTGAGAGTCCATCTGCATTGGCATGTTGGGTCCCAGGTCTATGTTCCACTGTATAGTCCATCCCCTGTAGGGAAATGGACCACCTCAAAAGTTTTGGGTTTTCTCCTTTCATTTGTTTAAGCCATAGGAGGGGCTTGTGGTCGGTCTGAACTATGAAGTGAGTACCAAACAAGTATGGCCTCAGCTTCTTCAGGGCCCACACCACAGCAAAGGCCTCCCTCTCTATAGCTGACCAACGTTTCTCTCTAGGGGTCAGCCTTCTGCTAATAAACGCTACTGGCTGGTCTTGACCTTCATCATTCAGTTGAGACAGTACAGCTCCCACACCCAGCTCAGAAGCATCTGTTTGGACAATGAACTTTTTGGTGTAGTCTGGACTCTGTAAGATGGGGGCAGTGCACATGGCCTGCTTTAGGTCTTCAAATGCCTTTTGACAGCTAGCTGTCCACTGAACCTTTTTTGGCATTTTCTTTGAGGTCAGATCATTCAAGGGGGTCACTATAGATCCATATCCCTTGACAAACCTCCTATAGTACCCAGACAGGCCTAAGAAGGCTCTCACCTGTGTCTGGGTGGTTGGAGCAACCCATTCCATTATGGTTTGGATTTTGCTCTGTAATGGCTGAACCTGGCCTCCACCTACAAGGTGGCCCAGGTACACAACCTGACTCTGCCCTATCTGGCACTTAGTGGCCTTGATAGTGAGGCCTGCTTTCTGCAGGGCCTCCAAAACATTCCTGAGGTGGACCAGGTGATCCTGCCAGGAGGAACTAAAGACAGCAATATCATCTAGATAAGCTGAGCAATAAGTTTCCATCCCTGTCAGAACTTTATTCACCAACCTCTGAAAAGTGGCAGGTGCATTTTTCAATCCAAAGGGCATCACCACAAAGTGGTAGTGCCCACCAGGGGTCGAAAATGCTGTCTTGGCTTTTGCATCATCAGCTAATCTGATCTGCCAGTAGCCAGCTGTTAGGTCAAACGTGCTTAGATACTTGGCTGAGGCCAAAGTATCAATCAGCTCATCTGCCCTTGGTATGGGATAGGCATCAGTCCTAGTGACTGCATTGAGGCCTCTGTAGTCTACACAAAACCTCATTTCTTTCTTACCACCCTGGGTATGAGGCTTGGGTACCAGGACTACTGGACTAGCCCAAGGGCTATCTGAAGGCTCAATTACACCTAGCTCCAACATTTTCTGGACTTCAGTCCTGATACAGTCCCTGACATGGTCAGGTTGCCTGTAGATTTTATTCTTGACAGGCAGACTGTCTCCAGTGTCCACCTTGTGGGTGCACCAGGAAGTCTGACTAGGGGTCAGGCTAAACATATGTCTAAACTGTTGCAGAACTTGTCTGCACTCAGTTTGCTGATGGTCAGTGAGGCTGCTTGCCAAAGCAACACCATCTACTGACCCATCATCAGGGTTCTGAGAGAGCAGGTCAGGGAGAGGGTCACTCTCCTCCTCCTGGTCCTCATCAGTTGCCATGAGCAAGCCCATGTCAGCCCTGTCAACATATGGCTTTAATCTGTTGACATGAAGCACCCTCAGGGGGCTCCTGGGAGTTCCAAGATTCACCAGGTAGGTGACTTCTCCCTTCTGTTCAACTATTGTATGGGGGCCACTCCACTTGTCCTGGAGGGCTGCTGGGGCCACAGGCTCCAACACCCACACTTTCTGTCCTGGCTGGTATACAGTCAGTACAGCCTTTTGGTCATGCCAAGCTTTTTGTAATTCTTGGCTGGCCTCTAGGTTTTTGGTTGCCTTTTTCATGTACTCTGCCATCCGGGAGCGGAGACCAAGTACATAGTCCATCACATCTTGTTTGGGGGCTTGAGAGGTAACTCCCAGCCCTCTTTTACCAAACACAGTGGACCTCTCACAGGATGCCCAAACAGAAGCTCAAATGGGCTGTAGCCAACCCCCTTCTGTGGAACCTCTCTGTATGCAAACAACAGGCAAGGAAGAAGAAGGTCCCATTTCCGCCTAAGCTTCTCTGGGAGTCCTTTAATCATTCCTTTCAAGGTTTTGTTGAAGCGTTCAACTAAACCATTGCATTGTGGGTGATAGGGGGTGGTGAACTTGTAAGTTACACCACACTCCTTCCACATTGCTTTTAGATATCCTGACATGAAGTTGGTACCTCTGTCAGAAATGACCTCCTTTGGAAAACCCACTCTGGAGAAGACTCCAATGAGGGCTCTTGCCACCACAGGGGCTGTGGTGGTCCTTAGAGGAATTGCTTCTGGGTACCTGGTGGCATGATCCACTACCACCAGGATAAACCTGTGCCCAGATGCAGTTTGAGGGTCAAGGGGACCAACAATGTCAATCCCTACCCTTTCAAAGGGTACCCCCACCACAGGTAGTGGTATGAGGGGGCCATTGTTGTGCCACCTGCCTTACCACTGGCTTGGCATGTGACACAGGAGCGACAAAACTCCTTTGTGTCCTCTGACATATGTGGCCAATGAAAATGTGGAACAAGCCTGTCCCAGGTCTTGTTTTGGCCCAAGTGTCCTGCTAAAGGGATGTCATGTGCTAGGGTCAAGAGGAACCCCTAAACTTCTGAGGTATTACCAACCTCCTGGTGGCTCCAGGGGCTGGGTCTCTACCTTCAGAATATAGGAGTCCCTCATCCCAATAAACTTTATGGGACCCACTAGCACTCCCAGCAGCCTCAGCAGCAGCCTGCTGTCTGAGGGGTTCAAGAGAGGGGCAGCACTGTTGCTCCTTCCTCAGATCTTCCCTGGAAGGGCCCCTGCCCCCAAGAACTCAACCTGATCAGGCTCAAGTCCCTCTGGGGCAGTCCCTTCTTCAGGATCTGCTTCACCTCCCTCTGGGGGTGAATCTGTGATCTGAGACAGAGGGGAAGGCACTGCCTTTACCCTACTGCTCCTCCTCTTGGGAAGCATCTGGTCCATTGTTCCAGGATCCAGAGCTGGTTCAGTGTCATGCATTCTTGCTTGTGACCTGGTCACAGCAAATACCTCTGCAGGGATGCCCAACATCTCAGCATGAGTCCATAACTCTACTTCAGACCAGGCTGAAGTCTCTAGATCATTGCCCAATAGACATTCGACAGGGAGGTCTGCACTGACTACAACCTTCTTGAGGCCAGTTACCCCTCCCCAGGAGAAATTCACAACTGCCAGACTATGGTTGGTCCTGACGTTGCTTGCATTGGTCACCTGGTACAGTTCGCCCAGGATGATCTGTCCAGGGTCCACAAGATCCTCTGCCACCATGGTGACACTAGCACCTGTGTCCCTAAATGCCAAAGCCTGTTTGCCATTTATTACAGGCTGCTGTTTGTATTTGCCCAGATTACTGGGACTCACTAGGAAGGACATATTAAGGTCTCCCTCACAAATCAGCATTGCCTGAGTGGGCACTCTGACTAGGTCAGAGTCCACTTCAGAACCCAGGGTCAACCCTACTACACCCTTATTCTGTGTACCACCTCCACCAGTAGCTGAACTAGGGGGAACAGTTGCCTTAGGGGCAGGAGTGGTGGTGGTTTGGTCTTTGGACTTGTTACAGTCAGAAGTCCAGTGCCCCTTCTGTTTACAGAATTTGCACCAGGGCTTCTTTTGGCCTTTTCCCTTGTTGGGTTGTGACTCCCCACCAGATGCAGATTTTTGGGGCCCTTGTGAAGACTTCTGGTCTTTTGACTTATCCCCACCTTTCTCAGAGCCCTTAGGATCTTGCTTCTTGGTGTCACTCCCTTGGTTCTGGGGTTTCTGCCTCACCCTGGTTCTGACCCACTTGTCTGCCTTCTTTCCCAATTCTTGGGGAGAGGTCAGATCCGAGTCCACCAGGTTCTGATGCAACAACTGGTTCTGGCATTTATTAAGGATCTGTTCTCTCATCATCAGATTATACAATCCCTTGAAATCAGTAACCCTACTGCCAACCAGCCAACCCTCCAGAGCCTTGGTTGCACAATCAACAAAGTCAGTCCAGTCCTGAGTCTGTGCCTTCTGGGTATCTCTGAACTTCAACCTGTACTGTTCAGTGGTTAAGCCAAACCCATCTATTAGTGCACTCTTCAGGACTTCATAATCATCAGCATCCTCTTCTCTAACAGTGAGGAGCTTGTCTCTACCTTTATCTGAAAAGGAGAGCCACAAGATTGCTGCCCACTGCTTCTGGGGGACCTGCTGTACTCTACAGGCCCTCTCCATAGCAGTTATCCACTTGTGGATATCATCCCCACTCTGGTAGGGAGGAACAACCTTGCTCAGGTTCCTATGGTCTGGAATAGATTCCCTGCCTCTAGGGACACTGTTGCTGCCACCAAGGGGTTCTAACCCCTCTCTTCTAGAAGCTCTCTGGATCTCCAGGGCTTCTCTATCCAGTGCCAACTGCTTGGTTCTGAGGGCAACTCTTGCTTCCTCATACTGCAGCAGTTTGCACATTCTTTCAGAGGAGGTCTCTCTTATGGGAAAGTATGAGTTCCTCTGATGGACAAATTCTCTGCCAGAGTGATAAGAGTGCTCAGATTCCCTGGAAGGGGACCTATGCCTCTCGTCCACTCTGTCAGTTCTCTTAGGGAGAATTCCTCTGTCCTTTTCAGGCCCCTTGAGGCCTGGCCCTTCAATCACAGAGTCCTGGTCATTCGGATTTTCATCGTCTGACCCAGATACTGTAATTGACCCACCCACTGATTCAGACCCATTAGCTCCTAGAGCCAATCTAAGATCATCTGCTGTCAGCAGATCTATCAGGTGCAGGGTTGAGGGACTCTGTCCTAGTCTCAGGTGTCTTTCAACACACATGGCTCTCAAGTCAGAGAAAGCCATGTCCTTATACTGAGGCTGAGTGGATCCACTGGTTCCACCCTTTAAGGACATTCTAGTGTTGTGCAGTGTTGTACTACCTACACTAGTTTGTGGCCTACTGATACTAGCTTGAGCTGTAGAAAGGGTGTGCTATCCCTTGGCACACAGCTCTAAGTTCAGTAGAACTTATCGATACTAAGCTTGACTTTATATGTACCTTAAGTACCTATAGTGGTTTTCAGTTAGTAATTCAAATAGAGATTTTCTGGTAAAACAATAGCAAGCTGGAATCCCACACGCTGCCCACCAATGTGAGAAGTTGGCCTGGTATATGCTGTTCACTAATTAAAGTGGGCACCTTGCACCAGAACAATTCGACTCTTATGGTAGATAGGTTTAAGACAACCTTTATAGAAAGCTATCCTAGTGGTAGCTGTGGAGAGCAGCCTTCAGGCTAAGTCTTGAAGGAATGTAAAGCAGCTTGTTTTACCACACAATCTCTTGAATCACCAAATGAAAAGACACCACACAGGTATATATATCAAATATATATGTATTTATTAATAAACACTCTCTACTAATCTCTTTATGAGATTAGAGGATAGGAACATATGTACAAGTCAAATATGATTAGGATAAGTTTAGCACAATTGAATATTACAATCTTAGTTTGCTAGACCTAGGTCTAGGGCATCTAGAATCGAGGGACCCCCAAGAACCACCCCAAGTAGTTGTAGGAGACCCACAGGGGACGGACGCGGTGACCTGGCACCGATGCGAATCCTGTACGAGTCTATGCACTCAGACGCGATTGAAATATCAATGTTAAAGGTCCCTTGCGTGTTCGAGGCGAACACACCGATCGGTCCTTGTACGAGTCGAAGGACGCGGTTACAGATGGTATTGCAAGGGAGTTGGACGCGGTGTGTCTAACACAGACGCGAACCAGGTACGAGTCAGTGCGATAGTCGCACTTGGAAAGTTAGAGTTTTGGGACACTTCGAGGGAAGCTACAAGCAAGTCACTTACAGGGTAAGTAGTTCTAGGGCCCACACCCACAGGAGCACCGTAGTGCTGAAGTTACCTCACCCAGGGGAGCCGGGTGCATAGGTGTTCTTTGGTGTCGGGTCGCGGCGTCGTTTTCAATGGGAGCCAGTGAAGACTTGCTGCTTGCGGCGACAGGAGAAGTGTCCGGAGGAATCCAAGCCTGGATTCGGAGGATGGAAGACCTGAAAGCAGAGGGGACAGTGTTCAACGTCACTTGGCAGTGACTCGGGGCAAGGAAGATGAATGCCCACCGTCGTCGCAAGATTCAGGTCATCCGTGGTTGCCTTGATTCTTCAGCCACGAGGTCCAGGAGGCTTCGTCGACAACCAGGAGCTGGATTCGGCGTGTCCCATAATGTCTGCAGCTTACGGCGGGGTCGGCGACTCGATTGGAGCCACCAAGCCTTGGTAACAGCAAGTCTCAGGGAAAATGTGAAGAGACAATGGCACAGACCAGCAAGGTCTGTCAGGCTCACCCAGTGAGGGTAAGTCAGCGCAGACCTGGAGCAACCAGAGGAGCCCTTTGGTTTCTTTATAGAGTCTTCTGGGGACCCACAAGCCGGCTGGCAAGGGATCGCAAAGACGCCTCGGGAGGATCTGCTCACAGGGGCCCACGGTCATTCGGGACATGGTAGGCCTTTGATCTTAGGAGGGGTTTCTGCTGGAGGCTGGGACCACACGTGGTCCAAAGCACAAGTTTGTGGAACGTTGTGAAGGGGTTGTACTCGACAATAGTGCACGGTACCCAGGGGTCGCGGTTCCTCGTTACTCTTGGGGTCCACTGGCCTCAGCTTCACTGGGGACTCACGATGGCCTTTGAGAAGTCAGGAAATCCACTTCTTGGGCTGCAGGGACTTCGGACTCCGGCGGGAGCAGCGTAGTTTGCGACCGTTGTTTGTAGTTTTTGGTGCCTGCCAAGCAGGGGAGTCACTCCTTGACTCCAAGGGAGATTCTTCAGTCTTCCAAAGGTAGTGGAACGTCGAAGGTCCGGGATTCTTCTTGTAGAGCGTCGTCCAGGAAAATCTAGGGTGCAATGCACAGGTTCCCCCTCTTATACCAAAAGAAGGGGAGGGACTAGCTCTATGACCCTACCTATGGGAGGGTCAGAGGAGTGGGTGGCTACACCCACTTCCCTTTGTCCAGTTTCGTGCCAGAGCAGGGACAGGTAGCCCCTGAGCCGGTTTGAACTGGCATATGCACAGAGGAGCCTTCTGCTCCCCCAGTGCAGGACTTCAAAGCACTCTAAGAGTGCACCCACCCAGCCCCAATACACTAAACCCTGTCTGGAAGGTGGTCACACCCCTTGGGACAGGATATCTATTGTTGGGCTTCCTCCACTGCGAGTGTTGGTCATCAGCAGGAGGGCAGCCCAGTGTCTGTGACTGGTGGCATCCATTTTGTGATGCCAGGGCTCTGCAGGATTCTACCGCGTTTCCACAGTAGCTACATGTCTATCCCTCTAGAAGGGTGGAATGCTACCCCCGCCGCCAGGACTGGCGGGGGGGTAGTATTCCAAGGTGTTTGACACCAAACACGACATGTTTCGATGCAGCCATTCCAAAGTTAGCATTTTACCGCGAGGATATAATGCACTTAAAAGTATATGGTTTAACCTCATCCACAAACAGCACCAGAGAATGGACTCTGAGAGCTGCAGAGGGGCCCTGCTCAGGCAGAGGCACCCCCTCACATAGAAGCCAAGCACCCTGCCCTCAGGATTGATAGGGCCTGCCTTAGGGGTGACTGATAGGTTTATATGTGTGTGTAGGAGAGATATAGGGGACCTATATCTCAGTGAGGGGTGCTAGCACTTCCTCACCCAGGCTGCAGTAGCAGGCCTGTGGTGTCAGATTTAGTCTGCTTCCCAGGGGTGGCATAATACATGCTGCAGCCCCTGGTAGGCCTGTGAAGTACCTATGCCCTTGGTACCTAAGGTACCATATACTAGGGACTCATAAGGTACCACAGTATCCAATCACTAGTGCACCTAGAGTGCACTCCAAGTCGTTTAGAGAGAACAGAGAGGCTGGGGCCCTGATTAGCAGGGGCCCAGCCAGACTATAGCCAGAAACCAGTGTAAACATCAGAAAAAAAGTGGGGGCAACATAAGAGGCAGATCCTACTCTCCTACAGTGACATTAAGAGTGATTGCAAGTGAGTGGGAACGAATAAGAATGAGTGCAAGGGGTTGTAAGAATGAGTATGAGTGAGGGCATGAGTTTGAGTGAGAATGTGATGTGTTGATTTGAAGTTTGTCATTGACCCTGACATATTGAAGATAATTAATGCCTTATAGAGATACCCAGGGCAAAATAGTGTCACTGGCATACTTGCAGCAATTCTTAGCAGGACAGATACCTGCGACAAAGTAGTGGCACTGGCACACTGAGGTTAATTTGTGGCATAAAGGGCACCAATGGTAAAATACTGGTATGGGCATACTAGAGATAATCCAGGGCAAGGGTGAACAAATGCTGCCATACTTGTGGAAAATCTTGGCATTCAGACTCTAGTGGCAAAAATACTGGTACTAGCACAATGGAGGTAATTCTAGGCATAAAGGGGGACAGCCTGGCCTATGGAAGGGTGGCAGCCATGACAAAATGCTGGCCCTGGCATATTGAGCTAATTTTTGACATAAGGGTCACTGTGGTATATGGACGACATAAACTGCACATGCATATTCTATGTCATTTTTGATATAAGGGAGCACCCATGGAATATATGGGCACCCGGGACAAAATGCTGGGCCCAGGCACAATAAAGGAAATGTTTGATATGTGGGGGCACCCAACCACATTTTGAAAAAAAAACAGGGTCAGCTCCAGGCAAACATTAGGTTTCATTGGTTTGGCAAAGCATTAAAGGATATGAATATCTAATGAGTTATTTTTCACCACGTATGGCATTATAGCAAATGTATGCAGAAAGTTTACTTTAAGATGCACTATTACACAGCATTTTTTCCAAATTTTTCTCTGGGGGATAAACCCCCTAGAAGGGAACTGGCTTACTCACTGTGCTCTCTCATTACAATTCAGGGTAAATAATATGCTCAAAACTTTCAAAGATCAAGTCAGCACCACAATATCTGCGGTATATAAAATAGACATTTGGCTGTGTTATACTGTTATACCAATCATGCAGTTAATATGAACCTCAGCATTGTCAACTATTGTGGTGTAATGTCATGTGACACACCTTCCTGGAAAAGAATTGGGACCAAAGTTCATATGAAGCCACTTCCTGTGATGACATTAAAGTGAAAAGGAGTGATGTCACTTCTGCTGCCCATGGCATTTTGGTGAATCAACCACAATGTGCTGATCACATGTGTGTTTGTCTTGGCTAGGAGGCAATCTTCGTCAGAGTGAAGGTTGCATGAACTGTTGTGCTGCAATGTTTTCTTTAGGGGTAGCGGAACTAATGGAATTTCACTCCACGGAATTCCATGGAGTTACATGAAAAGTCCACAAGAATCTGCAGAGTTCTGCTAACTGGCGGAAATCAGCATATCACGCTGCTTGCGCTGATTTTTAGCACTGGAAGCCTCTACTGCACTGAAAAATCAGCACAAATGGTGGCACGCCAGAGGGCGGTGTTTCTCGAGGTAGTTTCTGCTGCTGCTCCAGTAGGTTGTCTACTCAAGTGACAGCTTTCTCACCTAACGGTCACGACCGTCGTGTTGAGAAAATCTCACTGGGTGCCCTCCTAGCACCTGAAAATCGTGCCAGGGGACGCCCATTCTCACTGGCACTTGCCAACTTACAGTTGGAGAGCCGCACATGAGAAACAAACTCCACCATGTGGCGGTTGGCATAATTTGGCCAGAACTCTGCATTCCATGCGTAATGCTTAGTTGCACCAGTGGAGCCAAATGTATTGCCCACCTCTAGTTTTCTTGCAGGTATTTGATGACTGTGCCTTTGATACATTTGCACAACAGAAAGAATGTCTTCATTGAAACTCTGACTTATACTGAGAAACGGGAGATACTTTGCAAGGATGCAGCTAGTGGTTCATGTATTTTTATTTAAGAAAGTCAGTCTCCCTGCCCTCTTTTGTACCTTCTGATTTGGTAGGCTGGGGACCCATGTAATAACTCTTTTTACAATTCCTCTTGAATTGGTACTGAGAAAAACAAACAGGAGAGCTTTTTGTGGGACTTTGATTTGGTGGAATTAAGTGCTTACAACTTTTGCCACTTGGAAGTTCAGGCTGAGTCTGATGTCCGACAACACTTCAGGGTTTTGCTCTTTTGGTGGGGTGGGCAAGATTTCTCCAAAAATTAAGACATAGGGCACAGGGGAGGCATTTCACCTGCGGCTATTATTCTCCAAATGTTCTATATAATATACAGAAAGGCTAAATTTAGACTTTAAGTGTGGATAGTGGTAAATGGTGGTAAGAGTAATTTTAGGGTTTAGGGATGGGTTGTGGTAAGGGGGTAAGCGAAATTATAGAATTTAGGGCTTGGTAGTGGTAAGGGGGAAAGGTTATTTTAGGGTTTAGGGGTAGGTAGTGGTAAAGGGTGGTAAGGGTAATTTTAGGGTTTGGTGTGGGTATTAGTATAGGATGCTAAAGTTAATTTTAGGCTTTAGGGATGGAAACTGATAAAGGGTAATTTGGGGGTTTGCCCCCCAAAAAGGAAAAAAAAAACATTTAAAAAAAATATATATATATAGATACAACCAAAGGTTAAAATAACTTTATAGCTATGTGACTAAGGGCCTGATTTAAATCTTGGCGGATGGGTTACTCCATCACAACAGTGACAGATATCTCGTCCGCCAAAATATAAATTTGATAGGATATAATGGAATTTATATTTTGGAGGAAGGGATATCTATCACCTTTGTGACGGAGTAGACCATCCACCAAGATCTAAATCAGGCCCTTTGTCAGCGACAACATTAATGGTTTGAACTAAAAAAAACATAGAAATCCACCAGTTGAACTTGCGCCCCTGCCATGCACTGCTTATGACATCACATATTACATCACTCATGACATGTTCTATGACATCATTTATGACATCACTCATGACATTTCAAATAATATCAAAAGCCAATATAGGCCCCAGGAGCTCACCTCAGGGTCCGAAACTTACAAAAAAAAGGGAGAGGCACTGGCCCCCCTCCCTTATTAGGACTTGGGGACCTGATCCCCCAGGGGCACTCCTTAAAATAAAGGGTAGAGGGGCTGCTTGGCACCCCCCTCCCCCAAGTTGTTATCGGCCAATGGGATCCCATCCCCCAGGGCACGCATTATTAAAGGTGGATTTCCTGGTGCCCACACAGGGCACCCACCATATACTCGTTAGGGTCCACGAGGGAGGCACGCCTGTAGGGAGCATCCACTTATGCTGCGCCTTCCGAGCTTGAGCAATCTCTTGATCTGTTTCCCTATCCATATCAGTGCAGGCAGAGAAACAGATCAAAAGTCTGCTCCCATCTGGCGGGAGCATTTTTAAAGCTCCTGCCCGCTGGGAGCAGACCTTGTGTTTGCTCCCACTTGCTGGGAGATCAAAAAATGCTCTTGCCAAGCGGGAGCAAACACAGGTTTCCCAGCAAGCCCTGGTGTGGACAGGCACATCGCTATGTCCTGTGGGTGGACTCCCCAGGAAATAGCTAGTGAGCCGGCCTCGGGGGATCAGATCTACAGGGCTATTAATGGATCAGGGAGGGGGGCAGTGTGGCCCCCTCCCTTTTAATTAGTCTAGCGGCCCCGGGGGATGGGGTCCTCAGGGTTTTTGGTGCCTCGAGGAGGGGGGCCTCACAGCCCCCTCCCCTTTTTCACAGATGTTGACCCCCCAGGTGAGCTCCCTGGGGCCTGTAAAAGCTCGGGGAGAGGGACTGTGCACCCCCTCCCAATGATAAAAAAAGCAGCCCTGTCTTTCATTACGTTTATTTGTTTTATTTCATCCACCAGAGTCCAGCATGATCACAGCAATTTTTGCCCATTTGTTTGTTTTGGCCCTGGGGGTCCCTTTGGTTCCTCTCCCATGGGGTTTAGAGGGGTCAGAGCATCCCTACCCCGCCCCCTTATACTATTTCTTTTTTACATGTTCAGGACAAGAGACGAAGCACCCGAGTCTTGTAATGGCTGCCAGCAACATTTTTCTCATGTTGGTGTCAACTTATCAGACACTTGGTCCTGCAAGAGTCTGTCTCCCATGGGAGGGAGATGCCCCAAGGGAAATACAGTTCCCTGGGCCAATCAGAACACTCTATTTTTAAATTGACGCTCCCGCAAGTGTTTCTAGAGCCTGTTGAACCCAACTGTCCAGATATCTATATGTTTTCGACACTTAACTCCTCAAATACTACTGAACAGATATACACCAAATCACAAAATGCAAAATCTGTGGATCAAGATCTAGCTTCCTGCCAAATTTAGTGTAAATCTATTCAGCAGTTTTTGCTGTAACTCTTTCTAAAGAAGTCAATGGAAAATGGATAGGGATTTTGCATTTTGGGACTTTTTTTTTGGCTTCGCTTGACGGATCACCCTGATCCTTTCCATGCACACACTAGTGCAAAAGTAGCACCTGTTTGGAAAGTTTCATGGAGATTCGTCAAATGGGTCTAAAATTATTAGCAACACAAAAAATGCTTTTCCAATGGAACAGCTAACCTAACTATAACTATCCACTGGCAACTGTTTTACTTACCCTAAATATATTTACCATGCATGTGTGGTTAAGTCTGTGTTGTAAAGGCATGCTTGGCAAAGGCATGTCTGATAAGGTCATGCAGCATTTTTCAGAATACAGGCCTCTGAGCATTTTTCTTTAAACAAGTCCTATGCTCAACTGGGAATGTGTAAAAATATTAAGGGCCTCATTTATGAGACTCCTTGCGCCTCCGGAACGTCACTTTTTGTGACGCTCCGTGGCGCAGAAGCCTGCGTGATATTTATCAGGCAGCACTAAGCCACTTTTTTTGGCTTAATGCTGCCTGATAAATATCAGGCCCTTTAACGCAGTGTTCTGCGTTAAAGGGGCGTGCAATGGGTGTTGCAGGGGGCGTTCCCAGCAACATCCATGGCCTTTTGACACTGCCCCAGATTTACGAGTAATCGTAAATCTGAGGCAGCGCCAAAAGCTTACGCCTCCCCAGGGGTGGCGTAAGGAAGGCACAACGAGGAGAAATATCTTTATTTCTCCTCGGTTTTCCTTTTTCTATGCGTGCTGCATTCTGCAACACACATAGAAAGATGAAAAGCCTCTTGGGATTATTTTTGTACAGAAAGGTTTCCCTTCCTGTACAAAAATAATCATCTCTGCAACGCAGGAACCCTTGCACCATGGTGCAAAGGTGCCTGCATTGGCGCACGGCAGCCCATTGTGCGCCGGCGCAGGGGAAAAGGACAGGATACGGCGCATTCCTGCCCTTTTCTTTTGCCGTAGGGAAGCGCAGCAGGAAGGCCTGCTGCGCTTCCCTACGGCAAAACCTCATAAATGAGGCCCTAAGTTTTTTTTTATCTGTGGAGCTTTACTAACAATCAAGATGTTTCCGTGCTCCTCCTCCAGCATATGTGTTGCATATAATTGGTCCAAATTTGCAACAAAATGCATAATAAGGTATGGGTGCACGTTCTAAACCTTAACATAATAATACATAAAATAAATATATATTTAGTAACAGTGTGATCTTTGTACACTATGGGGCATATTCTCAAGGACACATCGCCGAGTTATTGGCACTTTATCGCAGCCAAATTCGCGATAAATCTAACGCCCCATTCCCAAGCAGGTGCTAACAGCCCATAACACCAGTTTACCTGCGAAAGCAGTCGCAGAAAACATCGCCACAGATGACCCCGGCAACTAACGCTAATGAGATGCAGAGTAGGCGTTCCCGTGCGAAAATCCGCGACAACACCACTCCACAACATTCTCAACAACCAGCCCGATCGGCGATAAGACCACAAAACATGCGATAAGGCGTGGTAGCAGCAGGAAATTAACACCTGCTCCTACCTGGTGCAAAGTCGGACGACAACCAGCACCAGACAAGGGAGCACAGCCCATAGCCACACCTGAAGAACAACAGATGTCCTGGAGCAAACGACCATGCAGCCCGGAGCCCCAATAGGTCAACAACACCCACCACCTCCAGGACCCCCCCCCCGGGGCCCTACCCCGGGCACCCCCCACATTCCCCCCCAGGACAAAGATATTGCACATCAACTCCACGAAACCATGAACCAAACAAATCGCCTAAAGTCGCACAATCACAACACTCAACATACATGTGTGGTCGGAAAAGAGGGAAATCATACATCCATATCATAACATCCAAATAACACGTTTAATGCAGAACAAAACAAACACAGAAAATCAGAAGAGGCATGGCGGGTCGTCCCATGACATCCTGCAAGTCACAGCCTGCAAAACAGAAATCTGTATAAGGAGTGCCATGCGCACATCAAATCACAGAGAGAGAGAGCGAAAGAGAGAGGGAGAGAGTGAGAGAGGGAGGGAGAGAAAGAGAGAGGGAGAGAGAGGGAGGGAGAGTGAGAGAGGGAGAGAGAAAGAGAGGGTGAGAGAGTGCCGACACTGCGGACCTATGCCCCACTGCTCACCTGCTGCCACCGGTGTGTCTCCAACCACGTGCCCAGATTCACAGCAGTCCCCCAGGTCCCTCATCTGAAACAGTTTCCAGAGACATGAATGTCAGAGCCCATACAGTTGCACATGCCACCATCGCTTGCCCGCCCCTGCGCACACAGGCTGCTGCACCCCATCCCCTCCCGCCGCCCAGCGGTGAATGCCCGCCCCTGTGCAACCAGACCTCACTGCTCACCTTCCGCCATCGGCGTGTCTCCAAGAGGGCCCACCACGTTCTGGAGGGATCTCCAAGCCCGGGGCCCGCGACCATGGCACCCTCCACATCATGCAGCCCCGCGCCGAGGGCCACCACGTCACACACATGTTGCTGGGTCTTGATATCGCAATGGCAGAGACCACATCTGTGGACACGGCATCATCGCAGGCTGCACACCCGCTCAGCGCTTGAGGTGCCACTAACTCTGTGAACCGCAACGCAACACCACGTGGCGGGAGGCCCGCCCTGCCCTTGCCCAGGCCCACACTGCGGGCCAGCAGGTCTCACACAAACCCATGCCAGTCCGGACCGCCAGGACGGCGCATCATCGCAGGCTGCACACCCGCTCAGCATTTCAGGTGCCCCTATCTCACTGCACCGCAAGACACCGTCCCGTGGCGGGGTGCCTGTGCCTGCCGCAGTGTATTCGGTGCCACCAAGTCTGTGCCCCGCTAGCCATGGACCCTTAATGATTGAGTCCCGTTGTGCGGACGCCATCATGTCACCCCCGGCACTGGGCAATGTGAGGTGGCAGGGCCCTAGGCCCTCATGCGTAGATGGAAACTACATGGAGACACCCAGTTGTAGAGTTGAAATGGCGTCCAGCACGTGTGCCAGGCCCTTTTTATTGGCAGGGTCACGTGTCCTGTGACGCCTGTGCTGGATGGGTGTGGTGTGGGTGTACACCAGCCGTGAGGGAGTGGCTGTGGCATGCTGACAACTAGACCTGTGAGCTGCAGATCCTTGCAGTGCAGAGCTGGGACATGTAGCGTTGTCGTCCCCCCCTGTGTGCGTAAGCGGAGTGGGCTGCCCTGGCGTATGCCAGTCCAGTGTAAGGGTGTGAACAATGACCCCAGGGCTCTGGGCGTGGTTCCGTCCTGGGCTGGACAAGGGAGTGACTAATGGATGTCTCTCTGTTGAAGTGTCGGCAACCCCCAGCCCGCAACGGAAATGTGCCACCCAGTGACAAAAGTCTCACAACATGGGCAACATGGACGTAAGGGGGAATCACTGACCCTACATTCATCCATACTTCCACACTTGAAAGATCATAGACATGACACATCTGTGTGAATATGAATGTTTATTGCACATTCAAGGGAGTGTTGCAGCTGGAGCAGTACAGGGCCATGCCAACACCACTTCACATTGTCGGCCCGTGTAGGGCCAGCCAGAGTCCTTCAGGGAGTGACGGTACATCAGAAGAGGAGGAGTTCAGTCCGCAGTCTGATAGCTGTGTGATTGGTGAACAAACAGAATATGGCAGTCCATGTCGGGGTCCGAGGTGAGTGTCACAGAGTGCATCGGGGGACAGTGGAAGGTGATGATGCAGAGGGCAGAACCAAGCAGAAACAGGCCACATGGCGGAGATGTATGCTACTGCGTCCTTCTGACCACAAAGGCAAATTCATCCGCATCTTCGTCCGCTGCTGTTGCCTGTCCCTCACATGTGGGTGGTGGTGTTATGTCTCCAGCACTGTGTGGCACTGACACAAGAGGGGCCGGAGATGTGGATGGGGTGTTAGCAGCAGCATGCATCAGCGCAAGGCCTTGTGGCAGCAAAGCCATGAGGAGGGTCTTAATGGCATAGAGGGACCCAGCTAGATCTCGCTGGTGTGCAGCCGTGGCAGCCGCTCTTTCCGCCTGCGTCCGCTCCATGTTCTCCATGATCCTCCCCATGTGTCCCAACTCCTGGGCGAGCTCGCTGGAGGCACTCTGACTTGACAGTCGTTCCTGTCGCAGTCAGGACTCTAGCGATGTCAGCCATGGTTCGTTGGAGAGCATGGAGCGGACTGTGGGTGTCCGTTAGGGACTGTGAGTGGTCCCTGTTGGGACTTAGACACCCACGTATGGCATCTAGTTTGGCTGCCATGCGGTCGAAGCCCACCTGCACCTGTTCAGCCAGCTTCTCCTGGCACCCCAACACACGGCGTTGGAAGGCCATGTGTTCATCGTGGGGTCCTGGGAGGCGGCCGTGGTGGTGGGTGCTGCCTGCTGTGTGTACTGTGCAGGGGTGGGTTCTCCTCGTGGCAGCTGGGCTACCCTGCTCCTGGAAGTGGGCTGCGTAGGCTCTCCACGAGCTGTTGGAGGGCATCGGAGTCGAAGGTGTGGTGGTCCTCTTCGTCATCAGAGAAGAGAGGTTCGGACTGCACTGCAGGAGGTGTTGGATTTCCCCCTGCAATGTGGAGGGGAGATGCAGTTTAACATCATGTTCACATGTATGTTGACGCATTGTACAGGTTCACATTCAGACTGCATGACAGTGTACATTGTGACTGTTTGGGGGGCTGCCTATTTGATGCGGGACAGTGGACATTCCGACTACATCACGGATGTGTGTTTGTACTTGTACATTGTCAACTCACATTTCCATGCAGTGCCAAATGTGATTGGCCAGTTTCTACGCACATGCGGCAGCAGTTGTGTCCTCTGTTCTGTTGTGGACGTGTTGCGGTTTGTACCACATCGTTGTCAATGTTGATGTGCTCTGCATGTAATGTGTGTGTGCCGCATTTTGGGGCAGTCACCCCTGCTGGTCTGATTTCGCTGCCCCTTATCCCTTACATGTGGTGTGCCTCTGGCTTCTGTGCTTATGCAGTGCTGAGATGTTGCATACCTGTGTGCATTGGTCTCTTGGTGGGAGTTGGGGGTCTGGGGCATGGTTTGTACGCAGATGTGCTGTGCTTACTTGTGCATGTGTGCCATTGTGCCCATCTCCCCCCGTCCCCCCAGTCCCTGGTGGTTACTCACCCTGTTGCTGTTGTGTCCGGTCATGTTGAGCAGTATCCGGTCCACCCACTCCTGCCACCGTCTCCCCACTGATGACTGTGGAGACCATTTCCTCCATCTCGTCCAGCTCCTCCTGTGTCGCTGGACTCCCACCTCCAGTCTGCATTGCTGCCTTCAGGTTGTTTGCGAGTTTCAGCTTGGTTTTGCATTTCACATCATTCCAGCGCCTCTTGACCTCGTCCATTGTCCTCTTCAGCAATCCGACTGCATTCACCTTGTCCACGATGGTCTGCCATATTCCATTTTTAGTTGCCAGTGACAAGGTGGAGGTGACGAACAGTAGTTGATGGTGTTCTATCACCTCCGTTATCAGGATCCTGTTTTCCTGCGGACTGAACCGCTTCTTCCGACTCTTCTTGTCCTTGCCCTTCCCTGACCCCGAGGTCCCAGGCTGGTCCTCCGTGGGGCTTGTGGGGTTCTGGTTGTCCTCTGTGCTTGCTCCGGGTGCCTCCATTGTGCTTCGCTGTTGTTTGTCTTTTGTTTTTTTGTTTTTTCTATTTTTATAGTGCATTTTCCCGCATGACGCGTGGGAATTGCAGGCCTGTGGCTGCTTTTCGCAGATTTTTGTATCGCTATTGGCGTCATCGCTACTATTTTCGCGTTGGGGTTTCGCGTTTTTGCAGCGTTGCGTTGCTTTTAACGCGTTTGTTTGTCGTGTTCTCGTGTGTCTATCGCATGGTGCCGCCGTGTTGGGAATACCACGTTAACACAGAGTTATTTTCCCGCGATGGACTGCGATATGCAGGGTTGCGTTAGGCTGCACTTGCTGTGGTTATCACACGTTCTTGTGAATATGCCCCTAAATTGATTGAAGTGAGTGGAAGGTGGCATGTTAGTGTACAAAAACACAAAATAAATGAATTAATATTTGGGTAACTTTGAAAAAAGTTAACTCTCTAGTGATGTGAAACTACCCAAAATCTAATACATGTATGAAAGGCAGCATGCCTGTTGTCTTAAGAGATGTTTCCATTAGCGTGGCTGTGAAAGGTTTTGTCCACTTAATGTATAATATAGGGGCAATGTGTTTAAAAGCTAAAACTATTTTAGTTCACTTTATTAAATCTGGCAAAATACACAATAAGTATTCCAAAATGTCCCTTTGTTTGATTTTATTTAATTAGGTTTTGAGACTTTCCTTGAAGTAAGTAACTCTCTGGCACCTTTAAAAAAAATTATATTCCAGTTAACCTTTTTCTTTATAGAATATACTGCTCAAACTTTGTCTTGAGGAACGTCCTGTTGATATGTGTGTCCTTACAGCTGTCCTTGAGAATACAAACCAATGGGCTTTCTATTCACGTTGGTAAGAAGGGTCAGCTCATTGATATCTCATTGTGAACCGTCTGTCCAATTACAGCAATTTCTAACTGCCATGTTGCTATTGGTGTCATTATTTATATAATTGTAAGTGCTTTTCTTTTTGGCTGCACTTCTGTGCAAGAAATCAATTCAGATCACAACATAGAACATCAATCACAAATGGTCCATTCATTCTGATGGGCCCAGCAACCATAGAGTTTAGTAGACAAACCTCTAGTGGGTGTGTTCCACCCAGAGATTTCAACTGCTACAGGAAGGCGAAGCCTTCTGGTGGAAAAAAAGTATTTAGTGGCCCCAATGAAATTATAGGTTTAGTGGAAACACCGCTGGCGAGTTGTACACCACCTAAAGATAGCAACTGCTACAAGCCTCCAGGTGGAACTACAGTAGTTAATGGGCCCAATGAAATTATAAATTTAGTGGAAACACCACTGGTTAGTTATACTCCACCCAGAGATTGCAACTTCTGCAAGCAAGCAAAGTCTCCAGGTAGAAAACTGTGGAAAAATATGGGGTGAAATCAACATCTATGTGTTAGTCCCCCCCAAAAAGTATAATTCCGGTTATTTTCCCTGCTCCCTAATTACTGGGACTCCAAGTAAACAGAAATTCTAGGGTTGGTGGGGCTAAGAGGGTGGTATCTGGGGATTATAAGGGCCACTCCTAATGAGGGCCCTAGATGGTAACAAGAAAGGTTGAAAAGGTTCAGATGAATGAATCAGAAACTAGGAATGGTTCTAAAGACATGGAATAAAATATAATAGGAAATACATAAAACATTGCACAGAGTGCCAAATGTATTTGTTTTGCTAAAAATTATTAATTGGTTAGACAATATTCCTCACACACCATAAGGAGAGTATCACCAATGGAAAGAGAATTACAATAGAATTAAGGTTTAGAAGGAAAAGTCTCGCATTTGTTAACTCCGTCATACATCCAAGTAAAAACAGGCTCAACAATGGGGTCTTGGAAAAAGGTCAAAACAAAATCAATGCAAAAATGGAACAACGCAAATTAAAGGGCGAGGAAATTAATGTGACAGCTGGAAAGACAAAAAGACGAAAACACATTGAAGCAGCAAACCACACAGAACATAAGCACATTAGTAAAGAAATGGAAAGCAATTCCATATGTAGGAGCAGCGTTGTTTTGGAGTGGACCCTGATTAACTTTAACCACATCCATTAGATGCTAAAGCTCACAACCCTTTTCGAGTACTCTTCCATCCAATGATATTCCATCCAGCACAGCTGCCCACAAGAGCCAGTTTTGTGGTGGAAGAACCAGACAAACAGGTCTTTAATAGTGGACATGAATTTGAGGAAGCTTTCAGGTGTGGGCGAAAGGAGTATTAGTAAGAGAATGCAAACACACCCCTTGGACTGAAAACTATGGGGCATATGTACAAGGAAGTGTTGGAGCGCGGAGCTGCGATACATTTGGCAGCTTCGTGCTCCAACATTTCCAAAACGCAGGGATGGGCCGTATTTACAACAATACGATGTATCCGTGTGTTTTCCCAAATGCTGGCGCTAAAATTAGCTGCCTAGCGCCAACACAGGCACCCTTGCACCATAGTGCAAGGGTGCCTGCATTGCAGGGAATGATTGTTTATGTGCAGGAAGGTGTCCCTTCCTGTACAAAAACAATCCATGATGGCGATTTGTCACTTCTATGTATGCTGCAGAATGCAGCACACATAGAAGTAGCAAATCATAATTTTTTATTGACGTTTTATGTGCAGGAAGGGACACCTTCCTGCGCATAAACAATCATTCATGGTATTTTTCTCTTTCTATGTGTGCTGCAGAATGCAACACACATAGAAAAAGCAAAAACAAGGAGAAATAAAAGTGTTTCTCCTAGTATCACCATTCTAATGCCTGCTCTTGCATGGCATTAGTTTTTGGTGCTGCCTCAAATTTACAGATCCTTGTAAATCTGTGGCAGCATCAAAAGGCAATGGGTGTTGCAGTGGAACACCCTCAGCAACACCCATTGCACGCCCCTTTCACGCAAATACCTGCGTGAAAGGGTACCATATTTACAGAGCTGCATTAAGCCACAAAAAGTGGCTTAACGCCACTTTGTAAATATGGAACAGGGCATTGCACCACGAGAACATCGTAAAAAAGGATGTTCCTGTGCTGCAATGCCTTGTAAATATGCAGGTGAAGTTGCCAGATGATATTTACTGATTCCCCATACCAGTGCCACTGCCATTATTCAGCTGGGATTGAGCTGTGTTTCAGCAGCCTGTGGTTCATGCCACAATGTTACCAGAAAGTGAAGTTATGATGCAGCTTGGGTAATAGGGTGTAAATTTAAGACAGCAATGTGTCACCTCCTAATGCAGTAAGTTATGGGATTATATTTGCATCCCATTCCTTGTACCAGTACTTCGCATGGATTGCACCAGTCTCACAAGAGAGGCACCCATTATCCAAGTCAATCTTTTAAGTTGCCCCCAAATAAGGAACTGTTAAAAATGGGGGTCTCTAGTTGGCAGAGGTAGGTACCTTTGCCCAAATAAGGACCCTTGCTTCTAGTCAGGGTAAGGGGGATACACACTTTAGATAACCCCTGCTCACCCCCTAGGTAGCTTGGCATGAGCAGACAGACTTATCCCAAAGGTAATGTGTAAAGTATTTGTACTCAAAACACAGTAATACAGTGATAACACCACAAATGGACACCACACCAGTTTAGAAAAATACAGTATCCAAGATACATGTAATAAGAATATGACTTTAAAAAGGTTTCAAACAACTTGGCCCATGGAAAACTATGGATGCCTGATTTCTCTCAAAGTACCTGTAGTTGTGACAAAATTCACAAGGCCAAACAGCCGCAGAGATGGGAAGCGTCAAAATCAAAGAGATGCATCAGTTCCTGAGACCATGGGGAGGCGATGCGACAGTTCTGCTGCACGCAGGAGAAGTGATGCGTTGAAACCGGTCTGTAGGAGGAAGTGATATGTCGATTCCAAGACAGTTCTGGTCCGCGGGTGATGCGTCGGGAAAACTTGCCGCACAAGTATGATGCGTGGAGAACCGGGATGCGTCGGCGATCGATGCGGTGGTGTCGAGCGGTGCTGCGTCGGTTTCTTCAGCTGTGATCCCTCGATGCGTTGGTTCTTGCAGCGGAGACAGGCGCTGTGTTGGTTTCGGCAGCGGCGCAGCGATGCGTGGAGAGTCTTGTCGCACAGCGGTGCTGCGTCGGAAAAACAGCCGCAAGAAGAGCAATGCGGCGATTTTCTTGTAGTTGTGTTGCTTTTCCAGCTCCCAGCAGCAGGAACAACCTCCAGAGGCCCAACACAGTCACAGGCACCTCTTGGCAGGTCAGAACTCCCAGCAAGGAAGTTCAGGGGAGCTGGGGGTGAAGTCTTTGTGTCCTCGAGACTTCAGAGCAGGAGGCAAGCTCTTACTCAAGCCCTTGGAGATCTTCCTCAAGCAGGGGGACACAGCACACAGGAAAGTCCTTGTCCATTCCTTGACAGAAACAGCTACTGCAGGCCAACCCCAGACAGCACACAGCAAAGAGGCAGCACTCCTCCTCCAGTTTCTCTTGATTCCAGAAGTAGTCTAAATCTCTGGGGTTTTAGGTTTAATACTTATACCCCAAAATGTCTTTGTTCTCTTTGTGCAAGGGTCTCTGAGCCCAGTCCAGACAAGTTCTGTCCTCACTGGTGCAGTATGACCACAGGGGTGGAGACAGCATTGTGCAAGGGAGACAGGCCCTATTCATGTGCAAGGAAGTCTCCTCCCACTACTCTATATGCAGCCAAGCCCCATTCAGCTCAGTTCTGTGTCATCCAGGAAGGGCCAGGCACACCTCAACCCCCCCAGTGGCCGTCTACAGTGAATGCACATCCCCAGCCTCTGTGACTCCAAAACCAGACAGTCAATACACAAACACGCAGAGGCAAACAGAATGGTTAAGCAAGAAAATGCCAAGTGGCATTTTCAAACACACAATTTAAAAAACATCTTTACTAAAAGATGTGTTATTAAATTCTGAGTTCTCAGAGCCTAAACCTTATCTCTCTATCTTGTCCCAATGGGAAGTTATACTTGTAAGATGTTACAAAGCAATTCCCATTCTATCCTATGGGGCAGGATAGCCTTTCAATAGTGAAAAACGAAATTGGCAGTATTTCACTATCAGGACATGTCACACACACCAGAACATGTCCTACCTTTCACATACCCTGCACCCAGCCCAGGGGGGTACCTTGGGCCTACCATAGGGGTGCATTGCATGTAAGAAAAGGGAATATTAAGGCCTGGCAAGTGGGTGCACTTGCCAGGTCGACATGGCAGTAAAAACTGCAGTGGCAAGTCTGAGGTACCTTTTCAGGGCTACTCATGTGGGTGGCACAATCAGTGCTGCAGGCCCACTAGTAGCATTTGATTTACAGGCCCTGGCACACACAGTGCACTTTACTGGGGACTTATCAGTAAATCAAGTATGCCATTCACGGATAACCAATCATGTTCACAATGTACACAGAGACAATATGCCCTTTAGCACTGATCAGCAGTAGTAAAGAGCCCAGAGTCCTGAAAACAACAACAACAGGTCAGGAAAAAATAGGAGGAAAAAGCGAAAAGTTTGGGGATAACCCTGCACAAATTCCAACAGGAACAAATACCCAACGATCAGTTTTTTTTGTTGAACTGTAAAATACAGGTCTATGGATTCAGACATTGGCAAATAGCTTTTATTTTGGTTAAAAACCATAAAAGGCGTGCATACAGCTTATTCATCGTACAGAGCAAATCCAAAGTTATCTATAAAGTGCATACAGCTTATTTATCTTTCATTCAAACAGTACATATCCAAATTTGTCAATAAAGTGCATACACAAGACAATCTTGCAAGATTCAGATATTATAAAATATGTTAAAAGGTAAAACCAGCAATAAGAATTAAAACCAGATTAGTAATTCAGATAATCAAATGCCAGGTCGAGGTTTATCTAAGAGGCTTAGCAAGTGCTGACAGTTTGTGGAGAAAAGGATTGGACAGGACTTCACGCAGTGGGCTGCAAGAGAAATTGCTTGTCTGTGTAGCCATTTGATAGGTGTTGGGTGTATACAACATTGTGATGCCTAACTTTTAGAATTTTCACTGTCCGTGCACTGTCATGTCTGTTGGGGAAAGAAATGCTCTTGGCATAATACTGCCTCACAGTGACCTGTTCGTCACAATTCAATGGATCCTTAGCCCTTTATGGCTTTACTTTGGTACATAGAGGCACATGCCTGTGGCAGTGACTTAACATTTTGAATTGAGTCACCATCCAAAGCACAGTTTTCAACTAATTCTGCAGTATGGGGGTGGGGGGGCTTCTTCTATACCTTAGGCAAAAATAATGAGCTAATATTAGGCCTAGAATACAATGGAATGTAGATAAAATGGAGCTTGCTGCAGTGTACCATGTTCTAGGTTTGCCATTTATTTGTGGTAGTCAATTTTATCATTTGCTAAATAATGTGGGGATTTCTTCAGCATTAAGCTGTATCGAAAAAGCAAGGCACAGCGAGGGTTGGAGTGAAAAATGATTTGCCCAAGATCACTTGACCCTCAAAGGGGAACTGTAATTCCTCAAATGTTATTCTACCAAACCAAGTAATATGAACGTCAATTGTACATATGTGTAATTGATTTCTAATTTTATAATTCAAATGTATAAACACACCCCTTGATGTACTTCCCCTCTCCCACACTTTTCACGTTCAAGTAAAGCACTCGATTGTGACTTAGATATAATTGTGCAATAATTTACATCCACACATACATGAAAGTGCAATAATGTATGAGTGTGGAATTCCACTTTTTTTAATGCTTGCTCTACAATTTGTATGTCAAAAAAACTGTTATGTCTTTGTCAATTGGCACTGCAATGTCCAACTCCCTATTAGTAAAAGTGCAAAGAGGACACAGTCCTTTCTATTTGTTATAACTGTATATGCATTTTCCAACAATATTCGAGCCTCAATTGTTTTAGGGAGAATATATGTGAAGGAGTACTGCAAGAGTATTAAGTCACAGATTCTTCAATGCCTTTGTGAGTTGGTTGAATAGTGTGTTTGTAGACCTGCAAAATGTGCCTTTCTTGATCAATGGATCTATGACAGTTTGCAGAAAAATGACATCTGGCAGTAAAATTATGATAAAGATTTTCATTGACTGCAGTATCTGCTATATTACTTGATAAAGGATGATTGGGTATTTTATCAACATTTGCTGGATTCCTGCTGTTTTAATGTGGTTAGTGGATCGTACTTGAGGGTTTTGACTTGGGCTTACAAGCTTTTACCATGCTGGTAGATGGTGGGGCTCTGGCTAGACAATACGTTGACCATGATTACCTCAAAATATACTTTAGGATTGGTTCCCATGCTCTGACTCCTCTATTAGGTTTGAGATATGCTTTTGGTAGAGCAATACCAGATGGCTTTGGCAGCCATGTTTTGCGAGACATAGTTAACACAAAATTGGATCATATAAGTATTTAGATGTAAGCTTAATTAATTAATTAAAATGAATCAAGATCTCTTTGCATACCTTTCAAAGGACCTGTTATCTTTCAGTAGAGTGATGGAGGGGTCTTTCCCTGGCCAAGTCACAAAGTGCACAGAGTATTGACAGAACCTCTCAGGAATGACGCACAAGTCCTTCTAGTGATCTAGTTTGACCTAGGTCACTTGGTTCCCCACTCCGAGCAAACACCTCATAAGTGGATTCCCTGTTACTTTAGAGTCTTTGCTTAGAGGTTGACTAGGCCTGACTGTGTGATGGCATCAAGTCTCCAGACTTCCTGTATAGCTGAAACCAGACAAGAATATGATCATCAAAGGTCTTCTATCAATACTTGATGCTAATGAGGGGTTTGGTCTCTTGAAAAGCTGAATCTTGCATCAGTGTTCAGTTTCCGGAAGATGATTTTGATGTGCTGCCTCCGTTTCTATGCTATGAGTATAAAAAGACTGCATTCAGTGACTTTTAGGGGTTATGGGTATATGCAGTGGACATGGAATCCTTGAACAATCATCCTCTGAAGGGTTTCTCCCCTATCCATTGAGGGCAAAGCAGATCACTTCTGCTGGGAAATTCGCCCCCCCCCAAAAGGAGACAAAAAACCTATTCCTTCAAGTAGGTAGAAGAAGTTTGCAATTTCCTTGGACATCTCAGAATGTTATAAATTGGTCATTACTTTATTATACAATTATTCAAACAATATATAAAATAGAGAATTTGCTAATAGAGGCAAATGCTATCAGGATCAGACAGCACAATTAAACTAGAGTTGTGAACCATAATCGTACATACAGTAACCGTCCAATTTAGGAAACCCATAAGTCAGAGAGACCCATCTGGCTTCTTGGGAGAGAACGGCTATAACTCTTGCTGTTCAAATAGTTATCAAGGCTATAAAAGCCTACTCCAATTGGCAAATTAGTGCAGATAGGCATCAGAATTTTATGGTTCTAGCAAGGCATCTTCTCCCAGATTCTTACCATATATTCCAGCATATGAGGTAAAGCTGCATGAATTTGTTGCCTATCTTAAGTTATTTATACCACCCACTGCAGGATATGTTATATTTAGATGTGTTGTTCAGATAGAATCTAACACAACTTTACTTTGTTTGTGCACTGCTACATGAACTACATAAGAGGCAGGAATTTCTGATCAAGCTGAAGATTGTGTTTCAAGGCTTTGTGGGACAGTTATTTATCCCCTCAGGATATATATTTGGACACTGGGATGGCACGCCTTTGTACGCTGGCCAATAGGAGAAAGAGCTCTGGTAGAGAGACATGAGGTCATGTTCTTAGAGAGTTAAGGATACAGACACTTTGGACCACAGATCAGAGACATTGTGATTTGCGGCCCATGGTGGAAAACCTACACTAATTAGTAAAAGGCTTAGGAATTGATAGGTTGTTCCCTAAGTCAGTAGGGAAAATATATAGCGTGACAATATGCTGAGGATCTCTGTCAATAGGATATTAAATTCTTAGCTCAAATCAACTTGCATCCATGTTGCAACAAGTTTTCTTATTAGGAAATATATTAAAATCTTAGAATGGTATACAGTAGTTCCCATTTACAAGAAGAGATCTAAAGGTGACTCTAAGAATCATTGCTTAAAAAAGTCCTTTTTGATTGTTGAAACACTTTATGAAATTCTTGAACAATTGTAAAAAATCAACAATAGATAAACATATACTAACCACTGTACAATCAGGTTTTCGAATAGGCATGTGCAATTGCCAATGTTATGGCGATTTGAGCACTAGCAAGGAAAGTGCTATATAAGTTCTTCTATGCTGTACTGCTATTTTGTGTTTATTAGTCATCAGTTTTTAGGTCGAGCCTGGGCAGCATATGCACTGCTCTGCGAGGCATGCTGTATTCGAGTATGGACTTGAAGCTCCACCCACTCTCTGCCTATATTTTTCATTGGCATGTGTCATTGTCCTTTTTAAATGCTGGCTTCTGATTTGTTAATAGGCTCGTTAGTCGCTCCTTAGTACCTCCTTGTCTTCATTTGTAACCTCCCATGAGGACTGGCCCTTTTGCTTCTGTTGTTACACGGTATGTCTTATTTAGTCTGTAAGCACTATTTTCTTTTATGAGTTTCTCCTACTGCAGGCACAACATGCTTTCCTGCAACATTCAGCATGCCCTGAGCGCTTTCACTTTCCAAGCAGCCTGGGACAATGGCGGCTGCTTCTTCTAAATGAAATAGGTCTTGCATTTACAAGAGTTTGAGCTATTGGCATTATAAATGACAATGCCTTTTATTTATGTGTCAATTATCAAAACAGATAAATAAAAGGCATTGTCATTTACATTGCCAATAGCATAAACTCTTGTAAATGCGAGATCTATTGCATTGCAAATGCTTGTTGATTAAGTGTTTTCTTTGGGTGAGATTGCAGTAAAAGGACATCGATTTAGCTCTGTTGACGATGATCAGGTCTTCACACTCAAATGCTTAAAAAGAATGCCTATGAATCGAGGCAATACACAGTCAAAATATGGTTGGTTTAAAGCAAGGCTGGTGATTGATCGCATGCCCAATTACCCAGCAGTTGGCTGATCTGGCAGGGGAATTGCCTCCACCCAAGGGTAAGGCGTAAGCTGTTTTCTGCTAAATGTGCACTGATGTTGATAAGTTTTTACAAGTCCATTGTAAATACAGCCCAATTATACTTCCACAGCCCCCTGACACAAGCAGGTGAGAACAAGCTTACCATTCCAATCAGGAAAGACACGTTGTGCTCTATCCACCTTTGACAATTTACCTGGAGATAATGTGTATCAGAAAACGAACATTCCTGTCAGGACTGCAGGATTGTGTTTATTAGTGAGTTCCGGAGTCCCTTTTCCCAAATGATGGGCACATAAATGTATTTTTAGAAAAGGGTTATTGATTAATAAAGCCTATAGCAATGTGTTTAAACGGGTGTTCTGTTCTCACAGCCCACACACTCTTCTGACAACTGTTAATGCCCTATTACTTACCAGTAATCTTAATTACTCCTTGTCCCGTTGTCCTCGTCCCATTCATGACAAGTGGAGATAATCATCTCCCGACAGAAAAAAAAACAGGAATGCTGGGACCCTAACCCCAACCCCTCCCACTGGGAGTACATAAGCAGTACTTACCCAGCATTCCACCTGAACTACCAAGTCCCCAACAGGAAGGCGGCCATCTGGGAGGTAGGGCGGGGCATAATGAATGAGACGAGGATAATGGGACCAGGAGTAATGAAGATTACCGGTAAGTAATAGGGCATTACCCCCAGGTCCCTCCTGTACTTGTCCCATTCATGACAAGTGGAGAATACGAAAGCCAGAAACTCGGTCTTCCAAAACCCTCAAGCACACCCAGGAAATAACACCAAAGGCAGAAACCCAAGTTAAGCAAAAGGGAGAGCCACAGGAAACAACCGGCAGAGCACCCAATCAGGAAAGCACCCCACCAAAAAGCAGGGTCGCACCCACCCAAAACAAACAGGAAACGGCCAAGACAAAGAAGAGGAAAACCCACAGAGGGCATCCAACACACACCAGGAACCCCCAAGCCCACAAGGAAGGAGGAGAGCCCGCCAAATCAAAACCACCTGAGGCTGCCAACAACAGAAGGACAACGAGGAGGCCACAGATGGAAGAAGACCCCAAGCGGCCAAACTGACCAGCAAGCCAGAAACAGGCCAACAGTGACACAACCAAGGACCAGAAACTAGGACCAAGGAAACAGAAGGAGACAGCGACACGAAGGAGGCAGCCAACCAGAGAAACGAGAAACAGGGCACCTAGGCCCCAACAAAAGATAAACTCCAAACCGACTAGTGGAAGGGAGCACACCATGAAGGCGAACAAGCCAAGAAACCTAGGCCAAAAAAGAGGCCCCCCACAGAGACCCCAAAGGCAAAGCCCCAGAAGAGAAATAGGGGCCAAAGCAACCAACACCACTGGAACCCAGTGGATCAGAGAAGATGAAGCTCCAACAGGACACGAAAAAAAAACCCAAGGGCGCCCACCGGACAAAAGGCCGACAAGCCCAGCACCACCAGGCAGCCACACCAACC
Organism: Calotriton arnoldi; assembly: GCA_963921515.1. Classification (NCBI taxonomy): domain Eukaryota; kingdom Metazoa; phylum Chordata; class Amphibia; order Caudata; family Salamandridae; genus Calotriton; species Calotriton arnoldi. The sequence goes on along the minus strand of CAWUFW010010041.1, from coordinate 152,183 downwards.
CAGCAGTAGTACAGACACAGAGCGAGCCCCAGTAAGAACAGAAGGGAAGCCTGACAGCCAAACGGACACACAAGTAACCCCAAAGAAAGATGAGGGGGAAAAAGAAAGGCCCCACAGCCCCCGCTGCAACCAGGCACGAACGGCGAAAAGGGCAATCACAGGACAAACCCTGACACCACAGGGCAGTCCCTCCGGAGACCAACCCAAAAAGGAGGACAGGGCAAGCCAAAAGGGCAAAGGAACAAACCCAAAGGACCAACCAAGAGCAGGACCACCCAGACCAAACCAGGAAGGAGGGAAGCGCCTGCCAGGCACCAGCCCCCCCAACCAGAACGACCCAGCCACCTAGAGAACCCAGAGGACAAATCTACCGAAACCCCACAGAGGAGGACCAGGCCCCAGGGAAGAACGGCCAGGACCAACCACCAGAGCCGACACACGACAACCACCAAACACCCAGGCCAGGAGACGGAGCCAGAGCGGGAGCCCAGGGACAGGCCAAGAGGCAAAGGCCAAGGCGCACACAAGAAAGCTGGGGGAACACGAACACAATCCCCGGGACTCCGCCACACAAGGACCCTAGAGCCAGTAGGGAGCAGGCCCGAGCACCCAAAAGAAAACCAACCTCCAAAAGATCGAAAGACCAACTGGGAGGACCAGACAGCCAGACCCCAACTGAATCTGAAAGGACAGGGGAAGAGCCAGAGACCAGAACTCCAGGAGGCCCAACACCCCACAAGGAACAAGGCCAGCAACAGAGCCCAACTAAAGGAAAGGCAAAAGGGCAGAAACCATCTGACCCAGACTCAAACTGAACCAGGGCCAGACACGAAAGGCCAGATCAGCAAGGGAAGGCGAGGCAAACCCCCAAGGCCACCGAATCCAGGACAGACCAAAGAACAAAGAAGAACAACAGGGAAGACCCTGCCCCAAACAGCACAGCCCTAGAAGGACACCCCAACCGCAAACCCGGGGCCGACTGGAGCAGGAAACCACAGCCCCGGAGAAGTCACACACCCGCCACCGGAGAAGAGGCCCAACGGGTCCCCCAACCGAACAGCCAGCCGACCACGCGGCCCAGAGAACCCCAGGAACACAGCAAGGGAAACCCCCAAGCGAGCCCCAACACCAGCAGCAGAAGAGCCAAGACCAGAAACGGCAGAAAGAACAATCCAGCCAAAGACACCCCCAATGAGACCAGGCAGCCAGCCGACCAAACCACAGACAGGCCAGCAAAGAACGGAGGACACCAACATGGAATCCACACAGGCCCAAAAGGGGTGGGTCAGGGCCAACAGTGACAACCCCGAAACCCCCAACCACCGAGGGGAGAGAAAAAGAAACCCCGAAACCAGCCAAGCCACAGAGGCAACAGAAGCCAGGGCAGAAGCCAAGCAGACCGCACAGGCACACAAACTCCTCAGCCCAGCACGCACCAAGGGAGGGCAGGAGCAGGAGAGAAAACCCCCTCAGCAAAAGACAAGGAAACCAGCCACAACCAAGGCAACAGAGCGCAGAGCAGCCGAGAAGCCAGGGCCGAAGCCAGGCAACCCGCCCGGGCAGGAGGACCCGATGGCCCAACCCGCACCCGGGAAAGGCCCAAGTCGAGCACAGGCAAAAGCAAAGGGCAGGGAGGCTGACAGAGACCCTCGGCACAGAACCACCGGACCACACAGGACCAAAACACAAACAAGGCACCAGCCCAATTGCCCAGACCAGTGAGGGCCGAGAATAGAACAGCCCAACCGAAAACAAAACAGAGGCAACAGCCAAAGCCACACAACCAGAACGGGAGCAAAACAGACCAGAAAGAGGGACAGCCCCAAAACCACAACCAAAAGCAGGAAGAGCCCACAACAGCGAAACACCAACCCAGAAAACAGAGCGGCCAGCAGAGGAACAACAGCCCAAGGGAGTAGAGAAGCCAGAGGCACAAGATTCCGTTCGAACCACAGCACCAAGCCCCTGTACAACCAGCAGCAAGGCAGGCAGACACCCAAAGAGGCAAGACAAAACACCACAGGACCACACCCCCTGACAGAGGGAGGAGGGGCACGCCGACCGACAGACATCCCCTATAGGAGCAGGCCCGGGGGGGTACGCAGGGAAGACAGGAGCAGGCGGACAGCCAAAGACCGGCCCAGCCGGAACCACGGGCCGAGGCCTCAAATGGCAGGAACACCCCCACCACTGCAAGGACTGGGACCCGACTGCAGAGGGACCAGCTACAAGCCAGAGACCACAAGACCACCCCACACCACAGAAACGGGCAGAACACACACAAAAAAAACAACTCACCTGATATGAGTAGATCAAGCGAACCAATTCCCCACTGCCGACTCTCCAGATCAAACAGTCAGATCCAAGGGTTTTGCCGTTCAGTACTCCAGTTGGGATGACCACTGGGCGAGGCACCGTTCGGCGGGACAGAAGGGGCAGCTGCGAGTATCAGGAACTCTTCGTGCAGGGATCCCTGGTCCGTCAGTCTGACCCAACGATAGCCTCGACCTCCTCCCCGTCCGCGGAAAGGGGATGGGACACTCACCCGAAGGAGTCCCTGTTCGGGCGCCAACGAAAGGAAGTGGCCCGATTAGGGTCACCCGGGTCACTAAAGACCACCTCTCAGCCTTCTATACCAAATGAAGAATCGGTCAGACAGTAGAGAATACAAACCAATATTTGTTTATTCAGGTACACTCAGAGTGGAGCCCAGTTTGCCCAGTCGCTAAGAGTGCTGCAGAGGGACTGAAATCGACAAGCATATAGATACATTATGTACATTTCGTAATTGGGCTAGAACACGCCCATAATTGAATTTTCCAGGCAGGTGGTGCAAAACAATGAAATACAGGAAATAAGTTTCGACTCTGAGGCCAGGCACACACTATCTACTGCTCATGGTCGCTCTTCCCGTGCCTGCCACCAGACTAGTGGGAGAAGGCCTTATCTAGTGGCAAAGGTATGCGCTAATAAAAACAGTGTATTCATTAGTGAAGCAAAACTCGGCCTTTGAGAAACGCAATTCAGCGGAGGCCTTTTCTCAGAAATAGCAAAGGATCAGTTTCGATCATGATTCAAAATGACGCCCAAATAGAAAATGGTGCCGCAAATGCTAACTTACATATGATAACACATAAACAAAATCATTTCTATTCTAACAAGGGAGTTGCAGTTTTTGCCTGAACTCCGCGTTCCCAACGGAGGGCGGAGTTGGCAAAACTCTGCAAACTCTGCTGGCGGAGTGGATTAATTTGCTGACCCCTCACCACTCCTGAACACCATCCATATTGACCACTTTTCAACTCCTGAACACCATCCATCCCTGCCTCCTTAAAAATACCCTCACCATGCCTAATCTTCACCCATCCCTGACCCCTAAACTCCCCACCCCTGCCTCTAAAGACCCTTCCTAACCCTAAACTCAACCCATTCCTGAACCCTAAAAGCCCTTCATTACCCCTAAACACCATCCACCCCTGAACCCTATGAACCCCTCACACTCCTAAACACCCATCCCAAATCCCTTACCACCCTAAACTTCACCCATTCCTAAAATCTAAAAACCCATAACTACCTCTAAACTCTAATGTCAGAAATTGGATTTCTGGTTGGCTAGGGCATGCGCATAAGCCAGGCAGAAACCACCACTCTAGTCAGGGCAAGGGAGTTACACACCGAAGACAACCCCTGCTCACCCCCTTGGTAGCTTGGCAGAGCAGTCATGCTTATCCCAGAGGCAATGTGTAAAGCGTTTGTGCAACACACTCACACAGCAGCGACACACTAGTAACGCCACAAAAGAATATCAACACAATGTTATATAAAAAATAGCCTTTGTATTATGCATAAAATACATTAGAACATATCACATATATACGCTGTGCCACCAGGCACTTGTCATGTATTTACAGGTAGTACATGAACCTCTTGGCCAATCGGGTCATTGTTATACTACAAAATTAGCACAACTCAGTCACTACTGGTAGGGACTGTTCCTAGCAACACACATTATGCAAATATCATAATTAGCAGTGCACCCTAGTACCCACTAGTAGCGTGCACATATTAGGAACTTCCAATCACTGTGAATGCAATCCACAGCCTAATCACATCAGGGCATACCACATTTGGCCGGCACGTAATCCATAGTGCCCCGTAGTGGAAACCTGGGGAAGGCATACATTACCATAATAGCATAAAAGCATTATGCATAAATGCTGGGTGCCTATGCACCAACCCTGAACATGATCAGCAGTACACCATAGTACAACCCTTATAAGGTGTACACATTACAGCAGCATCCGGCCTAAGGCAATAACTCAGTACAGTATTGCATAAACACCATCAGGTGCCCACATCAGAGTGCACATCAGTAAATTACTTTACACCCAAATTGTCCACCACTCGTGGTGCGGCTGCTGTGGTAACTGATGTGAGGGCCCACTTTGGACTCTCCCCGCAATACCCCCAGGAATAATGGGTGGCCCGTAACAGGGCACACAATTGCCAGCTGCTGATGTCACACACGTTGGAGACCTCTCTGGGTCTCATACACTCGAAGTCAGGGTAGACCCCACAACACTACCAAGAGGCAGCGCAATGCCCCTCAGGGCAGGAAGACCTCACTTGGTACTCCCCCCGCGAAGCTATCTCCCCCCAGGCAGCTTGCCGCGGTGCCCGGACTCATCCTCACGCCGGGTGAGTCAGAATTTTGGGGCGGTCTTCTACACACGGAGCGAAGCCTCCATCAGCTTCCCTTCCCCGTCGGCCGACTCGAGGTTGTGAGCCCCGTCCACAACCAGGCAACAGTCACCTTCCGGGCAAGAACAAGGTGCTGAGCGCGTCTGCCCCTGCCAAGGCGTCCGACAGCTCAAGCAACACCCGGGGCCCCCTGCTTCCTCTCAGGTGCAGACACCCAGGATCGCCTCGTGCCCACCACGTTTGGGGAAAAGTGCACCATTCCATGCACCGGCTACCTGACTTCCGGCGGCTCCTTTCCTGTGGCCACAAGAGCCTGCGAGGCTCCGGCTCAGTTGCTCCTGTCGGCTCTGCACACAACCAGGCAACAGCCACCTGACTTCCTGTTCTGTGGCTTCTCTGCCACGGCGCGACGGCACCAGCTGCACTCAAGGTCGGGGCCCCAGGACAGTGTATAACACACAGTGCTCACCACGCGCTGCTGTGACACAAGCCCACGCCAGGGGCTCAACACCTAGGGACCCCATCTTGCTCCAAGCCCAGGTCCAGGGCAATCAAGATAGAGCGCACACCCCGGCCTAAGTCCCCCAATTCCCACAGGACAGAACTGGGCACAGGCAGGCCGGCTCGCAGGGCCTCCCAGCAGAGGGCAGCCCCTCCAACCCATTCAGGCAGCAGCTGGGTCCCACAGCAGTTCCTCCTGGTACACTGCAGTCCATGCAGTGTGCTTGGCCAAGTTCCAGAAGTTCCAAGTAAGCACAGTTCAGTGAGATGAACAGACATGGGGTCTCAGCCCCAATATTTATACTACCAAGTGTCTTTGTTCTTCCCCCTGGCACAGGGCTCTGTGCCCAGTCCAAACCAGTTCTGGGGGGCAGTTACACACATCTTTTCAAGTGCACAACCACCTCTATTGTCAGTGTAGGCCCTGTCCCCAGACACACCACAGGGGGCGGAGCCATCATTGTAGAAGGGAGGCACAGCCCTATTCAGATTCAGGTGCTCCAAATGCAGATCAGGCCTATTCAGCCTAGCGCTGACTCACCCAGACCCTCTGGAGCCACTGCACCTCCCCAGCCCCTGTCACTCCAAGGCCAGACAGTCAATACACAACAGGCGAGCTTAAAGACACATAGCACACAGAAATGCCTTCTTCTAAAAAGTGGCATTTATAAAATAGGGATAATAAATCTGCGAACACCATTATGCAGCATTTATCACCACTATTCCAAACATACTAAATTTGATCACGCTACTCCTCTCATGTCAGGAATTACCACTAAAGCACATATCAGAGAATCCCCAAAGCATTCCTATGAGAGGGCAGCCTCACAGCAGTGAGAAACCAAATAGGCTGTTTGTCACCACCAGGACATGCCACACAGTTAAGGCACATGTCGTACCTTTTACATACACCGCACCCTGCCCATAGAGCTAGCTAGGGCCTACCTTAGGGGTGACTGATATGTAGTAAAATTGGAGTCACGGACGTGACAACCACTTTATGTGCCACGTCACAGCGGCAGTAAACTGCGGGCAGAGGCCCTGCAATAGCAGAGGCCTGAGACAGGTTTCAAAGGCTACTTTGGTGGGTGGCGCAAACAGCACTGCAAGCCCACAAGTAGTATTTAATTTACTGGCCCTGGGTATATTAGATACCACTGTACAAGGGACTGATAGGTAAATTAAATATGCCAAACAGGTGTAGACCAATCTTACCAAGTTTACCAGAGAGAGCACATGCACTTTAACACTGAACAGCAGTGATAAAGTGCCCAGAGTCCTAAAACCACCAACAACAGGTCAGAAAAAATACCGGAGGAAGGCAAAAAGTTCTGGGATGACCCTGCAAAAAGGGCCAAGTCCAACATCTATCCATCACTGAACCCTTAAAACCCTCTCACAGCCCTAAATCCATGTGCGAACCCTAGAAACCTCTCATGATCCCTACATTCCATTCATCCATTCATCCTAAAAACCGCTCACCACTACTAAACTCCACCCATCCAAGAACCATAAAAAACAATTTCTACAAAGGAACTCTCCCATCTCTGATCCCTTAAACAAAACCCTCGTCACCCCTAAACATCACCAACCCCAAAATCCCAAAACACCTCACTACCCTAAACTCCACCCAATGTTAATGGAATTTGAGATTTTTCCCTAAAATGATCTTTACTTTAAGATCTTTCCTTTATTTTTTTATTGTTTTGCATTTCCTTAAAAGTGTTTTTCCTTAAAATTGGTTTTCTCTAAATTAGTTTCCTTCAATGTGGATTCCCAGTTCTCGTTTTTCTATTAATTCACACACATCATTCATTTTTTTGTTAATTAGCTTTTTTATTTCAAATCCAAAAAGAAAAATGAAACAAATACAAAATACTATAATTTCACCTGGTACATCCTGAATGCTGCCTGTTGGCAACGTTACCCCCTCATGTCCATTACAAAGGATAGACAGTTTGACTCCGTTACATCAGTCCCCACCATACCGCTGCCATCCACTCCACACCCGTTCATGTTTCTTGGGCCATCCCAGAGCGATATAGATAGGTTTTTCATGTATGCAGCACAAGTCCATCTCAGCTCGCCACTGTCGGTGCTTTGGGGCATTAGGTTGTAGCAACTGGCTGTATCCCGCTTTGCAGTCACCAAGAGCAGTATCAATAATGTTTGGTTCAGCATGTGTGAATCCCTCATCATCCAGGATATGGAAGAGGGCTACCCTGGGGGTGAGAGTAAGATGCCAGTCTAGTGTGTGTCCCAGGGAAGATTCAATGGAAATCCAGTATGGCCGAAGGGTTGTACTGTCCCAGTAAGCAGGAAGAATTGTCTGCGTCTGCACATTGCATGTGCCACAGGTGCTGTGGAATCAAGTATATACTTGTAGATATTTAAACTGCATAAGGCAAATTCTAGCTGTTATAGCAACCTCTCTGGGTTCATGGGCGCAGCTGCCCACTCTACCTTGCCCAGATCCCCTAAGTTGCCCTTCCACCACTCTCTTAGGGGCAGATTTACAACTTCTGGCGCATCCCTGCAAATCAGCAGGGATGCGCCAAGAAAGATGCGTCACGCACAACTACCCGTGCGCCACCATGGATGCGCCGCATTTACAATGCGGCGCGACCTGGCGCACGGATAGGCAGATGCGTGACGTATCTGCCGGCGTAAGGTTGGCGCAGTGCGAGAGTCGTGTCGCGGCCGCGACGCAACTCCAGCACTGTTCCAACCCGGCCTATCTCCAACATGCTGCGTCACGCCTTACGCCTGCTTCAAGCAGGCGCAAGGTATTGACGCAGCGGCGTTGGAAAAGTGACTGAGTGAAATCTTGTAGATTTCACTGCGTCACTTTTCCGAGGCTTTCCTCCGACGGAATGCCCACACTGCGACGGAACGCCCACATGAAACCTGACGCAGGTTTCATGTGGTGCAGTGCTTTACGACGTGACGCATCTGCCTAGATGCGTCACGTTGTAAATAAGTCGCAATGTGGCGCATGGTTTACGCCGCCGCTGCATCACAAAAGTGACGCAACGGCGGCGTAAAAGTGTCGGAAGGGGCTTGTAAATCTGCCCCATGGTGTCTGGAATTAGTCTAGGGTTTTGAATACAAGGGATTTATTTATGAGAGAGATACAGCCTTTGTCGGGTAAAGGAGCCATTGTCAGTTTCAACTTGAGGGGACAGAATTCCATGATGTCTTCACATTCTGTTAGGTTCGGTCACAGGTCATGTTGCAGCTGTAGGTACCTGTATAACTTGGACCTCTCGAGTCCGACACATACATCATTCTTGGATAGCTAAAGCTTTTACCACAGGAAGGGTCAGGGAAAAAGTTTCAGTTGTGGTATTTTTCAAAATATACCTGGCTATTTTGCTTCATGGAGGGATGAGAATCCACCAGTTCTGAAGCCAGAGTGTTCGTGGATGACACATGTGGGCTGAGACAGAGCAAAAATAGAGGAGCGACTTGCTATGATCTGTGAACACAATCTCTAGATGCCTGCACTCTGAAAGATTATTGACCGAGCCCATGAACATATCCACAAAATATGATACACTGTCAGTCAGCCGCGGCCTGTCCATTTGGGCTGAGGGGTCACTTCCCCCACGTTCAGCCCCTCATGAACAGTGTCTGTCAGGCTGAACAAATGTCAGCCTGACAGACGCTGTTCATTTTCAGGTCAGGCAGCCAAGAGCCAGACATGAGCTAAATGCGCAGGCTCCTGGCTGCCTGAGCTGAACTTTGCTGGGCTGAGGAAGCCACAGCTCCAGTGGGCATGACATTATCAGCTCAGCAACGGTACCTGAGACCCTCCTCTCAGTGATGAGGGGTAGTGTCACTGATTGCCTCACACCTGGGTGCTTCAATTTTAAGCACTGAAGCGCCCAGGGTCGAGTGTCAATCAGTGACACTTCATCACAGAGTGGGGTGGGGTCAGCAATCTCACTGATCTCATCCCAATCTGTGATGACATTGGGACTATTGCCTTCAGGACTGCGACCTTAACCCCTTGACCGCGATCGGAATTCCGCTCGTATGCTGGACATTCCGATCGCGGGTGGGGTCGTGACGAGCTGAGCTCGTCATGCGCACAGCGCTACCGCGCAGCATGACGAGCTGAGCTCGTCATGAGCACGGAAAGGGTTAAGTCAGCCAATGAGGGAAGGCAGCAATCCCAAGCCTCCTGGGACCTCCAAGGCAGAGCTGAGGTAAGTGTGTGTTTTTTTAAAATTAATGTTTGGTGTGTGTGTGCGTGTATGTATGAATGTTTGCTAATGAGTGTTGTGAATGGATGTGTTTGTTTGTGTGTGCGCACATGTGAATGCATGACTGTGAGTGTGTATGTGTGCATATGCGTGTGTGTCCCATCCACCCCCCTCCCTCCTAAACTTACAGGGCGCCACTGCTGTCAGTTGCTCCTTGATTTTTAACCTCCATCAATTTTCATGCTGTGGTTTTGGAGACCATATTTACAAACCTAAAAATGAAACTACAAATCCCACAATGCAATATATTAGCTCAAACGCCAGGCCACATATGGCATGGGGCCACTCAACAGCTAAGTAAGTTTATTGCATTGTGATTTTAGAAGAAATAAAGTACAAATATGATGTCTTGTCTGATATATTCTTACATTTTTAGGACTTTTGTGCCTGTAGCTAAGCCAAGGTCTAATGCCACATATTTGAACAAGTTAACTTGGTTTGCCTAGTATGTTTTATTTGTGTTTTTTACTTGTTAGTGTGCTTGTTTACAAACTTCCATTCAGCTGGTCTAATGGCCAATAAATGTTTTGGGGATGGTAAAAGCTGGTATACACAACAAGGTGATGGAGGAATGCTTGAATTATTCCCAGGTAGTGGCAGCTGGTGCCCTAATTGCCACAGTGTTGGAATTGGCTTTCTCTGCAGGGTCATCCTGAACATTTTGCCTTAACCATCCTGTTTTCGGAACCCGTTTTTATGTTAGCCTTTAGGATTCTGCACACTTTGCCCCTGCTAGCCAGTGGTAAAGTGTTTGTGCTCGCTCCTTTAAAGATGGTTAAATCGGCTTACACCCACTTGGCATGTTAAATTTACTTCTCAGTCCTTAGTAAAGTGGTACTACTGGTACCTAGGGCTGGTAAATTAAATGCTACTAGTGGGCCTGTAGCACTGATTGTGTCATTCACTTAAGTAGCCTTTTAAAACATGTCTCAGGCCTGCCATTGCATCCTGTGTGTGCAGTTTTAAACTGCCATTTCGACCTGGAAAAATAATCCTGTTGCCAGACCTAAACCTTCCTTTTTAGGTCGAGCCTCGAGTAGCGCGCAAGCGCTGCCCTGGCAAGACTTTATGTTAGGGGCATTTGAAAGCTGACCAGACGCTCGTGCGTCATGGCCTTTTCCCTGCGGTTACCCGCAGGGCCGACATCTGTTTCCAATTATCGTGCCCAGACGCGGGCGCGATAATTGGAAACACATGCCGGCCGTGCGGGTAATCGCGGGGAAAAGGCCACGACGCACGAGCGTCTGGTCAGCTTTCAAAAGCCCAGGCTGCCGCGCTCGCTCGTTTTTCTCAGGCTTCCAGCCACAGCCGATATTGCCAGGGCTCCCAATAGAATCCGTTTTGTCAGACCTTCCTCCCCGTGTAGTGTCGTCAAGTGTCCTACGAGAGCCACTGTAGCTAAAGTCACTATTGCCAGACATTTCGATAGAGTCGTTTTCAGCAGACAGGAAGTTGTTGCCACTGTTGTCAGGCCTCTTCCTACCACCACTACAGATAATGGCACCGATTTCAGACCTATTGGCAATGGTAGTGTCTTTAGGCCTGCTGACACTGGGATGGCCACCATGTCTGGTGCTGCAGCCATTTTTGTCAGGACGCTTGCTGTGCTCGCTCTTAGGCGCCACACACAAGTCCTTACTGTCGTGCCCCATGCTGCGCTCACCACTGTTCGACCTTACGGTTTCAGGCCTCTCGGTAGAGTCAATACTGTCAGACCTCGACTGCAGTCCCTGCTGTCAGTCACCATACTGCAGTCTCTGTTGTCAGTCCATCAGCTACACCCGCTACTGTCATCCGCCATTGTGCATTCACAGGTACACTCGCTGCTGTAAGGCTCTCGGAGGCCATCACAGTTGTCAGCCCTCAAGCTCCACCTTCTCTGGCCATGTCTTCGGATCGAAGCTTTGATAAGGCGTCTCTTGGCGAGAGACGTCCTCGTGCGAGATTTCCTAGAGAGAGCCCTCTCAAGACTACTCTTTCTCTGGCAGGCAGTGCCTTTCAGACGGATGGAACTGTGCTTCCGTTTACAAGTCATGCCCTTTTAAACACTAAGTTTGTTTGAAGTCCCTTTTCAGACGAATCCTTCAACGACTTTCTAAACGTTCTCTCTAGCTGACAGGGTGTCCACGGTTTCTCCAGACCCCCAACGCCCTTTACCTACAGGGGTGCCACAATCTTCACCAGCAGACAGCTCGAAGACCGCACAAAATGACAGTTGCTCTTTCCGACAGTCATTATTCTCGAATGCCTGAATTCGGATTGGTCAGACCTTAGTGTTTATGTTCTCTTCATCCAATCAGGTTGTTCGGAACTTGAAGGCAGCAGCATTCTTTGTACCTGACAATCTGTATCCTCGAGTGGCAGATCACGTTGTTTTGAGCGACTGACCCGTGACCTGCCTTGCGAAGGCACACTTCAAACGTGTGAAGTGTCTAGGCGCTAAAAAGAAACAAGCATTGGCATAGCCAATAGGTCTCGCGTTTGGGACCTTATAAGGATTGTGCTGCATAACTAAATACTTATAAGGTCCCAAAAGCGAGACCTATTTGCTATGCCAATTGTTGTTAATACATAGAAGTCACCCCTAGGGTAGGGCCTGAATAGCCCATGGGGCATGGTGCATTGTATTTAAAAGGTTAGACATGTACTTTTAAGTTTTACATGCCCTTATAGTGAAAAACTCCTAAATTTGTGTTTCACTTCTGTGAGGTCTATCTCTCCTATGGGATAACAGTGGGTTATCTTATTACATTTAATAAGTGATAACTTTTGTTTGGGGGGAAGTAGGAATATATGTTTGGTGTTTGAGAAATTGTAATTTAAACCCCTCTTCATTATAAGTCGGATTTTAGTCACAATTATGCAAAATGCCACTTTTAGAAAGTTTGCATTTTCTTGTCTTAATGATTTGGTGCCTGCAGCCTGTTTCTGGGTCACATGACTAGGTGTAGTTGGCAGTTGGCCTTTGTGTATTCCCCCAGACAGTGTCACAATGGAGGGTTTAGATGGTGGCAGGATGGGCCACCCTGGCTTAATGGAGGGCAGAGCTGTCACCTACCACACTTGCACTTCAGAGGCACTGGCCCAGTTCCCACAAGCCTATTGAGCCTTCAGACAGGCTGGGACCAGGGAAAGGATGCTGGAAATTCCAAATACCTCTGTAGGGAGAAGGCTCCTCAAAGTGGTTACCAGGAATAAAAAGGGGACCTTCAGACCAACTCTTCAGTACACTCCTGGGCCCTATGGTTACCACAGAAGAACACCCTACTGCCCTGCTGCTTGAGGCCTGACCTGCTTGCTGAGAAGGAAGACTGGAGCTGCTCCCTTCATCCCAGGCTGAGTGACTCCAAGGGTCAGCTGACTGACCTCCTATTCTGAGCTACTGGACAGAACAAGCTCCAGAGGCCTACCTGCATCTGCCCACCTGACCTGCTGTCTGAACATGCAACTGCAACTGCCTGAGCCATGCGGGACCTCTGCAAGAGCGAGTCTTTGATACCCAAGAGTTGCCTTCCCAGGTCATCGACTCTTGACTGACATCAGAGTACACTCTGCTGACTCAACAAGGAGAAATCCTGACTGTTTGGGCGCTTCACAATTGCGAAAATGCCTATTTGTGCCATGATCTTGCCACCCACGATGAGCGCCAATGCAAAGCTCTGGTGAACCTTACAGCGATCGACAGCAAAAACCGGCAATGCAATATCTGCACTTTGTGCTAGAGCATTGTCAGCCTTCTGTGACCGCCAACGTGTATGTCCAGCAACAACGGTTCACGTCTCCCAACAGGAGCTTCGCGTTACAGTGGTGACCATCCATGATGCTCAGCCTGCGCTTCACGCTACAGTGATGACAATTCGCAACACTCTCCCTGCTCCTCACAGCCTCCTCCACCGACAACGGAACTCTTTGCACTGGAATTTAGAAGGTAACTTTTTCAGCAGGACTAACCCGGTCCCTTTATCTGGCCTGCACACCATTGTGGTCGGCCTGAACTTGTGACTTTCACCCTGTCTCGCACAACCACATAACAATGAGTGGCACTTTGTGCTTTTCGGTGGGATACTTACCTCAAATCTTTGAAATTGCATATCCCCGGTGCTACTGATCTGATTTTTGTTGTGTTGTCGAATAATTTATTAAATTGTAATCTATTTTTCTACATTGGTGTGGGATTTTTTGTGTTGTGTTTTCACTTTATTGCTGTTTGTGTGCTGCATAAATACTTGACTGCTTTTTTGCCAAGCTACCAGAGGGTTAAGCACAGGTTAATTTAGTAACTTTTTGTGGTTCCCCCTGACAAGGATTGTGTCTGTTACTTGAGAAGGGTTTCATACCCCTCAATAACAACCCAATTTCTCATATACAGGTATGCACAGTTTGTGGTACCATCCTCACTGTGCTACAGGACTCAAGCTATACATCACTGACATGGCCTTAGTAGGCCAAAACTAGTCTGGGGTTGCTTGTGTTCTTGGGTGAATATAACCGGGCCTGGCAATTTGGGGGTGGACTCTACCTATTGGAGGTGGGCGAAGACTGATTTGAATATGGCTGGTCTCTATCTAGAATGTCATTGTGGGTGAAAATGGATGGACTGGGATTCAGCCTAATGATTGCTAGCGGCTGAGATAAATTCTAATGTTCCCTTCATCAAACTGTTGTTTGTTGATTGTAGCCAAAGCACTTCTACTGGCCCATTTAGAACCATACCTATAATGAGAAATATGAAAATACAAGTTGCAAAACGAAAAGTGCTGCTGGCTATAAATCCTGGCATGGCCTATGGCAGCACACATAACAAGCATTGGCAAAGCCAATAGGTTTCGCCTATGTGAGGTCTATTGGCTTTCCCAATGTTTTTTTAGACATATTGCACAGCAGCGCGGACTGCTGTACAGCATGGCATAAAGTAAAGAAATAAAATGCTATGACATGGGCAGCATTGGCCACATCACTACAAGTCCCAGATTGCCCTGAAAACCGTGGATGGACTAGCTACTCTCATATGGCCCTGAGAAACGAGAGAGGGCTGTCTTCATAGCCCTTATGTTCCTAGCCTGAAAAATAACGTCAAATAAACACTTGAGTTATAGGATTTCAATTTCCCCACGCCCTCACACCCACGAAACAATGCACAAAAATGAAACCGAGATCTATGATCTGCGGTAATTCGCTTTAGCAGGTGCACTTTCAATGTGTGTCATGGGGAATGCTTGTTCTTTTTCTAATAGTACCCCATAGTATGTGTCTTCTTGTTACCAAAATGCGTCACAGCTCATTTCTGTTATTTTTGGCGTCTCTTTCAGTAGAGCCACAGCATCCAATTAAAGCACGTTCACAAAGTGTTTTCAGATATGTTTTCACAGCCTCATAAACGGAGCTCTTGCTATTTTATGCTTGACAGTTTTCGCAACAAGACATGGGTGGTGTATTCGGTGATTTCTCACGAGGGGCCTGCTGTAGGAAAAGCATGAAAAAAATCTCAGTAATGGGGCCACAAATTTCAGTTTTTTCCTGAGTCTTTTTGGTGAAAGCGAAGTGTCATTTCAAAACTGGTGAATAGGGCAAAATACAGTTCTAATTCCTCTCTTATAGGAATGGGAAAAACCATAAAACCTATGCTTAATAATGATAAGAGACTGCATATGGGAAAATAAAAAAGGCTAAAGTGTTCTCTGTATGACTTATTTCCTGATGTGCAAATAAATATAAGATGGCACGAAAAAGTCATTTTATATTTCCATACCTTTGTCCTGATGTGAAAATCTAAAATATCCTGACCGAAGACACTTTAACTCGTTTATTAGATACGGATGCGTAGTTGGCTGGATTTTTTCTATGTTTGGTGACACCAAATTGGTGTGTTCTGAGACTTAAATCATGAAAACTGCCCTTTTTATTATCTTTTATCTGCTCTTTTCCTAACATTGATAAAACTGATGATATTTGTAGATATGCATTAGGGTTTTCACAGATTCTGCTGCTATTGACTATTTTGATATATGAACTTCCGTATTATCTTTTCATAAAAAGGTAAATATACGATAATGTTTTCATATTTTACTGTGTAAAGAAGGAGGGTAGAGTTATTCCGGTAATAAACTTAAAATAAAAGCAAGAAAACAAAGTAAAATAATATAACCTTCAGGGTTTCCAAAAACCTGGTGGTTAGGGTGTTACAACAAGCATTTGCAATGCAATAGGTCTCGCATTTACGGGAGTTTGAGCTATTGGCAATGTAATAGCTTAAACTCTCGCAAATGCGAAATCTATTGCATTGCAAATATTTGTTTGTTTACTGGCGCCCATGCATCGCTTTCACATTCATGGAGGCCGTGCCTCTTTCTTTAAATAAGCTGCATCAAAAGAAAGGGGCGTGGCCGACATTAAAGTGAAACCGCAACATGGGGCGCTTTGACAAAAAAAATACATGTTTGTCAAGTTGACAAACAGATGGGTTTTTTAGGTCGAGCCTAGCGTTGCAGCGCGCATGCGCTGCACGCTCTGCGAGGCATGCTCTGCTCTAGTAGGGTTAGATGTGGAGGTGCTGTGGAAGCCTCGCCCACTCTCCGCCCATATTTTTTATTGGCTGGTGGCATTGTCTTTGGTAAACGCTGGCTTCCGATTCAATATGAGGCTTCTTAGTCCCTCCTTGATACCGCCCTGTCTCCTTTTGTGACCGCCCAATTAGGACTGGATCTTTTACTTGCGGTGTTACACGGTCGGCGTTATTGTAGTCGGTGAGCACTATTTTCTTTCAGGCGCACACTGCTCAGCAGTGGCGCTGCTTCCCCCGTCGGTGGCCGGCTGTGGTGCGAGTCGCTCGCTGTGCGGAGGTGCGCTTGCTGTTCCGGCTGCACACGCTGCTAAGAGGAGAGGTGCGCTTACTCCCGGAGGGAGCCCAGGGCAGAGCACTGGGAGCCGCAGGGAGGCATCCGGGGAGCGGTACAGGGTGGCTTGGAGGCGACATGGCCACTTCACTGTGCAGCTGCAGCGGGTCTCCTCGTCTTCCTCCTCCGGCTTCACCATGGACTCGCCCGCGCCCCCACGGAAGCCGGGAGGAAGCAGCTCGCTAGTGGTCCCCACTAGGGCCCCTCTGCATCGACAAGGGAGTGTGGCTGGCTGGAGATGACTTGTTGTTTGAAGGAAGCTGTATGGCTCTGCATTCCATAGATAGCCGACCCTCTTAAACATGCCAACAATATAACACCAGCCTGGCCTGCGCAGGGTAAATGTTGTGCAAGACTTCCTATTTAAACAGATGAGACCAAAACCAGCCCCAGTCCCCTCCCCCTGCGGTGTAGAATAGTGGGCTGGGGGCTACTTCATTGCATCTGTAGGTTGTACGCCATGGTTGTGTCTCTGATCCTGCCTGTAATAACTGTAGTGCGAAACATAAAGCCCACGGCATCTATCTGCTCGTGATGTAGACTTGCAGCCAGCATTAATTTAGTCAAACAGAGCAATACCCCATTGGCGCATGGGAGTAGTGTGGAAAGCCAGCTGCACTTGGACTTAGACAACAGAGTCCATTTTCAATGGTCATGTGGTGTAACCATACTGTGGCAGCGTCATGTGACTTCCAGAACTTTCCGATGGCACATTAGTTAAAAACCCGGGCATTATTCTTGAAGATCAACATTTCATCAAACCCCAGGTTGAGCATGTGTCCAAGAACATTATTCTCTCTTTTACCAGTGTGACAGTATTGCACTTCATTCCTTCATAGAGTCCCCTTTTGAATGGACTAATCCAACTCTTTGTGTTTGTGGGCCAGAAAACTGCTGATTTTTAAGCTACAAGTAACATTGAATGATGAACATGGAGTGGTTTTTACACTAAGCAAGTGGCATCCTACTTCTGACACAGGGGGAAGATTTCACTGACATGACAGACTATAAATCTCTATTTCATGTGAAAACCCGTTTCTCATCCTGCCTAGTTTCATTTGATAGAAAACCTGATGTATCCATCGCAGGTTAGACTCCTGACGTCATAGATACTTTGCGCCTCAACTTATCAGTTAGCTGGAATGGGGTAAAAAGTGTTTTTGCCTGTAGAATTTGTAGTTGCATAATACCCACGAGCCTTATCTTTGTAAATGTAGTTCTGCTTTGATGGCGTGTCGCTTTAATTGACTATTCAGCCCTGTTGAATGCAAGAGGTTGCCAGTGTTCAGTATTGGAAAGTTTGTGCATTAATTCTGCACAGAGCCATCATTTTGATTTTTCTTGATTGTCTTCAGCTCAGTTGCTGGCTGTGGCCCATCAGTGCTGCACTCTCTGCCCTAATGCTTCTGTATAATGGTGCTGGACACTATATCCCTCTTCATGCCTTCTTAAAGCCCTTTGTTTTCTCTTTAGTAGTATTCCCCTAAGTGCATGGCTTGAGGTGTTCCGCACGGGAACATGCTTCCTTCAGTCGCTGGGCTACAGGACTGAACTGACCCTAGAGCTTAAACTAGGAGTGCCTCCCTGGTCCTCGTACTTATCTGAGGAAACTAGCCTTGTCCCATGAGGCACAGGGTCAAGACTGATTTGCATATAGCTGGGTCTGAACCGAGGTGGCGAATTGAGCTAAAGAATGATGATGGATTCAACCCAGATCTATGACTGGGGGTGAGTGTCTGAAAAGTTTCAGCGCTCTGTCCATCATCTCCTTGTGTTTGCTTTGTTCGCCCTAAGTTGGCAGGGTATGCCCAGACGTGGGTCCCTTGCTCACTTTGCCACAGGATTCAAGCTAGCCTGGCTGATGAAGGGTGTCACCCAGAAACCGGTCCCAGGATGCTTGTTTCCGGTTCAGGGAAGACCTGGCTGGGCAGTTTGGGCTGGACTGTTCCCATGAGGCACAGGGTCAAGACTGATTTGCATATAGCTGGGTCTGAACTGAGGTGGCGAAGTGAGCTAAAGAACGATGATGGATTCAACCCAGATCTTTGACTGGGGGCGAGTGTCTGAAAAGTTTCAGCGCTCCGTCCATCATCTCCTTGTGTTTGCTTTGTTCGCCCTAAGTTGGCAGGGTATACCCAGACGTGGGTCTCTTGCTCACTTTGCCACTGGATTCAAGCTAGCCTGGCTGATGAGGGCTGTTAGCCCGAAACCGGTCCCAGGATGCTTGTTTCCGGTCCAGGGAAGACATGGCTTGGCAATTCGGGCTGGATGTTCCCATGAGGCACAGGGTCAAGACTGATTTGCATATAGCTGTGTCTGAACTGGGGTGGCAAAGTGAGCTAAAGAACGATGATGGATTCAACCCAGATCTGTGACTGGGGGCGAGTGTCTGAAAAGTTTCAGCGCTCCGTCCATCATCTCCTTGTGTTTGCTTTACATAGATTGTGATGGCAGGTAAGGACAGACACATTGTTTAGGTCAAGCCTGGGCAGCACATGCGCTGCACTGCGAGGCATGATGTATTGAGGTATGGCATAGAAGCCTCGCTCATTTTCCACCCATCTTTTCAATTGGCTCCCGTTACTGTAAAAAAAAAAAGCATTTGTTTGTCAACTTGACAAACAAATGTTTTTTGGGGTAAAAGCGCCCCATGCCACGCTTTCACTTTAATAGCACCCGTGGGCCTTTCTTTAGACACAGCTCGTCCTAAAGAAAGGGGCATGGCCTCTATTAACGTGAAAGCGCGGCATGGGGCGGTTGTAAACAACATTCATTTGTAATGCATTAGGTCTTGCATTTTCAAAACTTCGACCTATTGCTATTGCAAATGACAATGCCTTTTATTATTGCAGGTTTTTCAAACACATAAATTAAAGGCATTGCCAATAGCTCAAAATCTCGCAATTGCGAGACCTATTGCATTGCAAATGCTTGTTTGTACAAGCGCCCACACCGAGCTTTCACTTTAATAGTGGCCGCGCACATTTTTGTAGACGCAGCTTGTCTAAAGAAAGGGGCAAGGCCTCCATGAATGTGAAAACGCCACATGGGAGCTAGTAAACAAGTAAAAAAAAAAATAAGTAAGCGCGGCCACTATACTTAAAGCAGACGATGCTGCTAAAATAAAGAAAGAAAGAACGCAGCCGCTATAGTTAAAGCGGACCGCCATTAGTAAATAAAATAAATGCGGGCGGCGTACTGCGACATAGTGGGTGGAATAGGGGCAAATCATTAAAAAAAAATAGTGCTCACAGCCAAGATAAAGCAGACCGTGTAACAAGACAAGTAAAAGGTCCAGTCATTATGGGAGGTAACAAATGCAGACAAGGCGGTACCAAGGAGGGACTAGCAAGCCTAATAACGACTCGGAAGCCAGCGTTTACGAAGGACAATGAAACAAGCCATTGAAAAATATAAGCGGCGAGTAGGTGGGGATTCAAAGCCATACTCCAATAAAGCATGCCTCGCAGCAGAGCATGCGCTGCCCATGCTTGACCTAAAAAGGGTAGGTAAGGCGTGTGACTTATCTGGGTCTGCTTACAGCCATTAATGACAGATGCTAACAGTGTCCTCAATTTTAGATTGCATTCAAAACCACTGCGCCAATTCAACTCCCTCAGCTCTGGTCTGTGCAAACAGAAGCATGGTGCTGGTGGACCGGAAGAGACTCAGAGGAGCGAACGGATAATTAAATGTAGTTTAGGTATACTACCAGCCTCCTCCACTTCACTCATCTCTACCACCCCAAAAATTAACATAATATAAAAATAAACAATAACAACAGCAATACAGGTAATAAGGTGGGTGTAGTATGTGATTGCACTTGTCTGTAGTGGATACCTGCTTGGTCCTTGGTAACTTATGTCCCCTCCTAAGTTGCTGCTTGATGAGGCCTCTAATTGTGCGCTCCTGTTAGTGTGCCTTCTTTGAGCATGTTGCCCCTGGGCCTGCGTCGGTAAAACACTGAAGGGGGGAAGGTGTTCCTTATTAGCCTGTGGCCGTGTCATATCCAAATAAGGGAATATCCCCCTGATATTGCCTCTTGTGGCGCAAAGCGGACCTGCATGAATTTTAGCTGGGAAGAGAATGGTAAGTCACTACAGACCATTGCAATGCCACAGCGTTGTATGATGCCTTTCATTGTGCACGACCACAACACTAAATCAGTATGCAATGGGGCATATTTACTAGAAACCGGTGGAGCTCGGTGTTAAGCCAGAATTGGTAATGCCGCGCTCCATCAGTTTCAAATCGCAGGGATTCGCCGTATTTACCAGAATGCAGCGAACCTGTGTGTTTCCTCTAGCGCTGGAACTAAAGAAGCTGCCTAGCGCCAGTGCAGGCACCCTTGTGCCATGTTGCAAGGGTGCCTGTGCTGCAGGGGTGAAAGTTTATGTGCAGGAAGGGACACCTTCCTGCAAATAAACAACCTTTACAGGCGATTTGCTCTTTCTTTGTGTGCTGCAGAATGCAGCACACCTGGAAAGAGCAAGATAGGGGAAATTAAATATTTCTCTTCTTATCGCCTGCTTAAGAACAGGTATTCTCTGGTGATATTTTTGGCACTGCCCCATTCCTTGTAAATATGGGGCAGCGTCACAAGGCAATGGGTGTTACGGCGGAACACCCACAACAACACCCATTGCATGCCCCTTTCAGGCTAAATGCTGCGTGAATAGGGGCATTATTTACAAGGCGGCATTAAGCCACGTTAAGTGACTTAACACCGCCTTGTAAATAAAGCGAAGGACTGAACGCCACCAGAACGTCGGAAAAAGTGACGTTCTGGTGGCGTTAACTCCTTGTAAATATGCCCCAATGTCTTTTAGTTATCAGTGTTGCCTACTGCTGAACGATGGAGGCCATGGACAACATATTAGATCCAAATTTTGTTTAGGTGTTACAGATGAATGTAAATATTCAAGGAGAGCTTTAAATGACTTGTCCAAGGTTTCCATGTAAAGCCGAGTGGATGGATGTCAAGGCCTTGTTGGCTTTATGTTAATAGAATAAGAATCATGTTATTCGAATGTCTGATCCTTGTGGAGGTGTCTACGGTGCTATGAATTAAATTGAGAAATACGATATTGTGCTAACCTGACAAGTGTGGGGATTTTGGAAGGGAAAGAAGAGACGGTCACGCGATGAGCACGTGACAGGGAAAACTATAAACCTAGAACAGACCGCCTGCAGTAAAGCACAGAACTTGTGGAATCGTCTCTGTGTTGGATGCATTCTGGTCTGACATCTTTACTGCACATCATCCGATCTTTTATTTTCACCATGTGAGCACGGTTTTCGAAACGCTCTGATGAACTGTGAGGGGATCACGTTCACGCAGCATAAACCAGAGTTCTTGGATCAGAAGCAGCACGCAGCTGCACCCAAGTGCTCTGAGCAATGACGCAATAACGTCTTTTCTGTTATTTTTGCGTTAAAGGTAAATTTTCCACTGACAAACAGTACATCTGGCCAAAATGTGTGAGAAAAATGACTCATAAAAAAGCCTTTATTAAAAACAATTTGCTGTTTTTCACATCCTGAACTTATTTCCTCTAATGATTTCCCTTGGACCGTGTAAGTGAAAAAAACTCCACCCAAATCTTACGATGCTTGAACGAAACCTCACTAACTAGTTGAATAACACTATCTTACTAAGGTGACTATCTAATGTGCTGAATTCTTTTGATTATTCAGGCATTGTCATTGGTTGTAACATTTCAAGTTTTTGGCACGTAAATAGGTGCAAATAAACTTTCATTAATTTGGTATATCTAGATCTAATTTGCTTAATCACTTTGTTTCAATGCAACTGTTCTTTTTATTTCACTTGAAAAATATTCAAGTGAGTGTAGATAAAAATGGCTTTAACATGCTTCTTGGTATGAATGCCTGACCGAAAATGTCATTTTGCTGGAGTTGACTGCGGTGCGAACCTTAGTGACACAAAAACTGTGCAACAGGGGCGATGCACTAGTTCTGATCCAAGCTACGGCGGCGATGCGCCGGTTTGACAGAGGATGCGTGGGTTTGGTTGGAGCAAACACTTCAGGCCCACTTCCAAGGGTGCAGGACTGGGGTGGCACCACTTGGCAAGTCAGACTTACAGATGGCAGAGTCCAAGTGCAGAAGCAGGTAGGATGGAAGTCTTTCATGTTCCTTAACCTTCAGATCAGGGGGCCAGCCAGCAAGCCCTTGGAGTCACTCTGGGTTCAAGTGATGCAGATCCAGTCCTTCTCACCCAGGTAGAACATCAGGCAGCAGGGCAGCACAGCAGGGCAGTAGTCCAGCAAAGCAGCAGTCCTTCAGCAGCACAGCAGTCCTTCTTCCTGGCAGAGTCCTCTCAGGTCCAGATGTGTACTGAAGTGGTGGTGTCAGAGGTGAAGTACTTAGACCCAGTTGTGCCTTTAAAGTGGGGAGATTTCAAAGATATGGCTTTGAAGTGCATAGAGTCCCTGCCCAGACTCCGGACTCACCACAGGGGGGTACGCGGCCTATTGTGTGGGGACAGGACGCAGCCTATTCAGGTGTAAGTGAGGCTGGTTCCAGCTCCTCCCTCCCATCCTGCCAGGATGGCCCCTCAAGTCACACCTAAGCTCACGTTGTGTGTGGCTGTCTAGGAGGAATAAACAAGGCCAACTGTCACCCACCCCAGATGTGGTCAGATAGGCAGCAGGCACCAAATCGCTAAAGTAAGAAAATGCCAACTTTCTAAAAGTGGCATTTTCAGAATGGCTATTTAAAATCTGACTTCACCATAAGTTGTGATTTTCAATTATTGTTATCCTATGAGAGGGATAAGCCCTACTGTAGTGAAAAAACGACTTTGGGTGCTTTTCATTGCAGGAAATGTAAAAGTTAAAAATGGACATACTGCCCTTTAAATACATTGCACCCTGCCCTCTGGGTTGTCCAGTGCCTACCTTAGGGGTGACTTATATGCATAAAAAGGGAAGATTTGGGCCTGGCAAGAGGTTTGTTTTGCCAGGTCAACATGGCAGTGTAAACTGCAGACCCACTAGCAGCATTTAATCTACAGACCCTGTGTACAGGGGATACTACTTTACTAGGGACTTATAAGTAAAGTAAATACGCCAATTGGGGATGAACCAATATTACCATGTTTAGGGGAGAGAGCACAAGTACTTAGCACTGGTTAGCAGTGGTAAAGTGCACAGAGTCCTAATACCGGCAAAAACAAGGTCAGAAAAATCGAGGGAGGCAAGCAAAAAGTTGAGGGGAGACCACCCTAAGGCTGTCATTTCTAACACATGCCCCTCCAGCTGAAAGTGGGTAGAGCTACCCAAACCCTTGGGAGTTTTCTTCACTAATGTGGAAGAACCGCTATGTAGGAGATTATTCTCCTGGTAGATCAGTTGGTCCACTGAGGCTTCACCTGCTGCATGGGCTGAGGCCTGCCATCTCAAGCCCTCAAGAGTGGGACACTCCTCCTGCGCTTGGCAGAACTCCTCCCTGGTGGGCCCATCCTCAACTTGCCAGCTGGCAAGCTCAGGTAGGTCACCTAAGGCGGCAATGTCTTCCCCGGTTGGCTCAGAGGCCTCCTCTTCAGGGACCCCATCAACATCCACCTTGGGAACTTTAGGGGCTGCTTTCCCACAACCCTCGCCCTTTACCTTGGAAGTTGTCTGGCCATTGTTGCAGGTTCCAGATGACCTTGACTCCCTTTATGGGCAGCCATAGACCTTGTGGTCATACAGACCCACTCAATCAATGCCATCATCTCCAAGTGAGACCTCAGCTCTACCTCCTTACAGGTAGTGTTCTCCAGGTCGTTGCCCAACAACGATTAACTGGCATAGCAGGGCTCACAGCTACTTTCAGAGAACCTGAGACACCCCCCTACTCAAAGGAAACCAGAGCCACTAGACGATGGCTCTTTCAATTGTCAATGACTACGACTTGTTGGAAGATGTTCGGAAGTACCTACTCTGCAAACAACAGCTGACACGTGACAGAAGTCATGCTGGCTCTTGTGTCTTGCACAGCCTCCACCCGTTGCCCATTAATAGTGGCCCACTGCCTATATCTGGAAGTATTAGCTGGCATGTGGGCTTTTGGCACCATCTCTCTACCCCCCAGAGACAGTAGAGTTACCTCTATCTGTTCTCCAAAGCCTACTGTGACTATCTCGTCCCCGAGCACTACACTTGCCAACCCAGTTGTCTGCCCACTAGTGGGAGGCTGTGCCCTCTTGGGACATTTGGAGTCACCATTGTTGTGCCCATATTTGTCGCACTCAGTACATTGGGGTAAAAACCTCCCTGTCTTGTGATCATAGAGCCTCTTCTTCTTAGGATCAGACTGGGGCTGGTAACCACTAATCCCTTGAGAATTATTTTGGTGCACTTTGAGAACTCCTTGCTTTTGAGTTTTTGCTCCTCCCTCTTTCTTCAAGTTGGAAGCCTGACCACTTTTGTGGCTGTCCTTCTCAGATACCTTTATGGACACTCTGGTGCTAGCTCAGAGGTCCGCCTTCTTAGCAAGCTTCCTGGGGTCAGTCAGCTTACTGTCAACTAGGTGCTGATGCAATTCTGTAAAGCAAATACTGAGCATGTGCTCTCTCATGAATAATTGTACAACCCAACATAATCATTTACTTTGCCTTTGCTGCCCTGCACCCGACCATTCAGTGCCTTGTTGCAGTAGTCCACAAAATCTACCCAGCATTGGTTGGGGAGCTTCTTGCTGTCCCTGATTCTTTGGCGATACTGTTCCGGGGCCAGCCCAAATGTGGCAATTAAAATGGCCTTCATAGAGGTATACTTGGTTTGGTCCCAACCTCTAGAGTAAGAAATGTGTCCCTACCCAGAGTAGCCATATGTTTCCACAGACCATCACCCCAGTGCTCTTCAGGAACCCTATGAGCCTTCAGTGCAACTTCATAAGCAGTGTCATCTCCCACCACATAACTGGGCACCAAATCCTTGGGAATGCGAGGCTTTTTTCTCCTTCAGGTACTGCATGTATGTTGCCAACATCGCTGCTAGAATCTGCAGGTCTGTCCTTGATATCCAGTTCTTTTATGCTCCTCTCATGAGCCAATACATTTTTTTCTTCCAAAGCCTTTCAGACTTCTTCTTCTTCTCCATGGTCTATTCAGCCCTGTTCTCCTCTGCTTATATTTTTAATTAGGCCATCTGCAGCTTGAATTCTCTCTCCTCCCTCCTCTCTGCCAGTTCTTCTGGGGACAGGCTGCGGAAAGAGACACTGCTCCCTGTCCTGACAGGAAGCTCTAATTCAGGGGTCACCCCCTTGTAGTGTAGCTCCTATTTCCCTAATAGGCTCTGCGCATTGGAATAATATATCCTATAGGTTTGACATAGGACTAAGGTCGGTATGTCCCTATCGAGTATATTAAACTTAATTACTTGTGCCAGCTAGCTCAGAGGCCACTAGAAACTTCTTGACAACAAGAAGGGATTAGTTTCTGGCAGCCGCAAAACATGACCACTGTGTTTCCCTTACAGAATCAGGACGTGTCCCAGAGTCGTAGAAACAATAGATAACTATTTCACTCAGCTCAGTTGTGCATGATTCAGTTATTCTCAAAGTTACACAGAAATAACAGACGGGCGTTTCAATAAAAAGGTTTATTGAACAGTCTTGTTTCTGTTGTAAGTTAGATGTGCTGTTACGATCACAAGACAGTATGCAAGATAAATAATGTACAAGGTGAGCAGTAGAAATAAATAATACTGCGTTAGCATTATCTTTTCAGCATATATGCATTTACATAAAATGACACAGCCTAAAAATGCGAGTACTCATACGATGCGTTTCTATCCTAGTTCTACCCAGTGTGCCTAACCTATCCTAGGTGTAGGGAGAAGTAGAAGTAGGTTTTGTATTCCTGACTAGAGTTTACTAAGAGTAAGTTACGCCTAGTATGCCAAGAGTCTAGTATGCCAAGAGTCTAGTATGCCAAGAGTCTAGTATGCCAAGAGTCCCTCTAGGTTCTAGTCTGCTCCATACCTGAAGAATGAGAGAGGTAGGAATCTCTATCCGGACTCGAACTCCAACACCCCGCAAGGGAAGTTAGATCACTGGAAGCTGGACTCTCTGCGTGCAGGAATGACAGCGTCTTCTCAGTGCGTCTGGCCGGGAATCGGGCTCCTCTGAAGTCGAGGTCTCCTCTGATTTACAGGGGTTTGGGAAGGTATATTTATACCTGAAAATGTTAGCATTGACGTAAGTTGGGTAGCGAAAGACGTCATGAATGAATCCCTTAAGGAATAGAGGTTCATGCATAATGTATGAGTCCTTGAAGAAATCAATAGTCCTGGGCAAGGGAAACTCCCGCAGCCTGAGGGTCTGTTTTTTCATGGACTCGTTGAGACGCTAGGGTGGACGGATGTCGGAATCCATGCCTGTATTTGGTATGCATGGTTTATGCCTAAATAAGGTCTGGGATTTTATGCCTATATAAGGGCAGGTTGGATAGTGCCTATATTAGGTCATGATTCTAGAAAGCCCGTTTATGGACACCCTATAAAGTACACAACACCCACTCCTCTTTTGTGTATACAACAATACTAAAATGCTAAACATTTAAAATGCTAAACATTAAAATGGAGTACCGCATAATAAAACATATCCTAAAAAGCTTTAAAAGACATATTAAAAATGCAATGGTTGCTGTACATCATTAAGCAGTGCTCTTCATTTCCAGCATAAGGTATGAAATAAATGCATTTGGAACGAAATATAAAAGCAATCTTTACATATGACGAAAATGATCGATAAGGTTGTCCAAAATCAAAAGTAATTTCCTGTCATGAAACTTAAATGAACTTAATTTAGACACAGAAGACGACTAAGTGTTCCTGGAAGTACTGCCAAGTCTGTATTATAAGGCTAGTTCTACTTTAAGCAGATTGGAGTGCCATTTTTGTTTGAAAAAAACGGGACAAAAGTTCAAATTTGGTAAAGTTCCAAAGTTTTGAAAAATGAAGGCCAAATGGTTGCTGTTGTACTGGAACAGAGTATGCCGAATCAGAGTCAGTTTACGGGTCTGGTGTAAACATGAGATCATCTATTTCAATAGACAAAACATCTTCCACTGTTGCTGGTGTAAGCTGGAACACCTCGTGTAAAAGATTGACCGCACAAAGATGGGAAACATCGCTTTCAGCAATGTTCGCGTCCGTTGTTACCTGTGTGCCTGGAGTTGTTTCTCGTACCTCAGCAGCAGCAGGAGGCGACTGTGAGATCTCAATGAATGCTGACATCAGGATTGGAAGCCTCTGGGGACAACACAGAGCATGGACCGTTATCGGGTCCAGCAAAGCATCGACATCCTTTGGCGCAGCTGATGGATATGTTAGACAGGCGTCCAACACGCATTCTTCACCGCATAGCAGGCAGCGTAGAACAGGTAAGATGCAATCATGCCAGATTGGTCGGAATGACAGGAACCATGTGGTATTAAGGTCCCGTAGACGAGTCATGCCCAATAGCTGTACTATTCGCTCACGGCACTTTCTTTCAAGGAGAGCTTTCTCCATTTCGCTCGGAGTGATTTCGGCGAATCGGCTGGCCATAGCGTAATAGCAGACAGATGAATAAAATTCCAGCAACAAGTGCGAGAATTAATGGTATGCCACCAAACACCGAATGTGCAAAGTTCGGAATGATTCCAAGTATTGCCTGGAACGGTGCTAATAGACCGGTGCAAATGCTCTTAAATACATGTACAATTCCTGTTGTATCTGACATGTTAAAGATACGTGATATCATTTCTACGAAATGTATAGGGCAGTTTGTACGTATTAAAGTCTGTATCTCAGCCGAAGTCCTTGCAACTTGTAGATCATAGGTTTCTCTGGCCGAGGTCAAAGGCACTGTTTGTTGTAAAAGCATGGCTTTCATTCTGCTTAAAGTATCAAATCTTATAAAAGAGACATTCAGCGAAGGCCATAAAGGCGACTCCCTGACTGTGTCTATTGGGGAAACAATACTTGCATACAGCAAGTGACCCTGGAGTTGACCGTTACTAGATATGGGATGCCTGGCAACATTCCACAGCAGCTCTGATCATTCAACATGAGGTAACTCCCATTCGAAAGTTGTCCAAACGTTGGATTAATCACAGCAGCTGGTGAACCGTGCTGATGGCAAGACAAGTTTGCCACAGAACCATTACAAGCCCCGTGTAAAATAATGTGCTGGCAAATGAGTGAACCGGTCAGCGCATGTTTACAGTTGATACCGCTAAGATACACTTCACGATCCCCACTCCAACATCTATGTGTATATGGTAAATTCCAAGATATCTTAATGTATTCCTTTCCCAACCTTTCATATTTGCCTGCTTGCATCTGTCTGAGGCAATACTGAAACTGAAAAGTTGTCACAGGTAATGTTATTTTGCCATGAATAACCCATTCTGTAGCTGGTTTTTCTGCCACTGTAAATGGTAGTTTTTCCATTTTTTCAATGCTTAGCACTGTATACCTCGCTCCTCTTTGTGCCAATTCGATCTGTTTATCAGTTAGATTGTATTCTGCAAACAGAGACGACGTGTTGATGAAACGCCAAGGCACATAGCCCGCTCGCAAAGATTGCAGCGTCCATGTCAATAACACAATAGAAAGTAATTGAGACTGACCTTGTTGTAACATAGCCAAATCATGTTCTAGAATGTCGATAGCAGAGAATACAATGCCATCCAATGAATAAATCCTGGAGGACAAAGTTGTTAACCCATTGTCGACTACAGTGAGTGTTTTCTCAAAATGAATACGATCAAGTTCACGTATTCGTTCTGCAGCCTCCATCTGTGACACTTTCCATGCTTCATTATAAGCAGCATAGATGCCGGCATATATGAAACGTTTTTGACGCGGTTTTCTTGGTCCAATCAAGAATTCCCTAAGATCTGAGTCCTCTTTAAGTAAGGTTAAGTGTTGCTTCACATCCTGTAGTGTAGATTTATGCAGCCAATCGAGGCATAATTTACCTACACTGTATGTTGTTACTACCCCTGGATGTTGTCTTTGGACATATCTTGGGTCTGGCCTATGAATAGTTAAACCTTGAGTTTTGTTCAAGAACCTTTCCTGACAGTTGTTTGTGTCTGTGGGCCAGATCAACCATTTCTTTGAATTTGGATTAGTTCTGTTGAGTTGTAGTATATTGTCAACTGTCACCACTGCCTTTGTATTATTTTCACTGGCAGGTGTTGGCACAGAAGGTGTTTTCATCTCTTTGATCTTGGCTAATCCAAGACAAGATGTCTGTTGGACGGTGTTATTCAAAAACATTATTTGTTCAGGGATAATACAGGCTCTAAATAAAGCTTCTATACCCTGTACTTGCCAATCTTTACTACCCCAGACAGTTTTTGTCTCAATCGTGTCTTTCCATAAGTCAAAACCCTGTATAGACAGTTGGGCAATAAATGCTTCAGAGTAAATCTGTTTCGTATTTGTTAACATAATTTTCAGTCCTGGTTTGTTTACATTTTTATAGTAAAACGTTTCTGGGTCAGATGTATTGTAACCTGAAAAATATGGAAACTTACTAGCAAAAAGTTTTCGAACTACCTTGTGGTGGTGTTGGACAATGTTCCCATTGATTAAACATAAACACATTTCTTGGATATGCAGTTTTGTGCAAATAATGATGACCATAGTGGTTATAACAATACAGTTCTTCATAATCGGATGAACCCTCTAAATATTCATTTT
Organism: Calotriton arnoldi; assembly: GCA_963921515.1. Lineage (NCBI taxonomy): Eukaryota > Metazoa > Chordata > Amphibia > Caudata > Salamandridae > Calotriton > Calotriton arnoldi. Next base: position 122,111 of record CAWUFW010010041.1, on the reverse strand, counting down.
TAGAAAATGCAACAGATTTTTCTAGATCAAACATTATATTTTGAGCAGTTTCTAAGTCCCAATCATCTGAATAGGTACTGGACGTAATTAAATCACTTAGTGAAATTTTAAATAAATGTGGAATGTTCAATTGTTCACTTGGACCGAAGATTTCATAATCTGTTTTGTCCCACACTATACCATCCTGTATAGGAACAGCTGTGATGTTCACTGATGACAAGTCTCTTGCTTCATGATGGGAAGATTTATGTGGTTTCAAAAGTACATTCACGTCTTTTCCTTCACTGTTCACATGGATGTATCTGCCACTTATAAGCACGCTTACAGTTGTTACCAAAGCTAGCCAGAGCAGGAAAACAAAAAGTCCAGATGTAATCCAGAATTCAATCCATGGAGAAACCAGATAAGTCTTTTTCAGGAAGTGAATAAAGTCTTGTACTTGCTGCTTGAGTTTTGATGATGCTGGCGTCGTTTCAGGTTCGGTTGGATCTTCTGAGAACGTATCAAAGTCAATGAAATAGCCAGAAGCAATTCTGTCAATTGTTTGAATTGCATCAGGATTTGTTGAAATCACAGGAACCAGTTCTTCACGAGTCACGTTGGTGTAGACAGGTGTATTTGGACGAACTGTTATTTGGTTGTCAAGAGGGATGAGTTCCATAGCCTGGTTGCTTAGTCCTTCATTTGTTACAGCTGAATTCTCGATCGTGATCAGTCTTTCAGTCTGAACCTCTTGAATAGTAGCGAGAGGAGTGCGTCTGCTACTAGGTCGGAGTCCATGAGGCCTACTGCTTAGTATTGGCCACATGTTGTGGTTTGATGAGGTCGATAGACACAAATCTTTTCTCCTTTCTTCCAGCAAGGGGCGGCAGAAGTACTGTCCTTGTTCCTTGAACAGCTAGAACAGGTACCGGTTGTCTGTAAGAAGGTCCAAATTCCTTCTTGTCCGCTATTTTTTCTCTGACTAGATCCCCAACTTTTGGAATCCAGACAGGCCTTGCTGGGACCGCCGATGTTTCCCCAGTGGTGGTTGGCTGTATGGATACGTTGCTTTGTTTCGTTCTTAATTTGTTAAGATCCTGTAAAACAGCCAAACGATCTTTGATATCAAATGGTTTCATGTACACCACTGTGCCTACGTGTTCTAAGTCTGGAACCCACATTCTTGTCCCAAATAGGACCTCATATGGAGTGACCCCCCTAGAGAACTTCTTGGCAGATTGTTAAGTGAGCGCTGAACGCTAAAGAGGTGTTTGACCCACCCGTCACCCGAGCCTAATACCCTAGCTGTTATAGACTGCTTTATGTCCCGGTTTTCCTTTCCACAACAGAATTTCCCTCAGGATGGAATGGAGAGGAGTACCGCAATGCAACGCCCAGACTGGCCATGGCCTCCTTGTAAGCTCTAGAGCTAAACGCAGGACCCTGGTCAGAATGTAGCGTGCCTATTGCGTATGTGCCGATAAAGACTCGCAAATCTTTTATAACAGTTCGAGCGTCAGCCGAGCGCTGAGGCCATAACCATAGGAACCTAGATTCAGTATTTGCGGGAACGCCTTTGTCCAGTAGGACGCTGGGGAGTAGATAGCCTAATGCTGTCTAACAGTGGTGTCTGTACTGGGCTGCCGCATTCACAGCACGGTGTCTGGTGGCTCTCTTGCTGTAATTTACAGTCTAAGCAGTTGTTGATGAATATGTGAATGTGTGTATTCATTCCAGGCCACCAGTACATCTCTTTTAATGTCAAAATTGTTTTTGAGATCCCTTGATGTGACAGACCCTCCCCCAAATGTGTTTCATAAATCAAGGCTGCTCTTCGTTCCATGTTTGGAATTACCCTATCCCCCACTCCAGGGATTCGAGCAAAAGGAACGTTATTCGCATCAATTACATAAGAGTACTTGAGTGGAAACTTTTTTGGTAACGCTGCACTGCTGCCTTTGCTTGATGCATTGACAGCTAACATTATCTCACCGTCTATTTTTGTTTTTGAACGAGTGATCGCAGCTACGGAAGCCGTCTGAACAGCCCCCTTTGCGGCTTCGTCAGCCAATGAATTCCCTGCAACTTGAACGCCATCACGCTGATGACTCAGTGTGTGAATCACGTGAGCCTTTGGAAGTTCGTTTTTCAACTGAACTACTTGTTCCCAAAGCAGTTTGTGCTTAATTGTGCCACCTTTCGCATCTTTAAAACCATTTTCAAGCCAGGTTCGTATATAATCATTATACGACTGAACACAGTAAAAGGAATCGCACACTATCAGTGTGAGGAATTCTCGATCCGTACTCTCAAGTGCCAGTTTGAATGCCTGTAGTTCAGCTCGCTGAGCTGTACAATCACCTAGTGATTGAGTTTTTGTGACCATAGGTCTGAAGATGCCATTTCGCATGCGCCCTTTAACGATAGCACATGCTGCACTGTAAGCTTGCTTACTCCCTGTTGCGGGCTGTGCGGATCCGTCAGTGTAAATTACGAATTCATACTGATCGAGAGGCAGAATCTCAGTGGGCAGAGGACATTCTTGTTCATATTGGAGAAATGCCTGTGTCTTTAAATCTGGATCAAAAACATATTCAACATCAGATGCAACAAGAGAATTAACCCACTGTATCCATCTCGGATGTAAAGCTTTAGCATTTGGAATGCTCGCTTTTGTGACCGCTTCTAATGCCGGTACTGGGGTAACGACAATTATGCGTTTCCCTTGGGCTAAGGCTCTTTCTTTTGCTACAGCTGTTTGAACTGCTGTCAGAATTTTTTCAGTTGAACTGAAGCGCATTTCCGCTTGTGTATACAAATGTGATTTGTATGCTATTGGTACTTTCTCACCCTCATTAAAGGTTAAGTAAGTGAATCCACATTGACCCGAAATTATTCGAATCACCAAATTTCTTTGACTTACGCGTGTTTGTAAGTGATTTGTCGCTAACATGTTAGCCTGGAGTGAACGCAAAATTTCTGTGTGTTCCTGTGTCCAGTTTTTATTTGAAAACTCAGGTTTGATTAATGCGTAGAGAGGTTTAACCCTTTCTGCGTAGTTTAGAATGTATGTTTTTCCAAAATTTAGGAATCCCAGTATGGATTGTAAGTTTTTTAGCGTTTTTGGAGGTTGGAGCAGCGCACATTTCTCTAGAAAATTAGCTGCCAAGCTCTTGCCTTCACTTGAAAGCTCATATCCCAAAAATAGGACATTGAGATGGGCAATTCGAGACTTTTTAAAGTTGAACTTGTAGCCCTCAGAGGCGAATCCCAGTATAATGGTGCTCACCCTGTTCAAGTGTCTTTCCAAGTCATCGTCTGTCAGATAGATGTCATCGACATAGGACAATGCCTCGTTGTCATAAATTTGTAGTAACTCCGTTACCCTCGCTGAGAATAAACCTGGGCTATTTTTGAACCCTTGTGGGAGTCGACAAAAGTGACGCTGGGTCCCCATTATGGAGAATGCCGTTAAGTACCTACTTTCAGGTGCTATATTTTGACAAAAGAAACCGTTTGAGATGTCTAATGTTGTTTTGTATTTTTTACGCACAATGTTATTCATTAATGCTGTACTGTGTGCATTTTGTACTGCAAAAGTTTTAGAACAAGTGTTTAAATGCCTGTAGTCCAAAACTAGACAATATGTATTGTCTGGTTTGGAGACAGGAAACAAAGGATTGTTCATAGAGGAGGTGCATTGTTCAATCACCCCTTGGTATTCAAGTTGATCTAAGATCTCCCTGACCTGTTTTTTAGCTTCTTGCTTAATAGGATACTGCCGTTGTGCAGTTGGTTCATGTTTCAGATTTATTTTATGGTGAGGTGAGTCCTCATCCCATCCTACATGATTTTTATATAATGCTGGAGCCTGGGCCACTGCCCATTTTCTGGCATATGTATATTTTGAGTGAATTGGTATGTAATTGGAGAAGGCAGGCATAATCATGTCCTCGCCGTGTGGGCACTCCCTGACAAATTGTGGTGGCCAGTCTTTTTCTGCTAGAAGTATGTCATAACCCTTCGATAGTTTTTCCCAAAAAAGTGCTTTAACCTGTCTAGGTTTGTCTCCCTCCATCCCGAGTGTTATTTCATATAACCTTTGTGGAGTACTAACCCTGGTGTCTACAGTCTCAACTGTAATGTACTCATTCAAGTCCACTGTCTCCAGAAGTTCCATCAGGTTCTGGCGAGCTATTGTGACTTCTGCTGCACTGTCCAGCATTGTCTGAGCCCATTCTCCGTTCCTGAGTTGAGTTCTCAGAATTCTCGGCATGTCTTACTATTAGACCTGCTACTTTCTTTTTGGAGAATTGAGGTTTAGTTTTAATTTTTGTTGCGTGCTTGTCGTCTTTCGATTTCACGCGTTCTTCTTTATGTTCTGTTCGTCCTCTTCTTTCCAAAGTCTGTGATGAGACCTGAAAGGGACGAGAGGAACGTGTATCATTATCTTGATACCTATCAGGTTTTCTCAGATTATCCCTATTCCTGAGGTTGTACCTCCTTTCAGAGTGCTCCTTTTGAGGAGACCTTCCTCGGGATTGAGATCTTTTCTCATTTGAATTTTGTTTATTAGACTCCCACTTCTTTTTAGAAGATGTAGGAGTTTGTTTAATTGACTCCTTCTCAGGACTTTCAGATAGTTTTGGTTTAGCTGGTTTCCCACCCAAACTATCTCTGCCTAATTCTGCATAAGATTGTTCTATAATTCTGGGTAGCTCTGTTTGATGTTCTGTAACATCAAATTCCCTTAGTTTTTGTCGGATCGCCACTGCTCCTGCCTCCCCTTTAATATTTGATAATATTATTGTTGAGACCTGGTCGAAATTTTTCAGTAATTTCATACCTAAATTTAAAGCAGGCTCTGCCCCGTATTCGTTTTGAATTTGTTTTAGGACATCAGGTATTACCGCAATTGACGGAATGCCGTGTGTTTTAGTGTAGATGGCAGCAAAGACTGAGCCCCAAGTGGTGCAGTCTTCCAGTTGTGGTGTGATCCCCATTGGTAAACTAATGGTTAGGATTCTGTGTTTCTCATGCGGGCTAGTATTTGGAAATACTGCTTCGATTTGAGTAATTTTTTGAGCTATCCAAAATGGAATTTGCTCCCGCTTAGTGGGCATTTTACCCATGACTGCGTATAGAGTCTGTGGTGTAATTTTTAATGTACTCCCCTGATTTACCATAATTGGTATTTTTAATTTATCTGCAAGTCCCTAGTAGAGTGCACTATCTGTGCCCAGGGCCTGTCAATTAACTGCTACTAGTGGGCTTGCAGCATTGATTGTGCCATCCACACAATTAGCCCTATAAACATGTCTCAAGCCTGCCACTGCAGAGCCTGTGTGCAGTTTACACTGTCATGCCGACTTGGCATTTACAACCCCTTGCCAAGCCTGGAATTCTCCTTTTATTACATATAAGTCACCCCTAAGATAGGCCCTAGGTAGCCCATAGGGCAGAGTGCGGTGCAAGAAAAAGGTAGGACATGTATTTTTAAATATTATGTGTCCTGGTAGTGTAAAACTCCTAAATTCGTTTTTCACTACTGTGAGGCCTACCCCTCTCATAGGGTAACATCAGGAATTCCTTTCTACACTTTTAAGCTGTAATTTATGATTGAGAAGGTGTAGCTCTGTCATGTTTAATATCATTGGAATTGTAATGATAGGTCCTCTTTGCTACATAGTTGGACTTAACATTACTATTTCAGAAATGCCATTTTATGAAGATGGCATTTCTCTGCTCTAAACGCCCTGTCTGACTGCAGCCTGTCTCCAATACACGTCTTGGGTGGGTAACAGCTGAACTTTGTGCATTCCCTCTAGACAGCCACACACAAAAGAAGGTTAGGTGTGACTGAGTGGCCATCTGCATTGTGATGGGTCATACTGGGCTTGTTGGATGGGAGGGAGGAGCTGACACACATGAAAGGGAGTGTACTGTCCCCACACAAAGGGTTTCATATCCCCCTGTAGTGAGTCTGTAGCCAGGGCTGGGAAGGGAGGACCTCTGTGCACTTCAAAGCCCCTCTTTGAAGTCACCTCCACTTCAAAGGCACAACTGGGTATAATACTGAGTCTCTGACCCCACCAACTCAGACACTTCTGGGCCTGTAAAGAAACTCTGCCAAGAAGAAGGACTGCTGTGCTGCTACAAGAACTGCCACTCTGCTGGACTGCTGCTCTGGAAAAACTGCTTTTCTGCTGTCCTGCCATGATGTCTCCTACCGTCTGTCCCTGCTGAGGAAGAACTGGACTCTTACTTGAATCCAGAGTGATCTCCAAGGGTATGCTGGCTTACCTCCTGTTTTGAGACTCAGGGATATCAAAATCTCACCTCCTGCTCTTGTGACTGGTCCATTAGAAGTAGATCCAGGTGCTCGATCCAGTGGAACCGACGCATCCTCTGCTGCATGAAGCAGAATCAATACATTGCCGCTTTTGCATCAACAGAAATAGCACCTCACACTTGGAACCAGTACATTGCCTCTTGAACCAACGACTATGAACTGCCGCATAGCCGCTGCTACAGTGAGAGACGATTGACGCATCCCCTCAACTGCGTGGAGAACCTGGTGGAACTGCTTTGGACCCAACGCATCTCAGCTCTGGTGCTTCATCTCCGGAACCGGCGCATCACCATCGTTGCGTTAAGAAAATCGACGCATCACCTCGACTGAGGGATCAACACAGACTCATCGCTCAGCTGCATTCTGCATCTCGCTGTTGCGACCAGAATCAAGGTACTTTGTTCATCAAGCCTTGCGAAACTCCTGCATCCATCCTGCGCTCCATTGCGGTTAGCCTGAACTCGTGACTTTGCCCTGGTCCATCATGACCGGATAACCCCCATAGGCGCCTATTGCTTTCAAGCACTGTTTTTACATTTAATATTTAAAAAATCATAACTCGACTTCTACTCATTGGATTTTTCTTGTTTTGGTATTGTTTTATTTATAAAATCATAATCTATTTTTCTAAATTGGTGTGTAGTCTTTTTGTGGTGTTTTCACTGTGTTACTGTTTGAAGTGTTGCACAAATTCTTTACTCATTGCTTCTTAAGTTAAGCCTGGGTGCTCTGTGCCAAGCTACCAGAGGGCGAGCATAGGTTAATTTATGGTGTGCATTTGACTTACCCTGACTAGGATTGTGGTTCCTGTTTGGACATGGTGCATACCTCTGCCAACCAGAAACCCAATTTCTAACAAAGCACAAGCACTTTAGCACTGGTTAGCAGTGTTAAAGTGCACAGAGTCCTAGTACCAGCAAAACAAGGTCAGAAAAATGGAGGGAGGTGGGCAAAATGTTCGGGAAGACCACCCTGAGGCTGTCAGGTCTAACAACAGTCACTACTCATCAGCCACCTGGCTGGCTCTCTGGCGGAACAGAATCACAAAAAAAGGAGAACAAAAAGAAGAGGTACCTCACAAGACCATCACTGAACACATTCCTGGACAGGACTTACTCCAGTGTTATATTGGAGATAATGTTCACGGAGACAAACAACAGACACGTCTCTCTCCAATGTAAAACTGTCCCTCATGGATAATCTTGCAAAGGCAGTTCATAAGTGGACCACAATGAAAAATGTGGGAAGTGTATATTATTGCGCTCATGTGAGAAGTTGGCCTGGTATATGCTGTTCACTAATTAAAGTGGACACCTTGCACCAGAACAATTCGACTCTTATGGTAGATAGGTTTAAGACAACCTTTATAGAAAGCTATCCTAGTGGTAGCTGTGGAGAGCAGCCTTCAGGCTAAGTCTTGAAGGAATGTAAAGCAGCTTGTTTTACCACACAATCTCTTGAATCACCAAATGAAAAGACACCACACAGGTATATATCAAATATATATGTATTTATTAATAAACACTCTCTACTAATCTCTTTATGAGATTAGAAGTCAGGAACATATGTACAAATCAAATGTTATCAAAATAAGTTTAGCACAATTGAATATCACAATCTTAGTTTGGCTAGACCTAGGTCTAGGGCATCTAGAATCGAGGGACCCCCAAGAACCACCCCAGGTAGTTGTAGGAGACCCACAGGGGACGGACGCGGTGTCCTGGCACCGGTGCGAGTCCTGTACGAGTCTATGTGCACAGACGCGATTGAGATTTCAATGTTAGAGGTCCCTTGCGTGTTTGAGGCGAACACACCGATCGGTCCTTGTACGAGTCGAAGGACGCGGTTACAGATAGAGTTGCAAGGTTGTTGGACGCGGTGTGTCTAACACAGACGCGAACCATGTACGAGTCAGCGCGATAGTCGCACTTGGAAAGTAAGAGTTTTAGGGCACTTCTAGGGTAGCTACAAGCAAGTCACTTACAGGGTAAGTAGTTCTAGGGCCCACACCCACAGGAGCACCGTAGTGCTGAAGTTACCTCACCCAGGGGAGCCGGGTACATAGGTGTTCTTTGGTGTCGGGTCGCAGCGTAGTTTTCAATGGGAGCCAATGAAGACTTGCTGCTTGCGGCGACAGGAGAAGTGTCCGGAGGAGTCCAAGCCTGGATTCGGAAGATGGAAGACCTGAAAGCAGAGGGGACAGTGTTCAAAGTCACTTGGCAGTGACTCGGGGCAAGGAAGATGGATGTCCACCGTCGTTGCAAGATTCAGGTTGTTCACAGGTGCCTTGACTCTTCAGCCACGAGGTCCAGGAGGTGTCGACGATGACCAGGAGCTGGATTCGGCGTGGCCCACGAAGTTTGCAGTTTACTGCGGTGTCGGCGACTCGATTGGAGCCAACAAGCCTTGGTAACAGCAAGTCTCAGGGAAAGTATAAAAAGTCAATGGCACAGACCAGCAAGGTCTGTGGGACTCACCCAGTGAGGGTAAGTCAGGGCAGGCCTGGAGCAACCAGGGGAGCCCTTTGGTTCTGTAGGAAAGCCTTTAGGGGACCCACAATCCGGCTGGCAAGGGATTGCAAAGACGCCTCGGGAGGATTCGCTCAACAGGGGCCCATGGTCACTCGGGACGTGGTAGGCCTCTGATCTTCGGACGGTTTCCTGCTGGAGGCTAGGACCACACGTGGTCCAAAGCACACGTTCATAGAACGTTGTGAAGGGGTTGCACTTGACAATAGTGCATGGTACCCAGGGGTCGCAGTTCCTCATCACTCTTGGGGTCCACTGGCCTCAGCTTCACTGGGGACTCACAATGGCCTTTGAGAAGTCAGGAAATCTACCTCTTGGGCTGCAGGGACTTCGGACTCTGGCGGGAGCGGCGTAGTTTGCGACCGTCGTTTGTAGTTTTTGGTGCCTGCCAAGCAGGGGAGTCACTCCTTGACTCCAAGGGAGATTCTTCAGTCTTCCAAAGGTAGTGGAACGTCGAAGGTCCGGGATTATTCTTCAGAGCGTCGTCCAGGGGTATCTAGTTTGCAATGCACAGGTTCCCCCTCTTATACTAAAAGAAAGGGAGGGACTAGCTCTATGACCCCACCTATGGGAGGGTCAGGGGAGTGGATGGTTACACCTACTTCCCTTTGTCCAGTTTCGCGCCAGAGCAGGGGCAGGTAGCCCCTGAGCCGGTTTGAACTGGGGTATGCACAGAGGAGCCTTCTGCTCCCCCAGTGCAGGACTTCAAAGCACTCTAAGAGTGCACCCACCCAGCGCCAATACACTAAACCCTGTCTGGGAGGTGGTCACACCCCCTTGGGACAGGATATCTATTGTTGGGCTTCCTCCACTGCGAGTGTTGGTCATCAGCAGGAGGGCAGCCCAGTGTCTGTGACTGGTGGCATCCATTTTGTGATGCCAGGGCTCTGCAGGATTCTACTGCGTTCCCACAGTAGGTACATGTCTATCCCTCTAGAAGGGTGGAATGCTACCCCCGCCGCCAGGACTGGCGGGGGGGGTAGTATTCCAAGATGTTTGACACCGAACACGACATGTTTTGATGCAGCCATTCCAAAGTTAGCATTTTACCGCGAGGATATAATGCACTTAAAAGTATATGGTTTAACCGCATCCACAAACAGCCCCAGAGAATGGACTCTGAGAGCTGCAGAGGGGCCCTGCTCAGGCAGAGGCACCCCCTCAAATGGAAACTAAGCACCCTGCCCTCAGGATTGATAGGGCCTGCTTTAGGGGTGACTGATAAGTCTCAATGTGTGTGCAGGAGAGATATAGGGGACCTATATCTCAGTGAGGGGTGCTAGCACTTCCTCACCCAGGCTGCAGTAGCAGGCCTGTGGTGTCAGATTTAGACTGCTTCCCAGGGGTGGCATAATACATGCTTCAGCCCCTTGTAGGCCTGTGAAGTACCTATGCCCTTGGTACCTAAGGTACCATATACTAGGGACTCATAAGGTACCACAGTATCCAATCACTAGTGCACCTAGAGTGAACTCCAAATCGTTTAGAGAGAACACAGAGGCTGGGGCCCTGATTGGCAGGGTCCCAGCCAGACTTTAGCCAGAAACCAGTGTAAACATCAGAAAAAAGTGGGGGCAACATAAGAGGCAGATCCTACTCTCCTACACAACCCCCCCCCCCCCAAACGCAGGGACACTAAACTAACCTTGACCAGTTGAGTCTTCGTGTTCAAAGTGGAAATACCTTGAGAGTCCATCTGCATTGGCATGTTGGGTCCCAGGTCTATGTTCCACTGAATAGTCCATCCCCTGTAGGGAAATGGACCACCTCAAAAGTTTTGGGTTTTCTCCTTTCATTTGTTTAAGCCAAAGGAGGGGCTTGTGGTCAGTCTGAACTATGAAGTGAGTGCCAGAGAAGTATGGCCTCAGCTTCTTCAGGGCCCACACCACAGCAAAGGCCTCCCTCTCTATAGCTGACCAACGTTTCTCTCTAGGGGTCAGCCTTCTGTTAATAAAAGCTACTGGCTGGTCTTGACCTTCATCATTCAGTTGAGACAGTACAGCTCCCACACCCAGCTCAGAAGCATCTGTTTGGACAATGAACTTTTTGGTGTAGTCTGGACTCTGTAAGATGGGGGCAGTGCACATGGCCTGCTTTAGGTCTTCAAATGCCTTCTGACAGCTAGCTGTCCACTGAACCTTTTTTGGCATTTTCTTTGAGGTCAGATCATTCAAGGGGGTCACTATAATCCATATCCCTTGACAAACCTCCTATAGTACCCAGTCAGGCCTAAGAAGGCTCTCACCTGTGTCTGGGTGGTTGGAGCAACCCATTCCATTATGGTTTGGATCTTGCTCTGTAAAGGCTGAACCTGGCCTCCACCCACAAGGTGGCCCAGGTACACAACCTGACTCTGCCCTATCTGGCACTTAGTGGCCTTGATAGTGAGGCCTGCTTTCTGCAGAGCCTCTAAAACATTTCTGAGGTGGACCAGGTGATCCTGCCAGGAGGAACTAAAGACAGCAATATCATCTAGATAAGCTGAGCAATAAGTTTCCATCCCTGCCAGAACTTTATTCACCAACCTCTGAAAAGTGGCAGGTGCATTTTTCAATCCAAAGGGCATCACCACAAAGTGGTAGTGCCCACCAGGGGTCGAAAATGCTGTTTTGGCTTTTGCATCATCAGCTAATCTGATCTGCCAGTAGCCAGCTGTTAGGTCAAACGTACTTAGATACTTGGCTGAGGCCAAAGTATCAATCAGCTCATCTGCCCTTGGTATGGGATAGGCATCAGTCCTAGTGACTGCATTGAGGCCTCTGTAGTCTACACAAAACCTCATTTCTTTCTTACCACCCTGGGTATGAGGCTTGGGTACCAGGACTACTGGGCTAGTCCAAGGGCTACCTGAAGGCTCAATTACACCTAGCTCCAACATTTTCTGGACTTCAGTCCTGATACAGTCCCTGACATGGTCAGGTTGCCTGTAGATTTTATTCTTGACAGGCAGACTGTCTCCAGTGTCCACCTCATGGGTGCACCAGGAAGTCTGACTAGGGGTCAGGCTAAACATATGTCTGTACTGTTGCAGAACTTGTCTGCACTCAGTTTGCTGATGGTCAGTGAGGCTGCTTGCCAAAGCAACACCATCTACTGACCCATCATCAGGGTTCTGCGAGAGCAGGTCAGGGAGAGGGTCACTCTCCTCCTCCTGTTCCTCATCAGTTGCCATGAGCAAGCCCATGTCAGCCCTGTCAACATATGGCTTTAACCTGTTGACATGGAGCACCCTCAGGGGGCTCCTGGGAGTTCCAAGATTCACCAGATAGGTGACCTCTCCCTTCTGTTCAACTATTGTATGGGGGCCACTCCACTTGTCTTGGAGGGCTGCTGGGGCCACAGGCTCCAACACCCACACTTTCTGTCCTGGCTGGTATACAGTCAGTACAGCCTTTTGGTCATGCCAAGCTTTTTGTAATTCTTGGCTGGCCTCCAGGTTTTTGGTTGCCTTTTTCATGTACTCAGCCATCTGGGAGCGGAGACCAAGTACATAGTCCATCACATCTTGTTTGGGGGGCTTGAGAGGTAACTCCCAGCCCTCTTTTACCAAACACAATGGACCTCTCACAGGATGCCCAAACAGAAGCTCAAATGGGCTGTAACCAACCCCCTTCTGTGGAACCTCTCTGTATGCAAACAACAGGCAAGGAAGAAGAAGGTCCCATTTCCGCCTAAGCTTCTCTGGGAGTCCTTTAATCATTCCCTTCAGGGTTTTGTTGAAACGTTCAACCAACCCATTGCATTGTGGGTGATAGGGGTGGTGAACTTATAAGTTACACCACACTCCTTCCACATTGCTTTCAGATATCCTGACATGAAGTTGGTACCTCTGTCAGAAATGACCTCTTTTGGGAAACCCACTCTGGAAAAAACTCCAATGAGGGCTCTTGCCACCACAGGGGCTGTGGTGGTCCTCAGGGGAATTGCTTCTGGGTACCTGGTGGCATGATCCACTACCACCAGGATAAACCTGTGCCCAGATGCAGTTTGAGGGTCAAGGGGACCAACAATGTCAATCCCTACCCTTTCAAAGGGTACCCCCACCACAGGTAGTGGTATCAGGGGGCCGTTGTTGTGCCACCTGCCTTACCACTGGCTTGGCATGTGACACAGGAGCGACAAAACTCCTTTGTGTCCTCTGACATATGTGGCCAATGAAAATGTGGAACAAGCCTGTCCCAGGTCTTGTTTTGGCCCAAGTGACCTGCCAAAGGGATATCATGTGCTAGGGTCAAGAGGAACCCCTAAACTTCTGAGGTATTACCATCCTCCTGGTGGCTCCAGGGGCTGGATCTCTACCCTCAGAATATAGGAGTCCCTCATCCCAATAAACTTTATGGGACCCACTAGCACTCCCAGCAGCCTCAGCAGCAGCCTGCTGTCTGAGGGGTTCAAGAGAGGGGCAGCACTGTTGCTCCTTACTCAGATCTTCCCTAGAAGGGCCCCCTGCCCCCAAGAACTCAACCTGATCAGGCTCAAGTCCCTCTGGGGCAGTTCCTTCTTCAGGATCTGCTTCACCTCCCTCTGGGGGTGAATCTGTGATCTGAGACAGAGGGGAAGGCACTGCCTTTACCCTACTGCTCCTCCTCTTGGGAAGCATCTGGTCCATTGTTCCAGGATCCAGAGCTGGTTCAGTGTTATGCATTCTTGCTTGTGACCTGGTCACAGCAAATACCTCTGCAGGGATGCCCAACATCTCAGCATGAGTCCATAACTCTACTTCAGACCAGGCTGAAGTCTCTAGATCATTGCCCAATAGACATTCAACAGGGAGGTCTGCACTGACTACAACCTTCTTGAGGCCAGTTACCCCTCCCCATGAGAAATTCACAACTGCCAGACTATGGTTGGTCCTGACATTGCTTGCATTGGTCACCTGGTACATTTCGCCCAGGATGATCTGTCCAGGGTCCACAAGATCCTCTGCCACCATGGTGACACTAGCACCTGTGTCCCTAAATGCCAAAGCCTGTTTGCCATTTATTACAGGCTGCTGTTTGTATTTGCCCAGATTACTGGGGCTTACTAGGAAGGACATCTCAAGGTCTCCATCACAAATCAGCATTGCCTGAGTGGGCACTCTGACTAGGTCAGAGTCCACTTCAGAACCCAGGGTCAACCCTACTACACCCTTATTCTGAGTACCACCTCCACCAGTAGCTGAGCTAGGGGGAACAGTTGCCTTAGGGGCAGGAGTGGTGGTGGTTTGGTCTTTGGACTTGTTACAATCAGAAGTCCAGTGCCCTTTCTGTTTACAGAATTTGCACCAGGGCTTCTTTTGGCCTTTCCCCTTGTTGGATTGTGACTCCCCACCAGATGCAGATTTTTGGGGCCCTTGTGAAGACTTCTGGTCTTTTGACTTATCCCCACCTTTCTCAGAGCCCTTAGGATCTTGCTTCTTGGTGTCACCCCTTGGTTCTGGGGTTTCTGCCTTACCCTGGTTCTGACCCATTTGTCTGCCTTCTTTCCCAATTCTTGGGGAGAGGTCAGATCTGAGTCCACCAGGTATTGATGCAACAACTGGTTCTGGCAATTATTAAGGATCTGTTCTCTCATCATCAGATTATACAATCCCTTGAAATCAGTAACCCTACTGCCAACCAGCCAACCCTCCAGAGCCTTGGTTGCACAATCTACAAAGTCAGTCCAGTCCTGAGTCTGTGCCTTCTGGGTGTCTCTGAACTTCAACCTGTACTGCTCAGTGGTTAAGCCAAACCCATCTATCAGTGCACTCTTCAGGACTTCATAACTATCAGCATCCTCTTCTCTAACAGTGAGGAGCTTGTCTCTACCTTTGTCTGAAAAGGAGAGCCACAAGATTGCTGCCCACTGCTTTTGGGGGACCTGCTGTACTCTAAAGGCCCTCTCCATAGCAGTTATCCACTTGTGGATATCATCCCCACTCTGGTAGGGAGGAACAACCTTGCTCAGGTTCCTATGGTCTGGAATAGATTCTCTGCCTCTAGGGACACTGTTGCTTCCACCAAGGGGTTCTAACCCCTCTCTTCTAGAAGCTCTCTGGATCTCCAGGGCTTCTCTATCTAGTGCCAACTGCTTGGTTCTGAGGGCAACTCTTGCTTCCTCATACTGCAGCAGTTTGCACATTCTGTCAGAGGAGCTCTCTCTTATGGGAAAGTATGAGTTCCTCTGCTGGACAAATTCTCTGCCAGAGTGATAAGAGTGGTCAGATTCCCTGGAAGGGGACCTATGCCTCTCATCCACTCTGTCAGTTCTCTTACGGGAGAATTCCTCTGTCCTTTTCAGGCCCCTTGGAGCCTGGCCCTTCAATCACAGAGTCTTGGTCATTTTGATTTTCATCATCTGACCCAGACACTGTAATTGACCCACCCCCTGATTCAGACCCATTAGCTCCTAGAGCCAATCTAAGATCATCTGCTGTCAGCAGATCTATCAGGTGTAGTGTGGAGGGACTCTGTCCTAGCTTCAGGTGTCTTTCAACACACATGGCTCTCAAGTCAGAGAAAGCCATATCCTTATACTGAGGCTGAGTGGATCCACTGGTTCCACCCTTTAAGGACATTCTAGTGTTGTGAAGTGTTGTACTACCTACACTAGTTTGTGGCCTACTGATACTAGCTTGAGCTGTAGAAAGGGTGTGCTATCCCTTGGCACACAGCTCTAAGTTCAGTAGAACTTATTGATACTAACCTTGACTTTATATGTACCTTAAGTACCTATAGTGGTTTTCAGTTAGTAATTCAAATAGAGATTTTCTGGTAAAACAATAGCAAGCTGGAATCCCACACGCTGCCCACCAATGTGAGAAGTTGGCCTGGTATATGCTGTTCACTAATTAAAGTGGACACCTTGCACCAGAACAATTCGACTCTTATGGTAGATAGGTTTAAGACAACCTTTATAGAAAGCTATCCTAGTGGTAGCTGTGGAGAGCAGCCTTCAGGCTAAGTCTTGAAGGAATGTAAAGCAGCTTGTTTTACCACACAATCTCTTGAATCACCAAATGAAAAGACACTACACAGGTATATATATCAAATATATATGTATTTATTAATAAACACTCTCTACTAATCTCTTTATGAAATTAGAAGTCAGGAACATATGTACAAATCAAATGTTATCAAAATAAGTTTAGCACAATCGAATATCACAATCTTAGTTTGGCTAGACCTAGGTCTAGGGCATCTAGAATCGAGGGACCCCCAAGAACCACCCCAGGTAGTTGTAGGAGACCCACAGGGGACGGACGCGGTGTCCTGGCACCGGTGCGAGTC
This sequence comes from Calotriton arnoldi, assembly GCA_963921515.1. Lineage (NCBI taxonomy): Eukaryota > Metazoa > Chordata > Amphibia > Caudata > Salamandridae > Calotriton > Calotriton arnoldi. The sequence continues at coordinate 105,996 of CAWUFW010010041.1, read as the reverse complement.
CTGTACGAGTCTATGCGCACAGACGCGATTGAGATTTCAATGTTAGAGGTCCCTTGCGTGTTCGAGGCGAACACACCAATCAGTCCTTGTACGAGTCGAAGGACGCAGTTACAGATAGAGTTGCAAGGGAGTTGGACGCGGTGTGTCGAACACAGATGCGAACCATGTACGAGTCAGCGGGATAGTCGCACTTGGAAAGTAAGAGTTTTAGGGCACTTCTAGGGTAGCTACAAGCAAGTCACTTACAGGGTAAGTAGTTCTAGGGCCCACACCCACAGGAGCACCGTAGTGCTGAAGTTACCTCACCCAGGGGAGCCGGGTGCATAGGTGTTCTTTGGTGTCGGGTCGCGGCGTCGTTTTCAATGGGAGCCAATGAAGACTTGCTGTTTGCGGCGACAGGAGAAGTGTCCGGAGGAGTCCAAGGATGGATTCGGAAGATGAAAGACCTGAAAGCAGAGGGGACAGTGTTCAAAGTCACTTGGCAGTGACTCGGGGCAAGGAAGATGGATGCCCACCGTCGTCGCAAGATTCAGGTCATTCACAGGTGCCTTACTCTTCAGCCACGAGGTCCAGGAGGTGTCGACGATGACCAGGAGCTGGATTCGACGTGTCCCACGACGTCTGCAGCTTACTGCGGTGTTGGCGACTCAATTGGAGCCAACAAGCCTTGGTAACAGCAAGTCTCGGGGAAAGTGTAAAAAGTCAATGGCGCAGACCAGCAAGGTCTGTGGGACTCACCCAGCGAGGGTAAGTCAGGGCAGGCCAAGAGCAACCAGGAAAGCCCCTTGGTTCTGTAGGAAAGCCTTCAGGGGACCCACAAGCTGGCTGGCAAGGGATCACAAAGATGCCTCGGAAGGATTCGCTCAACAGGAGCCCACGGTCACTCGGGACGTGGTAGGCCTCTGATCTTCGGAGGGATTCTTGCTGGAGGCTAGGACCACACGTGGTCCAAAGTACAAGTTCGTAGAGCGTTGTGAAGGGGTTGCACTTGACAATAGTGCACGGTACCCAGGGGTCGCGGTTCCTCATCACTCTTGGGGTCCACTGGCCTCAGCTTCGCTGGGGACTCAGGATGGCCTTTAAGAAGTCAGGAAATCTACCTCTTGGGCTGCAGGGACTTCGGACTCCGGCGGGAGCGGCGTAGTTTGCATCCGTCGTTTGTAGTTTTTGGTGCCTGCCAAGCAGGGGAGTCACTCCTTGACTCCAAGGGAGATTCTTCAGTCTTCCAAAGGTAGTGGAACGTCGAAGGTCCGGGATTCTTCTTCAGAGCGTCATCCAGGGGTATCTAGTTTGCAATGCACAGGTTCCCCCTCTTATACTAAAAGAAAGGGAGGAACTAGCTCTATGACCCTACCTATGGGAGGGTCAGGGGAGTGGGTGGTTACACCTACTTCCCTTTGTCCAGTTTCGCGCCAGAGCAGGGGCAGGTAGCCCCTGAGCCGGTTTGAACTGGGGTATGCACAGAGGAGCCTTCTGCTCCCCCAGTGCAGGACTTCAAAGCACTCTAAGAGTGCACCCACCCAGCCCCAATACACTAAACCCTGTCTGGGAGGTGGTCACACCCCTTGGGACAGGATATCTATTGTTGGGCTTCCTCCACTGCGAGTGTTGGTCATCAGCAGGAGGGCAGCCCAGTGTCTGTGACTGGTGGCATCCATTTTGTGATGCCAGGGCTCTGCAGGATTCTACCGCGTTCCCACAGTAGGTACATGTCTATCCCTCTAGAAGGGTGGAATGCTACCCCCGCCGCCAGGACTGGCGGGGGGGGTAGTATTCCAAGATGTTTGACACCAAACACGACATGTTTTGATGCAGCAATTCCAAAGTTAGCATTTTACCGCGAGGATATAATGCACTTAAAAGTATATGGTTTAACCGCATCCACAAACAGCCCCAGAGAATGGACTCAGAGATGCTGCAGAGGGGCCCTGCTCAGGCAGAGGCACCCCCTCACATGGAAACTAAGCACCCTGCCCTCAGGATTGATAGGGCCTGCTTTAGGGGTGACTGATAAGTCTCAATGTGTGTGCAGGAGAGATATAGGGGACCTATATCTCAGTGAGGGGTGCTAGCACTTCCTCACCCAGGCTGCAGTAGCAGGCCTGTGGTGTCAGATTTAGTCTGCTTCCCAGGGGTGGCATAATACATGCTTCAGCCCCTGGTAGGCCTGTGAAGTACTTATGCCCTTGGTACCTAAGGTACCATATACTAGGGACTCATAAGGTACCACAGTATCCAATCACTAGTGCACCTAGAGTGCACTCCAAATCGTTTAGAGAGAACAGAGAGGCTGGGGCCCTGATTGGCAGGGTCCCAGCCAGACTATAGCCAGAAACCATTGTAAACATCAGAAAAAAAGTGGGGGCAACATAAGAGGCAGATCCTACTCTCCTACAGCTCACGTTCCTTAATGCCCCAGGGGGAAATTCAAAATGTAATTAGATTCTCCATTGTCTTTCTCCATCTCTCAACAATTTAAAATCCATATAGTCAAAACACACTTATCAACATCACTGCAGGGGCAGTTCCTCTATAGGGACGTAGGGGCATTGACCCCCTGACCCCAGTATATGCCACTACCCTCCTGGAGAAAAAATACAGATAAATACTTCCCCCGGTACAGCGCATCATTTATTGTTTGCTTAATGGGGGCAGAGCCACACAGAGCTGTCTCTCTGAGCACCAGGCATGGTTGATTGGGACAACCAGCTGAGGCTGTTTAACTGAACCGCACATGTCAGATAGACTGGTATTTTGCTGTGGCCAGCCCGACATGCGCATTTCTGGCTTCCACAGTCAGCGAACTGGGAAAGGAGAGACACAGTCCCAAAGGTCTTGGATGGAGCGCTGTGTTCACCTGTCCTAGCCAATCCTGGCACTGCTCTTATGCTATTTACTGTTATAGACAGCATGAGAGCAGTGCTTAGTTTCTGTGGGCCTTCCATGCAGTTCATTAGAGCCAGGAATAGAGGGACGGGTGTATTTTTAAAGTGTCGGCTCTCGGCTGTATAACATTTCAAAGTAGAATATCGTCAAGGTAAGATCATTTTTATTTCCAGACTAGAGTACTCGATCCACGGACACCTCCCTATGCACACCCTTCCATAAAGTGGTTATTTTTTAATTGACACCGACGTGTCTGTACAAAATGAAAATACAACAGTGCACCTTAACAAAGACAGTATGCTGTTGAGGGACACACAAAAATAGTCAGAACATGGCACACTTAATGAAATCGTATATAATTTGTGGCAGCCCTGCAGCAGGAGACACTCTCCCTGCACATATCGGACATTGGACTGGGGAGACATCGACCTCAGCTTGAGCGCTGTTATGTTACCTGTGCTGATCTACCTGCCACACTACACAGGGACCCTTGGCCCGTGAGGAGTGACCCACCAGGTAAATTCAGTGCAAGGTTTCTCCCACATTGGGAATTTCGTACATCTTGCACAGAAAGGACAGCCTGAAAAGTTCAAGCGGCTGGGTTTTTGCATTCCAATGTTTAATGTACATAAGGGCTTATTTACAAGCCCCTTGCGCCGCCTGGCGCCACCGGTGCGCCACTTTTTCCCATATTAAAAGTGACGCTCTGGGTTTATTTACAAGCCCTTTGTGCCACCGGTGCGTCACTTTTTCCCATATTAAAAGTGACGCACGGGTGGCGCAAGGGGCTTGTAAATAAGCCCCATAGTTTATTGCTGGCTGTATGACTGCCGTGGAGTGGGTGGGAATTACGACACTTGGCATGTCTTGGTCAGCGAATTAGAATTTTGAGCTGGGACTGTCATATACACAGTCTGCCATCTGCAGGAAAGGGATCGGGCAATTGCCAGAGGAGTGAGCCATTTCCACCCGTCAGGAAGAAAGGGCATGCAGGGTGGCCTAGTGCACACAATAATAATTATACTATCCAATATTGGGATAAGGCAACTTTTTTGGTTAGCACACTTCTTGTGGAGGCATGCATGTAATCTAGTAGGTCTCGAAAGCCAATCCTGCCAGACCCAATCGGTTTGTCATCCTTCCGAGGTTGATAAATTCACCATATTGATTAATAGCATGTATATCATTCAAGTCTCAACACACAGCCCCATTTGTTTGCACCACAAAAATTAACAACTATGGGGCATATTCTCAAGGACGTATCGCTGAGTTAGCGGCACTTTATCGCAGCCAAAGTGGTGATAAATTCATCGCACCATTCACAAGCTGGTGCCAACAGCCGATATCACCAGTTTCCCTGCGATAGCAGCCGCAAAAAACATTGCCAGGATGACACCGGCAACTAACGCTAATGAGATGCAGAGTGGGCGTTCCCGTGCAAAAAGCCGCGGAAACACCACTGCACAACATTCTCAACGACCAGCCAGATCGGCGATAAGAATCAAAAACATGCGATAAGGCGCGTTAGCAGCAGGGATTTACCACCTGCTCCTACCTGGTGTTAAGTCGGACGACAACCTGCACCATGAAAGGGAGCCCAGCCCAGAGCCACACCTGAAGAACAACAGATGCCATGGAGCCACTGATCATGCAGCTCGGAGCCCCAAGAGGACCACAACACCCACCGCCACCACACCCAGGCCCCCCCCACCCCCAGCCCCCACCCCCGGGGCCCTACCCCGGGCACCCCTCCCCCGGACAAAGATATCTCACATCTACCTTACAAATTCATGAACACAACAATTCGCCTGATGTCGCACAAGTACAACAATTAACATTCAAGTGTGGCCAGAGAAAGGAAAAACATTCATACATCTTAGAATTTAAAAAATAATTATTTTATTCAAATTTAACTCAACACCAATAAGTGGAAGAGTCATGGCGGGTCTCCTCTGGACAAACCTGCAAGACAAAATTGAAGATAAGAAGGTGCGTCATGCGCCCAACAAGGGACAGAGAGAGAGAGAGAGAAAGAGAGAAAGAGAGAGAGAAATAAATGTAGAGAGAGAGAGAGAGAAAGAGAGAGAAAGGGGGAGAGAGGGAGAAGGAGAGAGAGAGCAACAGAGGGAGAGAAAGACAGTGAAAGAAAGAGAGGGAGAGTCAGAGACAGTGCAGACACTGCGCACCCAGGCCTCACAGCTCACCTGCTGCCACCGGTGTGTCTCCAACCACGTGCCGGTATATACTGCAGTCCACCAGGTCCCTCATCTGAAACAGAGTCCACAGCTAATGATGGCAGAGTACATATCATTGCACACGGCAACATCGCTTGGCCGCCCCTGCACACACAGGCTGCTGTACCTCAGCCCCTCCCGCCGCCCAGCGGGGATTGCCCGCCCCTGCGCACACAGGCCTCACTGCTCACCTTCCACCACCGGCGTGTCTCCAAGAGGGCCCACCAGGTGCCGGTGCAAACTCCAAGCCCGGGGCCCGCGGCCTTGGCAGCCTCCACATCATGCAGCCACGCACCGCAGTCCACCAGGTCGCACACTTGATTCTGGGTCTTGATTTTGCAATGGCAGAGATCATATCAGTGCACACGTCATCATCGCAGGCTGCACACCCGCTCAGCTCCATAGGTGCCGCTAACTCTGTGAACCGCGAGGCAACGCCATGTGGCGTTAGGCCCACGCTGCCCGTTGGCTCAGGCCTACACTGCGGTCCACCAGGTCGCACACTTGATTCTGGGTCTTGATATTGCAATGGCAGAGACCATATCAGTGCACATGGCATCATCGCAGGCTGCACACCCGCTCAGCACTTTAGGTGCCCCTACCTCAGTGCACAGAAAGTCACCGTCCAGTGGCAGTAGGCCCGTGCCGGCCGCAGTGTAACCGGTGCCACCGACTCCGTGCAACGCAAGTCATGGACCCTATCTGATTGAGCCTCATAATATGGCAGGCGGACGCAGCCATGTCACCTCAGGCAGTGGGGAAGAACTGGGACACGTTGTGCCATCGTCCCCCCCTTTATACGTAAGCCGAGTGGGCTGGCTCGGCGTACGCCAGGCCAGCGTAGGGGTGTGAACAAATATCCCTTGCGTCTGAGCATGGTTCATATCTGGGCTGCACAGGAAACCAACTGATGCGTGTGTCTCTGTTGCTGTGTCTGCGCCACACAGCCCGCAATCGACAATGTTGCAATGTTGCATGCACCCGGAGGGCGTCCGCGCACTAAGGGATTGTACAAGGAGCGCAAGGCCGCTCGGGGTCTTGGCACATACATGCCAACTGTTGTGTGTGTTCATCGCTTTTGGTGCACCATAAGCCCAAGGCCTAGCCTCAATTGCAGCACGAAAGCCACATCACATTCCCAGGATACAAGCAGTAGTCAGACTAACATTAGGGATGAAAGCCCCTTTGTCTCAACACAGAAGGCGGAAGGACATCTGCACCTCCGACCTTGGAATTGCATGCGGCAGGCACCACCTGAGAGAGATACCATGGCAGATGATGACGACTCCCACACTACACACAGCGCTCATGAAAGATCAACGTATCCACACCCCACACATAGAAGTCCTTGCTCAAGGTACTCCTGCATGGAATGGCCTTGACACTTACGTACAGGACAACCCATACGTCCAAACTCTGCACACTCATACGACTCATTGCTCCGAGCTGTGGCATATCATCCACATAACAGCCGCAGGTCAGAAGAGTGCCGGTTCTACGGGAGCGAACACCGCAATGTCAGAACATCCCGGGCGCATGCACAACGCCTGTCACGTGGAACTGTACCGTGACCGTATGCTGCATTTGTTGGGGGCCCTGCCACTGGCAGTGTTGCACATCAGTTACCGTCTGAGCTTCCGTCTTGCGTACGTCACCTGCGTCCAGCCTTGGTTCCACTGTCGATCATGCATATTCGAGTGGCCAATGGATGTCTGCCTATCCAACACAACGGTAGCTGAACTGGATTATGACATGTGTGTGCACCCCCTGTTGGACCACGACCAGGAGTGTAACTGTGATACCCGTTCATGGGATGCCTTGGTATCTGGCGTATGTGCTGGCAGTTGGGCATGTGAGATTGCACAATTCCTCGTGTGCAGTGACCACATCGAAGCGCTCCCCTATTGGGCTGTGTTGCGGATTGGTGTAACGGCGTGGACGGAGCACATCTGTCCGGACCAGCTAATGGATTGGCTCGCCCCCGTGTTCGTTGAAGTCGACAATGACGTACTCTTGGAACTGATTGCCCATGAAGCTGCGCTCGCTTTCATGGACCAGTAACAACGTTCCTGCAGCCACAGAAGACTGTAACCCATAGCACAGGTCCCAACACCCTTTTGCATCTTGGAGAAATGGACACATATCCCACCATAACAGTGGACATGGCTGTATTTGCCTGGACTCAGAATGCATGTGCGTGCAACACTGCGGGTTGACACACACCTGTGCAAGGTGAGTGGACAGCGGCGCCTGGCAACGTTCCTCAACCTGACACACCGCTGGAGGGAGAGTACACACATGGCAATGTAGTACTCCATGTGACCTTGTAGGACTCCTTCACCTGCTCACTGTCAGCAGAGCAGACAGTCAGCGCAGTCCGGTGGTACAGGACTATGCAGATCCCATGGGCTGTGAGTGGTGTCCCCTGACACGGTGCAATGAGCATTCGCCAAACACCACATGACTCGTCCAGCAAGGCAAGGTGGGCTGAGACCGTTGGCATCCCTAATGATTGGTGTTCATTTGTGCCTCCCCATGTCTTGCACCTCTACATGTTCCTTTGCTGCCTGTTAGTGTATGATGCATTGGTCTGCATGTTTTGGCCCCTGTCTTGCCCGTACTGACACGCACATGCTAATAAAGTCTACGCAGCTTCACTAGTGTTCAACTGTGATGAGTGTTGATTAGCATGCCACATCGTGTGCCTCAATGAGCATTGTCCGTACACAGGGAGGGACTGACTGGCGCATTTCACTTAGGGGTGGGTCCCTATTGCCAGCTCCACCTCTGTGAGCCAGACATTGTGGTTGGGACAGTTGCTGGTAGACCTGTGCGCTTACGTGTCTTCAGCAATGTGAGTATGGTGTACAACTTCTTGCCATGTGGATCAATGTGTACCATCAAACCAGGCTGTGTCCACACAGTTGAGTGTGTGTAGGTATGCGAAGAGATGTTCTGTTAACACGTGATGTGGGACACTACTTTAGGCCTCCTACCGACTTTGAGATTTTGGAAAACACAGCCCTATTTAATACATGGACGTGGGGCTACGTTGGGGGGTTGCGAGATTGTTGTTCATGATCAATGAGGCCACAGCTAGTTCACACCTTCACAGTCATCTAAGTGGCCATGTGTGTCACGGTCAAACATGCGCATTGATGTCATTTCCCAGGGTGTACCTCTTTGTGCAATCAATGTCCCTACAGTCATCCATACTGTTATACTTGATTGAACATAGACATGACACATCTGTGTGATTAGAAATGTTTTATTCACATCTTGTGGAGTGTCGGAGCTGGAGCAGTACATGGCCATGCACACCACACATTACATGGTTGCCCAGTGGAGGGCCAAGCAGAGTCCTTTAGGGGATGACAAGTTCATCGGTAGAGGAAGGGTTGAGTCCGCAGCCTGTTTGCTGTGTCATTGGTGACCAGAGCAGATATGGCAGTCCATGTCGGGGTCCAGGTGAATGTTGCAGAGTGTTCCGGGGGACAGTGGAAGGTGTTGTACCAGGGCATGATGCAGAGGGCTGTACCAAGCAGAAACAGGCCATATGGCGGGGGATGAATGCTACAACCTCCTTTTTGACACAGAGTCATTAACATCCACATCTTCGTCCTCTGATATGTCTTCTGTGTCAGGTGTGTGTGTGGTGTTATGGCTGCATCACTGTGTGCCACTGACACATCAGATGGCGGAGGTGGTATGGTTGCATCACTGTGTGCCACTGACACATCAGGGGGTGGAGGTGGTATGGCTGCATCACTGTGTGCCACTGACACATCAGGTGGCGGAGATGTGTGTGTCGAGGTTCCTGCAGCAGTCATCTGGGACAGGCTCTGTGGCAGCAATGGCAAGATGAGGATCTGCAGGGCATGGTAGATCCCAGCTACATCTTGCTGGTGTTCAGCCATGGCAGCCATCCTTCCTGCCTGCATCCGCTCCATGTTCTCCATTGTCCTGCGCATCTGTGCCAACTCTGTGCTGTCGTCGCTGCAGCCTGTCTGTCTAGACGGTTCTTGTATCCGAGTAATGGCTCCGGCAAGGTCAGCCAAGGATTGTTGTAGGGCATGGAGCGGACTGTGGGTGTCCGTTAGGGACTGTAAGTGGTCCCTGATGGGACTGAGACACCCACGTATGGCATCTAGTTTGGCTGCCATGAGGTCGAAACCCACCCGCACCTGTTCATCCAGCCCCCTCTGGCAGTCTGACACACGGCGTTGGAATGCCATGTGTTCTTCGGTGAAGTGCTGGGAGCCAGCCGTGGTGGTGGGTGCTTCCTGCTGTGTGGTCTGTGCGGGGGTGGGGTGCGGAGGCTGTCCATGAGCCGTTGGAGGGTGTTGGAGCAGATGGCCAGGGGGTCGTCCTCCTCATCACTGAAGATATGTCTGGTCTGCTCTGCAGGAGGTGTTGATTGTCCCTCTGCAATGTGAAGGGGAGATGCAGGTTAACAGTGTGTTCCATGTATGTGCACGCATTGTACATGTTTACATACAGACTGCATGACAATGTACATTGTGACTGTTTTGGAGGAGCTGGGTATTTGATGGGGGACAGTGGACATTTCGACTACATGATGGATGTGAGGTTGTACTCGTACATTATCATCTGACAGTTTCCTGCTATGCCTGATGTGGTTGGCCAGTTTCTACGCACATGCGGCACCAGTTGTGTCCTCTGTTCTGTGGTGTAGGTGTGGCACTTTGTACCACATTGTCGTCAATGTTGATGTGCTGTGATTGCTATGTGTGTGTGCTGCATTGTGGGAGAGTCGCCCCTGCAGCTCTGATTTAGCGGCCCCTTCTCCCTTTGAGGCGGTGTGCCTTTGACTTGTGTGCTTTTACGGTGCTGAGATGTTGGCGACTTGGCTCATTTGTGCTCTTGGACGGATTTTGGACTCTTGTGCATTGTTTGTCTGCAGATGTGTTGTTGACGTCAGGGGTTGTATGTGCACGTGGATGTGTCAGTGTGTGACCTGCTCCTTTGAGGATGTTATCCACACTGGGCCACCTCAGTGTCGTGGCGTGCACCATGTCATGTATTTTGACTGCAGCCATGCTATTGGTCATGCTGTGTCACTTGCATTGTCAGTGTGGGTCACAGAGCCGCTGCTTTGCTGGGTTCAGCACATGTGCATGGGTGGGTTGTGAGATTGGTGAGGGGGGGCATTTGTGCACATGGTGGATGGGGGCCTACTTGGTGTTTCTATGTGTGCTGCAGTGTGCTAAGGCCATCAGGGACATGTTCCACAGTCATTGTGGGTGTGCAGTGTGCTACACATAATTGTGCATGTGTGTCATTGTGCCCGTCTCCCCCCGTCCCCCCAGTCCCTGGTCGTTACTCACCCTGTTGCTGTTGGGTCAGGTCATATCGAGCAGTGTCCGGACCCCCAACTCCTTGCACCGTCTCCGCACTGATGACTGTGGCCACCATTTCCTCCAGCTCATCCAGCTCCTCCTGTGGCGCAGGACTCCCACCTCCAGTCGCCGTTCCTACCTTCAGGTTGGCAGCGAGTTTCTGCTTGGTTTGGCTTTTCACATCATGCCAGCGCCTCTTGACCTCCTCCATTGCCCTCCTCGACACTCCGACTGCATTCACGTTGTTCACGATGGACTGCCATATTTCCGTTTTTGTTGCCGATGACAGCGGAGGTGACGAACAGTTGTTGGTAGTGTTCTGTCCGTGACGATGATCTGGTTTTCCTGCGGACTGAACCCCGTCTTCCTCTTCTCCTTGCCCTTTCCCGGCCCCGGGGTTCCTGGCTGGTCGTCTTGTGGGGCTTGTGGGGCTTGTGGGGTTCGCGTTGTCCTCTGCACTCGGTCCAGGTGCGTCCATGGTGCTACGCAGTTGCATTTTTTTGTCTTTTTTTTTCTCTGCTTTTATAGTGCATTTTCACGCATGACGTGTGGGAATCGCAGGCCTGTCGCTGGTTTTCGCTGATTTTTGTATCGCCATTGGGGACATCGACACTTTTTTGGCGTTCGTGTTTCGCATTTTTTCGGCGTTGCGTTAATTTTAACGTGGGCATTTGTCGCGTTATCGTGTGACTATCGCATGGTGCCGCCGGGTTGGGAATACTGCAGTAACACAGTGTTATTTTCCAGCGATTGACTGCGATGTGAGAAGTTGCGTTAAGCGAATTTGGCGATAGTTAACACACGTTCTTGAGAATATCCTCCTATATTGGGAGGTAGAAAGTCTTAAGAAAATGTTAGGTATGTGTCTGTACTGCAACATGAGTGGCAGCCCATGGCAAATGTACTCTACTCTCCCAGTATACAGCGTAGAGCCAGTGCAGTGTAACTCTGGAGTGTTAGGGGGAGTTTGATAAGCTCAGTTGTCCTGGCTCACACAGCTTTTCCTCTGGGTGGGGATGACTTATTGCTGATTTGCATCTGATTTCCAGGGGCGGGTCGCAGAAACTCCATGAATGAAAGGTTGAGTGTGGAGCCCATTTTGATAAAGCCTCTGAGGTTTAATCCCAGAGTTGGTTAGACTTGGCAGGTTGAACTGGGATGGCTAATGAAATGCATGAGCTCAGGATGTGCACTGCACCAAAAAGGAACTATTTTTGCATAACGCATATCCTGAGCTTAAGTGTTTCAAGGCGTTCTCATATCTGCTTATGACTGATATTGACTATTCAAGCGCACATCAGAAGCTCATTTGTTTGCAGAAATGACAGCGCCTTGAAATACACAATCTCATCATGTACTCTTTATATATCTGCTAATGCATTCTTAAAACTGCTAATGAATGATGTTGGTTAACCATGTGCACATCCCGGGCTCACGTATTTATTTATTTTGATGCGCAACAACATTAACAGATTTGAGAGTGCCTTGAAACACTTGAGCTCAGGATGTGCGCTGTACAAAAATAATTCCTTTTTCGTTTGGCGCTCATCCTGAGCTCATGTATTTCAAAGTGATTTTACATGTGCTTATGACTGATGTTGGCTATTCATGTCTCTTGACATTAATACCCAACATAAATGGCAGTACAGAGAGAGCCCCAGGCCATGGGCGTCAGTTTGTACAAGTAATACTGTGAATGTTTCAGTGTGCAGGTTCAGGAAAGTTTGGCCTGGCTGTGAAGTCCTTGAGGGTCAGGGAGCCTAGGACAGTAATGCAGAGAGATGTGACTGCCTTACTTTGAAATCAGCCATTTTTAATTGCTCTCTATCTCAGATTTTTCTATCTCGTACCATGCCCACCTTGAAATGGGACTGCAATGTTATAACAATACAGCAAGATCCCCCCGGCGACTTCCCCCCCATATCCTATGTGACCCGTTTAATGTAGATGAGATACGGTGGGAGATTTCTGCCTATTTCATGTCAAATAACTTACCTTTAAGGCAACAACCCGGAGTCTCATCACTTCTATTGTGATAGATCGCAGACGGGAGACAAGAATGGTGGAAAAGGGACTGGCCAGGGATATTAAAACCCTGGAACACCTAGACCACACAACACCCTCTAAACGATATAAAAAACAGCTTGCTCTGCTTTGGGGCCAGTTGAGGGTGCAGCGGACAAATAAAGCAGAGCGGTCACTGTTGGCGCTGAAGCAGAGGTACTACGATGGGGGAGATAAGTTGGGATCCGTTTTGGCTCGTCGACTCCGCCAGCGGGCAACAAGGGCCCACATCTCCAAGATCAAATGTACGGATGGTACATGGGCTACCTCAGAGCGTAATAAACAGCATGCGTTTCACGCCTTCTGCACCACCCTCTATAGGGAGGAACAGACCTCACAGGAGGACATCAACTCTTTCCTATCCTCTTGCCTGTGGGCCCTCTTAGATACTCACCACTCACAACTCTTGGAGGCCCAATCACTCTAGCAGAGCTGCAGCGGGCTCTCAAAGACGTACCAGTTGGTAAAACCCCTGGCTCAGATGGCCTCCTGCTCTCATTCTATCGCATGTTCCTACCCCAGCTCCAAGACCAAATGTTGTGTCTTTTTAACTTGTTTTCGGACAACGCGGGCCTCACCCCTACTATGTCCATGGCCAAAATAGCTTTCAATCCCGAGCCGGGTAAGGACCCCTCCCTGTGCGCATCATACCGCGCCATTGCCCTCCTAAACACAGATGCCAAGATGTACACTAAAATCCTAGCGAATCGCCTGCAACCATATCTACCCGGCCTGGTTGACCCAGACCAGGATGGATTTATAGGTCAGCCTCAGGGTGCAGATAATATACGTCGGGTAGCCCACCTATTCGAAAAGGTCCACCGCCGAGATATCCCAGCATGTCAGCTCTCCTTGGATGCTGAAAAAACATTCAACCGCGTTAGCTGGACCTTTCTGCATGCAGTCCTGCAGAAAGCAGGCTGGACCTGACCATGATCTCCTGCATCATGGCATCCTACACCTCCCCATAGCACAGATCCGAGTCAACGGCTGGCTCTTTCTGCGCATACACATACAAAGAGGCACCAGGCAGGGCTGCCCGCTCTCAGCCCTCCTTTTAGCATTGGTGGTAGAACCACTGGCAAATTCAATACGTCAAACTATGGATATTAAGGGTGTCCCTTTTGGCGGCCTAGAACACAAGGTTGCCTTAATTGCTGATGACCTCCTGCTTATCTCGACCAATCCTAGAATCTCCTTACCTACCCTAGTAAACCTTCTCCAGTTTTTTGAGTGAATCTCAGGATTTAAGATTAATATGGCTAAATCACAGGCGGTAAATTTGTCGATCCCTGTCCAAGAAATACCTGACTTACAATTACTTGCCCCCTTTCAATGGGCTCCGCATTCGCGGCACTATTTAGGCTTGAACTTAACTTCCTCCTTGGCAACATGGTCCCAGGCTAACTGGTCAGAGTGTAGAAAATCCGTGTTAGAGGACCTACGTACCTGGAAATCGCTCATCATGTCCTGGGTGGACGTGGTCAAGATGTCCCTTATTACCCAAATCTTGTACCTTTTTCAAACGTTGCCCACTCCTATCCCACAGGCCACTATCCTATGTAGGATCTGACTGCTTTTATCTGGGGTGGGAAACGCCCAAGATTCTCTAACAAAATTCTCATGCTGCCCAGAGATCGGGGAGGATTAGCGTGCCCTAACCTATTGGAATATTATTGGGCATCACATCTTAGATATATCTTGGAATGGGTTGTTCGCGAAAGCAAAAAACACTGGTTCCATATGGACCACGTGGTGGCCTGCAGACTACTCTGGGATCTCGCTTGGCTCCCGACCCCGTAGAACTTTCATAGCCACCCCCAAAAAAACGGTCCTTGACATCTGGAACAAGATTGCACTCACTAGAGGCCTCACATCTTTCCCTTCCCCTAACACCCCTTTAGCTCACAACCCCGACTTCCCCCCGCCTTGCAAGCGCAATCATTCTTGGCATGGAGGGGGGGTGATGCTGCATGAACCAAGACCTCTTTGCGGAGGACATGCTTAAAACCTTTGATCAATGCAACAATCGTCTCATAGAAACCTCTCAACTACAATATTACCAACTTAGAAACTTGCTGATCTCATCGTGGAACATACAAGGGGCAACCAGACCACTCACTTCTTTCGAGACTCTGGTGCGTTCCTTTGTTGGCACACGGGGTCTGATATCCTGCACATATCAAATATTGCAACACTCCACCCCTGTCCAGCCCCACACCTACCAAACTCACTGGCACACGGACTCCTCGGAGGAAATCCCTCAATAAACAATGGGAACAGGTGTGGCATGATATCCCCAAAATATATAGGAGCATACCTCAACGAGAACTTGCATACAAAGCCATGACTAGATGGTACTACACTCCCCTGCATCTACAAAAAACTTCCTCCCCAAGCTGTTGGTGCTGCTAACCAACGACCCTCAACTTCATCCATATCTGGTGGTCCTGCCCGCTACTCACCTTATATTGGAAGGAAATCCTGAGCCACATTAAAGACACTTTCCCGAACACACACACCGTGGCTATATTAGGCATTCGACCCCTAACACTTACAGCAATGACCCACGCCAAATGGCACCTCACTGCACAAATGCTAGGTGCAACCAAACAACTATTGGCCCTCCACTGGAAGAAGCCCTCTGTGCTACCTATCGCTTCATGGTGCACCCACCTCTGGCACGTCATGGTGATGGAGCTTTTATCATGTTGAGTGACACACACGGAACCCAAATTGACCTGCGTTTGGCAACCACTACTTCACCACTTCTCCAAATTAGAATACACTTGCTTTACTCCTCCCCGGCTTCGCGCCCTTCAATTTTTCGTAGACATCACCCTTCCCAGTGCAGTTGGAACCACCCAGATGAGAGCCTCACCTGACAACATAGAAATAACAGGAGCCGTAGTTGGCAGAAGAGAACTGGTAAACACCTCCAAAGGTGGTTCATTATAAAAAAACTCTGTTGTTAGAAGTAGCAGAAACAAGCAGTAACTTAGATCAGATGTATGGCTTGTATTTGTAGCGGTAACATAAATCAACAATAGTTCATTCTCCGCCTTTCCCAGCCGGGAGGAAACAACATTGGTGTTGCTAAAACTTGTAGAGGAAGTTCCTGTAGAGAACTGGTAAACACCTCCAAAGGTGGTTCATTATAAAAAAACTCTGTTGTTAGAAGTAGCAGAAACAAGCAGTATACTTAGATCAGATGTATGGCTTGTATTTGTAGCGGTAACATAAATCAGCAATAGTTCATTCTCCGCCTTTCCCAGCCGGGAGAAACAACATTGGTGTTGCTAAAACTTGTAGAGGAAGTTCCTGTAGGGTAGCGAGAGTTGTCAGGGAACTACCCAGAAGTCCTCTCGGACTGCTGTGTAGTACTGGCCACATGATGCAGTTTTACTTGATCAATGGAGACAAGCTGTTTGTCTTTAGTGGGTCTGGTGGCTTAGTGGACTAATGCATCCACTTTAGGGGCCTGTGTTTGACCTCATGGTCACAGGTTAAAATCCTGGCAAATCCAGTCAACCTTTCATCCTTTGGGGTTTGATAAAATGACTACCATTGAGTTGGGTAACACTAAACATCTATTGTTCAGGGCTAAGGTGCCCATGGGTGAAAATGCACTTTACAAATGCATGTTATGTTGGAAGCTGTGGCAAAATCACGGTTCTTGTACCTTGAATGCCAAGGACTGGAACTAGATCCCCAACAGTTGGAATCTAGATGGAAGGTGCTGGTTGCTCCGTCTCTCCATCAGTAGCAGAATGTTTGAAAAGTTCATTAGATCTCTGATCCCGGAAGTCTTCTAGTTCTTGTAAGGCAGCAAAAAGTTCATTTATGTCAAAAGGTGTATCTGCTGCCACTGCACCAGGACTGTCAAGATCTGGAACGCACATCAGGATGCCAAACAGGACCTCGAATGGGGGTTGGTCACCCAAAGATTGACTAGGCAGATTATTTAATGCTCTCTGGACTCCATACAAATGATGGATCCAACTGCAACCTGAACCTAATACTCTAGCTGTTAAGGATTGATTTAAGTCAAGTTTTTCCGTAGTCACTATCAAATTTCCCTCAGGATGTTAGGGGAAGGAATATTGCAGAGCAACATGCAGGGTTCCCATAATATCCCTATAAGCCTTAGAGGCAAAAGCAGCGCCCTGGTCTGTGTGGAATGCAGCTACTGCATTTGCCTCAATGAAGACATGCAAATCTTCAATAACATTGCAAGCGTCAGCTGATTGTTGTGGCCACAAACTTAGGAATCTGGAGCAAGAATCTACAGCAAGTAGAATTAATTTTAATGCACCATCCGAATTTAAGGGACCACAAGGACCGAGGTACATGCATTGAAGTGGGTTTTTTTATTAATTAGGAGGGGTGCCACGGTGGGCATGCAATGGTGGAGGTTTTAATTTGGTGGCAATTGTCACAACCAAGGACATACTGTTTTGTTTGCTTGTACAGGCAGTGCCAACAATAGGGCTTCTGTGGCCCAGAAGCTATTGCTGCCACACCAGCATGAGCAGATGCTACACCCTCATGGGCAGCTATGATTAATTCAAGCTTGTGGTCTTGGTTGGGAATCACGCAATCACCCACCTCAGGGATGGTATCAAAAGGAATATTTGGGACACTTAGGTGATAGGAATATTTTGCTGGACATATTTAAGATAATGGGGTGCCGTTGCATGAAGCACTTACAGCAGCCATAATGTCTTCATCCACCCTTGTTAGAGAATGAGAAATCACAGCTACTGGAGCAGTCTTAACTGCAAATTTGGCAGCTTCATCTGCCAACAAATTCCCTACAAAGTGTATTCCAACACACTGATGATAGTATTTCCCTTTGAGTCCCTGAATCCATTCAGGTGCCAGTAATGTGAATTTCCATTAAAAGACTGGACACAGTCATGCAAATCACATAGTATTCAGGATCCGTATTCTCTAATGCCGTAATCAAGGCTTTTAGTTCAGCCAGTTGTGCTGTACAATCCCCTAGGGTCTGTGTAAATGTTTATTGATGATGGAATCTTTTATCCAACATGACACAAAGTACTGTGGCGCATGCTGTCGAGTATTGGTGTTTAGTGTCTTTAGCAGACTGGGCTGACCTATCAGTATATATAATGTATTTTTGCTGATCAAGAGGCAAAATGTTACTGAGCATGAGGTATTCATGTTCATGTTGGAGAAATTCTTGAGTTTGTGAAGTAGGGTCAAAGACATAGTCCACATCAGTAGCTGCCAGGGAAGTGGCCCATTGTATCCATATAGGATGTGAGGGTTTTGCATTAGGAACGCTGCCCTATGTACAGCCTCTAAGGCTGGGACAGGAGTAACGGTGATTATGCATTTCCTTCAGCCAATGGTCTTTCCTTAATGGCAGCCATCTGTACTGCAGTCAGTATTTTTTCATTGGATGCAAAACGAATTTCAGCATTAGAATATAAATGTATTTTTTATATGCAATCAGCTCTGTGTCACCTTCATTGAATATGATATATGTGAAGCCAATGGTATCCGCAATTACACGAATGACCAAGTTTGATTTGTTGACAAGTGTGTAAGTGTCTTTGTTCAAGCGTGTCAGTCTGTAGTGATATGAGTATTTGTGTATGTTCTGATGTCCAATGTGTCCTGGAAAATCAGGAGAATAACATTTTATAAAGGTTTTATTCATTGTGAATAATCTGGTATGTATGTTCTGCCAAAATTGAAGAATCCTAGCAAGGATTGTGATTTGTAATGGTGTTCGGTGGTGGTAAAAGAGCACATTTCTCTAGTACATGTGGTGCCAGGATTTTACCCTCAATTGTTCGTATCCTAAAAAAATTACACTGAGAAAAGCAATTTTTGCTTTTTTGAAATTGAGGGGAATATTTAAAAGCACCTATTGCTATAGAAACGTCACTTTTTGCGATGTTACTGTGGCGATAATCCCTTTGCCTTATTTACACTCAACGTGGCTTAACGCCGCCTTGTAAATAAGGCCTCTTTTCACATTACACTTAGCGTGAAAGTGTTGGACACTGGGTGTTGTGGTGGGCATTCTGCCGCAACACCCATTGATTTTGACACTGCCCCTATTTACAAGGGTGACATAAATAGGAGGCAGTGCCAAAATTAAGACCAGGAAAAACCTGGTCTTAAGATGGTGAAATGAGGAGAAATGGTAAATTTCTCCTTGTTTTGCTGTTTCTATGTGTGCTGCATTGTGCAGCACACATAGAAACAGCAAATCACCATGAATGAATGGCAAATGGCGATTTGCAACTTCTATGTGTGCTGCAAAATGCAGCACACACAGAAGTTTCAAATCGGCATTCTGGATTGTTTATGTGCAGGAAGGGCACCTTCCTGCACATCAACAATCATTCCTTCCAACGCAGACACCCTATGGTGCAAGGGTGCCTGCGTTGTTGCTAGGTAGCTTAATTTAGCACCAGTGCTAGGGGAAACGCAGGGGTGAGCAGCATTCATGTGAATACAGCGCATCCCTGTGTTTTCAGAATGGCGAAGCGTGGCGTTAGCAATTTCTGATTAATATCACGCTTCGCCATTCTGTTGTAAATATGCCCCATAATTTGTAACCTGGTTCAGCAAATCCCAATTCAATGTGATCTACTCTGGCTAAGTGTGTGTTTAAGGCTTCATCCGTTAGCTGCAGATCATCAATTTAGGACAATGTTTCTTGGTCAATATCATGTAGAATTGACATTACCCAGGCAGCCAAGAATCCTGGACTGTTCTTATACTCCTGAGGGAGCCAGCAAAAGTGGTGTTGTGAGCCGAGCGTGGGAAACGTTGTTAGATCTCTGCTTTCAGGATCTATGTATTGGCAGAAAAAACATTGGAAATATCCAATTTTGTTGGTATTGCTTATGGACAATATTGTTCATTAAAGTGGTACTGTGTGAATTTTGAATTGCAAATGTGTGGTTTAGACTGTTCAAATGTCTGTAGTCTAAAAATATGCTATAGGAATGATCAGGCTTAGCTACCGTAAATAAGGGATTAGTCATTGGAGATAAGTAGGTATCAATAATTCCCTGTACTCGAGCTGTGACAGAATCTCCCTCACAGGAGCTTTTGCTTCATGTTTAATTGGGTATTGTGGCTGCACTTCCGGGCTGGACCTGATGGGTCTAATGTGATATGGCGATTCCTTATACCAGCCTACATGGTTGAGGAATAATGCCGGGGCTTGTGCAAGAGCCCATTCTGCGGCATACACTTGTTTAACCTCTTTGGGGACAAGCACTGAGAAAGACGGTAAAATGACCTCCTCTACTTGTGGGCCATTCATACAAATTCTGGTGTCCAATCGACCTCCCCTAAGAGAATATCATTACTAAGTATTACATTTTCCCAGAATATTACCCTAATGGTCCGTATTATATCACCCTCAATCTGTATGTTTAATTTATAAAGTCTGTCTGAAGGGCTGACGCGCTGATCTGGGGTTTCAATTTCTATGAAGTCATCATTTGCTTTTGCATCCAGAAACTCTTGAAGATTCTGGTGAACTATCGTGACCTCTGCTGTGCTGTCTAGCAGAGTCACTGCCAACATCTTGTTCTGAAGGATGGTTCTCAATATGTGTGGCATATTTAGCCGAAATGGGTGTAACCAATTTTGTTTTTAACCCGTTTGCTGCTCCGAACGTTCCGCGCCAGTGCGGAACGTTCTATTAAATGGGCGGGGCTGCGTCGGCCAACGGACGTGCGCAGCACTACCGAGGTAGTGCTCGCGACGGCCGTTGACCGACGCACGCAGCAAACGGGTTAATTGGGGTTTTGTTATGAAACTTTCTCTTCCTTTTTTATGTTGACGTCAGGCGAGAGTTGTGAGTCCTTTTTCAGTTTCATATACTCCTCTTGTCTGCGCTCTGATCACCCCCTCTCTCAGATCGTTTGTCCGATGAGTCCTGAAAGGAATGAGAAGGACTTGTATCAGTGTACTGATACCTATCAGGCAGCTTTATTTTATCACAGTTACGCAAATTATAACTTCTATCAGAGGTCATCAGTTGCAGAGATCCACCTTGTTATTTAGTTTTTTCTTTATTTTGTTTGTTTGTCCTAGCATTTTTTTAGATGACTCTGGTGCTTTTTTGGTATTGTCCTTTTTGGGACTACCTTTAAGCTGTCACTTAGTTGGTCTGACCCCCAAATTATCTCAACCTATAGATGTATATATGTCCACAATAATGTTTGGTAATTCATGCTCTTGGTCTGCTACTGCAACTTGCCGAGGCATTGGTGTATCGCCAGTGCTGCTGTTTCCCCTTTAATGTTCCTCAATATGATTGATGATAATGTAGCAAAATTGCCAATCAACTTCATCCCCAAATCCAGGGCAGGGGTCGCCCCATATTCGTTTTGAATCTGTTTCAGCACTTCAGGAAAAACAGCAAGTGATGATGTACCATGAGTTATGGTATAAATTACAGCAACAACTGTACCCAAGGTGGCACAGTCGTCAATGGGGGGAACCATTCCAAGCAGCAAGCACTTTGTGAGAATTCTATGTTTATCCTGTGGTCCCGTATAGGGGAAACACTGCTTAAAGATCATTTGTTTTAGGTACAATCCAAACCAGAATTTCCTCCCGTCTGGTGGTAATCCATCATAGCATTGCTAGTTACAGGACTTATCGCAGGCACAGCTAACTGTGGCTGGACTGCTTGAACAGCCCATGCTGGGACAGTTGTGACTGTGCACATAACAAATTGCTTTAAGTGTCTGTATAGTCTAACAAGATCACTATAGAGAGTGCGTAGTTTACCCACATTAAACTGTGCTAAATTTGGATATTGTGTGTAGGCCACTAGGACCGGCCATATAGCCCGGCATTGCTGAAGGGACCCAATCTGATGTTGTGTAATGGATGTGGTAGGGTGCCTTGGAACCAATTTGTGTGTTCCTAAAATTATAATGGTATTTTTAAGTCATTATAAGCTTTGTATTGGCATAGTCAGGCTGCTTAAGTGTATGTGTGAAATGTTTGTGTGTAAGCATCTATTCCTGGAATAGTGTCCCATGAGTAGAATACTTCAGTTTTATAAGCTTTGGGAGCCTCAGTCACAAAGGAAACATCTCCACCCCAATTTTGGAACCCATGTAATGTTAGATGTGCTGTAACAGAAGGTATGCAATTAGCAGGAAAATTAATTACATTCCCCATTGTAGTGAATGGTATTCAGAGAGGGAATAACTATAGTTGGGTATCCTGTTAAAGGTTCAAGATTAAACAACCTACACGCAAAAATAGGTGCTTCCTATAATGCTGGGGAGGATTTATCCCTAACACCGTGGACGTCTCTGTTTAAAGGTGAATAGGGTACCTTGGGCACACACAAGAACTTTTCAGGAGAACCGTTAAATAAGTACCTGACCTAAGAACATAGGTGGTGCCATGTTATATGGTTCCCACTAGAAAAGGTAGGACTGCGTATTAGAATGACAAAACTTCTGAATGTAGGCACTGAGTCCATCTATACAATCAGAGACTGCTGGCCCAATTCCTAGCTAGCTCACAGTGCCTCACCCGAACACGTAACCTTCCTGTGGTGGCAGGTGATTTTGGCAACCTCAAACATGACACTCTAATTCCCAAGGGAATCGTGGAAACAGATCTTACCCCTTTTGAAGTTTACTTATGCATGCCCATCATAAACACAGGAAAGATATGAATAACATTTTCAATACATTTATTGAAACAATTGCAGTCCTGCATAGTAAGAGTGAGCTACGATTATTATTCAGAATGATACAACAAAGCAATGTAACCAGCATTATTAACATGGTGAAAAGAATAAACAGTCCAAACACGGCAGTCTGATATATATATATATTCACTGAAAAAACCATAGGTTTCAGGCACGTTATAGTTAGAAATTTGCATTTAAAAAACCTTAAAAAATCACTGAAAAAACCATAAGGTTTTAGGGACAGTTATAGTTAGTTGGACATTGCACTCGTACAAAACCCGTGAAATTCCCCCGTTATAGTTAGTTCAGGTAACTATAACTCGCGCCCCGCAATGCACTGCTGATGACGTCACATATTACATCACTCATGACATGGTCAGTGACATCACTGATGACATCACTGATGACATCTCAAATGACATCACTGATGACATCACTGATGACATCATCCAGTGACTGTGTGTTTGTGTAAAGTTTAAATATGTTTAATATATATAGGGAAAGGCGTATTGAAGAATGAGTGGGTGTATAAGTGTCTGAATGGATGATTTAGTAGGTGCGTGACTGAGTCTATAAGTGAGTGATTAAACGTATCTTACTGGATGCATGGGTGAGTGACTAAACTGTGTGAATGTCTGTATCCGTCTGTCTGTTGTTGTGTAAGCAGCTGCATGGGTTTCTGACTAGCTAAATGAGTGTCTATATGGGTTATGGATTGGTTCTCTGAGTATCTGTATGGGTGCCTCAGTGTTTGTGTGGGTGGGGTGAGTGTGACTCTGTGCATAGATGTGTGAGTGGGTGATTCACTGGGTGCATGGTTTCAAGAGTGCGTCTGTGATGGACTGTATGGGTGGGTGAGTGTGTGTATGGGTGTGTTAGTGATTGAATGTATATCTCAGTGGTACATGTGTGAGTAACTACATATGTGAAAGGCAGTATATATGTGTGTTGGAGTATATAAATGGCTATAAGTGAGAGTGTGTGATTGTGAGAGTGGCTATATGGATGAGTGTGTGCTTGCATCAGTGATTGCATAGGAGCGTAAGAATGTGCTAGTATTTTTATGAGTAAGTGAGCTGGTGTGTATAACTGTATAGGTGAGTAAATTGGAGTGTGATTAATTATTTTCATGACTGACTAGGTGTGTGAGTACCTCTATGGATGAGTTGCGTTGTGTGAGTGTTTATATAGGTGTATGAGCGCATATGATAGTCCTGTACTGAGTGACTGTAAGTATGAGTGACTGTACGGGTGAGTGAGTAGATGTGTGTGTGTAGACCTAAGAATCAGTGAGTGGGTATGTACTTATTGGTATTGGAGTGTGTATGGTTTTGAGAATGGCAGTCTGTAATTTAGAGTGGGTGTTTCAAAACTTATATTAGGGTGTGAGAAGATGCATTAAATTCTCACATGGATGATGTCATCAGTGATGTCATTTGAGATGTCATCAGTGATGTCATCAGTGATGTCACTGACCATGTCATGAGTGATGTAATATGTGACGTCATCAGCAGTGCATTGCGGGGGCGCGAGTTATAGTTACCTGAACTAACTATAACGGGGGAATTTCACGGGTTTTGTACGAGTGCAATGTCCAACTAACTATAACTGTCCCTAAAACCTTATGGTTTTTTCAGTGATTTTTTAAGGTTTTTTAAATGCAAATTTCTAACTATAACGTGCCTGAAACCTATGGTTTTTTCAGTGAATTTCAAAGGTTTTTTAAATGCTAATTTCTAACTATAACGTGTCTGAAACCTATGGTTTTTTCAGTGAATTTCAAAGGTTTTTTAAATGCTAATTCCTAACTATAACATGTCTGAAACCTATGGTTTTTTCAGTGAATTTCAAAGGTTTTGTAAATGACAATTTTTAAATGTATTAATTGTTATATTTATTTTTTTAATACTGATTTACTACATTTTTAGAAACAATTTTTTTTACATATTTTATTTTTTAAATTACATTGTAATTACATTATACATTACAAAAAATACTTTCTCAGAATGAATTACTTTAGTTTAAATACTTTGCACATAGGCAATAGACTTTTAAGTACAGTAGTTACAGTTGTTGCAATGGGCAACACATTTTCAAACACAATGCAACATTCAGCTCAATGTGAATTTCTAGTTAAATGCAATTAGTTACTTTATGGATTACTCTTCTAACCACAGGACTGGATCCTAGATTCAGTCCTGGGACATCTCCTGTAAACAGTTGAGTAAATGCGTTTTGGTTACATTAGTGATTTTTAAGGAATATTATTGTATTTTAAAAGTTGACACTGAAACTTTTTCTCATAGAATCACCAATGTTATCCTATGGAAGGAAATTCACTTAGCAGGTAAAAACTGTTATCGTTACTTTTTCTTACTCAGTGTTGGATCCTGGATCCAGCACTGGTGCATCTCCTGTAAACAGTTGAAAGAATGCGTTTAAGTCATACAGGCGATTTTTAAGGAATATTTGTAGTTTGTGAAAATCGACACTTTGAAACTTTTCTGCTGAAAACCAGACAATGGATTCCTATGGAAGAAAATATAAGTTACTGGTAAGTACGGTTAAAATTACTTTTCAGGGTCAGTGCTGGGCTAAAAGATGCAGCACTGAGGTCTCTCCTGATAACAGGTGAGTAAACCGGAATTCGTATTTCGGCTGATTTTAGAGGAATATTTTAAAGTTCCATAACTCCACACTTAGAAGAATTTCCAAGTGAAACCAGTCAATGTTAGCCTATGGAAGGAAATTCAAGTTACTGGTAAGTACGGTTAAAATTACTTTTCAGGACCAGTACTGGGCTGAAAGATACAGCACTGAGGTCTCTCCTGATAACAGGTGAGTAAATCGGAATTTGTATTTCGGCTGATTTTAGAGGAATATTTGTATGTTTCAAAAATCGACACTTAGAAACTTTTTCAGCAAAAAGCAGACAATGATATCCTATGGAAGGAAATTCAAGTTACTGGTAAGTACGGTTAAAATTGCTTTTGAGGATCAGTACTGGGCTGAAAGATGCAGCACTGAGGTCTCTCCTGATAACAGGTGAGTAAATCGGAATTCGTATTTCGGCTGATTTTAGAGGAATATTTGTATGTTTCAAAAATTGACACTTAGAAACTTTTTCAGCAAAAAGCAGGCAATGATATCCTATGGAAGGAAATTCAAGTTACTGGTAAGTACGGTTAAAATTACTTTTCACGATCAGTACTGGGCTCAAAGATGCAGCACTGAGGTCTCTCCTGATAACAGGTGAGTAAATCAGAATTCGTATTTCGGCTGATTTTAGCGGAATATTTGCACAATGGTGAAGGGAGGGGGCGGGACATGAGGTGACATCTGTGCAAACGCGCCCCGTGGCGCATTTTAAGTTGGGGGATTAAGTCCCCTTTAATCATGAGGGTCCCTGGGGCCAACTAGCCCACCAGGAACCTCCAGTATGCGCCAGGGGCTGCGTTGCAGAGACGTGTACAGAGGCCACACCCCTTTTACACCTCTCTGCAAGGCAGCTCTGTGGCGCTTTTTGGAAGTACATGGTGGGCTAGTTGGACTCCAGGGACCCTCAGGATTCAAGGGGACTTAATCCCCATCTTAAAACACGCCACGGGGCCTGTTTGCACACATGTCACCTGAAGCCCCGCCCCCTCCCTGTGCAAACGCGCCCCGTGGCGCGTTTTAAGTCGGGGGATTAACTCCCCTTGAATCCTGAGGGTCCCTGGGGGCCAACTAGCCCAACAGGTATATCCAAATAGCGCCACAGAGCTGCGTTGCAGAGAGGTGTAAAAAGGGGCGTGGCCTCTTTACACCTCTCTGCAACGCAGCCCCCTGGCGCATACTGGAGGTTCCTGGTGGGCTAGTTGGCTCCCAGGGACCCCCAGTATTGAAGGGGAATTACTTCCCATCTGCAAACGCGCCAGGGGCGCGTTTGCAGAGTGGTGAAGGAAGGGCGGGGCCTGCGGCCCGATCGTTTTTTTTCCCCCTGAAGGGGGGCTGTGTGGCCCCCCTTCCTTTTTCCTATTTTTGGGCCCTGGGGACCCCATCCCCCAGGGCCTTATCCCCTTTTTTTTTTTTTTTAATTATACAGGAAGGGGGCCGCGTGGCCCCCCTCCCCTGGTCGAATCCTACCCCGGGGACCCCATCCCCCGGGGCATGGCCACACTTTTTCATTAATTTTTAAGGAGGGGGCTGCGTGGCCCCCTCCTCAGGCCTCCTTTTGCCCCGGGGACCCCATCCCCCGGGGCAGGCCTCTTTAAAAAAATTATTTCTGGGGAGGGGGCCGCGTGGCCCCCCTCCCGGGCCACTACTTGCCCCGGGGACCCCATCCCCCGGGGCCTGGCCTCTGGTTGGGGACTGTGGGGGGTCCCCAAACCCCCACAGTCCCGCCGGCTCCCCGCCTCCTGCGCGAGCCGGCATTGCTTTTCCACATGGGGAGCAGCTAACATGCTGCTCCCCATGTGGAAAGCAATTGTCTTTGGATATTAGGCGAGAGCAGGTTTCCCTGCTCTCTCTTCAATATCCAAAGCAGTTTGCAATGACAGGACGGGAGCCGCGAGGCTCCCGTCCTGTCATTGCAAACAGCAGTGTCCCGGGGGTAGGCACCCCGGGACACTGCAGGAGCTGGCCCTGGGGGTGGCGGTCCCCAGGGCCACCACAGGCTCCAGGAGGGGGGCCGCGCGGCCCCACTCCCATCCAAATGCACAGCCCCGGGGAGGTGGTGGTCCCTGGGGCTCGGGGGTTTCAATTTTGTTAGTGCCCCGGGGAGGTGGTGGTCCCCGGGGCGTGTGGGGGGGCTGGAGCCCCCCACACATGTTAATTTAATAAATAAAGAAGCCCCGGGGAGGTGGTGGTCCCCGGGGCTGCGGGAGGGCTCAGAGCCCTCCCGTAACTTTTTCAAATAAAGCCCCGGGGGGTGGCGGTCCCCGGGGCTTGGGGGGCCCTTAGAGGCCCCCCATACATAAAATAAACCCCCTCAGCATGCCCCCGGGACTTGGCCCACCCGGGGCAAATTTACATCGAAGCACGGGAAACCGCGCTTCGATTTTTTTTTTTGCAGGATCCGCGCACCCTGAGCGCATCCTGCCGATTTTTTTTTTTTTTAAATGCTTTTTTGCCCAGGGGGTCCTTGTGGGACCCCCTGAGCAGGCCTAGGGGTTAGGGTGTTTCTACCCTGCCCCCTTTGTGCGTTTTGCGCACTTGTTTCTTTTTTTCTCAGCGGGATCCGCACACCCTAAGCGCATCCCGCCGATTTAAAAAAATAAAAAAATGCTTTTTCTGCCCAGGGGTCCTTGTGGGACCCCCTGAGCAGACCTAGGGGTCAGGGTGTTTCTACCCTGCCCCCTTTTGCGCTTTGCGCACTTGTTTCTGTCCCTCGGTTCTACCGAGGGACAAAATGGCTGCCAACACTTCTTGATTTGGAGTGTTGACAGCCAATTAGCATGCAGCTCGTGATCGGGAGGGTACGCGGATCCTACCCGCCCATATATATATATGTGATTTTAATTGTGAATTTCTCAGGAACTACTGAATGGATTTACACCATTTTAGCAAAAGGCACCAGTCTGAACCAAGGGCTACCTCTTTGCCAAATTTGGGGTAATTCCGTTCAGCAGTTCGGGCTGTAGCTGCGACTAAAGGTTCCTATGGAAAAATGAATGGGGAAAACGCGTTTTGGGACCCCCCTTTTTCTCGGCCCCCGCTTGACGTATCACCCCGAGACTTTCAGGGTAGGAGCGGACCGGAGCGCCCCAACAAGTTGGAAGCTTTCGCGAAGATTCGTCAACCGGCGCCAACGTTATTGCAAATAGAATGTCGCGGATTTCCTATGGATAATAGGTCCTAACTATAACTATCTACTGGTGACCGCCAGTAGATAATATATATATTCACTGAAAAAACCATAGGTTTCAGGCACGTTATAGTTAGAAATTAGCATTTAAAAAACCTTAGAAATTCACTGAAAAAACAATAGGTTTCAGGGGCGTTATAGTTAGTTGGACATTTCACTCGTACAAAACCATAGAAATTCCCCCGTTATAGTTAGTTCAGCTAACTATAACTCGCGCGCCCGCAATGCACTGCTGATGACGTCACATATTACATCACTCATGACATGGTCAGTGACATCACTCATGACATCACTGATGACATCTCAAATGACATCACTGATGACATCACTGATGACATCATCCTTGTGATAGAGTGGCAGACCTCCTCTCACCCTAATATAACCTTTGATACACACACTCAAAAATACAAACTAACATTTTCAAAACAATGGACATACCAATACCAGTTACAACATACCTATTCAGTAATTCCAAGATCTACACACACATCCACTCATTCACCAACAGTCCCTATACAGTCACTCATACATGTACTCACTCATATGTACTCATACACCTATACATCCTGTTACACACCGCCACTCATCCATAGAGTTACTCACACACATAGTCACACATGCAAACAAAGTATCAAACATCCATTTAATTGCATATACAGTTATACACACACTACCACACTTACTTCTACAGAAAATTACACATACTTACTCTCTTAAACAATCACTTATAGAAACACCTACTTATTTGTACAGGAACTCTTCCAATCTCTCACTCTCACATATACTCACTTATATACACCAATACTCACATATACTAGTTTAAAACATATGTAGTTACTCATAAAGACACTATTGAGACAGTCATTCACTCACTAACACACCCATACACATACTCATCCACCTATACAGTCCTGCACACATGCTGTCTTCAACACATACAAACAGTGAGTCACTCATTCATGCATCTATGCACTAAGTAATACCCCCCACCGAATCATACAGACACTCAGACACTCATACTGATACTCAAAAAACCAACTAATAACCCATATAGACACTCATGTAGCTACTCACCAACCCATGCAGCCACTTATACACAAAGTGAGAGACTGATACAGATATTTTCATATTTAAACATTACTCACTAACCCATGTATTCACTAAGATACACTTAGTCAGTTATACAATCAATTTTACAAAAAAAATCATCCATTTAGACACTTATATACCCATTTATTCTTCCATCGACCTTGAGATATACATATATAAAACATATTTAATTTTCAGAAAAACACACATTCACTGGATGATGTCATCAGTGATGTCATTTGAGATGTCATCAGTGATGTCATGAGTGATGTCACTGACCATGTCATGAGTGATGTAATATGTGACGTCATCAGCAGTGCATTGCGGGCGCGCGAGT
Organism: Calotriton arnoldi; assembly: GCA_963921515.1. Classification (NCBI taxonomy): domain Eukaryota; kingdom Metazoa; phylum Chordata; class Amphibia; order Caudata; family Salamandridae; genus Calotriton; species Calotriton arnoldi. Next base: position 76,460 of record CAWUFW010010041.1, on the reverse strand, counting down.
TATAGTTAGCTGAACTAACTATAACGGGGGAATTTCTATGGTTTTGTACGAGTGAAATGTCCAACTAACTATAACGCCCCTGAAACCTATGGTTTTTTCAGTGAATTTCTAAGCTTTTTTAAATGCTAATTTCTAACTATAACGTGCCTGAAACCTATGGTTTTTTCAGTGAATTTCTAAGGTTTTTTAAATGCTAATTTCTAACTATAACGTGCCTGAAACCTATGGTTTTTTCAGTGAATATATATATATTTATTATACTATGTATACATGTGAAAATGTCTCGGTCCCCTGTTTGCCTCGGTGGCACGGAAAAAATGGGTGGAACTGACGTCAGCACGCCGACGAGGTTCTCTTATGGCTCCGATGACTTCATACGGTGTCGCGAGCGGAGCCGTGCTATTATGACGTCCTCGTTGACGTGGGAGAGCTAGGAAAGAATTTCCGTGGAATGCTGGTGCAGGGGATATTCACCTAAGTGTTCAGGCTAGTCCTTTGGGAGCAACTGTTTATGTTGCCACTCCAGAAACCGAAACCAGTGATCCGAGGGCAGAAGCCCTGCAGATGGCACACGAGGTGGGGTGCCCAGTCGTGTGCACCGGCGGGGCAGTGAAGTGACAAGCACCACAACCCACAAAAACGGTAACGAGGGCACTGAATAACACAGGATCTTCTCTTTGTATCTGGCAGGAACAACGAAGTTAAAATGCCCTAGTACCAAAATGTAGAATTAGTGCTACAACGGTCTTCAAGAGGACCTGCGATGCCGCTTCTGCCTCCCGTACCCTGGAGGCGGCACATGGGTCACGTGGTACGGTCATACTGCAGTGGGACGCACACTCGTTGACCTCTCATGGCACTGCTCCACACTTCAGGGAGGACGCTTTCCATTAGCTATGTTTTCTGATGACATGTCGCGCCGGCCCCGTCCAACAACAGAACTCCTTTAGATCCAAACAGACTCTTCCACTCTCTCACCGGAAGTTAAACCAGGCCACGCGGACACTTTCACAATGCAACAGCCGGGAATGCACTTTTCGGTAAAAAAACCACATTCCTTCCTCCTAATTAATCAAATAAACGTCTCACTGAAGAACAGGGGCCAGCTTTGATCGGTAAACAGCCGTTACAATGACTTTTTTACTTTGCGATACCATTACAACGCATGCATTACCACGCATGCGTTGTACATCACGAAGTCATTACTACGCATTTTTTAGAACGCATGGTCATTTACCACGCATGCCTTTACATCGAATTTTGTTGTAAAGGTATGTATGGTAAATGACCATGCGTTCTAAAAACATGTAGACGATCCATGTCGTTGTAAGGAAACAGAGGCTGTTCCGTTTCCTCACAACGACGTGCACCGCCCCTCAGAGATGACGTGAAGCAGGAACCATGAGGAGAGAGGAACCATGAGGAGTGAGAGGTAAGGGGGATTGGGCATGGGGTGCGGGTTTCTTTTCTAGGGTTTAGGGTAGTGCAGTGGTGTTTGGGTGGTGTAGGGGGTCGTGCTGGGGGTAGTGTTTTAGGGTTTAGGGTAGTGCAGTGGTGTTTGGGTAGTGTAGGGGGTCATGCTGGGGGTAGTGTTTTAGGGTTTAGGGTAGTGCAGTAGTGTAGGGGGTCGTGCTGGGGGTAGTGTTTTAGGGTTTAGGGTAGTGTAGTGGTGTATGGGTAGTGTAGGGGGTCGTGCTGGGGTAGTGTTTTAGGGTTTAGGGTAGTGCAGTGGTGTTTGAGTAGTGTAGGGGGTCATGCTGGGGGTAGATTTAGGGTTTAGGGTAGTGCAGTGGTGTTTGGGTAGTGTAGGGAGTCGTGCTGGGGGTAGTGTTTTAGGGTTTAGGGTAGTGCAGTGGTGTTTGTTTAGTGTAGGGGGTTGTGCTGGGGGTAGTGTTTTAGGGTTTGTTAGTGCAGTGGTGTTTGGGTAGTGTAGGGGGTAGTGCTGGGGTAGTGTTTTAGGGTTTAGGGCAGTGCAGTGGTGTTTGTGTAGTGAAGGGGTCATGCTGTGGGTAGTGTTTTAGGGTTTAGGGTAGTGCAGTCATGTTTGTGTAGTGTAGGGGGTCGTGTTTTAGGGTATTGGGTAGTGCAGTGGTGTTTGGGTAGTGTAGGGGGTCATACTGGGGTTAGTGTTTTAGGGTTTAGGGTAGTGCAGTGGTGTTTGGGTAGTGTAGGGGGTCGTGCTGGGGGTAGTGTTTTAGGGTTTAGGGTAGTGCAGTGGTGTTTGTGTAGTGTGGGAGGTCATGCTGGGGGTATATTTAGGGTTTAGTGTAGTGCAGTGGTGTTTGGGTAGTGTAGGGAGTCGTGCAGGGGGTAGTGTTTTAGGGTGTAGGGTAGTGCAGTGGTGTTTGGGTAGTGTAGGGAGTCGTGCTGGTGGTAGTGTTTTAGGGTTTAGGGTAGTGCAGTTATGTTTGGGTAGTGTAGGGTGTCGTGCTGGGGGTAGTGTTTTAGGGTTTAGGGTAGTGCAGTGGTGTTTGGGTAGTGGAGGGGGTAGTGTTTTAGGGTTTAGGGTAGTGCGCCCAACCAGCCACAATATCCGTGGACAAAGGGGATCCTGACTCTTTGGAACGCTCCGTCAATTGAATAATTTGGGTCAAGGGCCCTACCACGTCCAAGACCTATCAATTCCTTTCTTGGGATCCCTCAGATACTTGGAGAAAAAGGTACATAGTTTCTCATCAATTTCAGGCGTGTGTGCCACCTTCCCCTTCAGTGAGGGCCTGGGGCATTCTCCCCTCATCCTATTCCTGACCTCCCTTTCAAGGGGTTGATGGATTTTCCCCACCACATACTCTGCCACTTTGGCGTCAGGTGTCCACTCTGCCGACCTAGGATGGTAAATTTGGGTAGGCTCGAACATGTCCGAGTGGACCCTGTCCCCAACCGGGGACTGAGAGGAGTGGGACTCTGGACGCCAGGGATGCCCGAGTCCTTATCCTCATCAGAGGAGAAATCGTCCTCCGATACACCCTCTCCCTCTAAGGGAAACCCGCCGTCGGGGTCTACAATAGTGGTGACAGTGTCGCAATTTTCTCCGGGCCCCTCCTCCTCCCGGCAGGGTGCATGTTTTAGCGTTCGCGCACTCTTGAGGAAGGTCTCCGTAAGTTTATCAAATCCTTCCAAGTGCCCCGCGTTATGCTTAACGGCCCTTTTATTCCCCATCTGGGAGCTACTTGGACCCGCCACCACCAGATCTGGGTCACTGAACACCCCAGGGATGCTTTTCGCCAGCTTATCATCCTGATCCCTAAGAGGAGCCAGCGCCCTAGAAATAGCTAGAGAGAGGGCTTGGTCCACTGCTGGAGGGAGAAGTTGGGGGGCCATTCCTCCTCCACTTCCTGGTAGGAGGAGTAAAAATGGTCTTCTGGAGAAGACATGATAGCAGAGGGTGTGAGCACAGAACAAATGCCCTTAAAATCCTTAAGACAGCCCCCTCGCCGGTGCTCCAACAGCTGGGCTTTCCCCGAAGCTGTTATAAGAATAGACTGAGGCGCAATACCAATTACCACCACCAGGTGGCGCTGGTCACTAACGTGGCCGTGTGGGGAAATCACCGCGTAGCGCTGTCAAAATTAGGCGAGGGTTGGTCGGGAATCAAGCGGACACTAAAGGAGTGACCGGATTCCCAAACGCGCGTAAAGACCAGCGGGAGCGCTCGACGGAGCTGCCTCGCTCGGACCAGACGCGCCTGACAGGATCTCACCGCGCGCAGAGCACACAGCGGGAGAAACTGCGAGGGGGAGAACGCGCTCGGGCAAGAGCCTGCTGCGCAGGGAATATGAAACAATACCAAGGCAATAATGCTAATAACGTGCACAAGAAACCGCTATACAAACAGCAACAACGTCAGATTAAGCCAAGAATGTAAGGAATGCACTTAACTGACGAGCAGTGAAGAAAGAGGAAGCGGAAGGGACGTCACGATATTATATACGATGGACTGTGATATGATTGGGCTATAGTTGCCTTGGAGACTACCCCCTAATGGTTCATGGGTTGTGTAGTCTTTTGTTTAATGATTGTTGTGTTACGTTTTCTTTGAACTGCTATGCAAATAAAGTGAGGAAAGATATGCATAATCCTCGCCTCCGTCCTGCCATAGAATTAATTAAACTTTATTTGATCTGATTTAGAAACATAGATCATAAAAGTGTACTTAAAAACAGTAAATCCTCTTTCCTAATACAATACAGTGAGAATTAATTAAAACCAGTAGGTAAAAACGGGTGTTACAAAGCCCGGTTCAGAGCAACTTCAGGTTAACAGAATCGTAAAGTTCAATGTTTCGCAAGATCAATCTCATGTACTTCGTGCAAAATACGCAATAAGGGGTCCAAGTAAGATGTAACGCTCCAATACCTGACCAGTTTGCACTATATAAAACTGCAGAAAAACTAAAAATAAAAAGTGTTTTGCACACTTCTGTCATTGGGCTATATGTGGGCTACATCTGGGTGATATTTGTGCTACATTTGGGCTCTTTTTTCTCTGGTGGCCATCTTGGGAGACTTATTTGTTATGAAGTTTCCTAATTTCGTCATTTACTGCAGTCTCCTCAGTAGGAAATGCTTTCAGTTTTTTACTTTGATTCCATCAAGAAGGCATTCAGATGTGTCACACATTTGCCATAAATTCAGAATGTTAGCACTCTAGTTGTTCATTAGATCACTGTAGTAAAGCTACTGCTCACCAGGGAGTTAACTGGAAGTCTACTGCTGGTATTGAAAGTGATTGTTTCAGTCTGCATGTCAGAATTTTCTAATGAAATAGAAGAGGATTTGAGATCTCACTTAAAACATGCCCTAAATTTTCTTTCTGCAGCACTAACCATAATTTCTATGGCAAAAGGAACCCCCTCATTTTGTTCCTTTTTAAATTAAATGTTTTAAGTGTTACCAGTTTATTCCAATCAAGATGGCTTCAGGTGTGCCATACTTTTGTCATAAGTAAGACTGTTAGCGCTCTAGTTGTTCTTTAGAACACTCTGGGAAGCTGCAGTAGAACACAAAGGCATCAACTGACAGGCTGCTCCTGTTGAAATATAACAGGAAGATATTTGAGATCTCACTTAAAACATGTCCTAATTTTTCTTTCTACAGCACTAACCATAATTTCTATGACAAAATGAACCCTCTCATTTTGTTCCTTTTTAAATTAAATGTTTTAAGAGTTACCAGTTTATTCCAATCAAGATGGCTTCAGGTGTGCCATAATTTTGTCATAAGTAAGACTGTTAGCGCTCTAGTTGTTCTTTAGAACACTCTGGGAAGCTGCAGTAGAACACAAAGGCATCAACTGACAGGCTGCTCCTGTTGAAATATAACAGGAAGATATTTGAGATCACACTTGAAACATGTCCTAATTTTTCTTTCTACAGCACTAACCATAATTTCTATGACAAAATGAACCCCATCATTTTGTTCTTTTTTAAATTAAATGTTTTAAGTGTTACCAGTTTATTCCAATCAAGATGGCTTCAAGTGTGCCATACTTTTGTCATAAGTAAGGCTGTTAGCACTCTAGTTGTTCTTTAGAACACTCTGGGAAGCTGCAGTAGAACACAAAGGAATCAACTGACAGTCTCTGCCCTTGTTGGATGTACATGTTTTACTGAGAATGTCAGACTTCATTCTCACATGACTGAGAAAGATAATGTGAATTTACAGAAAATATGCTCTCATTTTAGCTTCTAGATCACCTTCCAAACCTCAATGGGAAAAGTATGAGAAAATAGTTTTCTCTCAAACATGATTCATGATATCCCAGCAGATGGATTTTTCACAGGGTAAAATCACCTTAGAACACACCACAATTCCTAAAATTAGTATGGTACCATCAACAAATGAATTCTAATGTAACTAAAGTCTGTTATCACCCTTTATAGTTCTCCTTTTGGTAACCCTCAAAATCTTCGATTCACTACAATGCATTTCAATGGGGTACTATCATTTATATTGGTCCCAAGATGGCTGCCAGCAATTCCAGGATGAAGTGCTGACAGCCAATCAGATCTCACGATGACATGTGTGGTTAGGCTCCGCCCAGATATATATGTATTTTCTTTTTCAAATTTCTCAGGAACTGCTGAACGGATTTACACCATTTAAGCAAAAGGCACGACTCTGAACCAAGGGCTACCTTTTTGCCAAATTTGGTGTAATTCCGTTCAGCAGTTCGGGCTGTAGCTGCGATGAAACGTTCCTATGGAAAATTGCATGGGGAAAACATGTTTTGGGACCCCCCTTTTTTCTCGGCCCCCACTTGACGAATCACCCCGAGACTTTCAGGATATGAGCGGACCGGAGCGGGCCACGAGTTTTGAAAATTTCGCGAAGATTCGTCAACCGGCGCCAAAGTTATTTCAAATAGAATGTTGTGAATTTCCTATGGAAAATAGGTCCTAACTATAACTATCTACTGGCGACCGCCAGTAGATAATATATATATATATATCACCCAAGAACTCCTTCTGTCGAAAGAGCAGAGGCCACACAGGGGAACCAAGGAAGCATCATTATTTAATATGCGGCAAATGCATTTCAGCCTAAACGGCCTTCATCAGTGCCAAAGTGTTCAGGAGGCTTCCAACACTTCATTATATATGTCCTGCTACACTTCAATTGGTAAGGGCCCGCTCCGCCCCTCAATGCTCACCATTCACAGTTCGCGGGATTCTTGTGAACTGCGAATCCCAGAATACACTTTGTCAGGTAGGTGATGCGTGGGGATTACTTTTGTAATGTCCAAGTGGTTGTGCGGGATGCAGGGTAATGCGCAGTGTTTGTGAGACCAATTTCCTGTTTAAATTAAAATCCAAGTGCCTCCTTGGGTCCCCAACACCGCTCCAGCCTCCAAGTTCAGGATATCTTTAGATGGGGCAGGAATGACATTGCATCCCGCCCGGCATGAAGTTGATAACCTCTCTGCAACCGCCATGACTTCTCCCAAACATGAAGGCGGGCCTGGACCAATCCAATACCTTGGAGGACGACGAAGAACTGCCAAAGCAGAAACCAGCTTTGTCCGGGCCAACTTGCGAAGCGGGGGCCTCTGTAACGCGTGTCTGGCTAGCGCATACAATGTCACCCAAGAACTCCTCCTGTCGAAAGAGCAGAGGCCACACAGGGGAACCAAGGAAGCACCATTATTTAACATGCGGCAAATGCATTTCAGCCTACACGGCCTTCATCAGTGCCAAAGTGTTCAGGAGGCTTCCAACACTTCATTATATATGTCCTGCTACACTTCAATTGGTAAGGGCCCGCTCTGCCCCTCAATGCTCACCATTCACAGTTCGCGGGATTCTTGTGAACTGCGAATCCCAGAATACACTTTGTCAGGTAGGTGATGCGTGGGGATTACTTTTGTAATGTCCAAGTGGTTGTGCGGGATGCAGGGTAATGCGCAGTGATTGTGAGACCAATTTCCTGTTTATATATATATATATATTCACTGAAAAAACCATAGGTTTCAGGCACGTTATAGTTAGAAATTAGCATTTAAAAAACCTTTGAAATTCACTGAAAAAACCATAAGTTTTAGGGACAGTTATAGTTAGTTGGACATTGCACTCGTACAAAACCCGTGAAATTCCCCCGTTATAGTTAGTTCAGCTAACTATAACTCGCGCCCCCGCAATGCACTGCTGATGACGTCACATATTACATCACTCATGACATGGTCAGTGACATCACTCATGATATCACTGATGACATCTCAAATGACATCACTGATGACATCACTGATGACATCATCCAGTGAATGTGTGTTTTTCTGAAAATTAAATATGTTTTATATATGTATATATCAAGGTCGATGGAAGAATAAATGGGTATATAAGTGTCTAAATGGATGATTTTTTTGGTAAAATTGATTGTATAACTGACTAAGTGTATCTTAGTGAATACATGGGTTAGTGAGTAATGTTTAAATATGAAAATATCTGTATCAGTCTCTCACTTTGTGTATAAGTGGCTGCATGGGTTGGTGAGTACCTACATGAGTGTCTATATGGGTTATTAGTTGGTTTTTTGTGTATCAGTATGAGTGTCTGTGTGAGAAGTTGGCCTGGTATATGCTGTTCACTAGTTAAAGTGGACACCTTGCACCAGTACAATTCGACTCTTATGGTAGGTAGGTTTAAGACAACCTTTACAGAAAGCTATCCTAGTGGTAGCTGTGGAGAGCAGCCTTCAGGCTAAGTCTTGGAGGAATGTAAAGCAGCTTGTTTTACCACACAATCTCTTGAATCACCAAATGAAAAGACACCACACAGGTATATATATCAAATATATATGTATTTATTACTAAACAACTCTCTACTAATCTCTTGTGAGATTAGAAGTCAGGAACACATGCACAAATCAACGTTTCTCAACAAATTGAGCACAAATATGGCTGGGGCCCTAGGGGCGTACCAGACCATATACTAAAAAAGAGACTTAAGAACAACGACTTGCACAGGGACAAGGCCCAGGGCCTTCAGAAGTGCTGGGGCCTCATGAAACCACCCAAGGTAGGTAAGTAAAGGACCCACGGGGGACGCGTGCAGTGAGAGAACACAGGCGCGGATCGCCGTAGACTTCAATGGGGCAAGTCGCGGTTGGAAATTAAGAGTTTAAGGGCACTTCGGGAGTAGCTACAAGCAAGTCACTTACAGGGTAAGTAGTTCTAGGGCCAACACCCACAGGAGCACCGTAGTGCTGGAGTTACCTCACCCAGGGAAGCCGGGTGCATAGGTGTCCTTTGGTGTCGGGTCGCGGCGTCGTTTTCAATGGGAGCCAATGAAGACTTGCTGCTTGTGAAGCCAGAAGAAGTGTCTGGTGGAATCCAAGCCTGGATTCGGAAGGAGGAAGACCTGAAAGCAGAGGGGACAGTGTTCAAAGTCACTTGGCAGTGACCTGGGGCAAGGAAGATGAATGCCCACCGTCATCGACAGATTCAGGTCATTCATGGGTATCTTGACTCTTCGGTCACGAGGTCCAGGAGGTGTCGAGGACAACCAGGAGCTGGATTCAGCGTGTCCCACAAAGTCTTCAGCTGACTGCGGTATCGCTGACCCGATTGGAGCCAACAAGCCTTGGTAGCAGCAAGTCTTGTGGAAAGAATCAAAAAGTCAATGGGGCAGACCAGCAAGGTCTGGGGGACTCACCCAGCAAGGGTAAGTCAGGGCAGACCTGGAGCAACCAGGGGAGCTCTTTGGATTTGTAGAAAAGTCTTCAGGAGATCCACAAACTGGCTGGCAAGGGATCGCAAAGACGCCTCAGGAGGATTCCTTCAACAGGGGCCCACGGTCACTTGGGAGAGGGTAGGCTGCTGATTTTGGGAGGGATCTCTGCTAGAGGCTGGGACCATACATGGTCCAAAGCACAGGTACGTAGACCATCGTGAAGGGGTTGCACTTGAAAATAGTGCACGGTACCCAGGGACTGTGGTTCCTCATCACTCGTGGGGTCTACTTGCCTCAGCTTCACTGGGGACTCACGATGGCCTTGGAGAAGTGAGGAAATCCTGTTCCTGGGCTGCAGGGACTTCGGGCTCCGGCGGGAGTGGTGTAGTTTGCGACCATCGTTGTAGTTTTTGGTGCCTGCCAAGCAGGGGAGTCACTCCTTGACTCCAAGGGAGATTCTTCAGTCTTCCAGAGGTAGTGGAACGTCGAAGGTCCGGGATTCTTCTTCAGAGCGTCATCCAGGGATATCTAGTTTGCAAGGTCAAGGGTTCCCTATCTTAAACTAAAAGGAAGGGAGGGACTAGCTCTATGACCCCACCTATGGGAGGTTCAGGGGAGTGGGTGGCTACACCCACTTCCCTTTGTCCACTTTCATGCCAGAGCAGGGGCAGGTAGCCCCTGAGCTGGTTTGAACTGGTGTATGCACAGAGGAGCCTTCTGCTCCCCCAGTGCAGGACTTCAAAGCACTCTAGGAGTGCACCCACCCAGCCCCAATACACTAAACCCTGTCCGGGAGGTGGTCACACCTCCCTGGGACAGGATACCTATTGTTGGGCCTCCTCCACTGCGAGTTTCGGTCATCAGCAGGAGGGCAGCCCAGTGTCTGTGACTGGTGGCATCCATTTTGTGATGCCAGGGCTCTTCAGGATTCTACCGCGTTTCCACAGTAGATACATGTCTATCCCTCTAGAAGGGTGGGATCATACTCCCACACCAGGTACTGGTGTGGGGGTATCATTCCAAGGTGTTTGACACCAAACACGACATGTTTTGATGCAGCCATTCCAAAGTTAGCATTAACCGCGAGGTTATAATGCACTTAAGAGTATATGGTTTGACCGCATTCACAAACAGCCCCAGAGAATGGACTCTGAGAGCTGCAGAGGGGCCCTGCTCAGGCAGAGGCACCCTCTCACATAGAAACCAAGCACCCTGCCCTCAGGATTGATAGGGCCTGCCTTAGGGGTGACTGATAGGTTTAAATGTGTGTGCAGGGGAGATATAGGGAACCTATATCTCAGTGAGGGGTGCTAGCATCACCTCACCCAGGCTGCAGTAGCAGGCCTGTGGTGTCAGATTTAATCTGCTTCCCAGGGGTGGCATAATACATGCTTTAGCCCCTGGTAGGCCTGTGAAGTACCTATGCCCTTGGTACCTAAGGTACCATATACTAGGGACTCATAAGGTACCACAGTATCCAATCACTAGTGCACCTAGAGTGCACTCCAAGTCGTTTAGAGAGAACAGAGAGGCTGGGGCCCTGATTGGCAGGGTCCCAGCCAGACTATAGCCAGAAACCAGTGTAAACATCAGAAAAAAAGTGGGTGCAACATAAGAGGCAGATCCTACTCTCCTACAGTCTGAGTGTCTGTATGGTTCGGTGGGGGGTATTACTTAGTGCATAGATGCATGAATGAGTGACTCACTGTTTGTATGTGTTGAAGACAGCATGTGTGCAGGACTGTATAGGTGGATGAGTATGTGTATGGGTGTGTTAGTGAGTGAATGACTGTCTCAATAGTGTCTTAATGAGTAACTACATATGTTTTAAACTAGTATATGTGAGTATTGGTGTATATAAGTGAGTATATGTGAGAGTGAGAGATTGGAAGAGTTCCTGTACAAATAAGTAGGTGTTTCTATAAGTGATTGTTTAAGAGAGTAAGTATGTGTAAGTTTCTGTAGAAGTAAGTGTGGTAGTGTGTGTATAACTGTATATGCAAGTAAATGGATGTTTGATACTTTGTTTGCATGTGTGACTATGTGTGTGAGTAACTCTATGGATGAGTGGCGGTGTGTAACAGGCTGTATAGGTGTATGAGTACATATGATGAGTGAGTACATGTATCAGTGACTGTATAGGGACTGTTGGTGAATGAGTGGATGTGTGTGTAGATCTTGGAATTACTGAATAGGTGTGTTGTAACTGGTATTGGTATGTCCATTGTTTTGAAAATGTTAGTTTGTATTTTTGAGTGTGTGTATCAAAGGTTATATTAGGGTGAGAGGAGGTCTGCCACTCTATCACAAGGATGATGTCATCAGTGATGTCATCAGTGATGTCATTTGAGATGTCATCAGTGATGTCATTAGTGATGTCACTGACCATGTCATGAGTGATGTAATATGTGACGTCATCAGCAGTGCATTATGGGGGCGCGAGTTATAGTTAGCTGAACTAACTATAACGGGGGAATTTCACGGGTTTTGTACCAGTGCAATGTCCAACTAACTATAACTGTCCCTAAAACCTATGGTTTTTTCAGTGAATTTCTAAGGTTTTTTAAATGCTAATTTCTAACTATAACTTGCCTGAAACCTATGGTTTTTTCAGTGAATTTCAAAGGTTTTTTAAATGCTAATTTCTAACTATAACGTGCCTGAAACCTATGGTTTTTTCAGTGATTTTCAAAGGTTTTTCAAATGCTAGTTTGTAACTATGCCTACAGAAGTAGGACATGTGAAGAAAGAAGAAAAACGCACAGAAAGAAGCAAAAGAAATGTCGAAAGAAACAGAAGTCCACAAAGACGAAGAAAAATCCAGGAAGAAGCAAGACATGTGCAGAAAGAACCAACAGAGGAGCAGAAAGAGGCCTTGTTGCAAAATCATCCTGTGCCCACACCTTTTCCAGACGTGTACTGGTGGTAACTGACTCTGACTAACCAGGCCTAGAGCCAGTGCTATGGTAAAAGACACTTAGAATACAGTTAAAACACCTACATACACTAGGGAACACTATGCGTTGGGGTACCCCTGTGATTAGCATGACCTCCTCTGTAACTCCCTAGTACATAATAGGGCAGGGGGATTAAAACTACCTCTTAAAACGCGCCATGGGGCGCGTTTGCACACTGGTGTAGGGAGGGGGCGGTGAGGTGTTCTGAGGCCACGCCCCTTTTTACACCTCTCTGCAAATGGGATGTCATGAGTGATGTCACTGACCATGTCATGAGTGATGTAATATGTGACGTCATCAGCAGTGCATTGCGGGGGCGCGAGTTATAGTTAGCTGAACTAACTATAACAGGGGAATTTCACGGGTTTTGTACGAGTGCAATGTCCAACTAACTATAACTGTCCCTAAAACCTATGGTTTTTTCAGTGAATTTTCAAGGTTTTTTAAATGCTAATTTCTAACTATAACGTGCCTGAAACCTATGGTTTTTTCAGTGAATATATATATCCAAATGAGTGCCAATAAATCGCGCTCTCAGAGACCACATCAAGACTATGAAAATGTTGATTTATTCCTTCATAAATCAAAATGTGACGCGTTTCCGCCGTCAAGCGGCCTTGATCACACATATATATATATTTCTACATATCACTGCACCTACTCCGAGAGCATAGTAGGTGTACTCTCTGCCCGATCACTTAGGTTAATCTGAGCCCCCATACCTGGATAACTGGACCAAGGAATCAGCCTGGAATTGGCAATCCCCCTTCGCAGGATGGAAGATCAGTGCCAGCAGAGCTGCAGGTCAAACACTGCATTCGTTCCACGACCATCGGGACTGGAGTGCCCCTCTGACCCATAAAGGGACAGTGCACTGTTTATATAATAAAACACGTGTGTTAGAGATACGGCTCTGATGTAATGATGTATTAGAAGCTATCTCCGAATGGGCAACGCAAGCACTAGGATATCTTGTATTGTGCTCCTAGCCTTGAACGAAGTGTACAGATTATGTAGCAGGAAAGGCTTTCTAGAAACAAGCAGCATGTACAGAGTCTTCTCAGAATAATATTGTGCAAGCAAAACACGTAAAAGTAACATTGCTAAAACGATGTCAGCCTAAAATTTATAACGTAAAACAAAAATAGAGCACCACAGTGGGCCCAAGAAGGTCTCACTACACAACTAGCATTCGAAATCTTTTCATCTAGGTAACCCCAAAACACCTGGGTCTCTGTGAAGTTTTGAACAACAGGGGAATTCAATATCCCTTTTAAAAAGGTGTGCAAGAGCTGACACTCTGTGGCTTACATTTCAAGTCTTGCAGATTCAGTTTATAAATTGTCTGGTGATTCCTGACCTAGGATTCCTGGATGCTGAAACACTGAACGTGTTTTACTGGGTGTGATTCGACACCCTGTCAAACTGCAGGAAGCATAATTGAGGGGCTGCAGACTTAGACACAGCACTGCCCCCATTCACCCACATGCAACATCACACGAGGGAACATATGACACTCACTCCAGTGCAGAAGGGGGACTCCTTCCTGACCCCATCCACCCCTAGGACTCCTTGTTTATACCACCTGATGAAAGCAGGTGGCAAGAATCTGACTGTATCTGTTCTCACAAATTGATGTAACCATGCGGGCAAAGACCCAGTGTTCTTGGGCCTGCATAATTATTGCATCTTCCAGAGACTTTAATTCATAATGGCCTGTTTCTGAAACGGTGATACCAGCCTGAATTAAAGTTTTCAGCCGACTGGCATTCCCACAACTAAATCCAACCAACTTGTAATGAGGGTGTTTGACTTGTATTTTTTTAGCAGTACTTGCATGCCTTTTCAGGTGGGGGCAATGAAAACCATATTAATATAATTTGATCAATTTCCCCAGTAGTTTCATGTAAATCCCTGACTTATGTTTAAAATCAAAATAAGAGAGAGAGAGATCATGTGTGTACACATGTGTGTTTTTACCGTTTCTCCATTGAATACATTTATAATCATTTTCCCTTGAGTACCCCCTTCTTTTATCACTAATGGTAAGAACATTCATACCATTGTGCTGAATGCACATGGAGCATTTCTTCATCTTTGCTTCTACCTTAGTTAATTTTTTCAGAAGAGGGTCAGAGATATAAAGTGGTGTACACCACCAAAATCTAGGTGGAGTCTTTTGATAATTAGTCATAGTATTTCCCCTAGCCCAAGGTTCCCAGGTCCAGAGATGAGACAACCTTGTTTAGTGGGCCTGATCAGAATTATAGAACCTGCCCTGAGTGATGTCCTGAAAAAGTTATTGCAGGCTGCAGATGTGGGAACTGTAAGTGCCCCTCAAGCTCTCTGCAAATTTTGAAACCATCAACTACAAGATAACTTTGAATTGGCCACAACTAGTGGCTCGGGTTTGAACATCCTTACTTATGTGGTTTGAATCTTTTCCCCTGAAGATCTTCACAGGTCATTTTGGGTGGGATAACAGTCCCAGCTGTAGCATACTGATGTGTAGTGTCTCAAGGTCTTTATTATCGCCTGTGCTCAGGTGCACCCATGGTGCAAGGGTGATGGTGCACGGGTGTCTGCGCTTTGGCAATGATTGTTTTTGTGCAGGAAGGGATACCTTCCTGCACAGAAACAATCCATTGAGGCGATTTTCTCCTTCTATGTGTGCTGCTGATCACAGCACACAAAGAGGAAAAAACAAGGATAAATAAAGTTTTTTCCCCTCGTTGCACCTCCCTCCTCCCTTATGCCTCCCCTTTTGACGCATTCCCAGGTTTACAGAACATTGTAAATCTGGGAATGTGCCAAATGCCATGATTATTATGTGGGAACACCCACGGTAACGCCCATGACATGCCTCCCCATCTCAGTGTAAGGCAATTCAGCGACTTGTGCTGCGTTGCCTCACACCATATCAACAAGGCCATTGAAAACCACACAGGGTGGCTTTACGTGGCCTTGTAGTTATGACACTGCACTGTGCATTACTGGAACGTCAATAAAAATGACTTGAAGCAGGCGTAAGGATTTGGCGCACCAGCATCGGAAAAGTGACTGCGTGAAATCTTGTAGATTTCACTACGTCACTTTTCCGAGGCGTACCTAGGCCGGAACGCCCCCCCCTGCGCCGGTACGCCCACATGAAACCTGACGCAGGTTTCATGTGGCGCAGGGGTTTACTACGTGACGCATCTCCCTAGATGCGTCACGTTGTAAATATAGCGCAACGCGGCGCATGGTTTGCGTCGCCGCTGCGTCACTTGCGTGACGCAACGGCGGCGCAAAAGTGGCGCAAGGGGTTTGTAAATATGCCCCTAAATGTTTACTTAAAATTAGCATGACTAATGTTGTGATTTTGAAATGTACTTTGCTTGGTTAGTGTGTTCTTTCTTTTGCAGGTGCGTTCTCGAAGTTTCATTAGCTAGAGAGAAGGAGTATTGTTGTCTGTATTAGTTTCTTGATAGTAAGGTCAGAGAAGAGAAATTTTGGCAAGAAATGAGAAGACCTAATGAGCAGATGAATCCTCCTATTTATCGCATATCAGGAATGAGGAATGCTGAAGGTTGCACTACCAGTCCAAGCTCTGTGGAAGGAGAAAGTCTGGTAATATTGTAAACGCACACTACAAGAAGACAAACAAATGGTTCCTGGTGGTGTGGGTAGAGATACGACTGTTGCTGAAGTTCTATTGGTTTTAATTAGTGTACACACTGTTAGAAGTTAGAGAATATTCCCATAGACTTTCAGGGGCACTGACCTCTCTGCATCCTTTTCTTGCAAGTATGAGCTTCCTGCTAAACACGTATTTCAATTCTGCAAGACTTCTACTGGAGTCTTCGCTATGCTGACACCTTCTCACACTTCTGAATCTCTTTGAGACTCTATTCTATGAACCATCCTTATTCTAAACTTAGAGCTTTGATTAGACAACTTAAGAACGTCTTCATGTTTAGGAGAGAGAATCAGAAACTCTTTAAGGCACACCTTTTTCTAATTCTCAGTATCTGTATTGCTGTGGCTGAGATTATTTTGTATTTTATCCTATTGAGACTGAACCGATTGCAATATTTCAGCTTGCCAGCTATAATTCTGTATCTTTTTAATACTCTCCTGACATGCATATATATTGAATTGACGTCACAATTGAGATAGGGACATTTATCTTTGTGTGCGAGTAAAGTGTGGTTGGTGTGGTGGATTATTTTATATAGGGGTGAAGCTACATTAATCCAGGCTATTCCCTGTTGGTTGAGGTTTCAGTCGAGTGTGAGTCAGAGTAGGCCAGAAATTGTCGCTCCGGATCATTTCTTGTGTGATTGAATACTATTGATTCTTTAGTAGAGCAGACAAAGGGGCATATTTACAAACCCTATCGCCATAACAATGTCACTTTTAGTGACGTGGTGGCGATAGGAACTTTGCCTTATTTACAAGTCAGCGTTAGGCCACTTAACATGGCTTAACGCTGCCTTCTAAATAAGGCCCCCTTTCAACCTGTACTTAGCGTGAAAGGGGTGGGCAATGGGTGTTGCATTGATTTTGATGCTGCCTCCTATTTACAAGGGCAGAGTAAATAGGAGGCAGCACCAAAATTAAGACCAGGAAAAACCTGGTTTTAAACAGGCGAAACAAGGAGAAATTATTTATTTCTCCTTGTTTTTGTTGTTTTAATATGTGTGCTGCGTTGTGCAGCACACGTAGAAACAGCAAATTGCCTATGATTGTTTATGTGCAGGAAGGTCCCCCTTCCCGCACATAAACAATCATTTTTTAAAAATGCCGTTTTGCAACTTCTATGTGTGCTGCATTAAGCAGCACACATGGAAGTTACAAAACAGCATTTCAAGATTGTTTATGTGTAGGAAGGTCTTCCCCTCAACACAGGCACCCTTGCACTATGGTGCAAGGGTGCCTGCGTTGACGCTAGGCAGATGAAGTTATCGCCAGCGCAGGAGGAAACACAGAGCTGCACCATATTCTTGTGAATACGGCGCAGCGTTTCTAAAGTGACAGAGCGTGTCATTAGCCTTCTAGGCTGAACAACACGCTTTCTTTGTAATTATGCCCCAAAGTTGTTCAATTACCTTTGCTTTTGTGCTTGCATTACAACACTCGAGTTAAATTGTAAAGGGGGTGAGCTGATGCAAGGAGTAAGGAGTACGTCATAATTTTAGTGCAGCGCTGTAATCGGTTGTTGACGCCGAATGAAAATTGTGGGTAAAGAATTATTTGAAACAAAATTCTATTTGTGATTGTTGATATTATTGTTGGAAAATGAAATTCTTTAATGATATATACGAAATCTGATTAGGGGAGATGTGAGAATACCTGTTCGAGTGGAAGAGGCACCACCGAAGACAAGCCATGTCAGTATATAGTCATAAATGTGGGCTTTCACACATGTATTTGGCTGAGTCAATAGCATAGGGTCACTGAGAAAAAAGGTGCAATGATTTTTCCATGCTATTGCACTTTAATTTGAGAATCATTGAAAATTTGAGAAGGTATTGTATGAAATGAAGTCGCCTCCTAGGCCAGCACAATTCGAAGCACTTAACGCTTGGGAGCGGGCAGCTCATGTTAGGCAATGGGAAGAATATTAGGAAGAGTCCAAAATGCAGTGTGTAGCTGTGCTGATGCTAGATGGGATGCAGAACAACAGCGATGGAGAACTGATATAATAGAGGAAATAGACTATACCCCGCACTGACAAGTGAAAAACCCGAAAAAATTAAAGAAAAGAAGGGGAAGACAAAGGCAGATAAGACAGGAAACAGAGAGTACACGCGAAGATAGTGATAGGGTTTCTAGTGATGATTTCCTAGATATGATGTTATCAAAACATCCACCTATATAGAAATGTGGCCCAGCTTGAAGAAATGACTGGTGCAGTTACAGGTGGAAACTGTGGAACAGCCACCACACCAGTAAATATGGGAGTAAATACAAGTCAGAATCTGATGGGAGGGAATTCAGGGATCAGTGCCCCTGTTCCTAACATCCCAGATGCAATTGCCGTACCTGTCAGTATTGGTTCGTAGTTCCTTTGTATAAACCAGAGTCTGTAGGAACCATGATACATATTTTGAAAATCCCTACTGGAGTAGAAATATCAGCTAATGCTTCTGTAGTCCCAGGAATAGGAATTCCTCCTTTGGTCCCGACTCAGGTGAATACCCCTTATGTTGCCTCTACAGCCTCACCCATGAATCAGAAAGGACTTACTTCTATAGGAGAGTCCGCTCAAAGATCACAAACTTTTGACATGTCTATTTGGAATTTACCAGTGTTATCAACAGTAATCCCAGAGAAAGGATAGCATCTAATACCTCTGTAGTACAGAATTGTGTTAGCTACAGAGAACTAGATGATTTTATTAGGTTCCTAAATGGGTCCGCAAGAGAAAGTGAAGGTTTAGGATTAGGCAAAGAAATAATTCAGACCCAGAGAAGGGAAAATGTAGAGGATGTGGTCAAATTAAAGTAAGAACTGGATGAGACGATATTAAGAACCCTTTATCTATCCTGATTAGATACCTACCAAGAGAACATACTTATATCATGTGTAAAGATTTCACTAAATGAGCAGGACAAATTTATGACACATTTTCTGAATTGGCCTGAAATTGATGTAGGTTTAAGCTTAACTAAGTCATTGCAGAAAAGTTATTGTGTATGTTTTGATGAGATTTACCTTTGCAATATGATAACACCAGGAATGAAAACGCAAACTAAGGAATTAATTAGTTGCATCTGAAAATGGAATGAGCTAGATGAGTGGGAAGGCAGATGGGCTAAGAAGAGAGATCAAAAGATAACAAAAGGAGAGTCGCCTCCGTCCTTGGAGTTGGAGTGATCTTGTGTCATTCACCAATGATTTCCCAGAACTAAGAAAAAAGCCAGTGGAATGGTAGAAACAGGTTGATTGATTTGTGAAGATTTCACAAGTCTTGTGGATGGATTTGAATACCTTTTTCGACCCCAGAGAAACCTAATATCACAGGTCCCATCACCGTTAGTGGTAAAAAAGTATCAACAGGTGATGCCCTTTTTGAAAAAAATGAAAATACCAGCTAAAGACATTGAATGGGTCAAGATTGACAGGACCACTCAAAGCCCAAAGAGTCAGTGCATGCCTATTATGTGAGATTGTTGCAGGTGTTTAAGCAGCACAGTGGAACGGAAACTCTCAAAGCTAAAGACATTGGATATTTTGTGTCTCGGTTTGTGACGGTATTGAGACCTGAGATTAGCTTGATGATTCAGCAACATTTGATTTGATGGCAGAATAAATCGGTTGATGAGATCTTGAGATATGTGAATTAAGCAGAAGCGATTGAAGGAGAAATTGATGGTGGCATAGATGAAAATACACAGAGAGGAAGTCAGAGTCAACCTTTTGTAGGGAATGTTGGTTCTATGCAAGGAGTGTATCAGTAGGTAACTCCTATGATGCAAGGTGGAAATGGGTTCCCACATCGGTTGCAGTGTTCCAATTGACCCGAGTACTGGGATTGATGTGGCAACTTTGAAGAGATTGAATCCTTGTCACTACTGCAATAAGTTAGGGTATTGGAAGCGGGAATGTCATCTTAATGCCAACAGAGTAATGAATGAGAACTAGGTTCAGAATTCAGGGTTTACACAGCCACAGAGTAATAATCTTGCGCTGTCACGTACAGTGTATGCAAATTCTTAATATGCCTCAAGCTCCAGTGATGCAGATTCCACAAGTTCCGATACCACAGCAAAATGCAAATGATCTCTGATTTAATTCAAATCAAGTCCCAACTTTAAATCAAAATTCCTTCCAAAATCAGAATGCATTTCAGCAACTTCCTATGTTTGATCTGCTTGAGGGCTACAGCTCTGATGAGTCACAATGAAGGTCCCTGAGGGGGGAGTAATATTGCATAATTAGCGTAGTCCTGGAGTTAGCGCAGAGTGGTCAATTTGTAGAAGGTGAGGTGAATGGCCATCCTGCATCATTCTTGATTTATACTGGTGCTACCCGTTCTACTGTTAGAATAGTGGAAGCTCCAAACCTATCCCTCACGGGAAAAAGAATCCAAGTTGAAGGAGTCACAAATAAGCCAATGACAAACCCTGCAACAGAAGAAGTATCTGTTAAAATAGGGTCCCTTGAGGAGAATCACCATTTGTGGTGTGTGATTCGAGTACTTTGAGCTTACTAGGACGTGATCTATTATGCAAATTAAACTGCACTATCTATTGTACTCCGAAGGGAGTAGAATTTCAGACTCACGCCGGGAGTTGCAGAACCTAATAGGTGATACCGCAGGGCCAGGATCCTTGACAACTGTCTGACTACAGGACTGCCCCGTTTACGCTGCACTCGTGGGACATGCGCTGTCTGCCAAAATTGGGCTAGACGTATCTAAGAGCGAACGACACATTGAGGATAAGTATATCCATATGGTGTTGTGGTTGAAACAGTTTTTAAATTTATACTTGTGTACTGTATTGATATTTCCAGGGAGGGATTTATCGTGGAGTTTTGACCTGAAGAAAGCTGTGGACCCATAGGGCTGTTCACTGGCTGAAACATGTTGGCAATAATTTAGGGTCATATGATCATTGTATCCTGGGAACACCCTACTTTTGTGATTTTAATGTCCGCCATATCTCCATATTAAAGGGATACCTGGAGTGTGTGGTGGACTTTTAATCTTTAACACCTCTGGCCTTTTCTCAGCAGTGCTCCCTGAAACACGGTCGAGCCCACCCTGGCCTTTAGGAGCCAGGGTGAACCCGATGATGAAGCATGACACTATTAGAGTGTGTGAGGGTTACTATACAAAGAGGTATTGCTCCCAATATTGGTAGAAGCATATTATCACCCCTCTGATAGAGAATTGTGCCTATACCTTACATTCCAGTTCCTTTTGGGCAGGATACTTACTGATATTGAGTAGAATTTCAGACCCATGATGAAGATGTAGCCTTTAAATTGGTGAGTCAAGGACCATCCATTGGATTTTACCCTTCGATAATAAATGAGTACTTACCATAGGACCTTAGAGATACAGTGAAGCCTGAGGTCTGGGACTTTTCAGGAAAAGATATTAGTCTCATAAAGGGAGTTGAGCCTATTTGCATAAATGTAAAACCCAATGTTGAGTACCCAACAATCCCAGAGTATAATCTGACCCCTGAAACAATTGCTGGGATTACTCCAGTGATTGAGTCAATGTATTGTATAAAAAAAAGTATTTCGGATACAAGTATCCATAAAACACAGTACAGAAAGTAATCAGATCAAATAAAAAAAGACAATAAAACCAGTTATCTTGTATGAACATCAACCCCACAATAAAATAGGAGAGAGAAAAATAGAAATAAAGCCCAGCAGCATCTACAAGATAATTAAAATATTTTTTTAAAAGTGCACTTTTAAGACATCATTGCTTCAACACTTTGGGGTCGATTACGATCTCGCTCGGTATGCCCCCAAAGAGCCGCTCGTAGGCTTACCTTCCGAACGACACGTTCCGGCAGCCGGTCCATCCGGGCGAGGAAGTACGATGCGCAAATGTGTTCAAAACCCGAACGAGCCGTACGCTCCTATTCCAGCCACAGTTCCCGTACGAGCCGGATCCGTAAAGGCTGAAACGAGTCGCACGGAGTCAAAACAACAGTAGTTTCCGGGAGGGCAAGTACGATGCGTACTTCCTACGCACCGAACGCGTCGCCACCTCCAGCACGTCTCGGCATCCAGAAGAACAGTATTTCAGTGCCGATTTGCGCCACAACACGATCCACGGCTATGAGACGGACCAACTCACAACGCCGACAAGACGAACCAACGATCCACGCCTACGAGACAAACCAA
The DNA here is from genome assembly GCA_963921515.1 of Calotriton arnoldi. NCBI lineage: Eukaryota > Metazoa > Chordata > Amphibia > Caudata > Salamandridae > Calotriton > Calotriton arnoldi. The sequence continues at coordinate 54,479 of CAWUFW010010041.1, read as the reverse complement.
CCATGAATCCGATCGCGCAGGTCATCCCTGTACTGTACATCTATGACTGGATCAACAACAGGAACCGACGCGTACGTCGCAGAAGGTAAGTCAGACACCCACCACACAAACAAATGTCACGAACCAGCGAAATGCAACACAAACATAGGGGGTGAATATCCCTCTCCACCAGCATTGCCCAACCCATAGGGGTTGGATGTCTATCACTACCAGCAGTCCCTACTCATAGGGGGTGGATACCTACCACTACCAGCAGTCCCTACTCATAGGGGGTGGATACCTACCACTACCAGCAGTCCCTACACATGGGGGGATGCCCATCACTACCAGTACTCCCTACTCATAGGGGGTGGATACCTATCACTACCAGCAGTCCCTACTCATAGGGGATGGATACCTACCACCACCAGCAGTCCCTACTCATAGGGGGTGGATACCTACCACTACCAGCAGTCCCTACTCATAGGGGGGGTGCCCATCACTACCAGTACTCCCTACTCATAGGGTGTGGATACCTACCACTACCAGCAGTCACCACTCATAGGTGGTGGATACCTACCACTACCAGCAGTCCCTACTCATAGGGGGGGATGCCCTTCACTACCAGTACTCCCTACTCACAGGGGGTGGATACCTACCACTCCCAGCAGTCCCTACTCATAGGGGGTGGATACCTACAACTACCAGCAGTCACTACTCAAAGGGCTGGATACCTACCACTACCAGCAGTCCCTACTCATAGGGGGTGGATACCTACAACTACCAGAAGTCCCTACTCATAGGGGGTGGATACCTACCACTACCAGCAGTCCCTACTCATAGGGGGGGATGCCCATCACTACCAGTACTCCCTACTTGTCATGGGTACTCAACTTCTGACTCCAAGAACTCATGTACGGAAAAGCATCCTTCTGCCCACAGGGTTCCAGTGGGGTGTTCACTCCCAGCGCAGGCGCAGGAGATATTATACCAAGTCCTTTAGGGTATCCCTGCTTGAGCATGACTGGGAGGATTTGGAAGGTTCAGCATAAAATCAGGAGTGTACAGCTGTTATTCTTAGTATCTGAATTGGTATGTGTCTTCAAGGCAAGAGTATGCTTGTATGTGATTAAGTAACCATTTAACACATTGAAAAGAACAAACCCCGTAGTCAGGCATTGGAATAAAGCAGCACTGTTCTTTGCCACATATTCTGCCACAATGACTTGGCACTTCTGATTACACACTTCATCTCCCATCAGGCCATGAGTCATTCATCTCCCATCAGGCTATGAGTCACTGTTTAGGCCCATCTGCCATCAGGCCATGAGTCATTCATCTCCCATCAGGCTATGACTCACTGTTTAGGCCCATCAGGCTATGAGTTACTGTTTAGGCCATGAGTCACTGTTACATTTTGGGCGTTGGCCTGTGGAGGGTATATAACCACTCCCACCGATCACGCCCTTTGCTAGGCAATCTCGCCTGTCATCACAGAACTGCTTCCGCTCCTGCCGTCCGGATTCAGCTCCTGCCGGAAGACTTCCACGACCGGACTTCTGCCGTCGAGGGACGCCCATCAGATCTCCGCTTCTGCCGACGAGGGACGTCCATCATATCTTCATCTGTTCCGTTCCGGCTCCAAGGAAGTGGTCCTGAACAACGGGGAGGATTCCCCAATCAGCTAAGTCAGCACAGCCGAGGCCTCGCGCGCGCACGTTACTAATTGCATCTTAATGTGATATTCAAATTATGATTTAAAGGCTGTTAATCTTTAGTCGCTTCCATGCCAACACGTGTTAAGGAACTATTAACATTGTTGAAATTGCATGTTACGCAGCTTGCTTACGAACTATTAACCCTTTGCAAACCACAGGTAATGCAACCTTGAGAAAACATTACAAACCACTAACGCATTTATAACCTGCATGTGACGCAGCTCTAGGAAAGCAGGAAGGAACTTTCAATAGAGAGGCTTTATCTCTATGGACTTAAGTTTCACAGCGGTTCCTGTTCATCCACGTTTGTCTAAACAAAAAACATCCGGCTCGTAGCTTTATGTAAGTGGTTTATTCGCATTAGCTGGAGTAATGCAAGTATGAGTGTACCCTAATCCACATCTAACTTCCTGTATGTTTGTTGATTGGGCGGTTGAGGAGGCTAAGCGTGCTGATGCTCTCTTGTTCTTCTCTTACACAGTCTTAGACGCTCCCTGGGTCTTCCAGTCCCTGCATTTACCAGCTCCAGGAAGAATAACCGGTGAGGGAGGTCCGCTACCGTGCAAGCTGTCTTTATTATTTTGTCCCAACCCCCATTCCCCTTGACGTGCTTCTCGGGGAACAATTTACTGTTCTCCGTGGAGAACGGCATTGGGAGTGGTCGGACTGTCATCTTCATCGCTCCTGCTGGGCCTAGATACATCAGGTTAGTGCACGTGTGTGTTTGGCTTCTGACAGATTGCCTAGCACACGTACTTACCTAGCCCGAGTGATGGATACTAATCGGATCCTCACGACGGTACTAGAAACCATTACCAGTCTCCAGGTAGAGGTACAAGCATCCCGGGCAGAAAGTCAAGAGTTGCGTAAAGAGTTAGGGTCGGTTCGTAGAGAGGTAGCTGGGCTGGCTAGGAAAGGAAAAGCTGAGGGTGGAAAAATACACTTAAAACCTTGAACCTTGCCCCCACCTGGCGCCATGTCAGAGACTTCCACCACAAATCATAGTTCAGTTCCTTCACCCATGAGTAGTGGGGGAAATGCCACGGGGAAAGTTCTTTTTTTCTCCACCTAATCATGTTCAAACAGGTGTAACACACACACAGACACAACCTATCCAGGTAATTCATGCTCCACAGATTCCTCTAGCAGCCCCAGAACGGTTTTATGGTGACCCTAAGAAATTTAGTGTATTTCTCCATCAATGTAAACTCCATTTCCTCTGTAAGGCAACCGCCTTTCCTGATGATCAAACCAAAACAGCGTTTGTACTTTCTTACTTGGGCGGTAACGCTGCTAGCTGGTCAATCCCATTGATCGAACGTAATGACCCGTTATTGTATGATTTCTCTGGGTTCTGCACAGAAATGAGGAAACTGTTCGACTGAAAGACACATCTCCTTTCACTAGACCGAGAGTTGATTACCCTAAGACAGGGTTCGCAAGAATTGTTAACGTATTCAACCACCTTCAACCATTTGGTGGTGGAAACAGAATGGCCAGTGGAAAAAGGGGCTTCTTTGTTCTACCAAGGACTCCTTAGCGAACTCAAAGACGTCCTGGCCCAAGTGGTTAATCTTCCTACCTCCTGTGATGATCTCATAGACCTCACGGTCCAGCTAGACCATCGGCTGCAAGAAAGGAAGGGAGACCGCAATCGGGGAGAAGCCAAATTCTTGGTAGTACGTCCTAGAAACACACATGAGGATGGACCCAAACCTGTTAATGGAACTGAACCCATGCAGGTGAATGGTATACGGGGGCCACTGTCCTCAGAAGAAAGGGAAAAAAGAAGAAAACTCAAACTATGCATGTATTGTGGCAAAAGCGGCCACTTCATCAAAGAGTGTAAGGCCAGAAACAAAACCTCTGAGTTTAAGAGCCCACAAAGACAGAGTAGGGACACACTGTTACCAGCTTTTAAATTATTCTCTGCCACATTTTTTCACCTTCCAGATCCTACACGATTTGTTCACTTTTTATGTTGTGTGTTTGTTTCCCCCTCCCTATTGCTGCACCTCCAGCGTTGGCTAGCGCGGGGGTGTGTTTAGCAGGCCCTATGATGAAGCATGACACAGCTTGCTATGTGTGAGGGCAGTTTTACACACACTGTTTGTGCCCCGACTTATACCAATCAACCACCTCACCTATTACCCATCACGATTTATGATTCTGTTAGTCCCTGGTCTGTGTTGTGTGGATTTTAAGAGCCCACTCCCTAACAAGATCAAGCAGTGGTCCAACAAACCGAGGAGGAAGATGTAACAACGGAAAACTGAAGTTCCTGAGGAAGGCTGAGGTCTCTTGTTCGGGACAAGAAACACCGAAGATCTCGTATTTAGCAAACACTCTGCAATGCTCCGTCGCACACTTAAACATGCAGGTGACCTTGTGGATCCCCGAAGGTAACCAGGTAGAAGCGTCGGCCCTACTAGATTCTGGGGCAACGGGCAATTTTATCGATCACAATTATGCGCAAAGGTTACACGTTCCATGTATAAGGAAAAAGACGCCGGAACCTGTAAAGGCTGTGGACGGAACAGCACTCACTTCCGGACCAGTAAGATATCACACGGTCCCATTAATCATGCAATTCGGACAACATTTTGAGCATATACATTTCGATCTCATCGATGCTCCCCAATTTAAATTGATCTTGGGTATGCCTTGGCTCACGTTGCACGATCCCCTGATCCATTGGGCCGCTCGGTCCGTAACAATGACTTCTCAGTTTTGCCAAAACCACTGTACCAAGGATCAGGTATTGACACTACCTACTATAGAGAATCCCGCAAAATTACTCACCTTTGGCAGCGTCGCACTGCAGGCTTGTGGTGTGGTGACCCTACCAGACATGTATCATGAATTCCAACAGGTGTTCGATGAACAACGAGCTAGCCATCTCCCACCGCATCGAGAGTACGACTGTCACATCGATCTGGTTCCTGGAGCGGCCATTCCATGTAGTCGCATCTATGCCTTGACGGAGCCAGAGACAAAACACCTACGTACGTACCTAGACGAACATCTCGCCTCCGGATTTATACGACCATCACAATCTCCGGTCTCATCGCCTCTTTTTTTTGTACCTAAGAAGGGGGGTGAGCTTTGTACCTGCATTGACTTTAGAGCAATCAATCGAGTGACCATAAAGAACAGGTACCCGCTTCCATTGATAGCAGTACTTCTTGACCAACTAAGAGGGGCCACAGTATTCACCAAACTGGACCTTCGTGGGGCTTATCACCTAGTCCGCGTTCGGCAAGGTGATGAATGGAAGACGGCCTTCCGGACCATGTTCGGCCTGTTCGAATATCAGGTGATGCCTTTCGGCCTCTGCAATGCCCCGGCAGCGTTTCAGTACTTCATGGACGATGTCTTACGGGGGTATCTGGATGTCTTCTGTATAGTATATATAGATGACATCTTGATATACTCCGAAACCATTCAGGCACACGTGAAACATGTGAAGGCGGTACTGGAATGATTACAACAACATCACCTGTTTGCTAAACTGGAAAAGTGCTTGTTCCACTCAACAGTCGTGGAATTTCTGGGCTATCTCATCAGCCCCCAGGGTATTCAAATGGATGAGAATAAAGTGGCGGCAATTACACTATGGAACTCCCCGACCAGCGTCAAGGCCTTACAAAGCTTCCTCGGCTTTGCCAATTTTTATCGGCGCTTTATTCAAGGCTTTTCTGACATCATTCACCCCATCACTCGTCTTTTGCGAAAAGGCGTAGCCTTTACATGGTCTCCAGAGGTCGAACAAGCTTTTCAGACATTAAAGAAACATTTCACACAAGGCCCCATTCTAAGACATCCGGACATCACACTCCCGTTTATACTAGAAGCCGATGCTTCACATTATGCCATGGGAGGAGTGCTATCTCAGAGGCACCCGGACACCGCTCAACTACACCCTGTAGCATTTTATTCTCGAAAATTCACTCCCTGTGAGCTAAATTATGGAATCACGGACAAGGAACTGTTAGCCATCAAACGTGCATTTAAAGAATGGCGTCACTACCTGATGGGGGCTCGTCATGTGATAGAAATTTATTCTGACCATCGAAATCTGCTATTCTTGACAACCGCCAGGGCCCTCACCGCTCGCCAGTTACGATGGTCCCTATTTTTTTCCGACTATGACTTTGTCATAAAATATCGCCCAGGGCCACAGAACGGGAAGGCCGTAGCCCTATCCAGAGCCCCTGTCTCTCTCAAAGACCAATCACAAATGACAAAGACTATACAGGAACCGCCACTGATCCTCTCGGTATCCTCTATAAACAAGGAACAACTCCTACTCGTCATCAAAGCAGAAGATTTTTTAATCAACCTACAGAACCAATTACGTACAGTTGATGCTGACTCATGGATATCAGAAGACCCTATACGGAGAACTCAAGAGAAAGGGCTCCTATATCACCAGAAGGCCCTGTTTATCCCAAGCAAACAGTTACAAGACCAAATATTGAGTTGGGTACATGATTCGTCCCTTGGGGGGCATACTGGGGTACATAAAACCATAGCAGCAATTCAACGATGTTTTTGGTGGTCCACAATATCACACGATGCGCGACAGTACGTCAACACATGTGCCATTTGTGCGCAGAGTAAGGCCACACACAGACCACCTGCCGGATTGTTGCGTCCTATTCCCATACCGCCGGCCCCATGGCATACGGTTTCTATGGACTTCGTAGTAGAAATGCCTCCCAGTGATGGAAATACTGTTATTCTGGTGGTTATTGACCACCTAACCAAGATGGGTCATTTCATCGCCCTCCCCAAGCTTCCCACGGCTATGGAACTAGCCAGTGTATTCCAAAAACACATTTTGAAACTGCACGGAATCCCAGCCGTCTTAATCACGGACCGTGGTTCACAATTTACGTCTCGTTTCTGGTCATACCTCTGTAAAACCATGCAAATCGACGCCCAGTTGTCAACCAGCTATCACCCTCAAACAGATGGAAAAACAGAAATACTGAACCAAACTATGGAGCAGTACCTCCGATGCTTGGCATTACAACATGGAGACGATTGGAACAAGCTATTGTGGATGGCCGAATTTGCCTACAATAATGCTGAACACTCCTCGTTAGGCTGCTCTCCCTTCTTTTGCATGAACGGTTTTCATCCCAACATTCTGCCCTTCGAATGGCCAGCCACCTCTCCACACCCTTCCATTCAGGAACACCACGAGCACCTTCGTAACGTCCTCCACACAGCTAAACAACAGTTGAGGAAAGCCCAAGATTCCAATAAACATTATGCAGACAAAAAACGCTCAGCAGAACCATCGTATCAAGTGGGAGACCAAGTCTGGTTGACCACAAGACACTTAGCATTAAAAGGCAATCGTAAGTTGCAACCTAAATACGTTGGCCCATATGCTATCACACATATCATAAATCCTGTAGCCGTAAGATTAGACCTGCCCCCCACTATGCAGATCCATCCAGTGTTTCATGTGTCCCTTTTATGCCCGTGTTCCCCAGAGATACGTTTAACGCAAGCACCACTGCCAGTGGAAATTGCGGGGGAGGTAGAATACGAAGTCAAACAAATCCTTGACTCCAAAATCATACGTGGACGAGTCCACTACCTCATTGATTGGAAAGGATTTGGTCCGGAGGAACGATCCTGGGAGCCTGCTTGTAATCTCCAAACCCCTACACTGCTGCGTAGGTTCCATGCCCGCTAGCCTGCCAAACCGGGTCATCCGCCGAGACGGCGGTCCTTACGGGGGGGTACTGTCATGGGTACTCAACTTCTGACTTCAAGAACTCATGTACGGAAAAGCACCCTTCTGCCCACAGGGTTCCAGTGGGGTGTTCACTCCCAGCGCAGGCGCAGGAGATATTATACCAAGTCCTTTAGGGTATCCCTGCTTGAGCATGACTGGGAGGATTTGGAAGGTTCAGCATAAAATCAGGAGTGTACTGCTGTTATTCTTAGTATCTGAATTGGTATGTGTCTTCAAGGCAAGAGTATGCTTGTATGTGATTAAGTAACCATTTAACACATTGAAAAGAACAAACCCCGTAGTCAGGCATTGGAATAAAGCAGCACTGTTCTTTGCCACATATTCTGCCACAATGACTTGGCACTTCTGATTACACACTTCATCTCCCATCAGGCCATGAGTCATTCATCTCCCATCAGGCTATGAGTCACTGTTTAGGCCCATCTGCCATCAGGCCATGAGTCATTCATCTCCCATCAGGCTATGAGTCACTGTTTAGGCCCATCAGGCTATGAGTTACAGTTTAGGCCATGAGTCACTGTTACATTTTGGGCGTTGGCCTGTGGAGGGTATATAACCACTCCCACCGATCACGCCCTTTGCTAGGCAATCTCGCCTGTCATCACAGAACTGCTTCCGCTCCTGCCGTCCGGATTCAGCTCCTGCCGGAAGACTTCCATGACCGGACTTCTGCCGTCGAGGGACGCCCATCAGATCTCCGCTTCTGCCGACGAGGGACGTCCATCATATCTTCATCTGTTCCGTTCCGGCTCCAAGGAAGTGGTCCTGAACAACGGGGAGGATTCCCCAGTCAGCTAAGTCAGCACAGCCGAGGCCTCGCGCGCGCGTTACTAAGTGCATCTTAATGTGATATTCAAATTATGATTTAAAGGCTGTTAATCTTTAGTCGCTTCCGTGCCAGCGCGTGTTAAGGAACTATTAACATTGTTGAAATTGCATGTTACGCAGTTTGCTTACGAACTATTAACCCTTTGCAAACCACAGGTAATGCAACCTTGAGAAAACATTACAAACCACTAACGCATTTATAACCTGCATGTGACGCAGCACTAGGAAAGCAGGAAGGAACTTTCAATAGAGAGGCTTTATCTCTATGGACTTAAGTTTCACAGCGGTTCCTGTTCATCCACGTTTGTCTAAACAAAAAACATCCGGCTCGTAGCTTTATGTAAGTGGTTTATTCGCATTAGCTGGAGTAATGCAAGTATGAGTGTAACCTAATCCACATCTAACTTCCTGTATGTTTGTTGATTGGGCGGTTGAGGAGGCTAAGCGTGCTGATGCTCTCTTGTTCTTCTCTTACACAGTCTTAGACGCTCCCTGGGTCTTCCAGTCCCTGCATTTACCAGCTCCAGGAAGAATAACCGGTGAGGGAGGTCTGCTACCGCGCAAGCTGTCTTTATTATTTTGTCCCAACCCCCATTCCACTTGACGTGCTTCTCGGGGAGCAATTTACTGTTCTCCATGGAGAACGGCATTGGGAGTGGTCGGACTGTCATCTTCATCGCTCCTGCTGGGCCTAGATACATCAGGTTAGTGCACGTGTGTGTTTGGCTTCTGACACTACTCATAGGTGGTGGATACCTACCACTACCAGCAGTCCCTACTCATAGGGGGTAGATACCTACCACTACCAGCAGTCCCTACTCATAGGTGGTGGATACCTACCACTACCAGCAGTCCCTACTCATAGGGGGGATGCCCATCACTACCAGTACTCCCTACTCATAGGTGGTGGATACCTACCACTACCAGCAGTCCCTACTCATAGGGGGGGTGCCCATCACTACCAGTACTCCCTACTCATAGTTGGTTGATACCTACCACTACCAGCAGTCCCTACTCATAGGGGGGATGCCCATCACTACCAGTACTCCCTTCTCATAGGGGGTGGATACCTACCACTCCCAGCAGTTCCCACTCATAGGGGGTGGATACCTACCACTACCAGCAGTCCCTACTCATAGGGGGTGGATACCTACCACTAACAGCAGTCCCTACTCATAGGGGGGATGCCCATCACTACCAGTACTCCCTACTCATAGGGGGGATACCTACCAATCCCAGGAGTCCCTACTCATAGGGGGTGGATACCTACCACTACCAGCAGTCCCTACTCATAGGGGGTGGATACCTACCACTACCAGCAGTCCCTACTCATAGGGGGGATGCCCATCACTACCAGTACTCCCTACTCATAGGGGGTGGATACCTACCACTACCAGCAGTCCCTACTCATGGGGGGGATGCCCATCACTACCAGTACTCCCTACTCATAGGGGGATACCTACCACTACCAGCAGTCCCTACTCATAGGGTGTGAATACCTACAACTACCAGCAGTCCCTACTCATAGGGGGTGGATACCTACCACTACCAGCAGTCCCTACTCATAGCTGGTGGATACCTACCACTACCAGCAGCCCCTTCTCATAGGGGGGTGGATGCCCATCACTACCAGTACTCCCTACTCATAGGTGGGGGATATCTACCACTACCAGCAGTCCCTACTCATAGGTGGTGGATACCTACCACTACCAGCAGCCCCTACTCATAGGGGGGGATGCCCATCACTACCAGTATTCCCTACTCATGGGGGGATGCCCATCACTACCAGTACTCCTTACTCATAGGTGTTGCAGGACAAACACACCACCCCTACCATCATGTCAAGATTGTATATTGTGTGTCAACTGCCTGCAACTGTGACACTGAAAGGGAACACATAATGTCCTCTCATCACCGTTGTGACCAAAAGGTGAATGTGAGGGTAAAACACACAGTAGTCACCGTAACAGTGTTGTAATGGGGTCTAAACCCCCCTCACTACAGTGACCAAATTGTGAATTTGGGGCTCAAAAATCAAGCATATCAGGAACATATCGGTAATGGGGTCTAAACCCCCACTCACCACAGTGCACAAAAGGTGATTAAGGGGTTATAAATGCAAGCTTCATATGAATGAGGTGCTAATGGGGTCTACCCCCCCCCCTCACTACAGTGAACACATTGTGAATTTGGGGCTCTAAAATCAAGCATATCAGGAACATATCGGTAATGGGGTCTAAACCCCCACTCACCACAGTGCACAAGAGGTGAGTATGGTGTTCAAAATTCCAGCATATCAGGAACATTGTGGTAATGGGGTCTAAACACCCCCTCACTACAGTGACCAAAAGGTGAGTATGGTGTTAAAAACTCCTGCACATCAGGAACATTGTGGCAATGGGGTCTAACCACCCTCTCACTACAGTGACCAAAAGGTGATTATGGTGTTCAATAATCAAGCACATCAGGAACATTATGGTAATGGGGTCTAAACACACCATCACTACAGTGTCCAAAAGGTGAGTGTGGTCACAAATTCTGCTGCCACTTCAATACACCAGGTATCATACCTGGCCCGTACACAACAAGCAATGTAGTGGCAAAGTAGTGGTTGTGTGCCAAACACACATAGATCTGTTGATGGAAAGATTGTTGTGTCTTCCAAATATACACTCAGCCATGTGCAGACAACCATTGCCCATGGGGGCTGACAATGCTCCTGTGGGCAATCCGACTATGTAAGAAGTGAGCATCAGAATGCATACACATATATCTGCAGGGACAGACACACAAACTAAGGTATCCTGTGGAGACTGTAGATGTGAGGTGACACAGCCACATACCATGGCACCAATGGGACATACCAACCATGATGAATGTGCTGACTGATGATGTAGGAGACACAGGGATAGCAGTGGAGAACCTCAAAACAAGATCCAGCCTATGGCACACAAAAGTCATACCAATGCATTGGTGCAGATGCACAAACACAAATAGGCTGACTCACACTGCATCTCAAACACAACATGTATGTGTGTGTGTCAGTGTACCCAGGCTGGTATGCAACACATGTTGGTGTGCTGCGCTCAAATTATACATATGTGTACACAGTGCCATACAAAAGTAAATCATGAATTGGCTACCCCTCTGTGGGCAAGAAGGCATCGTTAGATGAGTGGGATTCCAACAGACTCAGGTGACACAAGTTGGGTGGAACAGCAACCAACACAGCAAGAGACAGACCCACTCCATCTGTACCCTCAAGGACCCTACATTGAGGTGACAGTAGCCTGCATGATAACTCCTCTGTGAAGACAAATTGGGATGTTGCCCCTACTGAGGACCCCAGTCACTGTGCACACTGGGTCATGTGTCTTGACACACCAACTACATTCACACTTACACAAACACAAATCACTGGCCATGGCCTGTAATCCAAGGGCAAAATGTAGGTAGGGGCATAGCCATGCCACAACTCACATAAGGACACTCCCAACACCACACACCGTGAACGGCACCAATGTGCATCTGCAAATCCCACATGGACTGGGGACATTGCACATGCACCATGACAATACCAGGGGTGGTAGGGGGGATCCAATGTGCACCAACTCGTCACACATGGCCAGTTAAAAACCCTTGTGAATGTCTGCCACACTGCACAGTATGCGGTACATGTGCCTGACGTGAAATGTATCTGAATAATTGGGATCCCTGCCACAGTCCCAGAACAATGAAGAACACAAGGAGACCCACAAAGAACACATGTTGAAACCTTCAAACCATGCAGCTTTGAATATGAGCAGTGGGAGCAGTCACACACACATACAAGTGACCCAGTCACAGAAAGATACCACATAGGGAAATCAACTTGATGTTGGAAACACTAAACTGCCTTGGCAAATCCTAAATATGTCACACTTGCGTTTGCCCACCTCCCAGGCCCTAACAACAAACACACTGCGGGATGGCACGCTAATGGCCAGTAGTTTCCCATGCACCTACAACCCAGAAAACACAGGGCAAAAATCTTGGATGAACACAGGCCAACTCATCAAGCATCACAGACAGGGACATCTGAAGGGAATACAGGCTGTGTAGAAAAATGGAAGGGAACACACAGAGACATGCTCACAGAACATACCCCATGGGCTCAGGCAATTTCACGGAATGACACACTGCCATGAGGTGACTCCACTCCTGTGGAAGGTCAGGTGTGAAAAAAGTAGTCTGTGCAGGGCCCTGTCATGTCTGCATAAATTGTGGTTAGTGAGCCAACAATTACAGCACACTGAAAGCTCAGGTCACATCAGACTGTGTACAGGAGGGTATTTAAGTCATCTGCACATACTCAATTAACATGTATGGCAAGTTGCACTGACGCCACAGATGACTTGGTCACCATTTTTGCTAAAACCTGCATGTCCAGTGTAGAAGTGCCCACTGTTCTAAGAAATGACTTTGTGCACAAGTGTAAGCACAACATAAGTGCAACAGTGCAAGCCACAGATGTGACACAGCAAAGGAATTGTGAGGCTCCCTGTGCCCAATTGTATGTATCATGACACACTCTAATTGCAGCAAAGGATGACATGGATACATACTGTAATAGGACTCAGATACCAGGGACCACATGGAGTCCATCACATTCGAAAAACAATCAATAGCTACATTACAAGTATTACAACTGCAACTCAGGATACACATTAACAACATCATGTACATCATATGCAAAACAACATTTTAAAAAAAAATTGCTTTATTCGGCTTTAAATTAGTGATGTGGTGAAACCAAGGAGAACATAAAGGCCCATGGCCAGTCCATTAATTTTATCCATTAGTTGTGCAACAGAAATGAGTGCCCCACATTGCTTGCCTGCACTGCTACAGCCAGGGGACATCTCCCCTTGGAGGGGCATACATAGGGTACGGCCAGGCACCGCAGGGACAGGATCAGGGGATAGCAGTATGGGACAGGTGAGGGGTGGTGGGTGCAGGAGTGTCAGTGGAAACTGCAGTGGAGGTGTCTGACACAGTGGGCACTGTCACCACAGCAGTGCCCAAGTCAGATGGGGTGGAGGGGGTCTCCACTGCAGTGCCAATGTCAAAGGTAGTGTCTTGGGGCAAAGGTGAAGTGGGCAGGACAGATGGGGGGGACACAGACTCCACAGCAGTCGCAGGAACAGGCTGAGGGTGTGAAGTGCATGTGGTAGGGGGGAGGGCCTAATCATTTTTGGGATGGTGTATCTGTGTGTGGGGGAACCTGGGGCAGGGTGTGGCGGGGGAACTGTAGGAGTGGTGGGCTTGGGGCTGGAGGACGGAGATTGTGAGGTGGTGGTGGTGTGTGAATGGGGAGGGGTCTTGCTCCTCCTGTTCCTGGGGGATGTGCAGATGGGGGCCTCAGTGTCCCTGTGCCTGGGGGAGGGTGTTCGTGTGGCAGGGGAACTCCCCTCTGTGCGTGGTGACCGGCTCTTCCCCTTGTGAGTGGGATCAGATGGAGCGCTGGGGAAGAGGCCGAGGTCACAGAGGAAGAGTTGCTGAAAAGTGGGTGTTGCAGGTGAGGCAAGGGAAGGGGTTTTGGAGGGAGAGGTATCTGAGGACTGCAGAGTGGTTGTGGATGCCTGTCTGTGTGTCTGTGCCCTATCCCCTGTGTGTGTGCTGTCAGTCCCTGGAGTGTGCGTGCTTGTGCGTCTAGACTTTGTCTTGCGTTGCTGTGTGCTGCTTGGGTCTGATGATGTGTTTGCCTGTGCCTGTGTGAGTGTGCGTTGGGTAGGTAGGGTAGTGGGCATTGTGGATGGGGCCGAGGTAGGAGGGGTGAGGGACTGTTGGAGGAGGGACACTGCTGCCGTCAGCGAGGAGGCCATGGACTGATTGGTCCGCTGTCGGGCAGACATGTTTGCTGAGATGCCCTCCATGAAGGACACCAATTGTGTCAACAGACCGGTGTGAGCATGGAGGACACTCAGTATCGATGTCTGCCCTACATGGATCTGCTTAAGCAGGTCCACAGACTCCACACTCAGGGCAGCAGGGGAGACGGAGGCAGGGGGTAGGGTGCCTGGACTAAAGGAGACATGCTACCTAACACGCGAGCCTCCACGGACATCAGGGATGGGAGCAGCTGGGAGGGTGGAGATGGTGGTGGTGGCAGGGACAGACGTGCTAGCTGTTGTTTTGGGTCTGCTGACACCCGCCTCCACAAGGGAGTCATCACTGGAACTGGATGCGTCCTCAGCTGAGGTGGTTGTAGCTGAATGTTCCTCAGTGTGACTCCCCTCACCCTCCGTGCCACTGGGTCCCTCCAGCTCCTCCACGGAAGACACAGTCTGGCTCTGCTGCTCCTCTTGGTCCATGGAGCTTTCTCCTCCTGTAGTCGTCGATGCTGCTGCAAACAATGAAGAAAAACAGATTCACATTCGTCACCTGTATTGAGCTGACACATGACTGTAATTGCAGCACATCACAGAGCAGGTCGTGGCATCATCTGATAAGCATAGCAAAAATGACTGACACATATGTGAACCAGCCACTTGTCATCCTGCCAGTCAACCATGCCCCAAGTACCCATCCTGGGGATGGACACATCCGTCTGGTGCATGTATGATGTCACTAAGTATATGTGCAAACATGCCCCACAAAGGGCCAGGTGTCAGATCTGCAAGGATTGTGAGTGTAATGTGTCACTACACACATATCACATCTCTCTCCAGTGACTCTGTGCATGTGTCCAGAAATGGGATGGCCAAAGTCACTGTTAACATGATGGATGTGATTCCATTCCCAGACACCATGATGGCCTCATGTCATGATAGTCAATGCTGCAACGGAGTGCATGCATGACAACTGACAATACTGCAGTATCCTGATTTGCATGTGGCACACCATGCCACAGGCCTGTCTGGCCAATGAGTCTGTACTGTCTCCTGTCACCGGGGCAGTGCATACAGAAACCAACTGTGTGCAGTGTGTCACACCAATGTATTAGCGGGCAATGCAAACTCTGTAGCTCTCAAGTACACATGTACAGCCCCTGCTACCCACATCACCAAGAATCAGATGATCACACGGTATCCAAATTAGACATTTGAGTTTGTGCTAACACAAATCAGTAAACATGGACACATCACAGCCTGTCGGGAACAAAGTGAAGCAGCTTGCACTTTAATTTTCAATCCACCATTATGCACACTCAAGTAATTACACACCTATGGTTTGCCCCATGCGCTGATACAACAGCCACATATCATAAGGCAAGCCATTACGAACATTGTAACACTCTTGAAGTAAAAGAAGCTATGCCAGTCCACAATGACACAGAGACAGACACCCCATTGCACATGTCAGAATGCTCACATTGTTGGCTGACAGTCAGGATTGGGAGGTCCGAGTGTCTCATCTGTGCGGAGTTGGCATACCTGTCCTGGTCCATGTGCAACAGGTGATGACCAGAAACAGTAGGCAGGTGGCTATGCATGTGTCACAACCGTGACATTCATTCACCAGAGGCACCAACATTTGTATCACATGATGCATTTGTGTCTACTAAATACCTCCGACACTTATGGTGCCCCAGATCAGCAATTACAACACCTTTGTATTGCACACACAGAGTACATGTCAGACATCTGTCTATGTGCAGACACATGTCAAGCAATTGCCACACTCATGAAGCACAGAACGAGGCACCTGTAGCAGATGCCGGCCCCAACATTATCCTTGGACAACAGCAAGGACACACAGCACTAGTGACACTACTCAGAGGCCAAAAGGCCCACACCTGGTCAGCAGATGAGAATGGGGATTCACCAAATGTGTCCACATTAGTGTTGACTCAGTAGACACACAAACTGTGGGAGTGTTAGGAGGCTGAGGGAGTGCAAATAGCATGTTAGCCATAGTTCACCAAAGAGGAATGAACTTACCCCCTCCTTGCTGCTGTCTGGCCTTCAACTGCCCATCCAGGTCAGGGAAGACCACTGTCAAAATCCTCAGCATGTGGGGGGGGTCAGTGTCCATCCTCCGCCCCATCGGCGTGGAGGCGACAGCTTCAGCTGGACCCTGGCGATCCTCCTGGTCCAGCCACGAAGGTCCTGCCACCTCTTCTGACAGTTGCGGGTGCGGCGCTCGTAGACCCCCAATGATCGAACTGCCCGTACGATGGTCTTCCAGATTTCCTGTTTGTGATGGGCATCAACCTGTAAGGGTGACAATGTAAGACACCATTACTACACATGCAACATGTTTGTACATCACACATTTGACCATACAGGTTGTCATCACAAGGGAATATGATGTATACAGGCAGAGCAACTATGGTCATGGGCATTTGTCCTGTGTGCAAGCCTGCATCAACAAACTGAAAACTGAGCATGAACAGTCAGACAAGAAATAAAATGTACACATTGGCATCACTGCACCTGTACAGTAATTGTATCCACAAAGTTTGAGAGTTACAAATACTCAGTGAGCATGCTTGGCATTGCTGAACACAATGCTAGTAGTGCTAGTCAGACTCCATGCACAATTAGGAAGACAGTGGACTGTGCACTCACCTGCTCCCCTGGTTTCCCATACAGCTTGCTGTACTGTGGAAGGAGGCTGTCCAGCAGGGCCTGGTTCTCCTCCTTGGTGAAGGCTGGGGCTCTCTCCACAGTACGTGCCATTCTTGAAGCCAGAGGATGCAGAGACAGCAGCAGTGGTAGTGGAGATGTAATGCTGTAGCAGTTGGCGCAGGCAAGTGAAGTCTCTGGGGAACAGACAGTCTTATATCTGTGCTGCAGAGCTGAATCTGTCCCAGGCGACCTATGTGATAGGTCCGACACGTTTGCATGTTATGAAAATGGCCAATCAATTGCATAGTACACTTCGTACACGCCTCCTGCATCGTTCAAAAATTCAACTACATCACCCCTTTGCTGTTGATACATTGTTGTAGGGAGCCAACTGAATTTTATTTGGACACTATTCGTACAACGATCAAATCCGGGTCCGTCTCCATCTCCATTACATCCAATAGCCAATGCGTGCGCACGGCTCGGGCCGTGAGTGTGCGACGCGTCTTTTAAAAATTCACCCGCGTCTGTCTCCATGATAGTCAATAGCCTATGCGTGCGCACGTCTCGCTCAGTCAGTGTACGACGCGTCTTCTGAAAACTCACACGCATCGGTCACCATTGCAGTAAATCTCCAAAGCATGCGCACGGATTGGTCCCTAGGTGTATGCGGCGTCTTTAGAACACACACATGCATCGGACACCATTGCAGTAAATCTCCAAAGCGTGCGCACGGATCGGTCCCAAGGTGTACGCGGCGTCTTTAGAACACACACACGCATCGGACACCATTGCAGTAAATATCCAAAGCATGCGCACGGATCAGTCCCTAGGTGGATGACGCGTCTTTAGAAAACTCTCACGCATCGGTCACCATTGCAGGCAATTGCTAAGTGATGCTACACACACAATACCTTACCATGGACTCAGTTGCTCTACAACATATAAACAGCCTGTCACACAGTGTATGATGTGACATCCCAGGATGTATTACCTGTGTGAGTATGTGGGTCCACATGGGATATTGTATGTTGCACTTAGTGGCACACACTCCCAGGCTTTGCAAGGTGTGATGGGGACAGACACCATTGTGTGTAATGCACATCACCACTGTCATTTACAACTGTGCAGATCACACCCCGAGGCATGTACACAGTTCTAGTTGCCCATTGTGTGCTGACATGTTACATACACCCTGACTCATAGGTGAAAAGGACTGTGTGTCACTGGGTGTCCCACAGCTAACATTGTGGTGTTGATGCAGAGTATGTGCGTATTGTGCTACACACATGTCTCTGATTATTTGTGGTAGTTGGCAATCGTCATCACCATCCATGTGATTTTGACATGTGAGTCGCTGTTGTGCCTGTTTGTCACAGGCATCCATTTTTGCCTGTGCAACAATCTGGTAGCACATCATGTGTGTTTTGTGGGTGTGTTGTTACATGTACATCAGATGCTACATAATGTCAGTGCCCTTGTGCCAATACAAGATAGTTGTGTGTGTGACAGACAAACACCTGTCATGTGGGGAACACATCTGTCCGTCCTAGTCACTGAGGTGTGTTTTGGGTACGTGACATGTGTGATGATGTACTTGGAGAGACCACATTGATTGTTCACAGCGATACCAAAGGGGATGATGGACGGAGCGTTAGAGCAAATCAAACACTCACCCCCAGTCAAATGATCTGGGTTTAATCCATCATCATTCTTTAGCTCACTCCACCACCCCAGTTCAGACATGGCCATATGCAAATCAGTCTGACCCTGTGCCTCATGGGAACAGTCCAGCCCGAACTGCCAAGCCATGTCTTCCCTGGACCGGAAGTTCGTTGGCAGTTCGGGCTGGACTGTTCCCATGAGGCACAGGGTCAGACTGATTTGCATATGGCCATGTCTGAACTGGGGTGGTGGAGTGAGCTAAAGAATGATGATGGATTAAACCCAGATCAGTTGACTGGGGGTGAGTGTTTGATTAGCTCAAGCGCTCCGTCCATCATCCCCTTTGGTATCGCTTTGTTCGCCCTAAGTTGGCAGGGTATGCCCAGATGTGGGTCCCTTGCTCACTTTGCCACTGGATTCAAGCTAGCCTGGCTGATGACGGCTGAAATGCCAGAAACCGGTCCCAGGATGCTTGTTTCCGGTCCAGGGAAGACATAGCTTGGCAGTTCGGGCTGGACTGTTCCCATGAGGCACAGGGTCAGACTGATTTGCATATGGCCATGTCTGAACTGGGGTGGTGGAGTGAGCTAAAGAATGATGATGGATTAAACCCAGATCAGTTGACTGTGGGTGAGTGTTTGATTAGCTCAAGCGCTCCGTCCATCATCCCCTTTGGTATCGCTTTGTTCGCCCTAAGTTGGCAGGGTATGCCCAGACGTGGGTCCCTTGCTCACTTTGCCACTGGATTCAAGCTAGCCTGGCTGATGACGGCTGAAATGCCAGAAACCGGTCCCAGGATGCTTGTTTCCGGTCCAGGGAAGACATAGCTTGGCAGTTCGGGCTGGACTGTTCCCATGAGGCACAGGGTCAGACTGATTTGCATATGGCCATGTCTGAACTGGGGTGGTGGAGTGAGCTAAAGAATGATGATGGATTAAACCCAGATCAGTTGACTGGGGGTGAGTGTTTGATTAGCTCAAGCGCTCCGTCCATCATCCCCTTTGGTATCACATTGATTGTTCACAGCACAGCTTAGCACTTGTTGTGTAAACATGTAGAGCTGAGATGTTATGTGAGGGCCACATAGCTGACATTGTTGTCCATGCCCAACAGCACACACAACACGTTATTGTGTCTTGTTCTGAAGTTGCATGTGATATTGTGCATGGTCATTGCCACATATGTAGGGTCACTGACAAACTTTCTTTGCTCACCTATGTACTGCAGGAGACCAGCTGTCCATAGACCGTTCCCAGACCTTGCAACCATGTCTGAACGTGACTGCATCCGGCGGTACCGCCTCACCAGGCCACTAATTGAGGATTTGGCGGAGCAGTTGGCACCACATTTGCAACCTGGCCGGACATATCCATCAGCGCTGACCCCCCAAGGTGAAGGTGATGGCAGCCCTACACTTCTTTGCCACCGGTACCTTCCAGTATACTGTGGATAGTGCTGGTGGGATGTCACAGACCATGTTCAGTCGTGTGCTTCACGATGTATTGGAGGCAATGTTGTTATTCCTGAACCGGTACATCCAATTCCCAACCCCAGGACAATTCACTGTGATTAAGAGTGACTTTTATGCCTTGGGAACAATGCCACATGTCATAGGCTCCATAGATGGCACACATGTTGCTTTGGTACCACCACAGGCACATGAGCAGACATACCGGAACAGAAAACATTTCCACTGTATTAATGCCCTGTTGGTATGTCTGCCGGACATGACCATCTCACATGTGTGTGCACGTTTCCCAGGTTCTGCACACAACGCTTACATCATGCGGATGAGTCGGATACCAAACATGATAACACAGCTGCAGAACCAGCGTGCCTGGCTTGTTGGTGTGTAATATCTGTTTCCCTTGTGTGTTTTGGCAACTTTTGAGATTCACCCACTTCTCCAACCCATTGAATGTTTGTTTGTTTGTATGTAGGTGACTCTGGATACCCAAACATGCCGTGGTTGCTGACCCCCTCAGGAACCCTGTTACACCTGCGGAGATCCGTTATAATGAGGCACATGGGCGGACCAGGAGAGTGATAGAGCGGACATTTGGCCTACTGAAAACCAGATTCCACTGCCTGGACAAGACAGGAGGTGCCCTCCAATATGGCCCTGACAAGATGCGCAAAATCGTTATTGTGTGCTGCATGCTACACAACCTGGCAGTGAGGAAGGAGTTGCCTCTCATCCTGGATGATGATGACCAACAGCCACCTGCCGTGGAGGATCCTGCTCTGGGACATGTTGCCAGTGATGATGAGGGTGAGGGGGATGTACGAACACAGCTCATCAACAACTTCTTCACATGATAGTGAGTATACAGTGATATGTTGTCTATGTTTTGTAATTGCAAAAACAACAGTTGATGGACAGAATGCAGAACAATGTCATATATTCACCCGAGTACAGAGATCTGGGCCTAAATCCATCGATTTTTTGCTCACCATGCCATTCCAGTTTGAACCCAGCCATATGCAAATCAGTCTTGACCCTGTGCCTCATGGGTACAGTCCAGCCCGAACTGCCAAGCCAGGTCCTCCCTGGACTGGAAACAAGCATCCTAGGACCGGTTTCGGGTTACACCCTCTTCAGCCAGGATAGCTTGATACCAGTGGCATGGAGAGCACGGGACCCACGTCTGGGCATACCCGTCCCACTCGGGGTGTCAAATGCAAAAACAACAGTTGATGGACAGAATGCAGAACAATGTCATACATTCACCCCAGTACAGAGATCTGGGCCTAAATCCATCGTTTTTTTGCTCACCCAAACTGGGGTGGCATGGTGAGCAAAATAATGATGGATTTAACCCAGATCTCTTGACTGGGGGGTGAATGTTTTGATTTGTTCTGCATTCCGTCCATCAACTGTGTGTCTTTTGCTTTCTCGCCCTAAGTGCGCCGGGTATGCCCAGACGTGGGTCCCGGGCTCACTGTGCCATTGGATTCAAACTATCCTGGCTGATGAGGGGTGAAACCCCGAAACCGGTCCTAGGATGCTTGTTTCCGGGCCAGGGAGGACCTGGCTTGACAGTTCGGGCTGGACTGTTCCCATGAGGCACAGGGTCAAGACTGATTTGCATATGGCCAGGTCTAAACTGGGGTGGCATGGTGAGCAAAAGAATGATGGATTTAACCCAGATCTCTTGACTGGGGGTGAATGTTTTGATTTGTTCTGCATTCCGTCCATCAACTGTGTGTCTTTTGCTTTCTCGCCCTAAGTGCGCCGGGTATGCCCAGACGTGGGCCCCGGGCTCACTGTGCCACTGGATTCAAGCTATCCTGGCTGATGAGGGTGAAACCCCGAAACCGGTCCTAGGATGCTTGTTTCCGGTCCAGGGAGGACCTGGCTTGGCAGTTCGGGCTGGACTGTTCCCATGAGGCACAGGGTCAAGTTTGATTTGCATATGGCCAGGTCTAAACTGGGGTGGCATGGTGAGCAAAAGAATGATGGATTTAACCCAGATCTCTTGACTGGGGGTGAATGTTTTGATTTGTTCTGCATTCCGTCCATCAACTGTGTGTCTTATGTTTTGTAATTGGCTGATATGTGTAGGTGTTGCAATGTTGCTGCTTAAGTGTGTCTGTGTGCTCATTGACAGGCTGCTTGCAGTGATGTGTCCTACTATTGAGTATGTACTACCAAACAGTGCTGGGATTGTAACTGCGTTGTGTCCAGGTATCTTGAGCTTAGTGTCTGGCATGTGTATTGGAGATGTATGCTGTCATTCAGTGATTCTAATGCTGTTGTATGTCTGTGCTCCACAGTGTCCTATGGCTGTTGTTTGGTCACGTGTGACCCCCCAAATCACAGATTCATGTTGCAGACTGCAGGCTGCCGTTGTCCTAACCATGATGTGCCACACACCCCTGGACTTATATGGTTTACCAGTGGCTGACTTTGTGCTCACTGTCACGTGAGGTTACCTCCCATCTGTTGAGCACTTATGACTTTTGCCGGTGTAATAAACCTGTGCATCACTTTGGAATGTGCTTCCTCTGTGTCCACACATCCAACATTCATTTGCATGCTGTACCTGTGGGCAGCTTGCCACAGACTCAGGATGGGTGTTGTGTATATGCATCCCACTGCATTCTCTGTTCACATAAGTTAGGACGATGAGTTAGATGGGCTTGGTAAGTATGTGTTGTGTTGACGTAGTGGGGTGTCTACCTCATATGTGTCACATCACCATGACTCACATGACTGTGTTTACATAGCTGTAGTAGTTTCCATGCACAGACATCTTTTCACAGGTCATCCTCTCAATGACACAAACCAAGTTTCAGTCACAACAGAGGCATGTATTGTGTTGTAGTGAATTTATTTACATGCATGTGTTTGAAAGTTATACGTAAGTGAAAGTGCTGTACAGTGCAATAGGAATCCAAAGCTCACAGTGCAGTTGGTAGTGTTGATTGATGAAATTTCTAGAGTAAAGTTCACAGTCCTTTGGAACATTGGTCCAACTTAGATCCTCCTTCACATGTGTGGGAGTTTAGCAACAGTCAACAAGGTGAACGCTTTGCACACATTGGATGATGTCTAGAACAGGTAGTCACGCCCTGGTGGGTTTGCATGGCCATCTGCCTCTTGTCCTTCTTCGGACGACCCTTCTTCTTCTTTTCAGGGGGACCCTCATGTGCAGGCTGCTGCGGTGCAGAGGACTCTCCGCCAGAGTCAACCTCCCTCCCTGTGGCAGTTGCTGATGTATTGGCAACTGATGTAGTGGGCACACAGGGAGGTGTGGTCATGTTGTTGGCTCTCTGGCGGAGGCATGTCAGTATGTCCCTATGCACCGCCGTAAGGTCATCTATTTTGTCCATTTTGGACTCCATCCGGGTCATGTGTTGTTCCACCCGGGACATGTGGGAGTCCATTCTGGCATGATGTGCAGCCTGCTGTTGTTGCATGTCCCTGAGGATCCCCACAACCTGGCCAAATCCTCCGGTGCTTTCCTGGTATGCATCTATGATGCGTCCCAACTGCGGATCTTCCTGCAGTCCAGCCCCATCTACAGGCCGTGGCCTCACCCTGACCACCGTCACACCACCCCTACCCACACGGGCAGGACCTGCCCTGGCAGGCACAGGCGACACTGGGCCCCTGTCTGTGTTGGCACTGGTGTTGTTGTCCGTCAACTCCTGGGTGCCCTGTGTACCTGTGCCGTCGTTGTCCTGTTGCCTTGGTCTTTCTGTGTTGGTAGGGGTGATTGAAGTGTTTGCAGATGGTCCAGGAGTGGTGGCAGGGTGTGCTGATGTTGCAGCTGCTGGGGCTGGAAGCGGAGCCACACTGGAGGTGCCAGGTCGTTCATCCTTGTCCGAAGAGGACATAGAAGCATCCACACAGGGGAGCTCAGGGTCATCCAGAGTTTGGGATTGGGATTCCTCTTCTGTTTTTGCTGTGTCCCCAGCATCCCCTGTGGGTGGAAGAGACACACAATGTATGTAATGTTTCTGCACACATCAACGGTTCACACACATTACAGTTGCCACTGTACATCATGATGAGTGTATGCACATTGCATTGTCCTACATTGTCAGAGACAGGTGTCTATTTTGGTTTAGCACAATGTCATTTGATGCTTGAGCATTTTGATGGGCACGTAGAGCTGTGTGCATGGACATCTCATTTCATGATTGTTTGACTGTACATGGGCATTGCTACTCATGTGCCCTCATGTGCCTGACACAGGTGTGTCCCTCCTCTCAACATTTGTACTTTAACAATGACATACATGCACTTCCACTTGCGATGTGTAGCACGTTTGGACGATGTGTGCTGGCATTTGTGCTTGTATTTGTGAGTAACATTGTTGTGTCTGAACAACATGGTCACAGTACGGTATGGCTGCATTCACTGTGGAGATACTATTTTGTTTTGTGTGTCCCTAGTTCACATATCATTTCACACATTGGTTGGTGTTATCCGTAGCTAATGATGTTGGGGCAGAGTTCTGTGCATGATGATGTCATTTATGTGGTCAATGTCCTCCATGGTAAGGGGTATTGACCACGACAGATCGCAGACTTTCCCATGAGAGTGAGAGTGAGGGCCAGGGGTTTGTGTGTTTGACTTATGCTGCTGTGAGTTGTATGCCTACTCCTACCCAGGTCAGGTTACTCCTTGTGTTGCAAGTGTCAATGACAGTGAGGGGAATGTTGTGTGAGGGATGCAATCAACGCTCCACGATGTAGTAGTGGAATGCAGATCACCACAGTGCCTTGTGTAAATGACACCATGCTACTGTGTCAGCTATGTTGCTGTGGCCATTCCATTCACTGTCATGTGTCACCTGTGAATGGTGTGTATGTGGTTTGGGGTGTGGGTTTTGGTATGTGCTATGTCTGCACCTCCCCAATTGTCATAGAGGGCACACACCTTCACAGCCAGGCCAGGGGGCACCCCTGCCACACTGCAGGCCCAGACAGTGAGAGGATACATACAGTTGCGATGGCTGTCAGTGTGAAGGGGTTTGAGGGGGCAAGTGCATAGGTGGGACTTGCAGCCAATTCATACATCTGGCCCATGTGTCAGGCATCTTGCCAGGGCATTTACTTTTTGTGTGTGTGGTCCCAAGGGGTGTATTTGTTCCTGCTGTGAAGGTGTGTGTATTAGTGGGATTGCTGGTATTTGGTGTACTTGCAGGCCCACCTTCTCTCACAGAGGCCAGCTAATCCCCCCTGTAGGATGCTTCCATTGCAGTGAGTCCAAGTTAAAGTTCTGGATGTCAGGCAGTGGTGTCCTGTTGTTTGTTGGAGCACAAGTCCCAGCAGGGCCTTGTGCTCCCCACAGCAGGGCCCAGTGTCAGCCATCTTGTCAGTACTTTTCCTCTCCATGTGAGGTGGGCATGGTTCAGGGTGGGCTTGATGGGCTATGTGGGAGGGGGACCTTGGCTATGCCTGCAAAGCCCATCATGCTTTTGGCTACACCCGCCTTCCCAGCATACCCGACCTTCCTTCCTGTGACTCAGCTTCCCTGTGAAGTGGTATAACAGTGCTGGCAAGATGGCTGACAGTGGTGTCCTGGTGTTTGTCGGAGCACAACCCCCACCAGGCCCTTGTGCTCCCCATAGCAGGGCCCAGTGTCAGCCATATTGTCAGTACTTTTCCACTCCTTGTGAGGTGAACATGGTTCAGGGTGGGCTTGATAGACCATGTGGGAGGGGGTCTGGTGTCTGTGACTACAACTCCCATCAAGCTTTTGGCTACACCCACCCTCCCAGCATACCCACCTTCCTTCCTGTGAATCAGCTTCCCTGTGAGGTAGTGTGACAGGTTTGGCAAGATGGCTGACAGTGTTTGTTGGTGTTTAGTACCAATGCCTTGCTGTATTTGTTGTTAGGTTTTTACATGTTATGACCTAGTTCTATATTACTCTGAGATAGCAGCTATTGCGTTTGTGTAACTGGCATACACATCACAGAATAACTTTTTCCGGGCGTAATTTGGCTTTGCTAACGCTACTTGTTTTCAATGTCCCCTTGGCAGTGATGTGTGTGTGTTGCCACACAATATTGACTTGATTGGTTGTGTACTCACCAGGCTCTGGTATTCCTGTCAATCCATGAATGACCTCCGGTGGGAGTATGGCCCGCACTTTCTCCTCCCAGGACGTGAAGTATGTTGGTTTTACAGGAGGGCCACCGCCAGTACGCTGGCTCAAGGCATGCTCTCTGGCTATGAGCTTCTTGACCCTCCTTCGCACATCGTAGTACCTGTTCTGGATGTCATCCTTTGTGCGCAGGCAAGGTGCTTGTGCGTTCACCTTGTCGACGATCCTCTCCCACATCTTTGTTTTCTGTGACATGGGGGTCTGTTGGACCAAGGTTCCAAATAAATGTGGCTCTACTCGGAGTATTTCATCAACCAAGACTACCAACTCACTATCTGTGAACTTTGGATTCTTCTTTGGGGGCATGGTGCTGGTTGGTTGTGGAGATTGTTGTGTGTGTGAGGGTGTAAGTGAGGGTGAGTGGGTGTCAGTTTCTCTTGCTTGTTGTGAGTGTGTTTAGTAGGTGATAATGGTGTGGATGTTGTGTGGTGAGTGAGTTGTGGGTGTGGCTCAGAGTGCAGTGTAGTTGTCTTCTCTGCTGTCATGTGTTTGAAAATAGCAAAGGATCATGGTAGTGGATTTGGGCCTTAATGTAGGTGGAGTTGTGGGTGTGTCTTTGTTCATGATTTTTTTTCTCTTATTTCTTTATTGATTTGGACATTGCTTGTGTGATTTTTTTCTCAGGATTTAAACATAGGTTTTGTTGTGCATGATGGAGACGTTCAGTTGACTGGGAAGGACGCTGACAGGGGCAATTGAGAGGTACTCCGAGTCTGTCTCACTCACAATGTGCTCTGTTGCAGCGTTTGCGTATGCATCGGTCGTGACAGACTGTTTTCAATGGTAGTCACTGTTTCCCGTACGTCTCGTTCTTCCGGATTGTGCTCCGTGCGAGTCGTTTTCCTTTTGCACGCATTGCATCGTACTCGTACGGTTGTACGGAGCGTGTACGTGTCGCTCGGGTCCAGTCCGGGTCCGTGTCGGTCGATACGTTTCGCGTTCTCTTTACGGGCGAGTCACTGTTTACCGTGTGGCTCGGGCGTGCGGATTGTGCTCCGTGAGACTCCTTTGGAAATCACACACATAGCATCGTACTCGTACGGTCGTACGGAGCGTGTACATGTGGGTCGGACTCCAGTCCAGGTCCGTGTCGGTCGGTACGTTTTACAACCCGAATCGGAATCGGCCCCTCTGACTCTGCGTCTACGGATAATCCAGGCTGCGCCAATGATACAACAAGGCATTTTGAAGGAGATAATGAGGAGTTATTTTAATTCACCCATTATGGGCTTATAGTAGCATAGCGGTAAGTACCGCATGGTGCAGGACCTGAGAAGAATTAACAGCGTAGTCCTTCTCTGTTGTACACTTGTACCGAATACAGATGTTTTTTGTTTCAAATTCCACGTGAGGTTCAGTGGTTCATTTTCATCGATTTGTGTCAGGCATTTTTCTCTGTTCCCTTGCACAACGACAGCCAGAACCTCTTCACTTTCCTGTTACAGAATCATGTTTAGCATGGTGCAGAGTCCCACAAGGCTATACAGAGAGCCCCTCAATTTTTATTCAGATACTGAAAAAGAATTTCGAGGCTTTGATCTTACTCTGTAACTTCATCCTAATTTAGTATATTGGTGACCTGTTAGTGGCGTCAGATACTCAAGAAGCTTGCAAACAAGACACCATTGCATTGCTGAACCACTTAGCTGAGAATGGACATAAACTGTCTCCAAGTAAGCTGCAGTATTTTCAGAAAGAAGTCTTGTATTTCCGACATCCCATTGAGAAAGGAGCGAGGAAGGTGTTGCAAGAGAAAATCTTTGCAATTCTCAAAATGAATCTGCCAACCTCCCAGAGATAAGTCAGGATGTTTTTGGGAATGGTGGGCTACTGTCGTCAGTGGATACCCAACTTTTCCCTAGAGGCAAGCCTTTACAGAGGCTGACACACAAGGATATGTCTGATCCAATACCATGGAATAACAACAGCTTTTTTGCCTTCCTAGAGCTGAGAGAAAGTCTCTGTAATGCCCCGACACTGGGAATGCCTGATTACAATAAAGGGGCCGATTCCGATCAAGGTCGAAGGCGCACCCAATACCATTCGGTCGGGAAAAAGCCATGCGAAGGCCTGTTTCCCGACTGATCCGCACATTATTCCGAACGAGCAAGTACGATGCGCACAACAGCATAGAATCCGGCCGAGTCGTACTCACCCAATCCACGTCCTGTCCTCCGACCGAGGCGAATCCGGAAACGCCGAATCGAGTCGCATGGAAGGGCAAACGCAGCCCCGTCCGGCCGGACAAGTACGATGCGCTTTCCGTACGCGCCGAGCCCGTCGCTACGTCCGGCACGTCAAGGCTTCCGGGAGAGGCGCACATAAGCTCCGATTCGCGCCACAACACGATCCACGGCTACGAGGCGAACACGCCAGCGACGAGGACGAGGCGAAGCAACGAGAAAGACGAACGAGACGAACCAACCATGAATCCCTTCGTTCCGATCCTACCAATATTCTACATTTACTACCGGAACAGGCACGGACGCGTACGGCGCAGAAGGTAAGTCAGACACCAACCACAAAAACATACAACACGTACACGACACATCACACACACACAGAGGGATGCAGAATTTACTTGCAACAGCAGCACCATAGGGGCGTGATGCCCATCACCAATGCCACATATGCACACAGGGGCCTGGATGCGCACCACAACTACCACCCTCAGCCATGGGGGTGCCAGATGCCCACCACCACTACCACCCTTACCCAGGGGGGCTGGATGCCTACCACTACTACCACCCTTACCCAGGGGGGCTGGATGCCTACCACTACTACCACCCTTACCCAGGGGGGGCTGGATGCCTACCACTACTACCACCCTTACCCAGGGGGGGCTGGATGCCTACCACTACTACCACCCTTAGCCATGGGGGTGCCAGATGCCCACCACCACTACCACCCTTGCCCAGGGGGGGCTGGATGCCTACCACTACTACCACCCTTACCCAGGGGGGGCTGGATGCCTACCACTACTACCACCCTTAGCCATGGGGGCTGGATGCCCACCACTACTACCACCCTTACCCAGGGGGGCTGGATGCCTACCACTACTACCACCCTTACCCAGGGGGCTGGATGCCTACCACTACTACCACCCTTAGCCATGGGGGTGCCAGATGCCCACCACTACTACCACCCTTAGCCAGGGGGCTGGATGCCTACCACTACTACCACCCTTAGCCAGGGGGGCTGGATGCCTACCACTAACAACATCTCCACTCACAGGATGGCTAATACATGTCGCAACAAGCACACACCAACATGAAGAATGCAACATTAAGACATCCCCCCAACACAATGACAAGCGTGTGTAGACTGTGTCAAATGCCTACGACACAGAACATGATCATCAACATACAATGTGACACCCTATCACATGTGCCACACATAAATGTGTGTGGCCCCCACAATGCAAGCAGGCCATGACCATTGTGGCAATGGGGTCCAAACCCCCATCATCACAGTGACCAAAATGTAAGTGTGGGGTCCTGAGCTGAAGCACATCTTGACCATTGTGGCAATGGGGTCCAAACCCCCATCATCACAGTGACCAAAATGTAAGTGTGGGGTCCTGAGCTGAAGCACATCTTGACCATTGTGGCAATGGGGTCCAAACCCCCATCATCACAGTGACCAAAATGTAAGTGTGAACAAAGTAGAAGCTGCAACTGGCAAACTGCATGGACAAATCCTGGTCACAGAACAACAAACACAACTGTGGCAAAGTAGTGCAGGTGTCCCATTGCAACATAGATTTGGGGAGGCAAACAGTGCAGTGCAAATAAGACATACCTCTGGCCAGCTGCATACAAACATCACCCATGGTGTCTGACACCGTCAACATACATCAATGACACAATGACAGAAGTGACCATCACAATGCAGTCCCACATATTTGCACCAATGGACACACCAATGCAGATACCCTGTGTAGACTGCAGATGGCAGGTGAACAGATACCATACCATGGCAGCAATGGGACACATAAACAATGATCATTGTGCTGACTGATGACCTAGGAGTCCCAGGGACAGCAGGGCAAACACACCAAACAACATACAGATAATGGCACACCATAAATATGCCAATGCAGTGGCGCTGATGCACAAACACAAACAGGCAGACACACACTGCACATCAAACACAACAGGTGAGGGGGGACCAGTGTCCCCAGGCAACCACACAACACATGAGGAGGCCTGAAGACCAAACACACAGATGTGCATACAGTGCCACACAAAGGTAACTCAGGGATCCAATTCCCCTATGTGGGCAATCAGGCATTGTCAGATGAGAGGGAGCACAAATCACACATGTCACACAAGCATGTAGGAACAGCAACCCGCACAGTAAGACACCGAGGCACCACAGCACCACCCCCAGGGCCCACACAATGTGGTGACCCTGGGCTGCATTACAATACCACTGTGATGACAAAGCCAGATGTCATTCACAATGTGAACCACAGTCATGTATCCTGAGCAAAGAATTACCAGCACACCCACACAAGCACAAATCAATCAGCATGGCCAGTGAGCCAAGGCCAACATGGAGGCAGGAGTCTTGCCGGGCAACAACTCTCATCTGCACACACTCAACAACACACACCTCGACCACCAACAATGTGCTGCAGTGAAGCACACATGCACTGGTGACATTGCGCATGCACCCATGACAATCCCAGGGGGGTGGGTGGGAAGCAAGGTGCAGAAACACAGCACACATGGCCACTCAACAAGACTCCTAAATGTCTGACACACTGCACACTACGCTGTACATGGACATGACGGCAACACCACACCAACCAATGGGATCCCAGCCACAGTCACACACCAATGAAGAAGCCAAGGTCACCCACAAAGAACACACATGGACAACTACCAACATTGCAGCCCTGACCCTGAGGAGTGCCAGCAGTCACACACACAACGTGTCACAAACAATGAAAGCTAACACAAACCGGAAATCACATTACAGGAGTAAACAGCAAGTGCTAAGGGGAATCCTAACTGTGACCCATCAGCGCCTGCCCACAAACTCAGCCCTGACAGCAAACACACCTATGGGTGACACCCTGATGACCAGTAATGTGCCATGCACCCACATCACAGAGAACCCAGGGAGAAGACTTTGGGGGAACATAGCTCAACTCAGCAAGCATCACAAACAGGAACATCACTAGGGATCCCAGCACGCATAGCAAAATGGAAGTGAACACACAGACATGCTCATACAACACACACCTTGGGCGCAGGCAATGTCACAGGAGCACACACTGCCATGAGGGGACTCCACTCCTGTGTGAGGAAAGCTGTGCCATATGTCGCATCAGTAGGGCTCCATCATGTCAGCACAACACTTTGTCACACAGTAAACAATTAGCACCAAATCAAGGCTCCCATCACATCAGCCTGGTCATGGGAGTGTCAACGAAATCATCAGCACAGATCCAACACACATGTACAGCAAGTTGCACTGACAACACAGATGAGTCCTTCCCCATTGATGCCCAAACCTGCATGTCCACTGGAGATGGCCACACGGTCAGGGAAGTAGACGAATTGAACAATGGCAAGCACTACAGATGTGCAGGGATGGAAGCCACAGATGTGACATTGCTAATGTAACTAGGAAATTCCATTGCCAAATATTGTAAACATGACACCCACAGATGCTGTTAAGGATGACATGGATACACCACAGGATAGGACACTGTCCCTCTGGACCACATGGGGCCCTGCCCAGTGACACTTCATTTTCATGAGACCAAAGATCATCATCCCTGCTGCAAGGGCATGGTCAGCATCATCAACATCATGTACATCAGAAGTAATAGCATTAGAGAACAGAAAGTTGCTTTATTCAGCATATGTGTGTCCAAAAACTCAGAGAACAGTAATGCTCCAACAAAGGCCAATGGCCAGTCCATCAAGTAAGTCAATACAGGGTGACAGTGGCAGATGTCACCCTACGCATGCCTGCACTGCACAAAACCAGGGACAATCCACTAGGAGGGGCAACCGGGGGGCAGGCCAGGCACCGCAGGGACAGGATCAGGGCTCACCAGGAGGAGGCAGGGAAGGGGTGGTGGATGCTGGAGAGCCACTGACAACTGCAGTGGAGGTGTCTGACATGGTGTGTGCCGGCACAACTGGGGGGCATGGCTCAGATGGTGTGTGTGCTGGCACGACTGCAGTGGACCGTGCAGATGGAGTGGACAGGTCCGCCACTGCAGTGCCCAAGTCAGACAGGGTGGTAGTGGACTCCACTTCAGTGCCTACCTCCAGGGGAGGAGAATGGGGAACAGGCAAGGTGGGCTGGACAGAGGGGAGGACACCCTCACCACATCAGTGGCACAGACAAGCGCAGCGGGGGGTGTGGTGCCGGGAGAGCAAGTGGCAGGGGGAGAAGGCCTGATCCTCTTGGGGATGGTATATCTGTGGGTGGGGGAACCTGGGGCAGGGTGTGGTGGGGGCACCTGTGGAGTGGGGGCCTGAGGGATGGAGGAAGGAGACCTGGTGCCTGAGCTGCAGGGCGGCGGCGGGGTCTTGCTCTTACGACTCCGGGGGGACTTGCGGGTGGGGGCCTCAGTCTGTCTGCACCTGGGGGAGGGTGTCCGGGGGCGAGGGGCACTCTGCTCCGTGTGGGTGGGCTTCCTCTTCCCCCTGGATGCTGGAGCAGCTGGATCGGAGGGGATGAGGCCGAGGTCACAGAGGAAGAGCCGCTGTGACTTTGGGGTTGCAGGTGAGGCAAGGGAGGGTGCTTTGGAGGGAGAGGCAACTGAGGACTGCGCACTGCTTGTGGATGCGTGTGTGTGTTCCAGGGCCCCATCCCCTGTGAGTCTGGTTTCAGTCCCCTGACTGTGCGTGCGTGTGCGTTTTGTTTATGGCGTGTGTGTCTGTGTGCTGGACGTGTGTGTGCTGGTGTGTGCCTGTGCCGGTGTGTGTGTGCTTGGGACGGGTAAGGTGCTGGGGAGTGTGGATGGAGCAGAGGCAGTAGGGGTGAGGGACTGTCTGAGGAGGGACACTGCTGCCGTCAGGGAGGAGTCCATGGACCTATTGCCCCTCTGTAGGTCAGACATGCCCGATGAGATGCCCTACATGAACGACACCAGCTGAGTCAACAGAGTGGTGTGTGCATGGAGGACACTCAGCATGGCTGTCTGCCCTACATGGAGCTGGCGAAGGAGGTACACAGACTCCTCACTCAGGGCAGCAGGGGACACAGGGGCAGGGGGTGCGGTGAATGGCCCGAAGGAGACACGCTCCCGAACATGGGAGCCTCCACGGACCTGGGGAATGGGAGCCGATGGGAGGGTGGTGGTGGTGCTGGTGGTGGCGGGGACAGCAACACTAGCTGGGGTGTGGTGGCTGCTGACACCCGCCTCCATAAGGGAGTCAACCTCCGAGCCGCTGTGGTCCTCAGCTGAGGTGGATGCTGCTGAGGACTCCTCGGTGTGGCTCCCCTCGCCCTCCGTGCCACTGGGTCCCTCCGACCACTCCTCGGCTGCTGACCCAGTCTGGCTCTCCGGCTCCTCCTGGTCCGTGGAGCTGTCCCCTTCTGTGGCCGTGGATGTATCTGCAATCAATGGGGAAACAGACAGACATCAGTCACCTGCACCGAACGCACACACCACTGTGAGCACAGCACATTACAGAGAAAGCCCTGGCATCATTAGTTGAACATTGCTAAAAGTGCCCTAACTGAACAGGAGAAGCCAATTGTCAGTCTGATGCCAACCATGGCACTCACATCCCACATGGCCTTGCACCCATCTGTCTGGTGTCTGTTGGATAGCAACACCCCAGTGTGGACACATGCACCACCTACACAGTAGTTGGACAGTGCAGAGGACACGGTGTAGCATGTGGACATGCACACATCACAACTCTTGCCACTGAGTCAGTACAGGTTTCCGGATGAAAGGGATGCCCAGAGTCAAATAGGAAATGCATGTGATGCATACCAGCGACAGACACCATGATGCACCCATGTCCTGATAGCCGTCGCCACAATGGTGTGCATGTAGCACATGTCACTCCCCTGCAGGATCACCAATAAGTAGACACATGCCATGGCAGAGGCATGACTGCTAAGTCATACATCACTGTCTCAGTGATGTATGACTTGGCAGCCAGACAACAACACTCTGCACTGTGTCACAATAGTAGGTCATGGGGAATGCAAGTCCTGGAGCTGCACAAGTGCACATGTACATCCCCCACACAACACATCATCTGAACCCTCATCTGTCCAGGTCATACCGATTGGACATATGGGAGACCTGTGACACTACCCTCTGAACCTGAGCCCCTCACAATCTGCTGTGAATGGGAAACAGCTGCCTGAACTTCACATTCGCATACCCCAGTCTGCACGGGCAGCTGATCAAACACCTATGTGACACACAAGTATCGTCTCCTATGGTCACATCTCCAGTGGAATGCTGAGCCCCAACCGAGAAACACCCCAGCAGTCCTGGCAACAAATCCACAGCACACTGACACAGAGGCAGACACCTGAGGGGTCAAATCACTGCGCACAACGTGTCAGCTGATACACGGGAGTGGGAGTTCAGGTGTATTGGATGGGCTGGAGTAGGCATGACTGTCCTGCCCCACATGAATGAGGGATGAGCCCTGGACAGTGGATAGCTGGCTATGTATGTGTGACACACTTAATCTGCACACTCCTGGGGCCCAAACATTGTTCCCACCCGCTGCATGGGTGTGTGCCAGATACCCCAGGCACATGTGGTGGCTCAGCTCAGCAAGTGGACCGCATATCAAAGCAACACGCAGATTACATGTCCGAACACAGGCATTGTGTGAACAATGGACCCACCCATGATGCCCACAACAGAGTTAGGGAAACAGATGCTGTCCCCCACCTTGAGTGAAGCAAACTGCAAGGACACAGTCCCAAGTGACACAATTCCCTGACTGTAAGGGCCACACCTGGGTATCAGATGAGGAGTGGGCAGTGCACAATAGAGGGACATGGCTCCTGGACAACATGACTGCTGTACTGTGGCAGTTTAACCAGGCCAGAGGAGGGCACATAGCATGTAATACAGAGTTCACAGTGCAGTCTTTGACTCACCCCCTCCTTGCTGCTGTCTGGCCTTCAGCTGCCCATCCAGGTCTGGAAACACCACCGCCAGGATCTGGAGCATGTGGGGGTCAGGGTCCGTGTTCCGCCCCTCCTGCGAGGAGGCGACAGCTTCAGCTGGACCCGTGCAATCCTCCGGGTCCAGCCCCGAAGGTCCTGCCACCTCTTCTGGCAGTTGCGGATCCGGCGCTTGTAGACCCCCACGGACCGGACAGCCCGGACAATGTCCTTCCAGATCTCCTGCTTCCGATGGGCATTAACCTGTGAGGATGACAAAGTGAAAAGGCCATTACTACACATGCAACATATCCGTGCATGACACAGTTGTATATACATGTCTCAATCATAGGGGCACATGATGTACACAGGCAGTGCAACGCTGCCCATGGACAGTTTGCCAGAAGTCACTACATGGTATCATTGCATGGGAAGTAAAACCTTGTTCAAATGCACTGTCACTGCACCATACCTGTCCAGTGCATGTCACTACACACTATGGGGGGTGACAACTACTCAGTGAGCCTGCTAGCCAGTGGCGTGCAGACTTTCAGCCTTGCTAGTCAGACAAAATGCACATTCAGAAAGGCAGTGCACAGAACACTGACCTGCTCCCCTGGTGTCCCATACAGCTTGCTGTACTGTGGAAGTAGGCTGTCCAGCAGGGCCTGGTTCTCCTCAAGGCTGAAGGCTGGGGCTCTCTCCACAGTACGTGCCATTGCAGGGTCCAGAGGGGGCAGAGACAGCAGCAGTGCAGTGGCAGGTGTCGTCCTGGAGCATGTAGTGCAGGCAAGTGAGCTCTCAGGGGAACAGCCAGCAATATATGTGTGCTGCAGAGGCAGATACTGTCCCATGTGTCCAAAGTGATAGGTCCAAGTCGTTTGCATCTTCTGAATCTGGCCAATCCATGGAATAGCAGCACCAATACACGCCCACAGCATCCTTCAAATCTTCAACTTCATGACATACATGATTTTGCAACATTGTTGTGGGTGACCAACTGAATTTACAGCAACCGACTCGTTCGAATTTTGAAAACGCGTCCGTTGCCAGGCTAGGCCATTGACAATGGGTGCGCACCGATCGGTCCATTGCTGTTCAACGCGTACAGGGGTACAACGCGTACCCGCACACATTGAATGCAATGGGCCGGCCGGGTGCACCGATCGGTCCATTGCTGTTCAACGCGTACAGGGGCACAACGCGTACCCGCACACATTGAATGCAATGGGCCGGCCGGGTGCACCGATCGGTCCATTGCTGTTCAACGCGTACAGGGGCACAACGCGTACCCGCACACATTGAATGCAATGGGCCGGCCGGGTGCACCGATCGGTCCATTGCTGTTCAACGCGTACAGGGGCACAACGCGTACCCGCACACATTGAATGCAATGGGCCGGCCGGGTGCACCGATCGGTCCATTGCTGTTCAACGCGTACAGGGGTACAACGCGTACCCGCACACATTGAATGCAATGGGCCGGCCGGGTGCACCGATCGGTCCATTGCTGTTCAACGCATACAGGGGTACAACGCGTACCCGCACACATTGAATGCAATGGGCCGGCCGGGTGCACCGATCGGTCCATTGCTGTTCAACGCGTACAGGGGTACAACGCGTACCCGCACACATTGAATGCAATGGGCCGGCCGGGTGCACAGATCGGTCCATTGCTGTTCAACACATCCCTGTACAAGTGACTGGCATATGTCACCATGCCTGTCTCAGATGAATATATGCCAGCCACAAATAGCTCCCAGGGAGTGAGGGGCACACCTACAACACCACAGCCTGTCCAAACTGTATCATAAGGCATGTAAGGCTGCATTTCCTATTGTGTGTATGTTGGTGTACATGTTGTCCTGTGGGTGTCACCTGGGGGCAGCCACCCCCAGGCTGTGCACATGTTCATGGGGACAGGATCCTGGGTGTTACGTGTACATGACCACTGTGATGTGCAACTGTTCATATCTGAGCATGTGCCATGCTCACATTTCACGGTGGTGTATGTGTATGTCATGTCACATACCCCGTGAGTCCCATGTGGGACGGTATGTTTGAGCCAGGGTGACCCAGTGGCACAATAGTGATGGTCCTCCACAGTCTGTGTGCATGTAGTGTTTACAATGTCTCTGATTTCATGTGCACAATGGGAGACAGTCTCCACATCCACGTTGTTTGTGCATGGACTTTGATGTTGTGCGTGTGTGTGTCACAGACGTCCATGTCTGTCCTGCAGAGGCAAGTGGAACCACTACCTGTGGGGGTCATGGTTGTTTTGCTGTGGTGTATACATGATACTCCATGTAATGCCAGTGTCCATGTGGCAATACAGGGTCCCTGGGAATGTACCTGTCGTTGAGCTGTGATGCCTGGGGCACATCTGTCCTCACATGTCACTGTGGGGGGTGATTGTAACATGGCAGCAGGAGATGGGAACTGTGACACGGCCTCATGATATCCAATGGGCCAACCTGGGACTAACTGATGCCACTTGTTGAACCGTGATGACAGATGTTGGCCATGTATGTACCATACATGTCCTTACGGAACTGCACACTTCATGTAGTTGTGCCTCATAATGATGTATGATGTGATATTGAGTGTGTTCAATGCCGCATATGTGGGGTGACTGACAATCTTGCTTTCTTCTCCTCTGCACTGCAGGGCTCCTGCTGTCCATAGACCATTCCCAGACCTGGCAACGATGGTGGAACGGGACAGCATCCGACGGTACCGCTTCACCAGGCAGCTGATTGAGGATTTGGCAGTGCAGTTGGCCCCACATTTGCAGCCTGGCCGGCCGTATCCTACAGCGCTGACCCCCAAGGTGAAGGTGATGGCAGCCCTACACTTCTGTGCCACCGGTACCTTTCAACACACTGTGGCGACTGCTGGTGGGATGTCACAGACCATGTTCAGCCGTGTGCTCCGCGATGTTTTGGAGGCAATGTTGCTATACCTGAACCGGTACATCTATTTCCCTAGACTGCAACGACTCACTGACGTGAAGAGTGACTTCTATGCCCTGGGGAGGATGCCGCATGTCATTGGCTCCATTGATGGGACACATGTGGCTTTGGTACCACCACAGGCACATGAACAGGCCTACCGTAACCGCAAACACTACCACTCGGTCAATGCACTGGTGGTGTGTCTTGCAGATATGACCATCTCACACGTGTGTGCCCGTTTCCCTGGTTCAGCACACGATGCCTTTGTGATGAGGAGTAGTCGCATCCCCAGGATGATGGCACAGATGCAGAACCAGCGTGCCTGGCTTGTCGGTGTGTACTGACTTTGTGCCATTGTGTGTGATCTGATCTGTAGTATTCCGCCCACTTTTCCAAGTCAGCTAATGTGCACTTGTCTGTCCGTAGGTGACTCGGGATACCCCAACATGCCGTGGTTGCTGACACCCCTCAGGAACCCTGTGACACCAGCCCAGATGCGCTACAATGAGGCACATGGTCGGACCAGGAGAGTGATTGAGCGGACATTTGGTCTCCTGAAGAGCCGCTTCCGCTGCCTGGACAAGACAGGAGGGTCCCTCCCATATGCCCCAGCGAAGGTGTGCAAGATTATCATCGTCTGCTGCATGCTCCACAACCTGGCAGTGCGGAAGGAGTTGCCTCTCATCCAGGATGACAATGACCAACATCCGCCACCTGTGGAGGATCCTGGCCTGGACCACGATGCCAGTGATGATGATGATGATGGTGATGTCCGCACACAGCTCATCACCAACTTCTTTAGCTGAATGTGAGTATCCTGAGGTGTCATGTCAATGATGTGAGTTAGCATGATATGTGTAGGTGGTGCTCTGGTGCTGTTAGAGTGTGTCCATGGGCTACTTGACTGGATGTGTGTAGCGATGTGTGCTTACAGGTAGTCTGTACTCCCCAACAGTGTTGACATGCTAACTTGGTTCTGGGTGGGTATCTTGTAACATGTATTGTGCATGAGTTTTGCTGTTCTGTCCTGTTCTCCATTGCTTTTGACTGTGTGTCATTTCTGTCCTTCACAGGGTACTTTCAGATTCGTTTGGTCAACTGTGTCCACCGACGACGTGATTGTACTTCCAGGGTGGTAGCTGTTGTGTCCCTACAGGTGATGTGCGCCACACCCATGGACTTCCTTCCTTCTACAGTTGTTGACTGTGTGCCCGCTGCCAGGTGGGATTACCTTGCATCTGTAGTGGTTACGACATGTTGCAACTGTGTAATAAACCTGTGCTTCACTTTGTGATGTGCGTTGTCTGTGGTCACACATTTGACTGCCATTTGCTTACTGCACCTGTGGGCTACTTGACTACAACTGGGAATAGGTGTGGTGTCTGTGCATTGCACCGTCTTTCCTGGCAACATCAGTGTAGGCAATGAGTCAGATGGCCTAGGTGTGTATGTGTTGTGTAGCCCTGGTGGTGTGTCTCCCTCATATGTGTCACGTTGCCATTACTCACATGCCTGTGTTGTACTTGCTGTTGCAGTTCGCATACACAGTGTAATTTTGCAGTTCATCATCCCCATGACAGCACCCACGTTGGAATCACAACAGAGGCAAGTATGGTGTATTAGTGTGTTTATTGTGATACATTTGTGTGAATAGTGCACAGGATGGTTAGTGCTGTACATTTATATTGCAATCAGAAGTTCCTAGATGAATTGAAAGTCCTGGTAGACAAAATCCCCAGTATCGGGGCCACAGTTGTCTGAGACATTGGTCCAACTTGTACTCCCCATGTCATGTGTGGGAGTTGTGTTGCCGTCAACAGGGTGAACAGTTTGCGCACAAAGGTGATCATCCAGAACAGGTTCAGGCTTCCTGGGGGTTGCACATGGCCATCGGCCTCTCACTTGCCCCTCCTCGGACGACCCCTCTTCTTTGGGGGGGCCCCTGAAGTGCAGGCTGCTGCGGTGCAGGGGACTCTCCGCCAGAGTCATCCTCCCTCCCTGTGGCAGTTGCAGTTGTTTCAGCACCAGATGTTGTTGGCACACAGGGAGGTGTAGACTGGTTGCTGGTCATCTGGCGGAGGCATTGTAATATGTCCCTATGCACCGCCGTCATCTCTTGCAGTGTGTCCCACTTGGACTCCACGCGGGACATGTGTGAGTCCAAGCGGGCATGATGGGCAGCCTGCTGCTCTTTGATGTCCCTGAGGAGCCCCACTACCTGGCTGAGCTCTCCGGTGCTGGACTGGTACGCATCGGCTATGCGTGCCAGTTGTGGGTCATCATGCACACCAGACACCTCTGCAAGCAGCGACCTCTGTCTCCCACCCCTCCCACCACCCCTG
The DNA here is from genome assembly GCA_963921515.1 of Calotriton arnoldi. NCBI lineage: Eukaryota > Metazoa > Chordata > Amphibia > Caudata > Salamandridae > Calotriton > Calotriton arnoldi. The sequence continues at coordinate 13,922 of CAWUFW010010041.1, read as the reverse complement.
CCGACATGTGCAGTGCGTGCAGTGGCACGCACAGATGACCCTGGTCCCCCTTGGGGGTTGGTGGTGGTGGTGGTGTCCATGGCCCCACGTTGGTCCAGGGTCCCTGTGCTGGTGGTGCTCCTTGTTCTGTCCATGTCGGCAGGGATGGTATTTGTGGTGACAGTCGTTGGAGGGGTGGGTGCAGGGGGTGCAGCTGGTGGTCCTGCTGGTGCAGCAGCTGGTGGTCCTGCTGGTGCTGCATGATGACTTGCACCGGAGGTGCCAGGTTGGTCTTCATCCGAGGAGGGCAGAGGCTGTTCGACACCAGTGAGCTCCGTATCCTCTTGAGGCTGGGACTGGGACTCCTCAGCGTCTGCTGCTGTGTCCCCATCATCACCTGTTTTTGGGAGACACACACAATGTATGTTATGTTTCTGCAGGCATCAATGGTTGACACACCTGACAGTTGTGACTGTGCCTCTGGGTGCGGGCCTGTACATTGCATTGTCCTAAGTTGTCACAGTCAGGGGTTGATATTGGTGTAGCACATTGTCCTGCATTATTTGGGCATTTCTATGTATTTGTTGGGGTGTGAACATGGTCTGCATTGGTTGTATTTGGTTGACAGCCGGCCCTCCTTCCCACCCAGCCAGTCAGTTATCCCACCATGGACTGTGCTTGCATTGCAGGGAGTGAAAGTTGTCTTTCAAGATGTCAGTCAGTGGTGTCCTGCTGTTGGTTGTTGCACAGTTGCCAGCGGGGCCTTGTGCTCCCCACAGCAGTTGCCAGTGTCAGCCATCTTGTCAGTTGTTTTCCACTCCCTGTGATGTGAGCATGGTTCAGGGTGGTGTTGATGGGACAGTTGTGGGGGTGAGCTATGTCGTGTGACTATGACTCCCATCATGCTATTGCCTCCACCCCACTTCCCAGCATTCCCATACTTACTTGCTTTTGTGGGGAGTTCAGTGTGTGTGGGTGTGAGAGCAATGGCAAGATGGCTGACAGTGGTGTCCTGCTGTTGGTTGGTGTGCAGTTCCCAGCATGCCCTTGTGCTCCCCACAACACAGCACCAGTGTCAGACATCTTTGATGGGCCTTTCCACTCTCTGTGGGATGTGCATGCGTGAGTGTGAGCTTGCTGGGCCATGTGGGTGGGGGATGTTGAGCTGTGACTACGACTCCCATCATGCTATTGCCTCCACCCCCCTTCCCAGCATGCCCATGCTTCCTTCCCTTTGACTCTGCTTCCCTGTGGGGTTGTGTGCCTGTGCTGACAAGATGGCTGACAGTGTAATCCTGGGGTTAGTTCTGCTACAGGTCCCATGTGTGTCCTTGTGCTTCACTCTGCATGACCCAGTGTTGTGGTTCTTTGTGGGATAGATTATTGGTGTGTGAGGCAATGCATTCTCCCAGGTGAGTTGTGTGGAGTTTGTGTTAAGGGGGGAGGTGTGAAAAGCTGCTGGCGACTGTGGTCGGTGCTGTGAGTCCTCCTTCCCACCCAGCCAGATATCCCACCATGGACGGTGCTTGCATTGCAGGGAGTGAAAGGTGTCTTTCAAGATGTCAGTCAGTGGTGTCCTGCTGTTGGTTGTTGCACAGTTGCCAGCGGGGCCTTGTGCTCCCCACAGCAGTGGCCAGTGTCAGCCATCTTGTGAGTCCTTTTCCACTCCCTGTGATGTGAGCATGGTTGTGAGTGGTGTTGATGGGCCAATTGTGAGGCTGAGCAATATCTGTGCCTACTACTCCCATCATGCTATTGCCTCCACCCCTTCCCAGCATGCCCATCCTTCCTTCCTTTTGACTCTGCTTCCCTGTGGGGTGGGCTGCCTGTGCTGAATGGATGGCTGGGAGTGTTGTCCTGGCAGTTGTTTGGCTAAAAGTCCCAAGAGTGTCCCTGTGCTTCACACAACATAACCCAGGGTGGTGGTTCTTTGTGGGATCTTGAGTTAGGATGTGAGGCATTGCATTCTCCCAGGTGGGTTATGTGGAGTTTGTGTTGAGGGGGTGTGTGAGGGGAGGTGCTTGTGCCTTTGGTCAGTGCTGCGAGTCCTCCTTCCCACCCAGCCAGATATCCCACCATGGAACGTGCTTGCATTGCAGGGAGTGGAAGTTGTCTTTCAGGATGTCAGTCAGTGGTGTCCTGCTGTTGGTTGTTGCACAGTTGCCAGCGGGGCCTTGTGCTCCCCACAGCAGTGGCCAGTGTCAGCCATCTTGTGAGTCCTTTTCCACTCCCTGTGATGTGCGCATGGTTCATGGTGGTGTTGATGGGACAGTTGTGGGGGTGAGCAATATCTGTGACTACGACTCCCATGATGCTATTGGCTACACTGACTTGCCCAACATACACAGAATTCCTTTCTTTCAGTGGTCTTCACTGTGTGTTGGTGTTGTAGTGGTGGCTACATGTCTGGATGTGTTTGTTAGTTATATTTGTGCCACTGCCTAGCTGTAGTTGTAGGTGTGTTTGTACATGTGATGAGACGGTTAAATGTAACTTTGAGATGGCATGTGTTGTGTTTATCTGACTGACATACACATTTTGGGATGATTCTGTTCTGGTTGCTGTGTAATTGCTAAGAGTGCATGGTTTGACTCTCCCCTTGACAGTGATGTGTGTGTGTATTGTGGCAGAATATTGTGTACATTTGTTGTGTACTCACCAGGCTCTGGGATGTTTTCTAGTCCATAGACGCTCACTGGCGGTAGGATGGCCCGCACCTTCTCCTCCCAGGGCCTGAGGTATACTGGCTTGGCAGGAGGGCCACTGCCGGTGTGTTGGCTCAGGAGGTAGTCCTTCTTCAGCAGGTCCCGTACCCTCCTGCGCACGTCATACCACCTGTTCTGGATGTCAGTCTTTGTGCGCAGACATGGTGATTGTGCGTTCACCCTGTTGATGATCCTCTCCCACATCTTTGTTTTCTGGGCGATGGGTGTCTGTTGGACCAGTGCGCCAAACAGCTGTGGCTCTACCCTGAGGATCTCGTCTACCATGACTTCCAATTCACTATCTAGGAACTTGTGATTCTTCTTTGGGGGCATGGTGATGGGTGGTGATGGTGAGTGATGTGTGTGTTGGTGTGCAGGTGAAGGTGTGTGAGTGTGTGTTTTGCTGGGTGTATGTGAGGTAGCTATTTGTTGGTGTGCTGATGGTGTGTGGCTTGTGTGAGAGATGAGCTGTGGGTGTGTGGTTGCTGTCTGTTCAGTGCTGGCAGGTGAATTGGATTTGCAAAGGATCATGGTTGGGATTTGTGTCCTTTATATGGGTGGAGTTGTGGGTGTGTCTTTGTTCTCTGTCCCCACCCCCCCAGTATTTATTGGCTTTGTAATTGCTTGTTTGGCCTTTTTTTGTGTATTTTCCCTTAGTACTTTCTGTGCATGTTGGAAACGTTCTTGTGACCGAGTCGGACCCTGCAGTTGTCTCGTACGGTCTTCTCCGTTTCGTTCACGCTGTGTTTGTGCTATTTTCTATGCTGCGTACGCGTCGGTCGCGGTGTTTTGTGTTACTTCGGCTCGCAGTTTTGTATGCGTGTCGGTCGTACGGCTTGTCCTCCGTACGACTCGGTCGTGGTTTTCGCGCCTTGCATCGTACTTGGCGGTTTGGAGTTCGCGGGTACGTTTTGGTCGGATTTGTTCCGGGTGCGTGTCGGTCGGTTCGATTCGCGTGTTTTTCCGGCTGGATTGCTGTTTTCCGTGCGGCTCGGTCGTTCGGCTTGGGTTCCGTACGTGTCGGTCGGATTTTGCATGCTTTGCATCGTACTTGGCGGGTCGGGCGCCACAGGTACGTGTCGGTCGGAATTAATACCGGCTCCGAGTCGGTCGGTGCTTTTTCCGGCCCGAATCGGAATCGACCCCAAAGCTTTTACTCTTTTCTGCAGCAAGCGGGAAGGCTGCACTCTCTCAGTGCTTACACAAATACATGGAAATGCAAGACGACCTGTGGCTTATTTTTCTGCTAATCTTGATCCTGTAGCTGCAGAGGTGCCTGGGTGTCTTAAAGCCGTGGCGGTAGTTGATGTCAGCATAGAATGGTGTGAGAGTATTGTGACCCCTAACTGCTCTTGTGCCCTACACAGTTGAAATTCTGTTCACACATACTCGTACACAGCATTAGACCAACAGTCTCTTGACAAAATATGGACAGATTATACTTGCTGCGGAAAATGTTACCCTTAAGAGATGTGTTCCTTTGAATCCTGCAACCCTACTGTCGCTCACAGAGAATGAAAATGATGAGAGGCAGTTGAGCATGATTGTCTCAATGTCACCGACCTATGCACCCAGTGAAGACCAGATATACGAGATGAGCCACTATTGGAAAATGATTACATACTGTTTGTGGATGGGTCATGTATAAAAGACAATGAAGGAAACTTGAGAGCTGCATACGTAGTCTGCATAGTCTCAGGGGTATTCGAAGCCTCCTGGCTTCTAGGGGTGTTCTCTGCACAAGTGGCTTGATTAATAGCTCTTACTGGGGCTTGCTGTGCCTCTAAACAGCTGACAGTGACTATATTTAGAGACAGTCAGCATGGCTTCAGTATCGTTCATGACTTCGGACAGTTATGGTCACAAAGGGGACTTATGACATCTTTTGGATCCCTGATCCGCAATTGGGAACATGTCATGAGACTGCTTGAAGCACTATAGCTGCCTGAAAAAATTGCAGTTGTGAAGTGTCCCGCTCACCGCAGTGGTCAACCATTACATTGATGACGCTGCCCAATACTGTGCTTCTGGGTCATGAACATTCAATGGTGAATCCGAGGGTGAGACCAAATATAGCCTTTTATTGTCAACATCTGATACCTAGGAAAAAGTCACGAGATTGCAGGAGGAAGTGTCAGAGGCAGAATAGTAGGGTTGGATCAGAGCAGGATGGGTGAAGGGAGATGATGATGTATGGGTTTCTGTGGATGGCAGGCCAGTGTTAACAAACAGCATGCTATCCCCAATCTCAAGACATTTCCATGGACCCGCTCTCATGTTGGGAGAAATATCATGGTCAGGTTGTTTAGACAGCATTGGTTTAATCCATGATTTAGACTGGTGACTGAAGGATTATCCCACAGATGTGTTGTGTGGCGACCAGAAGAATATAGGGAAAAGAACTCCAGTGGCATTGAGTCATATAAGAAGATCAGGAGGGCCATTCAACAAAATGTGAATGGACTTCATTGAAATGCCTCTGTGCAAATGGCTGGAGTATGTCCTGGTGAATGTGTGGATCTTCTTGTGTTGGGTTGAAACCTACCTGACCAGAAGAAATGACAGACTCACAGTAGCTAAATTGTTGCTGAGGGAGCTCCTTCCAAGGTTCCGTTTCCAAACTTCGCTGGAGTCAGACCAAGGGACTCATTTCAATAATGAGGTTCTGAAAAGTTGTATGCAACGTTGCAAGTGGAGCAGAGATTGCATTGCAGTTATCGGCCAGAGGCTTCAAGCATTGTAGGATAGTTTAATGGAACACTGAAAGCTAGATTGGCTGAAGTGTGTGCATCAACATCTCTGAAAAGGCCAGATGCTTTGCCTTTGTGCTGATAAGTCTTTGCCACGTTCATGATCCAAAAACAGGACTGTCCCCACACTAGATAATCGTGGGGAGAGCAATAAGACTGCATGCAGCGCCTGCAAATGCGCTTGTGAATATTACAGATGGCATGGTTCTTGACTATTGCAAGGGACTAGCTGACATGGTCCAGTCTGTGTCCCACCAGTTGAAGCTGTTTCCGCCCCTTCATGTTTGGACACTGCCATGACCTCAGTCTCGGCGACTGGTTCTTGTTGAAGACACACATTCAGAAAATGTGTCTGAAGCCTGGATGGCATGGGCTACACCGGGTTATCCTAGTGATGAATACTGCTGTAAAGTTTGAAAGTCTTCCCAACTCGATCCATGCAGCCCACACTCATAGAGTGGAGTGCCTCTTGAAGATGTGACAGTACCTCTCCAAGAAGTGCAACCCACGACTGAGAGACAGCAAGAAAGGGTGCACCAAGTACTGAGACTCGGCAAGAGCCTGTGACAGCACATCCTCTGCATGAGGGGGGCTTGATGAACTGACAGTTGAGAATACTTGGCGTGAACCAGTACATGAGCCAGACTCAGACCCTGATGAAGGGCCTAGTGCTGTGGTCACGCTGAATAGAAACTGAGGACTGCTGCCCGAGCAGGCAAGAAGGAGAGAGATTAAAATTGCCTACAGAATGAGGAATGAGTACTGTCCCGGAGGATACTGAGAATTCTGGCCTGAGTGACAGTGAAAGTGAACAACCTGTACTCAGGAGATCAAAAACAGCTAGAGTGCCATGTCGGCGGTACTCATCCCCTGAATAGACATACTTTGTTGCAAATAAAAGAGAGAGAGAGCTTTGGGACTTGTAGAACAAAAGGGCTATTCCAGTTGAACCTCTGTGAATTTAGACTTGTTGCTGAGCTGCATTTTGACTTTGTTATGGAACAGATTCACACGAATTATCACTAGTTAGATTTTTAGACTGAACTTTGAGTTGAGTTTTTGAATAGAGACAATTGAATAGACTTTCTTAAAAAGAATTAGGAAGATTGCCTAGGCCTGAGGCTGCTGAAGGAGCATAAGGGTGTCATTTTAGAAGAACACGGAGTAGGGCTCATGAAGACTCATGAGACTTTGTAAATATTTGCATCACATAATTTATGGACTTTGTTTTTCGTCTGCATAAGAAGAAGCACATAGAAGAAATGTATTGATGTTAAATTCTGCTTAATGGTCCTGTTCTACATAAGACATGGAAACTAATAACAGAAATAGACGTAGACATATATTAGTAGAGGTGTTGCCATACTAATTGTTCTTCTTGTAGGATTATCTTCATCTAGGTATGCAGACATAATATCGATTATTTATTATCGACCTACACTAATATCGAGTTTCAAATATCGTAGGGACAGAATATCGAAGTCAAGAATATTGGTGACCAGAATATCGACCTTAAGGTAAGTAATATCGGGTTTTTTTTATATCGAAGTAAGTAATATCGAAGTAAGTAATATCGTTAGTAAAAATATCATTGTTAATAATATCGATATTTATATTAGTGTTATGTATTTTAGTATGTATTTTATATGTATATGTTTAACATTTTTTGTAATGTTTTTTAATTATTTTTAAATATATGTATTAAATGTTTAGAAATTAGTAATTTTTTAAAAGTAAATTTTGCGTTTTAGTATTAGAGCGGGTTGTGGGTTTATAGGGGAATAGGGTGGGAAGTAATTTAATTATAATTAATTAATTAATAATTTTTATTTATTTTTATTGATTATTAATGTATTGTTAATTATTAATTGGTAATTAATTTTTATTAAGTGATTAATTTATAATTATATTAATTATAATTAATGTATTATTATTTTTTATTTATTGTTATTGTTAATTAATGTATTGTTAATTAATTATTAATTGATTGATTGATTTATTAATTGATTAATTTATAATTATATTAATTACAATTAATTTATTATTATTTTTTATTTATTGTTATTGTTAATTAATTTATTGTTAATTAATTATTAATTGGTAATTCATTTTTAGTAATTGATAATTAAATTCAATGTGTTATTTTTTATGTGTAGCGGGTTGTGGGTTTATAGGGGAATAGAGTGGGAAGTAATTTATTATAATTAAGTACATTTTAATTTTTATTAATTGGTATTGATTATTAATTTATTGTTATTTAATAATTAATTGGCAATTAATTAAATTTTTATTAATTGATTAATTGATAATTTAATTAATTGTGTTATTTTTTCTGTCTAGTGGGTTGTGCGTTTATAGGGGAATAGGGTCGGATGTAATTTAGGGGCCCATTACGATACCCGGCGTAAAAAAATCCGCCAGGCATGGAAGCGGCAAAAATCCGCCCGCACACACCGCCTGAACACCGACCACGCCATTACGATTACACAAACCGAAAACCGCCATCGGCGGAAAATCACACAAAATACCGCCCGCCAACGTCCGAGTCGGAGTCAAACCGCCCGCCACGGACGGAAACACGCACGACAACACAAAACCGCCCGCCCTCACGGCCGACACACCGCACGTGAAATTACGATCGCACCGACATGAGCGCGGAAAACCACAAATATACCGCCCGCCAGCGCAAACAACGCCGATGAGAATCGACACGGCAGAAGCCATGGCGCCCACGTACCTGCACAGTAACCATCCGCACACAAAACCAATAGCACACAACATGGCCAACAAGTCCACACAGCAAGGCACGCACAAATACACAAGCACAGTACACATCCCGAAAACACCCCCGGACAAACAAAAAATACAAAGGCCAGAACCCCAGACACAACACACCTGAAAACAACAGACCATGAGGACACACCCACATAGGTGAGTACAAAAGCAGCACTCCCACAGACCACAACCCCTTGCTACATTGCAAACCAGAGAGGAGAGGAGAGGACACAGTGACACAGCAAGGACAGCAGCACACCACAGAAACGCACACATCACAACCACCACCACCACCACCACCACCACCAAACACCACCACCACCACCACCACCACCAAACACCGGCACCACAAACCCCCTGCACATTACACAACACACACCGCACCAGCACCACAAACACCATGGCACCACAAAGAATGCCCAAGTACACGCCCATTGAGCTGACGGTCATGGTCGACCAGATCATCAAGGTGTACCCACAAATCTATGGGAACATGGTCCAGCACACACCACTAGCCACCAGAAACAGAATGTGGAACCGGATCGTAGACCAGGTCAATGCAGTCGGGACCCTGCCCAGGAACAGAGGTGAAATAAACAAACGTTGGAATGACGTAAAGAGCCTGGTCAAGAAGAAGGAGGGCAAAAACAGAGAGCTGGCTGCCGTCACTGGCGGAGGGAATCCCGCGCTCTTTAAGACCTTCAAAGCGTGGGAGGAGAAGGTGCGAGTCGTAATACATCCGGAGATCCTCGCCGGATTAGCAGGGGAGTGGAGGCTGGTAAGTACAAACTAATGTATACCAGCACACCGCTATGTACTCACATGCGCAACCACCATGCCACAGCTCCCAGGGACAAACACCCCCATGTCCAGCACACAATACACAACACATCACACACACATGCAACAGACACCACCACACACAGCCCAAACCGAACAACTGTAACATACGTGGGGACATGTGTACACTCAGCCAGCCACGTAACCACCAACAGGTCCCCAAACATGCCAGAAGCGCCACAACGAGCACCCACCACACCCATGTGTCCGCCACAGCTGCACTAACCGACAAGTAACAGGTAAGTGGCAGGAACACAAAGTGCAGTGGGTGGGAGGGTGGACAGCCCAAGTACAACACACACCAGGCCCCAGTCCCACAGCACAGCAAGGAGGAGCATCCCCACACCCCACAGCCACGTGTCAGCCACCGCAGTGCACAACGACAGCCGAAAGGCAGACATCACGGTCCACAGCAATCGGTGTCAGTGGGTGTCCAGCCACCCCCACGACCCACAACACCCCCCACCCCCACAGACCTGCAACATGGAGCACCCCCGCTTAGAGCCATGTGGCATCCAGTACAGTGCACGCACGAACAACTTGCAGGTGGGAAACTGGACAGGGCTGGATTACTGGAGGCATGAGGACCATAACACGACCAACACATGGGACATGTCACGTAGCAGACGAACACGCAGCACCGCCCACCGTCACGAACAAGTGAACAATGTGCACACGGACATGAACAACAGACTCACACCCCACATGACCCATCACATACATAGCAACACCCAAGGAGCCACGTCTGCATGCACAAGCCACACTGAATATAGTACCACACGGCAGCCACTGTGCAACTCATCACACACAACCGAAACACCATTGAAGTCCTGTCCATGTAGCCCCTACTGCCTGTCAACCACACACCCCACAACTACGCCTATGTAAGACAAACAACACTAGACGCAACAGAGCGGAACAACATATATGCACACGAACACCACTGAACCCATCAAACACACAGACACACCATACACATACAACATACCATCCATCCGTCAGCCCCAGTCTCATGAAAGGCATGTCATCCGCACAGCTGCCACACATACAGCAGTCACGCTAAGATACATGCCCATGACCAACCATGTGCCAGAAGTCAATGAAGCGCACGACACACTGTGAGCAACAACACACAACATGGGCCACCCCCCCGAGCACTGCAGTGATGCACATGGCACAGGGCAGCACGCACACCAAGGAGATGGGACAACTGCAATACGTTGGCTGGCACACAACCATCACTCACTCATAACGATGCGTCCAATGCCATGTCCAGTAATCACAACAGACAGCAAATATGCAGGCCATGTCAAGCATGCACACACCTCAAACCATGCACTGTCATGCTGCCACAACACATGTCACGTTCGGCACCCATGGCTCACAGCATGTACCCCAAAAGCATATTCCCTCCCAAATGCGAATCTGGGGCATGGCCCCCATGTTGCCATATGCGTTCCTAAGCGTTCCATTTGAACCCCAAAAGCATATTCCCTCCCAAATGCGAATCTGGGGCATGGCCCCCATGTTGCCATATGCGTTCCTAAGCGTTCCATTTGAACCCCAAAAGCATATTCCCTCCCAAATGCGAATCTGGGGCATGGCCCCCATGTTGCCATATGCGTTCCTAAGCGTTCCATTTGAACCCCAAAAGCATATTCCCTCCCAAATGCGAATCTGGGGCATGGCCCCCATGTTGCCATATGCGTTCCTAAGCGTTCCATTTGAACCCCAAAAGCATATTCCCTCCCAAATGCGAATCTGGGGCATGGCCCCCATGTTGCCATATGCGTTCCTAAGCGTTCCATTTGAACCCCAAAAGCATATTCCCTCCCAAATGCGAATCTGGGGCATGGCCCCCATGTTGCCATATGCGTTCCTAAGCTGTTCCATTTGAACCCCAAAAGCATATTCCCTCCCAAATGCGAATCTGGGGCATGGCCCCCATGTTGCCATATGCGTTCCTAAGCGTCCCATCTGAACACCAAAAGCAAAGTACAAACCAGACCCAGGATGGGCCAGGAGCCCGCATACACCAGAGTCACAACAAGTAGGGGCACAGCAACACACCCATCGGCATGGCCAATCCGTCCCATGCCACATGTGCACAGCACACAGTCCCATTGCCAAGCACACACAACTACAAATGCTACAGCCACACACACGCCTCCGGGAAACCCATGTACGAGATTGCACGAACTGTTAATGTCAGACGACAACTACATACTTCGCCAGGTGCAACACAATAACAAATCTCATTCTCTCCACAGGTGACGAACTGCTGGATGCTGGGGATGGAGCCAGCAGCCAGCACAGCCAGCCGACAAGCCCCCACGAGGACACACGGATCTGGAGGATCTGTCCTCCTCTTCGGACACGGACCACCAAGCAGGCCCATCTGGTGTGGCAGGGCCCAGCCGCTCCCCAGGACCCCTCCTACCCACCAACCCATCATCCAGGGCTGCTGAACATTCCCAGCCCCCTGCTGCCACTGTCGTTGCGGCCACACCCACGGTCATTGCGGCCACACCCACGGTCATTGCGGCCACTACCATTGCCGCAACCGCCACCATCGCCGCACCGACCACCACCGCCGCCACCACCACCACGTCTTCGCTGGCACCAGCCGCAGCGCAGGTGGTGGCCCGGCCGACTGGATCCACCCTGGGAGCCACAGCGAGGACCGTGGTGAGCAATGTGGCTAGTGGGCAAGCCGGTGGCAGCAGGACTGGTAGGAGGAGCAGGGTCAGGGAAACGCCAGCCTCCCCTGGGAGCCATGCCCTGCCTCAAATGGCCAGAGTCCTTGGGGCCTATGAAGAGGCCCAAGGACAATGGGTCCGGTCTGCTTCAGACACGCGTGAGGTGCTGGGGGTGCTGAGGTCCATGGACGCCCGTATGGGCCAACTCGTGGACCTCATGGGCCAGCTGGTGGTGGCGGTGAGGTCACTGCCAGGGACAGCAGCTCCCCCTCCGCCACAACCTGCCGGGGCGCAGGGTGGAGCAGCAGTGTCCAGTTCCCCTGCATCCACAGCCAGTGAGCACACCTCAACCACCAGCATGTCGCAAGCAGGCACCCCCTCGCAAACGTGGAAGGGGCCGTCCGAAGTGGAAACAGATCTCCCGGGAGGACTTCGCACGCTCCAAACGCAAGTGAGCCAGCCAGCCAGCCTTCCGCCAGCCTTCCTTGACCAGCCACTGCATTGACTTGGACTACGATCCCACTCCACACAGCCATCTGGATGGCATGTGTGTGTTGGACTATGGACATAGAACCAGTGGGTACACCCTGATCATCACGCAGCCATGACCGACAGCTCATTGTCACTGCACGCACCACTTTTGTCATCACCTTACACACAATCACATGTCACAGTTTGTAATAAATGCACCTTTTTCACTAACTGCTGTTTGTGCCCTGTGTTTTATTTGTACGGAATACAACGGCCACCCTGGGCGGAAAGGCACCTGATGCGTGGCATGGCAATTGAATCCGGAGGGCCTGTAGGGACCTAGGGGTGGGAGACAGAACAGGAGCACATTCAATGAGTGTGTCACACACCCATCACACAGTACATGTCAACAACTACAAGCAATGTACACACATCGCACAGAGCAATAGGGCACAATGCCACAGCCACCAACAGTGGCATACTACCCTGGCCATGGAGCGTTGACACACAGCACGCAGTGAACAAACGGCCACCCTGACACAGCACACACACACCTGCACAGATACAGCCACATCAGCCGTCGTACATGGACACTCACCGTCAAGTGAAGTAGCGGGCGATGAGCTGCTGCCGCACATTACCAGCTTCCTCCTCTCCGCTGTCCTCCTCACTCGAGCTGTCCTGGTCTGCGGGCTGGGGCCCTGGTTGATCTCCGTCATCCACGATGAGGGGGATCTGCTTCCGAATGGCCAGATTGTGCAGCATGCAGCACGCCACCACTATCCGGCACACCTTCTGTGGGGAGTACGCCAGCGCACCCTCGGTGCGGTCCAGGCACCTGAACCTGGACTTGAGGAGGCCAAAGGTACGCTCGACCACACGTCTGGTCCTCCCATGTGCCTCATTGTAGCGATCGTCTGCTGGGGTGCGAGGATTCCTCAATGGACTGAGCAGCCATGCCCCATTCGGGTACGCAGAGTCACCTGGGTGTGAGGGACACAGAGAACCGTTGCAATTCCAACTGGACAGGGGACAGCATCGCACAACCAGCACGCTACACCACTCCACATACTCACCGACAATACAGGCACGATCCTGTTGCATATTGGACATCAGTCGTGGCAAGATGCTGTTGCGCATTATGTGTGCGTCATGGGCCGAGCCTGGGAACTTTGCACACACGTGGGTGATCACCATGTCCGCAAGGCACACCACTTGCACATTCAGGGAGTGCGTGTGCTTCCTGTTGCGGTACAGGTGCTCAGTGGCCTGTGGTGGAACAAGGCCGACATGTGTGCAGTCAATGGCTCCAACGACGTGTGGGATTCTGCCAAGGGCATAGAATGCACCCTTCACTGCCGCCAATTCACGAGCCCTGGGGAAGCGGATGTACCTGTTTCGGTACAGCATCATGGCTGCCAGTACATCCCTCAGCACCTTGCTGAACATGGGCTGGGACATCCCTCCTCCAATGCCCACTGTGTGCTGGAATGACCCAGTGGCGAAGAAATGCATGGCGGCCATCACCTTAGCCGTGGGGGTGACAGCAGTCAGATACACCCTGCGGGGACGGAGATGGGGTTCTAACATGGCACACAGTCGATGCAGGCTTGGCCTGTCCAGCCGAAACTTCCTAATAACCTCTGTATCGTCCATGTCCGCCAGCAATTGGTATGGGCGGTCAATGTTCGGTCTCCGCCTAG